>OY821519.1:242528931-243728931 GCA_963682025.1 Cordilura impudica | reverse complement strand
CTGCAAGTCAATGTAATATTTTTGATTTTTATAGATTTTTCATCTATTTCTTAAACATGATTGTATTTTTCAATGTTTCAATCTTATAATTAATTATTATAAAATATTGGCAAGAATAAAATTTTGTGAAGAGTTTAAAAACAGAATAATAGATGATTTTGTTGAGAATTATTCTAGGAATAAATCCATAGTTTTGAAAATGATCAAGAAATATCGTGCGACAGGTACGGTGATGATTTTTATGTTAAATCTAGGCTTTTTTTCTCTTAGTGTTGACAACCTTGGTTATAATATCGTGTTTAAAAAACTGGTGGACGGAATCAAAGATTCTGGGCATTCGAATTTAACACTCTTACTTGTTTAAAAAAAATTAATTTTTATAATTAAAAAAATATTAAATTAAATGCCAGGATTAGAATTGTCAATTCACGATGTAGGTAAAATTTATTCCCTTTCAGATCCCCATCGATCTGGGGTCTAATCGTCGCATTCGTGATCGAGTAAGCTTTCGTATCGAATGAAATAGCCTAATCACGGCATACGATTAGAATCGAAACGAAATCTAATAAAAGTTGTAAAAAATTTATTTTTAATGTAAATAAAGAAAAACACATGTTTAATGAAAATTAATTGAAATTTTAGAAATTGTGGTTTTAAAGACAGTGGTTTTAAAGAAATTTGAAATACGTAAATAAATAATATTAATAAAATAAAATTGAATATTAATAAAATAAAATGTTTCTAAAATAAAATATACTTCACGTATTGAATATGAATTTATAAGTTAAAGTATCAATTTTGATAAAAAAAAAAATTGAGCTTGTATTACTTCGACAGATAACCATTTTCCTCTAGCATTTCTAGTTCAACTGATTTTATTTCATAATCAATCTTTTTATTGACATATTAGCAACATGTTCTTCTTCCTTTAATTTTAACGAACTTTCTTTTATATTCAATAACCGATCAAGCTTACAGTATATACTTCGTTGGGAATCTTCATATTTTTCGATGTGACACCTTAGAAGGTCTAATTTAAATTCACGTTCAGTAACTTTTTTTGCTTTTATAATGGGTTCCTTCTCTACTGCCTCAGGTTCATTTATATTTTCGTCGTCTTCCTCATCTAACATATCATTAAATGCTTTTTCGATATCATCAGCACAAATTTGTTTCGTAGTTTTAGAAGAACCAAAAGATTTGTTCGATGAAAGACCATCACCAGAAACTCTTATACCGGCAGCCTGAAGAATTTGTTCTTTTCTTTTTGGATACCTTATTGAATGACAGATTTTTTTTTTGACATTGTGTTTTTGGTCGGCATAACCTAGAAAAATTTATCTATGTTCGTATAATTAGAACACTTAAAAAACACCTCAAAATAATTGTACCTTTCTCCACATTTGTAGTTGTAGTTGTATTGTAAGCTGATCCCATAATCGCTTTGAAACAGCTTTTCCCTGGCCACAATTAGGTAAAATATTTTTTGCCAAATTTGGGTGCTCAATCATAAATTCAGCCATGAGTTCCTTTTGTTTGCCATTTATTTTAAATATATTTGCCCTGAAAATTTTTAATTAGATTTTTGAAATTTTAATTTATCAAGTGATTAATATTACTTAAATTTGAAGACCTTTTAGTTATATTATATATCCCGCTTTTATTTTTTCAGTTGTTGTTCTCAAGAAGTTTAACACTTTTGTTTACGATTGGCTTTGTCGTATCGAATGACTCGATCGATCGCTCGTTATCGTATGTCATCATCTCAAATTTCGATACTACTTACACGATAGCGAATGCCGTGATTTCAAAATGAAAAATTTCGATCAAATTCACTCGATCACGTATGCGACGATTAGACCCCTGAAGTCGTTATCATCTACTCATTTTTGTTGTGTTGAAACATTTATATAAGATTTTTTGACGATTACCTTATTGAGATTTTCCGGCATCGCACAGGTATATAGGACAATGATTTTACAACCACAACTTTTTACATTAAAAATTTATTAATTTACCATTAAATTGTCATGGCTTGTGAATTTTTTTATTTTCGTCTCATTCATATTACTTTAAATCGATCTGAAGTCGATATCATCTACTCATTTTTTTTTTGTTTTGAAACTTAGAAATTTTTTTTGCTGTGAAAACTTACCTTATTGAGATTTTACTGTATTATAAGTAGAGGTCAATTTTTGCAAATAAGAACAACATAGCAATATAGCTTATCCAAAATAAGTAAAAGTAAATAAAAGAAGGTTCTAAAGATTCGGCAAAATCTTTGTTTCTGCATAAACCATTTTTCTACATAAATAAGAGGTATGTAGATAAACCTAAAATAATACCAGTCAATGAAACAAATATAAAGCATCAGTACAAAAAGTCTTTGTTACATTCAAGTCACAATAAAATTATAATTGTAGAAAATTAGCAGTATTATTATTTAAAAGATTATATTTTTAAGTAAAAACTGAAGAAGTATATATCCTTTTATATTTACAATTACTTAAATTAAATCTAAATTTATTATATTTCTTGCTTTTCGGCTGAGTATGATTTCAGAATGGGTTTAACTAATCTATTCATTTATTGTTATATTATATTTTGTAAATTAAGTATTGTAATTCTTATTCAGGATTTTTTTTGCTATGTGATACATTTTTACCCGGTTGACTTTGTGTTACAGTATGATATTGACAAAATTATCTATAAATATCCTCCGAATCATCATGAACTTCAGTAATTGCACGTAGTTTTCCGAGAAATGCAAAAAAAAAAAATATTACAGGACATCAGACATATATATGTATATCAATTTGCTTCTTAGGTTTAATAACTTCCGATTGGTATATGTATGTTGCGATTTCAAAATCATCGGGAGAGTTAAAAAAAAGTAAATGCTCAACTATATATCAACTTAATTTATGAATTTTGGGTTTAAGTTTTGTAAAACTAAGAATCGCTGCTGTATTTGTTTTCGTAATATATTTATTGAAATGTGTTTTTTTTTTAATATTAGTTTTATAAAAATATAAATCATGTTCCATACACTCGCACTTGCAAAAAAAAAAAAAAAAAAATTATGAAAACTTTCCACACATCACAATTGATCTGCTATTATTAAAATTTAAGAAAATGCACACAGACATTTGTGATCTCTGAACCCTATACTTCCAATCGAATATTTCTCAACTAAAAAAGGAAACTTCACTAATAATTAATCACTAAAAAATAATACAAACTCAATATACACTTATGTCTATCTAAAGCTATGCTTAAAGCTAATGGCTAGACAAATGTTTTGTATTCGCAATTTATATGCAAAGCGGTAGAAATGACTTATCTTTTCTTAAACGATACGCCTGGCTAAAGAGAAATTCGAAATGAGTGCTGTTGCTTTTGGTTATGACGCAGCTCGATCAATTAGCTTTCCAACTTATCCAAGGTAAGGTACTATATTTAATCAAGAGCTCCGTATTTATGGTTCATACTTTAGGCCACATTTTTGCAGGCGTTATGTGTAGATTTGAAATAGTATTAAAATACTCAAAATAGTGCAAATAAAACATATCAATACGGGCAATATTACAATGAATCGTAATGACCTGAAACATATGGTATTATTTTTTATATATATATATAAATGTCGTTTAATATGTACATACCTACTGTGCCCCAAGGCTGGATGTCAGAGATTTAGATCAATATCAGCTTCCAAATCCATGTGATTCATCGAATTTCCAGAACTATTAAATATTTGATTATCGTTTGAGCTTTCCCCACCAACATTTTCAGAAGTAATGCTCTGTTGTTTTGGTTTGCCTAACATCCAAGAAAATACTTTTTCGAAAATCCATTTATTTATTAAAAAGTAGGTTGAATGAAATAAACTAATTGTTTTGAGATTATATGAGTGTAGTTTTTCATGATTTATATAATAGTTGGTAAATAATAAAAGCAAAAACAAATGCGATTTTATGAAATTAACTATGACGTAAAATGTAAGTTATATACATACATACGTATCTATATATTAAGACGCCTCAACCACCGAGTGAGTCCGATCACAGGGGAGATGTGTAAACATCTAGTAATTCACGATTTTTTTATGTCACTTTTTTTTTTTAATCAAACAGAAAGCGTCATCTATGTATCACTTATAGCAAATTTGTGGGGTTGTTGAATTATGTATATGTTATACGTTTATATTGTGAAATTTTTTACATTTAACAGGGTTGTTGAATTAGCTGAAACAATTTTATGTCATAATTTTTTCACCAATACAATCATAAGTCACACCGATTTGTCTTACGGCTTACAGCGTGATTGTGATTGTATTGTGAAATAGAAATTTACCCCCCTGCGCGTATAGATGTTTACACATCAAAAATAAATGTGTTTAATATTCTTTCCTAAAAATAAACCTAGAGATTATAAATTGACCAAAAGAAGCATAAAAATATTCCTGAACAAAACACGATCTTAGGTTTTACAAAACAGAACAAATCGCTAGAGTCGAAATATTGTGGGTATCAATATAATAAACTAATTAACACTTTTTTCGTGAGGCGCTATTCACCAACATATAACCACTTTTTCGTGAGGCGCCATTCACACACACATACCGTCTTGCCAGTGCAATACTGTAACAACTCAAAATGTTACTGTTTTCCGAAAACTGCTCTATTTGGCTAAAAGAGACTCAAAGAATCAAAGGAATATTATATCATCTCAAGATTTTACTGTTTTCAGTGTAATTACAATACATATTCTTATATTACACCGAATAAATTATACTGAATGATAAAACTTTGAACAGCAATATCTCAAAACTATCTATTTTGAGTTGTTACAGTATTGCACTGGCAAGACGATATATATATGTAATATTTTTTAAAACTTTTTTTACCCTAAATTTGAAAGAAATTTTGGAATTGCTCATGTATATGTATGAGGGCGGTCCAAGAACAACCCGACCCGACGTATAGATGGCGGCAGTAGTTTGAAAAAAAAAAATACATTGGTGAATAGTGGCAACCTTATAAACATGTATGCTTTAAGTTTCAAGACGCCACGTTGTTTAGTATGTTTTTGGAGCCATCATAAGTAAACGATCTCAGTGAATGTGTAAACATGGAAAAAATTGTTCACCGTTATGTAATTCAATACTTTCATTAGAAAGGTCTCAATCCAACCAATATTTAGCCCGAGCTAGATTCCACGTTAGGGGAGTCTACTCGTCTGCAAGATGGGTGCCGCGTTTGCTCACAAAAGAACAGAAACAGCATCGTGAAGATGATTCAATAGGGTGTTTGGCGATGATTCACCGCAATAAAGCCGCGTTTTTGTGTCGATTCGTAACCATCGATGAGACACGGGTCCACTACTTCACACCTGAGAGAAAGGAACAGTCAAAGCAGTGGACTGAAATAGGAGAAACGTGTCCAAAGATGGAAAAACAATGAACGGCTAACTTATTGCTGCGTTTAAGTGATGAAATTAAGGAAAAAAGGCAGCATTTGGCGGAAAAGAAACTGTTGTTTCATCAAGGCAATGCACCAGTTCACACATCCGCTATTGTGATGCCCAAAATCCATGTATTAAAGTTCGAATTGCTTCATCACGCACTTCATTCACCAGATTTAGCTTCCTCGGATTATTATCTATTTCCAAATTAGAAGAAATGGCTCGGTGGTAAAAGATTTGCCAACAATGAAGAAGTGGAGTCTGTGGTGGATTGCTATTTTAGGGAGCTAGACAGTTTTTACTACAAACAGGGTATCGAAGCTATGAATATCGCTTAGAAAAGTGTATAGAGCTAAAAGGAGATTATGTTGAGAAATTAAGAACATTTTTACCAAATTTTTTGTGTTTTCTTTGCCAGGTTAGGGTTGTTCTGGGTCCGCCCTCGTATACATATTTAAAAACTTCTTATCCGATACTATTTTTATATGGGGACTAGGTAAAAAAAATGGAAGATCATGGAAAAAAATCTATGCAATATTTTTGTTTTTTGACAGAATTAAGTAAGGAGTGGGAAGACGCTTTATATGGGGGCTATGACTAAGGATGATTTACATGATGATTTTTAACGACGTCGTTTTTCGACGTATTTTTTTTTGTTTGTAGGCGAACGGTGCAGAGAAGCAAGAGGGATAAACAAAAAGATATGATTTCTGGTTTTGAAGACTTTTTTCATATTTTTCTTTACACTCATTTCTTTTTTCTTGTTATGTTTTATTCTTTTTTGTACTTTGAAGTGGCCACTTCAGTGAGATCAAGAATCGCTTAATTTCTTTAAACTGAATAGGTTTTAACTTAAAACTTTTAAATATTGATACGTTCTTCTATTTAATTAGATATTCTAAACATTCTACTCTTAATAATTTAACCTAGCAGATTCCAGCGCTCGAAATTCGAGTGCAATTTCTAGGCAGCTTTATTTTTTTGACTTAGCCAATTCACAAACCAACACTTTTATGGTTTATTATTATTGTGAATGAAGATAATAAACTCATTCACAAACACATTAACAAATTTAATAAAACCCACATAGCATATGTATAATTATATGTATGTGTTAGTAGCAACTTTAAGTGCAATTTACGCAAAAAAAAAGGAAAAATTTTAAAATCTGTAAATACGTTTGGTCAAAATTGGGCTAAAACGGTAGAACAAAACATCGGTCACAAGAAATCGCGTAGCCTATTAATATTATAGATATTAAATAGGTTTTACTATATAGTTTTAAAATTAAAATTTAAATTTCTAAGTAGAAAAAGATTAAATCTCATAATGAAATAATGTAAACAATATTTAACAAATAAATAAATTGAATTGAAAAATTAAAAAAATAATTTGAATTTACATTAATTCATATATTTTTTATATTTTTCTTAATGCGAAAAATAAACTAAAGCAGAAAAAAAGACATGCAACTTAAACTCATCGTATGAATGCAATAGGTTTTTGGCAGCAGCTTCAAAAGAGAATTAAGAAAAACGACGTCGTTAAAAATCATCATGTGAATTGGGCCTAGGAATGGTTATACAGGTTTATTTCATAAATCAAATTTGACCGAGATATAAAGATAATCTGAATATTACGGCAATAAATAAATTTATTTAAGTCGATCTCATAGGGATCATTTGTATGGGGAATAGGTCTGACTTCACCGATTCAATACAGATCATGCTACGGCCAATAAAAGCTTATATACGAAATTGCGAAAAAATATATTCATATTTGCGACTTGTACTTTAATTACAAGGTTTATCAGTCCTCATAATTAAGAAAAAAAAGTATGCATTACTTTTATTGTTTTTCAATTCTTTAATAAACTTGCAATGCTAAGCAACAAAATGAAAATACATTTTTGTAATGTTCAAAAAAAGCTATCGAGTTTTCTAAGAAGTATTTTGATATTTTTTAATATTTTATCCTCCATCTGTTTGAAATGGTTTTTCATAGATTTCATATTTTAATTAACAAAATTTAGATTTATTAAATTTATTTATTATTCATTAAAAATTGTAGAAATTAATTTTCCAACCGTTAACGCCATAGAACTTTTTACTAGTAGCGACATATGAATTATGGTTATGGTTTATTTTTTTAGAAGTCTACTCAGAATACTTTTAAAATATTAGGACACATATGACGGAAGCCGCAATCAGAATACCCAAAATATAAAATATTAGTTGGTTCCACATTTTTAGTGTATTGACCTTTGAGTGCTAGACGCGCAGCTACTTTTTCTTTTGATATTTGTATGCTAACAGTAGTAAATGTCGTTAACGAAAATCCATCAGAAATTAACTAGCAAAAATTACATTTATAAAAATAATTGAGTAATTATGTCGGTTTCACAAATGTAAACGAAATTCTTCTATTGCACATATGTATTTGTATTTATATATTAGTTCAAACTATATAACATAAGCTTATGCCTAGTTTTCACTATGTCATATAAACTGACAACAAACAATTACCTCAACTGACATCTCGTAATTTTCTATTAATTACGCTTGGATTACATCTTATAAACTAACAAAAAATTCGGCTGTCAAACAAAAACAAATTACCAACATGTTGGCAATTTCATTTTTGATGCCAGGGGTTGCAAATGACAAGACATTACAACCCGTTTTCATACAACTGACAATAATTGACAAATATGGACATTGAGAATGACATAGTAATCATATAGCGTATATGACAACACTTATTTAATAATTTTCTACATGATTTATCATTATTTTTCAAAATTAACCTGACAGCTTATATTCAATTTTGATTTACTTGTACTTTTAATAAAATTGATATTTATTTTTTTCGAGCAAAAGAATTATAATAATAGGTATTTTTTGATTTTTTTGATTAATTTTGTTTTTAAATACAAAAATCAAACACAAAGTTCTTCAATTTATTTCTTCAAAATTCTTTTCCAGTGATTGATTTTTGTTTTTGCTACAAAAATAAAGAAATAAAAATGTTCGAAGAAATAAAAATGTTCGAAGAAATAAAAATCGAAAATACCTTTTATTTTTGCATAAAAAATCAAAATAAAAAATAACTTTTATGATAAAAGACATAACTAGTACGGTCCCTACCTACGACAGAAGCCACTAATACAAACGCCTATACACAATAAGGATAACAAAAGTTTCTACAATATAAATTCCAATGGTCGAAGTCAGTAATATAATCATAGTGTAAGACGTAAGGAGTTAAACACAAAAACGCATAGTTTTAATATTTTGCGAGGAAATAACTTATGAAAGGACCTTGGCTACAGCTTTAGCTGACAAACTCACCGCCTGTAAAACAAAGACAGCCGTTGTCATCACTGCATGAATCCCGCCTAGAATTTTTTAATTCTCGGTTCATTTCGTTTATACAACGTTGATAGTAGTCGTAATCTTTTAAATACCATACTGGAGGCCATCTGTGCTCACGTAGATACTCTTGATTGTCCTGATGCAACGATCTTAGGCTTTTAATTGAACATTTGCAAATAATATTATAGTTGACGCATAAATAGGACATACACCATTCCGCTAACTGGTGAGCATTGTGAAGCTAAAAATATACACAGAACATACGATAAACGAAACAAACTTTTTGCTATTAATAATAATCGAACCTTAACTGGTTCCAAAAGCTTTAAACATTGGTCTACAGTTTCGTTAGTTTCATTCTGTGAAATCATAGTTAAATCTTCTATAACTCGACATTCAACCAAATTTAATAAACGGGGCAGACATAAACGATTTGCTAGTTCGAGTAGATTAAGACATTTAGCAGCAGAAATATGTGGAATTTCGTCAGTATATAAATAGCTAAGTAATTTTTGGAATGTGTATATAGTGACGCCAGGAAAAACAATCTGTAAAAAATAACAATTTGTGATTGTATTTAAAAATAATCTAAATTGCCAAAAATTACCACACTAGAATGGGCTTCGCGAAAATCTCCAGCTAGCATAGCCCGCATTACGTCACAGCGCGCAACCAATATGGCTCGATGAGCTTTCATTTGGCCATCGTCGAGTTCAAAAGTTATATCATTAAAGCATCCATCCCCCATGCAATGTTTCGCCATAATATCTTTGATACTCTGAAAGATTTTTTATTTTAATCTGTACTAACGAGTATATAATTAAAGCATATATATTTGTAAGCTTACTAGACAGATGTGAGAATTTGGATCATCACTGATGCCAGATAACACATTTTGTGGCTTAGCAAGAAATTGTGACAGTTGTATCAGTTCCAAGAGATCTGCTGCTTGTTTAATATCCTGTTTATGAAAAGCAAATAAACAAATATAATCATGTATATTCCAAAACCAATGCTAGTACAAGGTGGCCCAAAATGTATCACCTTATCGGAAGATGCCATAAATTTTGCAAATGGTGGCAACTGTCAGCTTTGTTTTTATATTTGTGAAGTAAACAAGAATATATCAATCGAAAAGCCATGGAACGCTATACTTCTCAATTTATCAGTTATTTTCCAGCAAGTTTAATTTCGGTGCAGATTTCCAGGCCGGCCTACGCCTGCTGGTCAAACAGCAGTATAACTGATTCTGAGTCGATCAGTATATTAAAACGTGTGTCTGGTCAGATATTTGTGTTAGTTACAAACATCAGCATAGACTCTTTATACCCTAACCACAAAGTGGTATAGGAGAGTGTCTTTGGGCCACCTTGTAGAATAAAATTCTACCTGAATATTATGAAATCCTTTTTCAATCGTACCAGAGTATATAAATTTGAGGCATTGGTGCAAAGCCTGGCTAGAAATGACCTTATTTAATGATAATATTGTTTGATTAAAATGAATTCCTTTATCATTATATACTTGTACGATACGTATGTTCTGAAATACAGGATGGTGTATGTCTTTGTAAACCTCATTTGACTTTTTTGTCTCTATTAGAGGTAGTGCTTGATAACTAGACCTTCGTTTAATTTGCTCCCACATTCTATAATGAAAAATAAATATTTTCTAGTTACTTATATTGGTTACATATCATAATCACCTTTGTGCACGTGATTCATTGCGTATTAAATACTCTGTATCATCATTGAAATCAGCAGTTGTTGCTTCGCCAAATGTAGAACTCAGCTATAAACAGAAATATAGATGAAATTTGCATGGGCAAATAATCAAAAAAATTGTTTACCATACTCGACTCACTGCTACTACGTCCACCCATGTCATTAATTTCAGTATTTAGTAAACGATTAAAAACATTGGATGCAGCAGCGACCATAAACTTGTGAACTGGGAATTTAACCGCTCCAACAACGAGAATGAGATCAGTATAAGTTTGAGCGAGAAACATATTATATATGTCCTGACGAAAGTTTCCCACGACTACTGTCACCTCTGGTGGTGGTGGTTTGGGTGGACGAAAAGGCGCTTGTAACAAAGGCTTTTGCACCTTTTTAAGGTTTGTCATCCAAAACCGTTGCTGACGCCGAGCTATCAACGCTGAACGTATTGCATTTTCAAATACTTCATTGACACCAAAATATGTAAAAACACTAGTTTCGTAATATGCTACGCCCAATTCCTTAGCAACCGCACGAGCTTCGTCTGGCATCACTAGATCACTCTTTAGTGCAGCTCTTCAAAACGATAAATTGATAAATTATTTCAAATATATGAAATCACCACACTCACCTTACAAATGTACTTCGCTCACCGAAGTACGAGAGATATGTCTCATCACGATACATATAACGCAAGTCGTTTTTACATCCTACCAATACAACTGGGACATCGGGACAAAATCTACGTATTTCAGGATACCACATAGCTTTACAATTACGCAACGAAATGGGACTGGCAATAGAAAAACAGAGCAATACAACATCTGAGCTGAAATTTAAAATTCCAAATAAAGAGCGGATTAACATTTAATTTGACTTGAAAGTGTATAACTAAAGTTTTACCGTCCATAAGCAAAACGCCTATCTTTCTCATGATCACCAAATGTGTCCCAAAGACGCAAGGATACATTAACTCCATCAACTACCTCCCATGAGCGTTCAAGGACCTGAAGTGTGATGAGATTGTTAAGTAATAAATATATGCGAATTTGGATGAAATATGTTAACGTACATCTTTGTATATACGATATTGGTCAATAGCCCAAACCGTTGGAACATGAGTAGACAGCAATTGTGAAAGAGAAACGTGTTTATTACACGCTCTAGCACAAATCAAACGGGTCTTGCCTACGGCTGTATCGCCAACCAGCACACACTTAACAAGTTCCTGATGTGGTTGTTCGTTATCCATGTTGTCATTAGTAAAAATGAATCACCTTAAATTTGTTTATATACAATGAATGACACAAAATAACAATGCCGTCATACAAAAAATTCATAAATAAATAACTTGTGGGTATTAAATTTTATTTTTAAAGTTAGGCCAGTAAAACGAGCTATATAATTTTAAATATTCCAAATCATAAAACAAACAACACAAGAAACTGTTTATCCAATTATCGATTAATTCGTTGGGCCATCTGCAAAAACAAATAACTCAGTTCAGTAAATTGATATATTTCGTTTGTTAGTATTAATTTTTATTTTTAATAACACATACAAGAGATGTATCTAACTTAAAAAAATTAATTTTGGTCTTATTTAAGATTATTCCTTATTAGATTACCAAGTAAATAACAAATAAAAATTATAAAATTAAGAGTCCGCCCGAGAAAAAGTTATGTTAGGATATTGTGTAAATAGGAACACTAGTTTAGGAAAATTGATTAGAACGATTTGATGCAGTCGAATTTGGATATTTGATCTGAATTGCTTTGGTACCGTTTGCGGTGGGTAAAACAGTGAATTTATCGATTAACATTGAGGATAAACTGGGCTGAATGGTCTATCGAATATAGGGGAATATGCTATGAAAAGGCCAACATTATAGCGAAATCTGTCCAAATGTGAACAGAGATAAAAACCATGGTTTACTAAATGTAAAAATTTGAAGCCCAATGTCAACGGTCATTTATTTGGCAAATCATTAGCTCGAATGAAAGTAGTGGACTCAGATCAATGTGAACTTTGCAATAAGTAATTTGATATGATCAAGCCGAAATATCTATAGATTGATATGTATGCATATTATTGAATTTATAAATATAATACATTTTACAACTGGACAATTAAATCTTCAATCACTCAAAAATTTTATACATACCATTAACCTATTGAGGACTATATGATTTACTGGCTTTTTAGATATTGATAGATAGATTAGATATTGATTTTGATATATCTTCGAAATTTATGATCGGATAAAAACATACATATCTTTGGAATGTTTATTGAAGTCTCTTTGCCATGAGATTAAATCCAATAACACATTAAGGAACAGGTTCTCATCAGAAGATTTTTTAAACAAGTGCCAATAGCGAATTTTGTTAATGGGAATTGCTGGCCGATCTACAAATTTATTTAAATTTTCGCCTGCCCAGCTTCAGAATTGAAATACTTTAATTTAATTTTTACGTTTCATTGTTAACTTTACGTTTTGTCTGTGTTCTTTTTATTATCTGTTTTACTTATTGTATACATTTATTTTAAAACAAAATATTTGCTTTTAAATAATTTAATTTAATTGATTTGGTGCATGGCATTGGGGCGATATATCTTGCTTTTATCCAAAAATAATCTCTGGACTTTGAAGGCCCATATCTCGGCAACCAATTCGGGCCGAAAAATATTTTTTTTTTAAATCACGCAAATAGAGAAAACTTACTCCCAAAAAATGACTTGTTTACTTGTTTCTGTAATTTTCTTTGTTTTTTTTTCTTTTTAATTATATATTGATTTTCCGTATTAATTTCTGCTGGATTTACTTTGAAATATTTTAATAACGAAGTTTTTGATGTAGTGAGACATTTAATTCCAATTAACACTTGAAAATATTTTTTTTTTTTAAATTAATATTTAAACAAATATTTCTCCTCGAAAATTATTTTTTTGTTCAACAAATGTTTTGACAGCAATTCACATATATTTAAAACAAAAAACCCCACGTAATATGAACCGACTATATTAAATAATATTCTATCACCCTTTCACACCTTGAACATATTGAAAATATTTTTTATGCCCAGCATATGGATGCCAATATGCTGTATTCCCTTTCACATGTGAATTTTTGTATATTTTGTTTTGTTAATCTTCAACTGAATCTTTAATAAGAGTACATTTACAAATGTCACAATTTAGACGATGACTTTCAACTAAATTCGATAAGTAGAGAGCTAGGTAGAAAAATATCTCTTTTTCTCTACACTTTTTCGTATTCTTGCCAAGATGTTTTATTCATATTCTAAATTTAGAGTGAAAGATCATTTTATTTTTCGAAATTGAAATTAAATAAAAATATATACGTAAGATATGTGAACATTTTTCAAATTACGTTAAAACGTCACGTCTGGTATCCCCGATTGTAACTGCAATGTTTTACCAGAGTGGCTGAAGTAGAAATATGAATGTTTAATCACACGTGATTGCGCAGTTGTACATTTTGAGTAATAATAAATTAACAGCTGACTATTAAATCCCGATCTGGAAACGCTGTTGCAATAAGCCAATAAATAATTTGTTTTCAATACAAATAATTTTCGTTTTGTCTTTATTATACAACTTTATTTCACCGTAGTTGTTAATGTTTGTTAGACAAGTTTTATCAGTAACATTAAGTTGTAATAAACTGCAATACACATCCTTGTTATTTGCAAAACAGAAGTAAGTCTTAAAAACAAATTGATATATATTTATGTATGTGTGTAATTGTCCATAAGCCATTACATATCGTTTTTCAACCAACTAACAATATTGAACAACTGCAACAGCATTAAAATGAGCAGTTCCGTACCTGCAGAATATGCCGATGGTAGCAGGGAGTCTCTGTCAAATGCGATGTCTCTTAAAAATCCATTGGAATTAGAACCAAAATTGAGGTAAGGATTTTCGGCCAGATAACCGTATGTATATGAATATGTTTTTTATACATTCCAGATTGAATAATATCGAAAAGAGTCAGCAAGATAATCGCAACTATAGAGGCCTACATTTGGAAAATGGTCTAAAGGTGCTGCTTGTTAGTGATTCAAAAACTGATGTATCTGCTGCTGCATTGGCTGTACAAGTAGGGTAAATACCATAATACATATGTAGTTCTAACAAAAAATATCAATATATGTATATAGTTCTAAAAAATTCGTAGCGTACATTTTGTGGTAAAACTGCAGTTTACCCCGATTTTTTTAAAATTTTTTTGTTCTTTAAAGGGTGATTTTATTAAAAAAAAAAAAAAAAAAATGTCGTTGACGGGTGTGCCGGGCTTCAAAGTTATTCTCCAGTTCGCAATAGGTCAAGTGGGTCGGACTACTCAGTCTTAAAACGTTCCTCATAATCTACAGTAGCAATTTGGTATTGAATTTGGAGCCTCTATAAGTAACAGAAAATGTGCATATAGATATCTATAAGCGTGCATACACATTTTTGTTTGCTTGTTATTTGTGAACGTTCACACATACAAGAAAAACACAAATGTATATTATGCATCGCTGATAAACAAACAAAAATGTAATTGTATGTATTTATACTAGCAAATTCCAGCGCTCGAAATTTGAGTGCAATTTCTAGGCAACTTTATTTTTAAGTTAGCCAATTCACAAACCAACACTTTTTTGGTTTATTATTATTTTGAATGAAGATAACAAACTCATTAACAAACACATTAACAAATTTAATAAACACACACATAGCATACGTATAATTTTATGTATGTGTTAGTAGCAACTTTAAATGCAATTTACTCGAAATAAAGGAAAAAATTTTAAAATCTGTAAATCTGGTGAACAGCTAAAAAGAAATACCTTTCAAATAATATACGTTTTGTCAAAATCGGGAAAAACGGTAGAACAAAACATCGGTAACAAAAAATCGCCTAGCCTATTAATATTATAGATTTATGCTCATTTCATTTAATAATGGCTTTCATTTAAAAAAGCACGAAAATACCAAAAATTTCTATTGTCTTTTAATTTTAAACCGCATTGGTTATAATATTGTGTTTAGAAAATCGATGTACCAACCGAATTTTACACGTTATTTTCTGAAAAGAGCACAATATATCGAAACTTTATATAAGGTCAACACAAAACACAACAAGAATCATAAATTAAGCTTTCTTTTGTTGGTATCTTAACACTAAGATGGCCGGATTTGTTTTTCGTGAAAATTTTTATTAATCCCTTTAGTATAAACTAGCAGATTCCAGCACTCGAAATTCGAGTGCAAATTCTAGGAAATTTTATTTTTTCATTTAATAAAGACCCTAAAGGTATGCTTTACAATTTACAAACAAATTAATTAAACAAATTTTTCCCTCAGATTTGAATCAAGTGCGAACAAATCTTTTTAATTACTGAATACCTTTTGCATTTTTTTTTTCTGAGTAAGTACATTCGCCATTCCACCTGTCTCATACAAAGGAATAATAAATGATTCTTTCCAAAAAGGAGGAAAATAAGCAATTTGCAAGACTTTAAAAAATACACGTTATGGGCACACTTAGAATTTGAGCGCAACTTCTCAAAATACAATCAGGAACTTCATCACGACCGAGCTTGCATGAAAATTTCAACTGAATCAGAGACTTAAAGCAGTTTCCGTATCGAAGAGCGGAATATATGATATCAACAGTTAAAGTATTTGAAATAGAATTCCTATACGTGGACTGGAAAAAAATCAGCAATATCAAGATAATCAGAGGATGAATTATCATTGCAAAACATTGTAGGCGGGGACGAAAAGATTTGTGTTTTAACACGTATTATGCCAAAGAAGGACTTTGAATTAATTATTCAAATCTCTCGTAAACAATTCTTATTCAGTAAATTATACTCAGCGCAAGCGATAGAATATTTAGTATAATCTAAAACTGAACAAAATTTTGCATGTCTTTTAAAAAGGCGAGATTTTCAGTTTTTTAGACTCGACAATTCCTTTGAATTCCAAGGAGGGCCAGCATGTTAAAGTTCTGGTGGGAAAGAGGAATGCATTTAGAAAAACAATCGTTCAAAATGTCATAATATTATACCAAAAGCAAGTTCATGATACAAGTGTTAAGGAGCTGATTATCAAACAAAAAATACCAGCCAATATGATAAAGTACTAATGATAAATTAAATTATCATAATTAGTGCATTTTAAAGAAAATGATTTACACTTTGTAGTACTCCACCCCTTTGTAGACTCTTCTAAAGGTCCAAATAGCCTACACAAAATGCTTGCGCAACAGCTTTTTTTTGGATATACACTACACAAAGTTCATAAGTACAAGCAGAGAATTCTAGTTTGGTTTTTTATGTATTTATTTTAATCTTATTAATTTTAATTTTTTTCTTCAGACATTTTAATTTTAAATTTTTTCTTCAAACATTTTGCTAAACGTGCCCTACGCAAAATTCTTATTATTGTTATTTATTTTATTTCTTTTTTTCTTCCGCCTGTGTTGACAACGCGAGATGTTTAAAAAATGGAAATTTTGTATGGAAATTGCCTACACACTACACAAAACTGTTGCGCAAAATTCCAAAAAATCAATAGGTCGATTATGGATGGCAACCGAACTTTAGTTGGGTTGTCAATAAGCAACGCAAGTGGCATATAAATTGGTATTATGTAAGGCAACTTTTTTCAGTTGCCAAAAAGTTATCGAATATGCTATTTTGACAGTTAAACATCTGAAAATAAATGTAAAGAATCAAATAATTTTATACAAACAAGCAAAAAAAAAGGTTATTTAAGGTGAATAAAAAATAAAATAAAATTAGTTCCATGAACCTGGGTTTGGTCTGGAAAACAATATTTTGGCTACAGATATAAGGAATAGAATAATGCAATGCTTATATTACTAACCTTTTATCATTCCTAGACATATATATATTTCAGAATTTAATTTTAATTGTAAATAAAAAAGTTTTTAATATTGAGGAACTAAAAAACTTGTTATTTATTAAAAGTAAACAAAAAATTTACTTCCCTTTCACTTTTGCCGCCTTCCTACTTTATAAAAATATTAACAGCAACCACAAATTTGTGGTTGCCAATATGATAACTATTTGGCAACTGAAATTGCCATTCTCAGTTGCCAGTTGCCATACGTAATATCAATTTGATTTTTGCACAACTGTTGCGCAAACATGAAAAACGCCCGTACACATTACACAACAACACAGAGTAGGGTGATATCGATCTACCGGTAAGGATATTGGGTCAATGCACAAAAACTAGATCCAACATTTTGTTATTCGATTTTAACACACAATTTATTCGAAATAGTCCCAGATCTGATATATTCTCTAGAAATGGATCATAAAAGGAAAAAATCTTAGATGGAATAAACGATTAGGATTCATACGAATAATACCATAATACGTTAGGTAAATTGAAATCACCATGAATTATAAGTGAGTCGCCCTTTTTCAAACAATTGTAGTAAATAGCAAATAGCATTAACATGAGCACCATATAGTTAGTTATTGTTCTTTATTTTCAATTCATCTTTTACCAATTTTAAAGATAGAAAGAGAACATACGACTATGACACATTGTCGTAAGTCGATGGTACTTGCAAATATAAAATATTTACACTAATTAATTAGTTTTATTTAATTAATAAATAAATTCTATTGTTAAGTCCTTACTATAATATAGTGCAGCTATAATGTAACGACTCAATTCTCTATAAAGGGTTAATAAGTTCTGGCTGAAGCATAGATATCGTATGTGCCGAAGTATAGGAATAAAAAAATAATAAATAATGTCATATTTGGTCCATATCCAACTTTAATTTTACGAATTTGAAATGAAACAGTCCTTATTAATAAACTGAAAAAACAATCCAAAATCGTTTTACGACTTCGTAAACTCCAAAAGAAGAACCCCAGAGTTTCCGCCTGTATTGAAATATCGATGTTGTGATTCTAACGTCGATAATGTTATGAGCAATATGTTTGCTGATTTTTATACTCTCCACACGTCAGTGACAGAGGGTATATAAATTCCGGAGACCACAAAACCATATATTTTCTTGATCATTTTAACAAGGGAAGTTGATTTAGCCATGACCGTCTGTCCGTCTGTCTGTGGAAATCACGATCATGCCGTCAATATCTAAGCTAGACCGTTCGTTTTTGTATAAAATCGTTTATTGACATCCCAAAGGAGTTGCTATTTTAAATCGTCAAAATCGGTCAAAGGGGTCACGAGTTATGAACGAAACTTTGAAAAAACTCTTGAAAAAATAAAATTTTTCAGTGTGTTTGTTGTTTTTCTTAAGATATGTTGTATATGTTGTAATTCTTCTTATTGTTGAAGTTTTTGCAGTTGTGTGTATATTAATACCGCACGTGTCCATTGGCCATTACCACATATTTTTTTTTATCGTTAAAATTAAAAATTAATAAAAATAAAAGTTAAATATTAAAAAATAAAAATGAAAAATGGAAAATTAAAAATGAAAATTGAAAAATTAAAAATGGAAAATGCAAAATTAAAAATGAAAATTGAAAAATGGAAACTGAAAAATGAAAATTGAAAAATGAAAAGTAAAAAGTGAAAAATGGAAAATGTACAATTAAAAATTGAAATTGAAAAATGAAAAATTAAAAATGAATAATCGAAAATGAGAATTGAAAAATGGAAAATGAAAATTGAAAAAATGAAAAATTGAAAATGAAAAACGAAAAATGGAAATGCAAAAATTAAAAATGGAAAGTGAAAAATTAAAAATGAAAAACGAAAAATGAAAATTGAAATATGGGAAATGAAAATTGAAGAATGAAAAATGGAAAATGAAAAATTAAAAATTGAAAAACGAAAAGTGTGAAAATGGCAAATGGAAACTGAAAAATTAAAATTGAAAATTGAAATGAAAGATTAAAAATGAAAATTGAAAATGAAAATTGAAAAATCGAAAATGGAAATGAAAAATGACACATATTTTTTTATCGTTAAAATTAAAAATTAAATATTAAAAATTAATAAAAATAAAAGCTAAAAATGAAAATTTAAAAATTAAAAATGGAAAATGCAAAATTACAAATGAAAATTGATAAGTGGAAACCAGAGTTCAGAAAAAAACACACACTGAATAAAAAACTCGTACATATATGTAAACAAACATAACTTAGACCAACACACACATATTTTTATTTTCATATCAATTATGTTTGTTTTTAAATTTTCTTCGGTGCCCAACACAACCATGACTGTGTTCGTTTTAATATTTCGTTATTTACACGAACATTTTTGTATCACGTACTTTTTGTTTCAATCACACATAAAGCACACATTTTTGAGTGTTGCTTTATTTGAAGTTCATGTTCTGGTACGTGTACTGAAAAAAAAAACAAAACATGTACAATAAACAGGTTCGAGTTCAGTTATATTTTAAGTCGTGTTGTGGCTCGTGTAGTAAGAAAAAACAGAACATGTACAATAAACAGGTTCGAGTTCAGTTATATTTTAAACACGACTTAAACACGACTTAAAATATAACTGAACTCGAACCTGTTTATTGTACATATTCTGTTTTTTTTTTCAGTACACGTACCAGAACATGAACTTCAAATAAAGCAACACTCAAAAATGTGTGCTTTATGTGTGATTGAAACAAAAAGTACGTGATACAAAAATGTTCGTTAAATAACGAAATATTAAAACGAACACAGTCATGGTTGTGTTGGGCACCGTAGAAAATTTAGAAACAAACATAATTGATATGAAAATAAAGATATGTGTTGGCTGCTTTTGAACAGAACATTGTGTGTTTCATGTGTGTATTTTCTGAACCTTGATGGAAACTGAAAAATTAAAATTGAAAAATGAAAATTGAAAAATGAAAAATGAAAATTGAAAAATGAAAAATTGAAATTGAAAAATGGAAAATTAAAAATTAATAATGGAAAATGAAAAATGAGAATTGAAAAATGAAAATTGAAAAATTGAAAATGAAAAACGAAAAATGGAAAATGCAAAAATTAAAAATGGAAAATAAAAAATTAAAAATGAAAAACGAAAAATGAAAATTGAAATATGGGAAATGAAAATTGAAGAATGAAAAATGGAAAATTAAAAATTGAAAAACGAAAAGTGAAAAATGGCAAATGGAAAATGAAAAATTAAAATGGAAAAATGAAAAATTAAAAATGAAAATGAAAAATGGAAAATGAAAATTGAAAAATGGAGAATGGAAATGAAAAATTGATAACAAGAAATGAAAAATGAAAATTTAAAAATTAATAATTAAAAATTAAAAATTAAAAATTAATAATTAAAAATTAAAAATTAGAAATTAAAAATTAAAAATTTGAAATTAAAATTTATAAGTTATAAATTAAAAGTTAAAAATTAAAAATAAAAAATTATAACTTAAAAATTGAATATTAAAAATTAAAAATTAAAAACTAAAAATTAAAAATTAAAATTAAAAATTAAAAATTAAAATTAAAATTAAAAATTAAAAATTAAAAATTAAAAATTAAAAATTAAAAATTAAAAATTAAAAATTAAAAATTAAAAATTAAAAATTAAAAATTGAAAATTAAAATTAAAAATTAAAAATTAAAAATTAAAAATTAAAAATTAAAAATTAGAAATTACAAATTAAAAACTTCTAGCTAATTCAGAAAAAATATTTTATAATTTGCTTTTTTTATTATTAATATCTGGAAATTTTTAGCCAAGAATCAGTTGATTTTTTTTAATTATCATGAATTATGTCAAAACTTTTTATAGGGATCACACTTTGGGTGTTATAACGCTGGCTGCGTTATATAATGAATTTCATTAGGGGTTTTCTACTCTAGTAAAAGAAAAATAATGCCACTTTTCAAATAGTAACGAATTCTTTCTATGGAAGACACGATCATTGATTTTTATAACAAGGAATTATAAGAGAAACTGGCCAACAAAAAAGCAATTAACTTTAAATTTAATTGGTATTCGATATTTAAATTTAAATACCGACAACAGTTTTAAAGTGGTAGCCGTACAAAATATTGGTTGTAATATTGAGTTAAAGATTCGGCGCAGTCATCTTGGACAAATTTTATTTTTGTAGCTTATAAATTATCTCTCAAACGATATATAATTTTCTAATAAATTAATGTATGCTGACGACGTACAATTTTTTAATTTAGAATGGAAAGTCTGATCAAATATATTTACAAAATAATCTTGATAATTTATTAATGTGGTGCCGTATTAATCTAATGGATCTCAACCTTGATAAATACAAATGTATGCGAATTTATCGAAGGAAGCCATTATCTGTAAATTTTTGAAAATCTACTGAAACCAGTAAAAGGTTTCCAGAATCTAGGTATCTTACTTATTCCAAACCTGAGTTTTGTTCTACATATCAACATGACAGTAAATCAGGCTAAAGGTGTTCTAGCTATTATTAAACGATGGCTAAAGAGTTTATTGATCCCTATATAACCAAACAGTTATACACATCTCTTGTTAGAGCAATTCCTGAATATGGGTCTATTATTCGTTACCCGCATTACAATATACACATTCATCGAGTTGATTCTATTCAGAAATAATTTCTTCTTTTTGTTTGCGTGGTATGCAATGGAATCACCTAACCTTCTTTCATATCCTATGAGAATGTTGAGTGTCATCCATGCTACGGTTTGTTCTGAATTTCTTGGAAATACAATTTATGTTCCCCAACGATTAACTTGTTACTACCAACCACTTTGTATCCCGCTTTTTCAGACAAACTACGTTAAAGCGGATCCATTTAGGGGAATATCCAGCAACTTTATTGATGTATATTATATTGTTGGTAATTTCATAAATATAAATATAATTAAATTAAATATGTTATAATTAAATTCTTAATATTGTACGGTTAAGATTTTTAAGATTAAATCCATAAAATTTAATAAATGAAAAAATACATCTATAATATTAATAGGCTAGGTGATTTCTTGTTACCGATGTTTTGTTCTACCGTTTTATCCCGATTTGGACCAAACGTATATTATTTGAAAGGTGTTTATTTTACGCCAGATTTACAGATTTTTTTAATTCTTTTCCTTTATTTTGAGTAAATTTAAAGTTGCTACTAACACATACATAAAATTATACGTATGATATGTGTATGTTTATTAATGAGTTTGTTATCTTCATTCACAATAATAATAAACCAAAAAAGTGTTGGTTTGTGAATTGGCTAAGTTGAGAAATAAAATTGCCTAGAAATTGCACTCGAATTTCGAGCGTTGGAATCTGCTAGTAATAATAACTCTACTCTCCAATTTAAGAAACCATTTTTAAGATAAAGCTTGTATTGTAAAATTTGAACATATTTATTTTAGTATGGAGTAATAATTAAAAGGTATTGGTAACGTAAAAGCGAAAGACTCAGCCTATCGGCGACTTATTAATTAAAGGTAAAATCTTTAATACAATTTTACTTTTAATTCTTTACGTCATTTTGACTCACACGGTGTTATTTCCATCTAGGACATTGAGAGAACTAAAAAAATATTTTAAGACGTATACATTACATGTGCTATTCGTGTTTTTATTCTTAACATTATTAAATATTGCAGCCACATGTCAGACCCGGAAAATTTGCCAGGCTTAGCGCATTTCTGCGAGCATATGCTTTTTTTAGGCACGGAAAAATACCCTGACGAAAATGGATATACTACTTATCTTTCTCAAAGTGGTGGAAGCAGTAACGCAGCTACTTATCCGCTAATGACTAAGTATCATTTCCATGTCGCTCCGGACAAATTAGATGGAGCTCTTGACCGTTTTGCCCAATTTTTTATTGCACCATTATTCACTCCATGCGCTACGGATCGTGAAATTAATGCGGTAAGATAATATTTATTTTATTTATTTATTTAATTATACGATTAATGTTTTTTTCAATATCTTATATTTGCAATCAGGTCAATTCCGAGCATGAAAAGAATCTTTCAAGTGATGTATGGCGCATTAAACAGGTTCACAGGCATTTAGCTAAACCGGGACATGCCTATAAGAAATTTGGAAGTGGTAATAAGTCTACACTTTATGAAATTCCGAAACAACAGAATATTGAAATAAGGGAAGAGTTGTTAAAATTTCACAAACAATGGTATTCCTCTAACATCATGAGTTTGGCTGTTATTGGAAAAGGTAAAGATTGTATATTATTTGTTACTAATAAACTGAACATTGAATTTTTGTATAGAGTCATTGGATGATCTCGAACATATGGTATTGAAAAAGTTTTCGGAAATTCAAAACAAACAAGTTCAAATTCCTAGTTGGCCTAGAGATCCATATGATGATGATCAATACGGGCAGAGGGTGATGATTGTGCCCGTAAAAGATTTGCGTTCTCTTACAATAAGTTTTACTACAGATGATCTCACTCATTTTTATAAATCAGCGGTAAGTTATTTTTTAATCTCTAAAAATTTTAAACCGGGCAAACTGTCTGTATTTGCAGCCGGAAAGCTATTTGTCCCATTTGCTTGGACATGAAGGCAAAGGAAGTATATTATCAGAATTACGCAGATTAGGATGGTGCAATGAGTAAGTTTAAAAATAAGTTATGAACATATAGTTTTGATTATTTCTCAAAATATAGTTTATTGGCAGGACACCAAAATACTTTAAATGGTTTTGGATTCTTTGAAATATTTGTTGACCTTACTAAGGAGGGAGTTCAATATGTTGATGATATTATATGTATCGTTTTTCAGGTGATAATTAAAGTAGTTGGTTAATAAGTTTTTAAATATCATGAAAAATTAATTTAATATTTTAGTACTTAAGAATGTTACGCGAACTGGGACCACAAAAATGGATTTTTGATGAATGCGTTAAAATCAATGAAATGCGTTTTCGGTTTAAAGAGAAAGAAAAACCGGAAAATTTAGTCACGCATGCAGTAACATGTATGCAGGTAATGAAAACAACATTACTATAGGCTTATTACACATTATATTGTCATTTTTTATTTTAGGTTTATCCATTAACGCAAGTCCTTACAGCACCATATTTAAATGATGAATGGAGGCCTGATTTGATAACAAAACTACTAAATGAACTGCTACCATCTAAGTGTCGCATCGTAGTTGTAGGACAAAGTTACGAAAAAGAAGCAGTGTTACAAGAACCGTTTTATCAAACTAAATATGGAACTTGCAATATTGATAAGGAAATACTTACGGTTGGTAGTTTTTTTTTTTTTAATTATGGGTGATTATTAAAAAATGCAGATAATAAAAAGAGTATTTGCATAAATTTCCACAATTTTACAAAAATTGTCTTCAAAGTAATTTAGTTTTTACTTATTTACTTTTTTTTAGAAATGGCAAAATTGTGAACTTAATACAAACTTAAGCCTGCCATTAGAGAACGCTTTTATACCAGAAAAATTTGACCTGGCTCCGTTCGACAGCGATTTATCAAAACATCCTTTGATAATACTGGACACTTCAATTTTACGTGTATGGCATAAACAAGATAATTTTTATTTGAAACCAAAGGCATGCATGTCTTTTGATATGTCGAATCCGATAGCTTATTTGGATCCCTTGAATTGTAGTTTAAATTATCTAATGGTAGCCCTCATTAAAGATCAGTTGAATGAATACCTTTATGATGCAGATTTAGCTGATTTAAAACTACAGGTTGGTCCAAGATCAAATGGAATTGATGTAAGTATAAATTATAAACTTTTAAATAAGCATACGTAACGTGATTATCATTTATAGTTTACAATTCGGGGTTATAACGACAAACAAGTGGTGCTATTAGAAAAACTTCTTGATCATCTGTTCGATTTTAACGTTGACGAGAAAAGATTTATTATACTTAAAGAAGAATATAAGCGGTCTCTAAAGAATTTTAACGCCGAACAGCCCTATCAACACTCAATTTACTATTTGGCACTGCTATTAACTGAAAATGCTTGGACAAACAGTGAACTTTTAGATGCAATGAAGTGTAAGTCTGATATTCTTTAAGTTAAAATTATGCAGTCATTATTATTCAAAATTATTTTTATAACAGTGGTCACATTTGAGCGTGTTCTTAATTATGCTAAGGAGTTTTTTTCTCGTCTACATACTGAGTGTTTTATATATGGTAATGTTACTAAACATCGGGCTCTGGAAATAGCTGGTTTGGTAAACAAGCGTTTAGAAGCTACAAATGCAATGGTTTTGCCATTATTAGCGCGACAAATGCTATCCAAAAGAGAATACAAATTATGTGCTGGTAACATAATTAAAAATTTAGTATTTATCTATATTAATATTAACAAATGTATTTGTCTTATAGGTGATAGTTATTTGTTTGAAAAGGAAAATGCAATCCATAAAAGTTCTTGTGCTCAATTGTACTTTCAATGTGGACCTCAAACAGATCGAAGCAATATTATGGTAAATTTAATAGCTCAAATTTTGACTGAGCCCTGCTATCATTGTTTACGTACAAAGGTAAATTAGTTCTATCAAAAATAATTGTGCTTAAGTTGTACCTAATATTCTAAACCATCTCATGCAGAATATAGATCAACTTTTGAAACAAATATGCCAATGTTTTTTGCTATATTTTAAAGTAAAAACATTTGATCTTTAGCTTGATTAAATTTCAAACTCAATCATTCTAAACCAAACTTTAACCAAAAATTAATTATAGGAACAATTAGGTTATATTGTATTTAGTGGAACGCGAAAGGTAAATGGTGCTAATGGTATACGAATCATTGTTCAATCAACAAAACACCCTTCCTTTGTAGAAGATCGCATAGAGAATTTTCTGGATAGTTTTTTGGTAAGTCATTGTTCATTGATGTTGTATTTATTGTATAACTTAATTGGAGACTGGTCAGAATATATTTTTTAAATCAAAACCATGAATGAATACAACAAATATTTTCTATATATAGAAAGTAATTGAGGAAATGACCCAAGACGAGTTCGATCGCCATAAAGAGGCTTTGGTTGTAAAGAAACTTGAGAAACCTAAAACCGTATACTCTCAATTTAATATTTTTTACAATGAAATTGCACTCTCACAATATCATTTTGAACGAAACGAAGCAGAGGTAGAAATTTTACGAAATATTACCAAAGACGAACTGCTTGAATGTTATAAAGTAAGTTAATTGAGATAATATTTTTCGAACAATAACCACCTTTTTCTACAAGAACTTTATAGCTCAAGATAGTCCTGACAGACGTGTACTTGCTGTTCATATAGTCTCAACAAAACTTCCTCAAGAAGAACAAGAAAATCAGGTAGATGAAAATGTTATAACGAATATGGATCGACATGCGAAGATAACGGATTTGGTGGCATTTAAGTCCAGCAAAGAGCTCTATCCATTAGCTTCTCCTTTCCTCGATATAAGAGCTAAAGGAGCTCGCAGCAAGTTATAAAAGCAATACAATAACAACACGAATGACAGTTTTGATAAAAATGACTTAACTCTAGTATTGTTGGTTTAATATTATAAATATAAAAATATTTGTATTAACAGTGCATCGTCTTTGACAAATGAAGTATCCAGTAAGGCACTATTGGGTATCAAGAACCCTTTTTCATGGTTATCCAATTCTTGAGAAACCAAATCTTTTTTTGACTTCTTTTTGTTCTGAAATAGATTTTTTAGCATATAAAAATTGTTAAATGCATATTAGTTGGTTTACCTGGTCGAGAATCGATATTTTATATTTAAAGTTATTTCCATCAATTTCTTTGAAAATACCTCCAGTGCCTAAAATAATACTGTTGGCTAAACTCATTTGCGATGAGGATATATCTTCCAGTTGTAGGAAGAGAAAATCTCGATGCAAGTGCTGAAAATAAGCTTTAATTTTGAAGGCATTGCCTGCAAAAATAAATTTAGAAAAATATAATTTTGATTAGGATTTCTATACCTTTAGTAGAAAATATTGGACTTTCAACAGTAATACTATTTCCATTTACAATCCTTGTTGTAAAGTTTTCAATTCTCCAATAGTAGGTAAATACTTTTATGTCCCTATCTGTATGTAGTGTATTATTAAATACAGTTATTTCATGTTCCCGAACAGTTTCCGGTAAAGAAATGTTGTTTGGAGGGATGTCTTTAGTTTGTAATGCTTTCAATTTTGAATTCGCGTAATTGTTTTTAATTGCTTCATTTAAACGGTACTTATTTTTAAGTGGAAATGGCTGAAGTTTTATAGATGTGGTTGTTGTGTTACAGATTACAGATTGTTTATTTAAGCTTTCACTTATATTTTGGTCATGAAAATCGTTGACTCCGCGTTTATTTTTGTGCAACAAAACTATTAGCTCTCGAATATCTTGCAATTCTTTGTTTAAGAAATCTTCTAAACGGCTAAAAGCAGAAAACATTTCAGCCGATCCACATACACCTTTTAAAGTTTTTGTAGTAACTGCCTCAGCGCTTGCTCTTACTTCGCCAGCTGTTACAGTACATACAGCCTTTTGTACTTCGCTTGGATTTGATTCATCGATATTTGGAATATTTAATAGACCTAAAATAGTGGCATTATAAGAACGATTTGGGTTATGTATTTTACCCAACCAACCTGATGATATATCTTCTTCTTCGATATGTTTTGGATCCAGTTGTTTATACAGTGGTCTAGCATTCGCATTGTTATTTGTGACCAGATAAATTAGAAAAACAATAACATGTGATTTGAAAAAAAACATTTTCAACGCGTAATATTGTGTCCTAATTTAAAAGTGATATCTTATTAATCATAATTATATTGGACATATGTAATTTGGTATTTTAAATATTGTGCCAAGTCGAAATTATATATAGCGAAATACTTTGAAATAAATGGCATGATACGCACATACTAATTTAGACGCTCTCCATGTGGTCCACTGAACTAATGTGTTTGACAAAAAAACAAATAATTTAAAACGAATTACAATGTCGTGTGTTTATGATTAAAAATAGACCATCATAAAATACTAAAAATTTTTACGATGAAACCAACTTACTAAAAGAAAAATTTCTTTCATATTGACTATACACCTCATTTTGTATAACATGCGTGATGTTAGTCATTCAATTTGTATAAACTTTGCAAAATATTGACCGAAACCGAAACATTTCTTTTTTTTTCTTTCAAATAGAAAAATACCGTAATATACATATGGGGGGTTTCATGTCAAGGGACCCAACTTTTGAAACCGATGTCTTCCGATCGGGATGAAATTTGCACCAAGGTTAGTGCTATTGGATAGTAGTTTAGATACAATTTTTCAACAAGATCGGTCGAGAACTCTCTGAGTTAGAGGGGTCAAAATTTAACATTTTGACCAAACAGGTGGTTTTTTCTTATCCATATAACTTATTTCCTATTGTTCTTAGCAAAATTTGTCCCAAATAGTTTAGATAACTATTTCTTCACTATAACTATAACTATTTCTTTTTGACTGTTTTTTGCAAAATCAAAAATTTTTTTCTTCAAAAAGGCCCCTTTTTTTGCTCAAAAGAAAGATTAGGTTTTTTTCCTTTAAAAGCTTTTTGCTCGCTTAGTGGGATGCGAGTGGAATACCTATCAAAATAAATGTTTTGTAACTCAAGACAACGGTTTTTAAATTTTTAGCATATGCACTATTTTAAAGTTTTTACCTTACCTATTTGTGTGTAAGTGTTTCTAAAACCTTACAAATAAAACTTATACTAAGAAACTAGACAAATTAACCTTTCCGACGGTATGTAAAATACCTAACTAAAATTTCATACATTCGATACTGTAATACCCGCAATATGTTAACCTCAGGAAAAAAAACATTTTTTTTCTATAGAAATGTATAATAATCTATAATATTAATAGGCTAGGCGATATCTTGTGACCGATGTTTTGTTCTACCGTTTTATCCCGATTTTTACCAAACGTATTTATTTGAAAGGTATTTCTTTTTAGCTGTTTTCCAGATTTGCAGATTTTTAAATTGTTTTCTTTATTTTGAGTAAATTGCATTTAAAGTTGCTACTAACACATAAATAAAATAATAAATATGTGTGTTTATTAAATTTGTTAATATGTTGTTTGTTATCTTCATTCACAATAATAATAAACCAAAACAGTGTTGGTTTGTGAATTGGCTAATTTGAAAAATAAAGTTGCCTAGAAATTGCACTCGAATTTCGAGCGCTGGAATCTGCTAATAATAATAATAATAAAAATAAGATAAATAATTTAATAAAATTTAATTTTAATCACATTAGATCCATTTATATCATAACTATTTTTATACTTAATTTATTGTAGCTGATGAAATATTTAAGTTTTATAAATTTTTAAGCACCCGGTCTTTCATATAGCTTATTTATCGCCTTTATTTGCTGCTTTTTTGCCAATCCTTTCTTGGCGTCACTAGGTTCAGCTGTTGATTTCGCTGCTGGTTTCTTTTTTTTTTTTTTTTTTTGGCTATTTTAGTTTATTTACAATAATTCTTTGCCCAATGGAATAAAGCAGTCGCATCTACGATGCGATCTTGATGTCTTTTGAGTTTTGCTCCAATATCAGCACATGCTCCTTTACCATGTGCAGTGAGATGAAAATGCCACTCAACTGGCATTCCAAAATCTTATTTATGAGCTATAAGATTTGCGAAGCTACTTTTGTTTTTAAAATGTTGACGATCTCCGTCCGAAACGTAGTATACCTTCTCTAAAGTAAATTTAGATTTTAGATATTTAAGTATCATCTTCTGGTACTCATAAACTGCAACGGTGTCATGTTTTAAGTCGCCGGATATGATTACCATACTTTTGTGTTCCAGTTTTGCACATCTTTCATTTAGTAAACAACTACTGTGCTTGGTCGTTATTGAAGTGGAATGCTTGTATGGCATCCTGAAGGGCATATTTATAGTTTTCTGCGAAATCATATGAAATAACGAATTCACAAGACTTCAAATGTATCTTCAAATCCTTGAAGAATGACCATTGCTGTTTGACTAAAAAGTCATGGTTTCTCAAGTTTAGTAATCCTGTACACATTTCTTCCACAAAATCATCCACATATAAAATGATTGTTTTCAATGTGCATCTGTCAGTCTGAATCCAAGAATCAAATTTGACCTCCTCTATATATTCTCGATCTAAAGAGTTGATTAAATTTTCTTTGATGAATGTGGTTTTCGGGCAATGTGAATGTTCACCTAAGTGGCAAGTGCATTAGGACACATAGTCAATTAAAGGCAATCTTCATCTGGAATAACTTCAACGTAAGGCTCATTACTATTCAAATCCGGTAATTCTTTCAACTTTCGGGGCTCTTTCCTGCATTGATCCAGCAAATAAAACTGGATGAAAAACTGGTTATTAAAAATTTACAAAACTTAAATACTTCATCAGCTACAAGTAATTAAGTATACAAATATTTATGATATAAATGGATCTAATGCGATTAAGATTCAATTTTATTAAATTATTTATCTTTTTTATTTTTATTATAATTATTATTATATATTAATTTAATTATTATTACAAATAAATAAAAAATAATAGTTGTTGAAAACATTTTTATAGAAAAAAAATTGATTTTTTTTTTCCTGATGTTAACATATTGCGGGTATTACAGTATCGAAGATATGAAAATTTAGTTAGGTATGTTAGATACCGTCGGAAAGGTTAATTTGTCTTGTTTCTCAGTATAAGTTTTATTTGTAAGTTTTTAGTAACACACACAAATAGGAAAAAATTCAAAATAGTGCATATGCTAAAAAATTAAAAACCGTTGTCTTGAGTTACAAAACATTTATTTTGTAATATCCCACTCGCATCCCACCAAGCGACCAAAAAGCTTTTAAAGGAAAAAACCGAAGCTTTCCTTTGAGCAAAAAGGGACTTTTTTGCAAAAAAAAAAAAATCAAACAACTTTTTGATTTTGCAAAAAAAAAGTCAAAAAAGTTTTTTTTTCGAAAGATTGAAGAAATAGCTATCTAAACTATTTTGGACAAATTTTGCTAAGAACAATAGGTAATAAGTTAGATGGTTGAGAAAAAACACCTGTTTGGCCAAAATGTCAAATTTTGACCCCCTCTAACTCAGAGAGTTCTTGACCGATCTTGTTGAAAATTTGTGTCTAAAATTTGCAAATTGTGCAAATGTCATCCCGATTGGAAGACATGGGTTTCAAAAGTTGGGTCACTTGATATGAAATCCCCCATATGTATATTTTTTTATATTCTCCCCACTAAAAAATTATAATAAATTCTCAGATTTAAAGTTTGTTTGAAATTTTTATACATATATATATATATGTACTAGCTGATTTGCAAACGTTGCTCTACCGAAACATAATTTGTTTAAAATGTAGTTTGTTTCTTGATGTAGTTATTTTTTGACATTTACTAAGTTAACATTGACTTGTCTTAACACCTTAATCAGCAAAATTTAGTCTGATACCATTAATAAGAATATTTAAATCATTGTATTGCCAAGAACCAAACAAATTTATACCAAAATAATTAATTAATGTTGTAAAAAGGAGTTTCCTTACGGACTAATGATGGTCAAATTTGGTGTAAATAAAAAGATCAATTTATTTTCATTTTTCACCCAACGTTTCGTCTGCTTTTTTCAGACTTCTTCAGGAGTGTATAATATTATTTAAATTCTGGCGACAAAATAAAACAAATTTTTAAAATATTTTTAGAAAAAGAAAAAAAAGAAAATTAATGTTAGTATCCCTGATCAACTTACGATTCTATATTACATCCTACTAATTGTAGTCACTTATTTATCTAAAAAAAAACTGGACTTCACGACACAGAAATTGTAAATAAATAAAATAAATAAATGATGACAACACAGTACACAGATATCACAAATTGATCTTAACACTAGTATCACAGAACTTTAACTATTATACTAAGTAATTGCAACCGAATATTGTAGCTTTGTGTTGTCTTTATCCTCTCTTGTGTTCATGGCATATTCTAATCGCTGTTGTATGCGTAAACTTTCTAATGTATATCGTTTCTTTATTCTCCTCTCCTTATCCAATATTTTTATGCTGAGCGAGTGCTGTGGTTTCTCTCTGTTTATGTCCGCCTTATGTTCAGCAATTCGTGTCCCTAACATTCTTTTTGTTGTTTCAACATAAACTTTGTTGCACTTCTCCCTCTCATTTCCATGGCATGCAATTTCATATACAATGTTGTCAATGTTTAGGATGTCTTGTTTGGTTTTATTACGTGTAAAAAGTTGGTTTAGTGTTTGGTTTGATTTGTGAGCTATGGTTGCTTTTTCATCGTTGAACATGCCTTTCATTGTTTTTGTTTCTGTTAGTTTGGGAATATAAGGTACACTGTAAAAAGTTTTTCCTTGGTTTTGTTCCGTATGATTCGTCTTTTGGCCATTAAAATTTTTGTTTATTAAATTATTAATTAAAGAAGATGGGTAGTTATTCATGGTTAATATTGTTCTTATTTTAACAAGGTTGTCTTTTTGAAATTGTTTATTGCTAATATTTGTTATTTTTTCAATAAAATTTGTCGCTTTATTAATTTTCATTTTCATGGGTTGCGTAGAGTTGTAGTTTATCATTCTGCCTGAAGATGTCGGTTTTGTGATGAGTTTGTGATCTTTTCTAATTATCATCATATCTAAATATGGTAATTCTCCATTAATTTCCTTTTCTATGGTAAATTTAAGTTTGTTATGGTACGTGCTGAGTGTTTTTAGTATTTATGTTCATTTGATTTGTCAATTACTGCGAACAAGTCGTCGACATATTTAGTTAAAAAATTTATTTGTATTTTGTTCTCTCTAAGTTCAGTGATAACTTCGTCCAAAAGCGATAAACTACAACTCTACGCAACCCATGAAAATGAAAATTAATACAGCGAAAAATTTTATTGAAAAAATAACAAATATTAGCAATAAACAATTTCAAAAAGACATAAATAAAAGAAGACCAATAACTGAACCTTGCGGCCACCAAGCTCAACAAATTGTAAGATATTTAAATGTATTACTAATTTTATTAGCTTACAATGATCAACAGAGTCAAACGCTCTGGATAGATAAAGTGCAACTAGCATATTTATTTTACCTTCATTTAAATTCCGTCATTTCAACTAATAGAGAAGTATTGCTGTATTCTCTTCTGTAAGTCTACAGAATATTACAATTAGATTTCCAAATTAAAAACAACCATTTTAGACTTAAGTAAGTGTTCAACAACTTTATAGATAACAGGAAAAATTCTAATATCCCTTAAATTCTCAAGACACAACTCATTCGTCGTGTAATATACCTTAAATTCTCAAGACACAACTCATTCGTTATTGTATGAGTTTTCGTATCGAATAGAATTTCGAAACGTATCGATTCGCCTAATGGCGACATTCGATTTAAATCGAAACTAAATTTTAAAAAAAACTTTTAAAGATTTCTTTGTAATGTAAATGATTAATGAAAATGAATTGACATTTAACAAAAGGGAAGTATAAGCGTGAATAATATTATTTAATTGTATGTTTTTAACAATTAATAAAAGATAAATTAAGATTGAATCCAATGCATGTTTTTCTTAGCCTTGTCCAACAAATTTATTTTGAATTAAAGGAATTTTTTTTATAGGTGTAGAACTTTAAAATTAAATAAAACAAAATAATGTAGGTATTGGCTTTATTGGACATACTTGTTATACCATTAGAGCTTAAGTATATTTTCGGTCATGTAGGTGCTAAGACTGGATCGAATACAGCGTAATCGGATAGTACAATTTTAGACTACTTTATCACCACAAAAATTTGTTCAACAATATAGCTCACTTTGTTTTAAATGGCCAATGCATTAATCGTTACCACGATTTTTAATGTTTTGTATTTAATTTAATATTTTTATACCTTTAAAAAACACCCTTTATATAAATTCTGTCGATCAAAACGAAAAAGAAAATTTTCATTAAAATGTTTAAAAAACAATTGTCAAAGAATTGAAAAATGATGAGCGGCAAGAAGACAACCACCGAGGTAATTTGTTTTCTTATATCCTTAAAATATTGTTAATTGAAAATTTCTGGCAACAAACTTTAGCGTGTTCAAGATAAAAGTAGTTATAATCTCTACTGCGTCAATATTTACGGTTCCGGATTGAAATCGATTAAAGATGAATTTAAACGTCAAGTTGAATCGGGGTTACGACAAACCGTCTTCATTCTTGACGTAGACGATGTCCAAAATACTTTGAATTATAAACAACGTAATTCAAAACTACAAACGGAGTTACATAAAAGTTATGATTCCCTTTTAATGAATGCTCTTTTACAACAAATACAGAGATTTTGTACAGAATATGTTTTTACAAAAAAAAAAATTAGTGATGAATTGAAATTTGATTTAAATCAATATTGGTTAAAGTATATAGATAATATATCTGAATTGAATATAAGTACTTCAGTCAGTATAAGCGAAGCTAAAAAAAGCAAAATGGCCAAAAAATCAAATGAGATGTTATCACCGCTAAAAGAAGAAGTTTGCGTTCAATGCAAGATTCCAACAACTTTAAAAGAACATAATCGGGTTGGTAAATCGGAATGGTTGTCAAAGCGAAAGGTTGGTTGGTTCGGTTGTGCAAAATTAAAAACGTATTTTTTAATATTTTTCATATTTGATTTTAGTACATTAAGGATGATCCTACAATGGGTAAATTATACATAATTCTAGTGGGCCAAATGACCAATTATTTTTTTCTTGATTTATTAAGGTAAGTTACATATATTTAAATGTTTTATATTTCAAATGAATCTGCACTTGGTAACACTAAAATCATTTCCTTTCTTCTTAAGGCGAGATCAACCTCTTCGTGCTATTGTCCACTTTGTGCCAGCGGAAAATAATTACGACATCTTTATGGGAAATAAATTACGAACTTTTATTACGGAATCGCTGGAAGTAATAAATACTTCTATTTATGGACTCAGGCAGGAAGTAAGGATGAAAGCAGTTGGTTTATTTTTTCACGAGCTTCCAATTATATCTACTTGCCTGGCCACAAAATATGCCCGAGAAATTTTTAACGAATTGACTTGGGGCACATACGATATTGAAATGTTAGCACAGCAATATGAAACTTATTATTATAGGCCTTATCAAGTAACAGATGTTGGAATACCTCCGGCGGTAAATATAACAGAACTATATCACCTGGCGGAGTCTTTGAGTGTCCAAGGATATTTTCAAAAGATTTCTTTACCTAGTATTGCCGCAGACTTCGCTACAGTTTCATTCTATTTAGAAAGTTTATTGAATACCTTTGGTTCACCAGAAGGGTTATTAAAAGAAAATGAGGTGTCACTGTTATCAATGACAGAATACAACAAATCTCATACCAACCATAGTCCTACATTTGTCAATAGTTATAAAAACGCATTTTCAAGTATTACCAAGATCTCTAAATTTGAAAGAATATTTTTAGCGGCAAACAATAAGATACTGTATAACATGTTGCAGTATGTGGATCATAGCATCTTTAGAAATATTTATTTATCCTGTTTGGATTACAATATTGTACGACAAAATGTACTATCGACATATCTAATAGATTCAGTTACTAATAATACAAATACCATGAAAAGTGAGAATGTTAATCCTTTACCTCTGCCTCAATATGTCAAATATTATGCTAATGCTGACTGTTGTTCCCAGAGAATTTTGGAGTTGTTCAAAGAATATGAAGATAGTCATACTAGGGAAATTTGTCCAGGTTACAATCTCTATACTTTTAAAAGAATCTATAACAAGATTATCGAAAATGAAGGAATGATAGTCATACCTACACGGTTATGTTTTCGTGACTTTACACTTTTTCAAATGGATGAATTCTTAGATAATTTAACAACACAAGAAACTCGAATGACGCAGCGAGAACAAATACAAAGCGTGGAACAAAAATTTACAAATATTGATATCGATAAAAGTATATATGTGAGGCCAATTTCTTTAAAAGCTCTTAAAATGCAGACAGAAAACAATGGTGATATGCCCACAAAAAAATTTAGCTCACCTTTGATTAAAAGCAGCAGTGACAAGAAAGTTTCTTCGAGTATCTCATTAAGTCAATTTGAACCGTGGATTGGTTTACCACCTGATCATCATCTCTTAAAAGGTTATAATTTGGAGGATGTACGTCAAGAAGTAAAATTTAAGACCTCAAAATACTATTATGGAAATGGGTTTGTTCAACTGTACGAGGAAAAATGGTGTTTTCAAGACATGAATAAAGAATTAATTTTTTGTATAAACAACAGCACACTATTCTTTAATGGATTACATTACCAGCCCGAAAGCCTATGTAATAATATACGTGTAATAACAAACAATAATATAAGTATACGTATTTTAAATGATTCAAAAGAATGCTCAAAGGTAGTTATGAACTACCCAAATGGTTTAAGTGTGTACCATCATGATATGCTGTGTGAACAAATATGGTGTTGTGATCAAACCTTCAATGATGAACAGCGTAGAATTTATACTCCTTACGGAGCCATTATTGTATTCTTCAAGAATAATGAATTGATATTAATAATGCGTTATAATGGCGAAGTTTATAAACTTTATCAATACGAAATTCCGGAGGAAGAAGAAGAGCAGGACTTGAGCGAATTTTCAGAGAATCTAGAGCAAAGTTCAGGTATTAAAGATATGAAAGAACAGGGAGGTATTCCGAACGGAAACAAAAATTTTAAAAATATATACAAACCAATAGATAGTGAAAAATTGTACAAAGCTGAAAAAGATAAAAATAAAATTAAAAATAAAACTGTGAAACCAATATCCCTGGATGCAAATTCAACCAAATCCATAAGTGATAACTCTGTAAAAATTCAAATTTCATCATTATCGGCATCATTAAGTGATCATTTAAGAGCTTCTATTAAATATGAATTAGACTATTTAAATTTTATATCTTCTACATATGCGTTAAACTATTTGCATTATATTGTTACTACCTCTCAAGGGAAACGCCTTCATTTGACAAATAACGGAAAAGTAAGTACAACTATAATATAGGTCAAATGTACGTTCATAAATAATGTGTAATATATAATATATATATAATATATAATATATAATATATAATATATAATATATAATATATAATATATAATATATAATATATAATATATATAATATATAATATATAATATATAATATATAATATATAATATATATAATATATAATATATAATATATAATATATAATATATAATATATATAATATATAATATATAATATATAATATATAATATATATAATATATAATATATAATATATAATATATAATATATATAATATATAATATATAATATATAATATATAATATATAATATATAATATATAATATATAATATATAATATATAATATATAATATATAATATATAATATATAATATATAATATATAATATATAATATATAATATATAATATATAATATATAATATATAATATATAATATATAATATATAATATATAATATATAATATATAATATATAATATATAATATATAATATATAATATATAATATATAATATATAATATATAATATATAATATATAATATATAATATATAATATATAATATATAATATATAATATATAATATATAATATATAATATATAATATATAATATATAATATATAATATATAATATATAATATATAATATATAATATATAATATATAATATATAATATATATAATATATAATATATAATATATAATATATAATATATAATATATATAATATATAATATATAATATATAATATATAATATATAATATATAATATATAATATATAATATATAATATATAATATATAATATATAATATATAATATATAATATATAATATATAATATATAATATATAATATATAATATATAATATATAATATATAATATATAATATATAATATATAATATATAATATATAATATATAATATATAATATATAATATATAATATATAATATATAATATATAATATATAATATATAATATATAATATATAATATATAATATATAATATATAATATATAATATATAATATATAATATATAATATATAATATATAATATATAATATATAATATATAATATATAATATATAATATATAATATATAATATATAATATATAATATATAATATATAATATATAATATATAATATATAATATATAATATATAATATATAATATATAATATATAATATATAATATATAATATATAATATATAATATATAATATATAATATATAATATATAATATATAATATATAATATATAATATATAATATATAATATATAATATATAATATATAATATATAATATATAATATATAATATATAATATATAATATATAATATATAATATATAATATATAATATATAATATATAATATATAATATATAATATATAATATATAATATATAATATATAATATATAATATATAATATATAATATATAATATATAATATATAATATATAATATATAATATATAATATATAATATATAATATATAATATATAATATATAATATATAATATATAATATATAATATATAATATATAATATATAATATATAATATATAATATATAATATATAATATATAATATATAATATATAATATATAATATATAATATATAATATATATATATATAATATATAATATATAATATATAATATATAATATATAATATATAATAAATGATATATAATATATAATAATATATAATATATAATAATATATAATATATATATATATAATATATAATATATAATATATAATATATAATATATAATATATAATATATAATATATAATATATAATATATAATATATAATATATAATATATAATATATAATATATAATATATAATATATAATATATAATATATAATATATAATATATAATATATAATATATAATATGTAATATATAATATATAATATATAATATATAATATATAATATATAATATATAATATATAATATATAATATATAATATATAATATATAATATATAATATATAATATATACTATATAATATATAATATATAATATATAATATATAATATATAATAAAATATTTAATATTTACTTTTAGATTTTTGAAGAGAAGCGATGTAATGTTGAAGAATGGCATGATTATTTTGCAAATGAAGCTTACTGCCAGCGAAGTGATGGTGTTAAAATGATTTGGACTAAAGATACATTTAAATGTTATCATAAAGACGGTTCAGTCTTAACAACGAGAACCAAGGAGGTGTACGAATATGCAGATGTTGACGAATTTGGTAATTTTGTGATTTATTGTTGTCCTTTAGATATTCGACGCTATCAGAGTTCTATCCCAATCCTACAGAGTCACTTATTTCAAAAAGTTCCTCTCACAATGACCAGGTTGAGCAAGAAAATGTAGAAATTACAAATAGTTTAGACCATGAACATCAATATACACAAATAACAGCTGATCTGCAAGTTTGTTATTGAAAATTTCAATAATTTGCTTATACATATATAATATAATTCATTTTTTGCAGCCCATTTCACCCCTATATTCATCATATTTAATGACTGAATTTGCTGAAGAATATGAACCCGAAGATACCCGCTATATTAGCTATACCAGTAGTAGTTGTTTATTGCAACATTATCACTATGCTGATGTTCATTTTGTATATTTAAACCATTATCCCTCGAATCCTTCTGTACTTATGGAAATTATCGGAATTGATGATATACGAATTTATACCGATTATGAAAATTGTTTTAAGGAATACAAAAATGTTAGTCAACTAGATTCATTGAGATCAGAATCAGATTTAGAACTGGATCAAATAAAAATTAATGTCAGCATCGGAAATAATTTGAATGTGACTGCAGATAAGGATGGATGTGAAATATGTGCTGTTATGCAACGAACTGAAGAACGTGAACAAAATATTGAATGGTAAGGACTTAATTGTAAGTTTGGAAATTCACGTATGTATGTCATTGCTTAAATTTTCTATTAAAAACAACTGAAATTTAATTTTAAACAACTAAATGTACCAGGTAATTACGGGCATTAAATTCGATTTTTTTCAAAACTCATTTTTTCTCGTAATGATTTTCCTATCATAATTCTACATAATTGTACCTGCAAAAAATATTAACATTTGCCATTATTAGAAAGAATTTTAAACAATGTCTTAACTATATGAATTATTTTTTAATGAAATTTTTTTACATAGGTATGGACAATCTCGATAGAATTGTCAAAAAAAAAACATAATTTATGATGGTTTTCTATGTTTTTCTCGTCTCTTGCATCATTTGTTTTTTGTATTTAACACCCTGGTACAATCAACAAAAAAAATATATTTTATTTCTATGATAAAGGATTTTGATGGATGAACAACATACTGATTCTTTTTTCAATTTTTCTTAAATTTTAATTTACTCCGAAAGGCAAAAGCTAAAGTTTGCGTAGTCTTCTTTTATGGAAAATTCTTTAAGCGTTTGCATGTTTTTTAAATACCTTGTCGTACTTTACAAATTTCTTTACTTAACAGAGATTTCTTTATATGTTAAGCTATTTGCATATATGTACATAAATTTTTTTTATTCACTTAATTTAAAATCACACCTTTAATATAATTATCTACTTTGCAGTGATTCCTTGATATTGAGATTAAAATATAACGACTGTATAAATGATGTATTTAAAAATATAGTTAATCAAATAGCTACACTTCAAAATACTGGCGAAAAATCAGAAGAACTTTTATTTTTGGAAAACGAATTTCATAAAAGAGGTAAATTTGTATGTCCTTGAAAACAAAAAAAAAAAAAACTAAAATTTAGAACACCTATTTTAAATTTGGATTTATTTAATTTTCTAAACCATTGTTTAATCTTAAAGCCGAAAATGTTTCTTCTTCTCAGGTTTCGAATTCCTTAATAACAAACCTTTACCGTCGAAGTATATTTACGAGATTAGCAATTGTATAACCGATGTGAAACCGCTACAGCCTATAAGTGAATTAATGACCAAAATCTTTGATTGGTATGAATCGGATATGAAAAAATTTCCACGTTTTCAAAAATTTAAAAAGCTTTCAAATCCAGATCAGAAATTTCCCAGAGTTTTAAGTACCAAGTAAGTATCTTTAAAATGTATTGAACTATATAAAATATTTATTTGAAACTAGCAGATTCCAGCGGTCGAAATTCGAGTGCAATTTCTACGTAGCTTTATTTTTCAACTTAGCCAATTCACAAACCTAAACTTTTTTGGTTTATTATTTTTGTAAATGAAGATAAGAAACACATGAATAAACATATTAACAAATTTAATAAAACACACATAGCATATGTATAATTGTATAATTGTTAGTAGCAACTTTAAATGCAATTTACTCAAAAAAAAAAAGGAAAAAAATTAAAAATCTGTAAATCTGCAAAACGGCTAAAAAGAAATACCTTTCAAATAATATACGTTTGGTTAAAATCGGGATAAAACGGTAGAAAAAACATCGGTCACAAGAAATCGCCTAGCCTATTAATATTATGGATCTATAACAATATAAGCTTTGTTCGAAAATAATTCTTGTAATTCTAGTAAAAAAAAAGATTTAAAAAATATTCTGTCTTAAATTTCATATATATATATTTTAAAGACTGCAAAATACAGACAAATTGCTAGCTAAATAAAAGAAAACAAATTATCCTAAAATGTTTTTTACATTTGGATATTGTACTCATGGAACTGACAATGCACTCTTTTTTTTAAATTTATAGAATAAGGTGCTGGCAAAAAACTTTAACAGAACTTGTTTTCAAAATTTAAAATTATTTGTTACTGAACAAATTATATATTTAAAGTAATGGCAAAGCTCTTTAAAAAATTATCTACATAAATACTTAGTATGAATTGCTTTCTTTGGTTTTTGTTCCCAACATGTATGAACAAACTCATTATTATACATATAACTTATTCAATTTTTTAAAATAATTTTTTCTAAACATTTTTTTAATTGTTAACGCTAAAAAATGTATTTAGCAATAAAGTTTAAAAAAACTAATCTAGAAAGGCACCTCTAGCGACCACCATAGTGTATGATAGTGACCGCCATTGATAATTTTTCCTGTTTGAGTCCACGACTCACTGTTTTTTGAATATGTACACAGAAATTGTTAAATATATGACGATAACGAATACATAATAAATATTAACGTAAAAAATTTTAAATTTTAAAATTTAAAAATTTTTAAAAATATTTTAATTAAAACAAAAATTGGTGATTCTTGGCACGTCTTGGCACAACGATTGTCATGGTCGTAATCTAGAGAGGTCAAGCTTTATGAAATTGGTTCTATGTGCCCCGAACCGTGCCTTCGTAAAGCGAAGACTTTAAAAATTAAAATTTTCTAAACTACAAAATAAGTGATTTTATATAACGAGCATCTATCTATAACTTTCATGTTTATTATTGGATATTTAAAAAAAGATGGTTTTGCAAGTCAATATGTACATATGTTGCATGACATTTGATGTGTCAAAACGCGAAAATTTTCGACCTAGTGCACAAAGTAACAAGTAAGAGTGTTACCCGTATTCTAAACACAATATTGTAACCAATGTCAACAAAAAAGCTAGATTTCAAATTATAATGGCCAGATTTTTTTAAAATTAATAAACTAACTTCAATATCGTTCATCCTATGGCCGATAACAGCCTATATACCAAATTTCATCAAAATATATTGATGTTTGCGACCTGTAGTTTGATTACAAGGTTTACATGGACACACAGACGGACGGACGGACATAGCTAAAGTGACTCAGAAAGTGATTCTGGGTCGATAGGTATAATAAAAGATGGGTCTAGGTCAAATAATTTTAATAGTTATAAACATTAGCACAAAGTAATTATAGGTTTTTACTCTCAAATTCACACTTTTTCCGTTCAATTTAAATTATTTAAAAATCAAACTCAATTTTTTTCGAAGCAACTTCAATTTTATTCGGAACAAATGAAATTATTTTCGACACATATTCATTTTTTTTTTATTTTAAATTCAATTTTTTTTTTTTTTTAGAATTAAATTTTATTTTTTTCAAATTCAATTTTTTTTCACTTCAAATTAATTTTTCCACGAATTCAATATGTAAAGATTTAAAAACCTGTTTTTTTTTCTTTTATTCGTGATTCCTTTTCTATTATTGTGTTATTTATAATACTGGAAAATATTTTCCAGTACATTCATTAATCGGTGTTTTTATTATTGTACTGGAAAATATTTTCCATATTTTCCTATGCTGGTATATGTGATTTTTATACATATATGAAATACAAAAAATACAATATATAACCTATACCAGTTGTTGATTTATACAACTCAATTTTACCAATTGGAATTAAAAGTTCATACAATGACAATGGCAACAATATATATATTTTTGATATTTTGAGTCGTGCATTGCATTTGATTTTAAATGAGGAAAAAGTTAAGAAGAAACAAAAAACCTATATATCAAAAAAAAAAAAATAAAAATATGAAAACTAAAGTCAGTCCGTCTGGCCGTTCTATCCGGCCGATTTCCTTCATTTTTTTTTTAATGAAAGGTATTTAGACACAGATATGTCATCAATCATTGAAATTTACTCAACTCCCACCTTACTCAAACGCGATTCTTCCCTGTACATTTCTTATGGGACACATTCACTCAAGCAATTCGAATTCTCATAGCTCCTCTTCTAATGAATGGATCTTGATCGTTTCACTCTCAGATAACTCAGTGGATCAAGTTCTTTTTTTGAGCTATTAACTGCTTAAATTCGTTGAGTTTGAGGAAAGTTATGCGTGCATAACTCAAACCTATACCTAGAGTTCTAATTAACGTAAGCTGTTGACAGAAGTCTAAGAACACTCAGTAGATCAAGCTCTTTCGTTGAGTTTGAGGAAAGTTATGCGTGCACAATCAACTTTACATTATGCAGCACAAAAGTTAACGTACAGATTAACTGTTTAACAATTGTATGTTGCTTTATCTCGAAATTAAACCTAAGGGCCGACGCACAGCTAATATTGTCTGGAAGGAAGTAATGTAAAATGATTTTATGTAATAATTACACCATGTCATACATAGTCTATCCTAATGCTGTGGAACAGCACGGGTCCGTTCGAGTTCTGGTACGTTTACTGAAAAAAAAAAACAGAACATGTACAATAAACAGGTTCGAGTTCAGTTATAATTTAAGTCGGTTTCTGGTACGTGTACTGAAAAAAAACAGAACATGTACAATAAACAGGTTCGAGTTCAGTTATATTTTAAGTCGTGTTCTGGCTCGTGTAATAAGAAAAAACAGAACATGTACAATAAACAGGTTCGAGTTCAGTTATATTTTAAGTCGTGTTCTGGCTCGTGTACTAAGAAAAAATAGAACATGTACAATAAACAGGTTCGAGTTCAGTTATATTTTAAGTCATGTTCTGGCTCGTGTACTAAGAAAAAATAGAACATGTACAATAAACAGGTTCGAGTTCAGTTATATTTTAAATTCGTGTTCTATCTCGTGTACTGCGAAAAATTGAAACATCAATTCGCGATCTGATACACCCCGATAAAAACGACGACAATTGTTTCAACCAAATTTATTGAAATTTTATTGACCCTTTTTTTTGACTTACGTTGCAAATTGTTTACAAATGTCAAATATTTTAAAATTTTATTGGCCATTTTTTTGTGATTTACGTTGAAATTAATTACAATTGTTTTTATTGACTGGTTTTTATTTTAATAAAAGATGGTAATAAAATACTTAAGACACAAAAACTATTTAGCATCATAAAAGTTACACTTGTTGGTTGTTAGTTTTTTTGCATTACCCACCCCTATTTTCGCAACCAATTAGTGTCATAGACGAAAAACCCAATTTTGCGGCATAAAAGACACACTTGTTGGTTGTTAGGATCTTTTGCAAACTTTTTTTTTTTTGGTAACAAATAACTTTATAAAATAAAATATAACTGAACTCGAACCTGTTTATTGTACATGTTCTGTTTTTTCTTAGTACACGAGCCAGAACACGACTTAAATTATAACTGAACTCGAACCTGTTTATTGTACATGTTCTGGTTTTTTTTTCAGTAAACGTACCAGAACACGAACTTCAAATAAAGCAACACTCGAATATGTGTGGTCTATGTGTGATCGAAACAAAAAGTACGTGATAGAAAAATGTTCGTGTAAATAACGAAATATTAAAACGAACACAGTCATGATTGTGTTGGGCACCGCAGAAAATTTAGAAACGCACATAATTTATACGAAAATAAAGATATGTGTTGGCTGCTTTTGAACAGAACATTGTGTGTTTCATGTGTGTATTTTCTGAACCTTGGTTTTTTATACAATATTTAAAACATGAGCAAGAAACAGCAAAATCATCGTTGACTAATAGAAATTTTTAAGCCCATTAAACTACGCAAATGGAAGTATATCGGCTCAAGTATGAACGCTATGAAATTCGTGAAAATCGGTACGTGTTCTGGTCTAGACCATATACCCGCATGAGTACAACTAAGAATTCACTCCAGTATGGTTTTCATACGTAAGCATATATGTAAATGATCAGGATCATGATCGTATATATCATTCATATCACCTTCAAAATAATGTATATAGTACCGTTTCAAACCTACAGAGAATTTTGATGGTTAAGGCTTGATATTGTCTTGCTCGTACCATTTTTGGACGTATATAGTCCCAATATACATATTATAGTTAGCTTTTTATACTTAATATTAATAAATCTTAAAATCTATAAATATTTATCATCTAGAAGTATTATCATCCGCCAGTCTGCCAACCTTTTAATTCAAAAAGTCCTTTTTTGAGCAAATAACAGATTGCAGAAGAATTTAAATTTAATAATACAGTTTGTTAATTATGTAATTATTATGTTTGCTATTAAAAAATTCTCCAGGAAAATACAAAAATTTTTTAAATAATTGTTAATATATGAAGTTATGATTTTTCAAGAAAATATTCGAACCCATAACAAAGTTTTTATTAAAACTCTTTCTTTCCTTTTGAATCTCTCCGTGACTTTGCGTGACTATTTTAAAATTAATCTTTGGGCACAACAAGTCTATGGACAAAACTTCAGATCGATCGGATGAGGGGAAATGGGGTTTAAATCACTCCGTAACTGTGCGTGACTATGTCAAAGTTAATCTTTCTTTACACAAAATATATCGAAGTTAATCTTTTTTTCACAGCAAGTGTATGGACCAAGTTTCAGATCGATCGGAGAGGGAAATGACATTTAGATCTCTCCGTGACTGTGCGTAACCATACGTCACTGCGTGACTAAGTCAAAGTTAATCTTTTTTTCACAGCAAGTGTATGGACCAAGTTTCAGATCGATGGGATGAGGGAAATGACATTTAGATTAGATCTCTCCGTGACTGTGCGTGACCATACGTCACTGTGCGTGACTAAGTCAACGTTAATCATTTTTTCACAGCAAGTGTATGGACCAAGTTTCAGTACGATCGGATGAGGGAAATGAAATTTAGATCTCTCCGTGACTGTGCGTGACTACCCCAAAATTAATCTATAGTCACAACAAGACTATTGGCCAAGTTTCAAATCAGTTGGATAAGGGGGAATGGGTTTGACCCACGACAGACAGACAGAGAGTATGAGTTAAAAGAAAGAGTCTAAAAATTAGGAAATTTTACCATAAAAAGGAGTTTTACTATAAAAAAAATTTTAGAATGATTTACTTCTTCGAAATAGGCAAAATATCAATAAAGTGTAGCCAGTTCAGCTATAATCGTAGTTATTTTTTTCCCCCCAATATATAATTCGCCTACAGTTTTTGATTATATTTACCCACAAAAAAAAGCAATTATATATATATTTATGTGTATAACTTCGTCTTATATTACCCTGAAATCCAGATTATCAGTTACTAGTATATAACATTTTTAGTCATAAATCATATAAAGCTGCTTCCCGACCTTCAGTTAAATCTATTAAACAAACGAAACAGTGCAAACATTTTTCTCCAATTTGGTTTCTATATGGTTTTGAGAAATATATGTGACTGCTAAATATGGCCAGCTAATTCCCAATATAATAATATTATCCGATATAAACTTTTTCATTTCTGCAGGCTATAAATTTATAAAAAAATACCACTCAAATATAGTAAATGCTTATGTTCTATATCAAATTATGAACTTAATAAATGTAGACCAAAGACCAATTTCCGATTCGTTAATTATTTCACATGTAAAAGTGATATTAAAAATAATATATATGTTTACTTCTACTTACAGTATATATATTAAAATACCATACTTACTTCAAAATACTGCTGATATATCAAAATTTTTGGAACCATTTGATAATATACACTTCAAAAAATTTCGCTATAAATTTAAAGAGCTTCTAGATTTATACCTCAATCCAAAAATGCAATTAGATATTAAAATGTTATACAGTACCAATAATTGGAAAAAAAGGCACTGGGAACATCAAAGACGTAAATTTACTGAGCAGCAACGTATGGGGCTTTATCAGGCTATCATCAAGTATAAAAAATATCCAAATTATTGGAATTTTGTACAAGATTATAGTGGTCATGTAGCTTATATTGATTTTTTGGATTTTATGCAGCACACATGTTAATTTTTTTTTATTGAAATGGAGGAATATTGGAAGCACAAAAACAAGACTAATCGCCCAATCTGTTAAATCATGTCTGATGATCGAAATCAAAATGGAAATATGGAACTAAGTTTGAAATAAGGATGTTACATTATATGTTTTAAAATCCAATATCATTTTCTGGAACTTACAGATCATAAATATTATCAAAAATATATACTTTAATTGTAATTCTTTATTATCATACATATTTTTACTCCATTTGGACATTTTCAATATGATGTATTATAAACATAGAATTTAAACGAATACAGACTCGCTTACAGTAAAAATAATGTAATGTCCAGTGTGACGATTTAAAACATTTTCCAAAATAAGTTTTTTAAATTGGAAGTATTTCAATTTTCCTCTTTTCAAAGATTTTTAATTTGACTAATTTCTTTATTCATGCAGCATTCAAATAATTATACTCTTGTTTTTTGTTTCAAGGATTTACATCATCAAATAGCTCTCCCTAACCTCCTTTGCAAAGGCATTGGTTGTGTGGGTATCAATACGTCGGAATAACCTGGTATTGTGTTCAGCTTGACCTTATGCCATAAAGTTAATATTACTAAAAACAAAAATATGTGATGAACATATGTAATCCACAAATTATATATAGACCATGATGTAATCTGTGGAAGTTAAGTTGTTTGCAAACAAAAATCTAAAAAGTCCAAATATTGAAAGGACAAAGCTGCGAATAACTAAAAGGGTAAATATTTTAACTTTGAATTTTTTATATTAAGAAAATATTTAAATATTCAATTATATAGTTTAAGTTTAATTGTTGCACGCTTATTTCCCAATCCTGATAGATAATAAAAATGGATAAACTTAGATATACACTTGCAGATAGACTTCTGGCTATTTATTGTAGAAGTTGAAAAGTTATATATAATTATATATATATATATATATATATATATATATATATATATATATATATAAAAATGATCGGGAAGGAAGTAGAGGTAGAGGGGTGTATATCTATAATTCCAATAATTTGAAATATAACTCATGAACCTAGATATAAGTATCTCTAGGAGCGTGTTTATTGAAGTTATAGTTCATGCCTCGGTGAAAGTGTTTGTTTTTTGTTTTGTTTGTGTTTTTTGTTTACCACTTGAAACTTTGCAGCTCATGAAAACGTTTTAGAAGATTTTGCATCACAATACATGCATTCGATTTCCATGGGCGATTTTAATATTAGCCATTTTAATAGTGATTACTCCTTACCAACTCATTTTGACAGTTATCAGTTATCAATTGTCGATTTTCTCTTGGTTTCTTAAAATAATTTAGTTTCTACTAAAGGTTAGTTTCAGATTCCCACTATGTTTAAAGTTTTATGTCATATTTTTTGCCCTTATGGAATCCTTGATTTTAACTACAGAGATTATATAACTATTGACATTAATCATTTCTTGCCCCAGCTTTTTACAAATCCATGTTGCAGATCGATTTTTTAAAAAATCGGATAGAGAACGATGTTCGGTGAAGTCCTTCCTGGAGTATGTTCTGTGGTTATCGAAACAATTATTCCAAAATTAAGACCTAAAGCTAGCATAAGTCTTTTTCTAATTGTACTTAAAATCAAATGTTGAAAAATATTGTGATACAATTGTAGTTGATTCTACGCTACATCTTATGCCATTTTCTTGTCTGATGAAAAAAAATGTCGCATTTTACTTCCACTTTTTTCGAAAAGTGTATTTTTTTTTTATATATATTCTGTATTAAGAGCAACCTTATCGTATACATCAATCGAAAGAAAAAATATACATATACAAACCAAATTTGAGAAAAATCTGTGCAATATTTTTGTTTTTTAATAGATTTAAGTGAAAATCGGGAAGCAGCTTTATATGGGGCTATTACAAAGAATTGCCATATGGGGGTTTATTTTTGGACAAATGATAAATGGATGTAGTAAACACACACAAACCCAATTTGACCGAGATCTATATGATTATTTGGATCTTATGGTAATGTAAGTCGATTTCATAGGGGTCATTTGTATGGGGACTAGGTCTTAACATGGACCGAATTTCACCAATTTCAATAGCGTTCATCCTATGGACAGACATACAGACGGACGGACATCGCTAGATCGACTCAGAAAGTGATTCTAGAGTCGATCGGTATAATAAAAGATGGGTCTATGTCAAATATTTTTGGTAGTTACAAACAGCAGCACAAAGTCATTACACCCAAACCACATAGTGGTATAGGGTATAAAAAGAAAAATTGTTAAACACTTGAGAAAGAAAGTGTAAATGTACAAAAATGTAAATATAATCTAAAAAAAATGAATTGAAATACAGCTACTTAATATTATTTTAAACAAAAGACAAGTAGAGCTTGAACAATCAGAAATTTTTAAACAGCATCTTGAGAAAATAAAACCTAACCCAACAGCTCATAACAAAATTTATAATTTAATAGGTTATAAAAAGAATCAAACTTTTAAAAATTTGTCTGAAACTTTGAAATTAGAAAAATTTAAGTTATTTTTTAAACATTTATAATGGTCTATTTCCTAATAGAGATATCTCACAAAATTAAATGAATACTACTATTTCCAGAATTCCAAATTTTAATAACGTCTGGCTAACTCGGCTTTTAAGCACTCACAATTTTTTACTAAAGGTGTGTTTACACTATGTGTATTTTCCATTTGTAAATTCAGTTTTACGATCCATACGTAATTCCGTGTGTGTGTCAAAATTGCCGTTTTACATACGATTCATAATTTTTGCTTTCAAACGTACATATGTATTTCCGTATGACATAACCTCTAAATGTAAACAACAGCTGATTTAATTTGTGAATTTACAAAAAATTATTGTTAAAAATAAAGTTATATATTTTTTAATAGTTAATTAATATTAAACAATTTATTTTTCTCAATATTAATCTTTATAAGTTACTCTGTTTTTCTTTCACCACAAGCAGTGTTGTATTTTCATATGTTTATCTTGACAAAATAGAACCTGCTCTAATTGAAAAATTTACATATGTCTTGCAAACTGTGTAGTACATAAACAATGTTTCAAAGGGTTCACACTATGTGTACAAATTACACGTGCTAAAAAAATAAGAAAAACACGAGCAAAACACGTAGTGTGAACGCATGCGAGAATTTATGCTTTTACAAAATCATCAAAATGCTTTCGAGCTGCTGATTGTCCTACTGTCAAACATACTTCAATTGTATACAAAGCTGTTCATATAACAAACAAATATAACAAAATGAATAAAAATCGAAGTTATTAACGGGTTAAATAAAGTAACTACTATAGTAGGCATCGCGTTTAATGCCTAACAGCTGATTCTCCTGTCATCTGATTTTTCTCGCAAAGAGTGTTTTTACAACCTAAGTTGGCAACGCCACACAAAAAAGCTTTACTATCGATCTCGCTTCCACATATAGAAAAAATCATGCTGCCTCGTTGGCCTTGTTTACTTTTGTTGAGCGAAAGAGATGAAGAAAGCAAAATGCAAAAAAGGTTATTATTTTCAATATAGTGGTTTCTTCTAACAGTTGGGTATGTCAGGGTTGTATTTTTGTAAAAGAAAAATAGTGTCCCGACTGTATAGACCGTGGTTGCCTCGTTGAAAATATATGTGATATTATTTTTTTTATAAAAATCACTTTTAGAGATTCTAATAAAAACAAATAATTTGTAAACAGAAATTAACGGATCGTATGGCCGCGAATAATGGAAAAATGCCAGCCTCAGCGAGTGCCTCTAATTCTACAACACTCATTAATGTGGTTGAGAATACAGTAACAGTTAAACCTGAGTTATCGTTATCGTCAATAATTTCCAATGGAACAGCCAAATTATCTTCACTGACTCCTGCACGAGATTTAACTTTGGGAGGGAGAGGAGGCGCGGGAGCGACAAATAAAAAAGTTTTTTTACCTAATCTAAATGTTGTAAGAAATAAAAACACGTAAGTTAAGGATAATGTATAAATGATGAAATATTAAAATTTTTATTCCAAACAGTAACGTTAAAACATCTAAAGATACTACGTTAACTCGTGGTAGAGGTCGAGGACGTAATACTGATCGTGGTGGGTTGGGTAGAGGTGGCACTAGAGGAGTTTCTTTAATACAAACTACTGGGGTATTTTCCGAAGGCGCGGGTGCCTGCACTATACGACAAGCTTCCAGATCCACGGGTTATTCCAGAGAAGTAAATGATTCCCCATCAACTATAAAAAAACCTATATTGTTCAAAAATGAAAAGAAATTAGATTTAAAAGCTGAGTTAGCTAAGGACAAAGATATTTTACATTTGTTAGATGATGCTGATGAAGATGTTGCTGAACAGAAGACTGACTTAAATAAGATTCCCGTACAATTAAACAAAGGTAAGTTTTACATTTTATAAGCGAATAGGAAACATGAGAACTATATGCGTTGAAGTTATATACGCAATGTTACTTTTATATAATCTAATCTTGAATTGACTTACATATATACATTCCACTCGTATTTTCATATACTTCAAAGCCAAATGGAAATACATAAAATCCGAAATAAAAGAAGAGACTTTGAACTCTAAATCATCAGTCACAGACTTAACCGAAGGTAATTTTGAAGCAACTTAATAATGATGTTTAACTTAAAGCTTCTATTAAAAATTTCACCATCTTTTTTAATTTCCTTATTAAAATCTCAGATGCTGTGGCTACAGCATCACAAATACAAGCACTGCATATTGCGCAACAAAATGAAAATAAAGATTTACCCCGTTATCCGCAGTCATTAGCGGAACTATTTAACAGCTCATCGTCACAGATATTCCTAATGCAAGTAAGTTTTTTTTCTAATTCTATTTAAACGTGACACCAAATCTTTTTAATAAGGTGCCGGATACTTTACCATGCGTTGATGACGCAGATTCACCAGATACTCCCAATCATTTATTGGAAGATTCAGTTAATCCCGTCGGAAAAAAGAAGCAAATAGTTAAATCTATGTTGAAGAAAATGGACGAAGGTCAAGTGGGTCGTTTGATGCGTTTTAAATCTGGAAAAACCAAACTAGTGCTTGGGGAAACCTATTTTGATTTGGATGTGGGAATGGAGACGGGATTTTTACAGGTTTTTGCACAAGATACAATAAGTATTTTTTTTTTTAAATTTTTTTTCTTTCAGGATTTAATGTCCATTAGTTGTAATCGTGATGAACGTAGTGGAAACATGATTAATTTAGGCCCTTTACAAGCCAAAATCACAGCAACTCCAGATTGGGAGCACTTACTTAAACAACGAAGAAATCAAGATCAACAACACACTTTAAATTAAAACAACAGATTAAATATTAAATCGTCTAGTGAAGGTATTTACTCCAAGGATTTAAACATAATTTTTGTCTACACCTCACATCTACTGAAAACAAAAACTTTTAATAATAAATATTTTTAAGGCATATATCTAAGCAGGTATTTAATTTTGAGCTTTTAAACAGTCTTCAGTCTCAGAAAGAGAGCTTTGGCCACCGGAAGTTGTACCGGGAGTGTTGGTACGACCCTGATAAATATTTCCGTGTAAATCTATAGAGAAATTATAATCAACAGGATTAGCCAAAGCGCGTTCAATAGCAGCATCCAGATTTTCGAATTTAATAAAATATTTTGATAATTCCTAAAAAGAGTAAAAACAATATATTGGAACAAGCACAAATATAAATCGGCCGTTGATTTCTTTTTACCTTTTCCTTTTTTACTAAAGATTCAATTTTATCTATTCTTTCCATTTCTCTTTCTTGTGACAATCTCATTCGTTCCGTTATATACAAAGTCTTTTCTTGTTTTTGCTTTGCTAAACGCTGGTCCCTTATGAGGGCGATTTCCTGATTCCACTTTTCACTCTCCTGTATACAGCGTTGGATTTCAGCTTCTTCTTGTTCGGTTGTTAACACAAAATGACCAGCTGTGGAGGTCTCTGCAATACGTTGGTTTTCTTCTCTTAAATACTGTCGCACGGAACGCAATTGTGTTCTGTAATAAATATAGTACTAATAAATATTAAATTTTAGTTTAAAATGACAAACTTGTAATTATTGTGCAAACGCAATAATTCGGCCTTTTCTTCAGGTGTTTGTTGTTTTCGCTCGGGTACACGGAATATTTTAGATTTGGCTATTGGCAACCAGCGTGGCTTACGTCTCCATCTAACAATTTCTAGAGCAGATCCCATGCTCCCCAATTTGCTTTCAGTCAACGTTAAACGTTGTAAAACAGAAAATGAAGTACGCAACATATTTTCGATTAGTGGCACTTAATTTAAACTTTTGATAATGGTAATTTCTTCATATATTTAAATATACAGCACGTTTAATGTAGTACAGATTACTATGGACCCTGGTTACGCGATTGAACAAATGACAATCAGCTGCAATGTTGTTAAATTTTTGTTAAAAAATAAAAAACGCAAAAATACTTATGCTAGAAATCGCAAAAAAATGTTAGACAAAATATTTTTGGGATTTCCGTTAAATATTTAAATGAAAGAATTCCATAATAAAAATTGTAAACTTTTAGAATAAAAAATTTATGTAATTTTTAACTTAGACTAATGTTTATCACTAAACAGATTCATGTTATATGTTTAGTGAACTCAATGTTAACAAGCTTTATATATGAATGAGATGATCACATCCATTTCACATTTTCGCCATACAAAATTTACAGAGCGAACCAACTTGGTTCATTTTGAATCTTGCTGCAAACTACGAAAAATTTACTGTCATGTCCAATTTTGATAAAAAATTATCGGTAGTTTATCTAAACTAGCAGTCAAAAATATATAAAAGAAAAAACAAAAAATTGTGTGCAATAAAATAAATAGAAACATTTAACAAATAAAAATTATATATTTATATATATATATATGTTTAAATAAAAATTGGAAAAAATGAAATAGTACACAAAAAATATAAACGTCAAAATGAAACAAGAATAATCATCTGAACACCAAGGTTCGCAATCGTGAACGAACCAAGTGGTTCATTTTGCCGTCTGAACATGCTATTTTCCATTAAAAAGCGCTAGATTTGGCGGAAAAAGTTTAAAGTTAACCACACTGATCAGCTGTGAAATTTTTTTGTGTGAATAAGAAAAAGAAATACATAAGCAAAGTGAAATATGCAAGAATCAAGAATGATGAATAGAATAGTTACAGGCACCGTATGTAGACTGTGGTTATAAGAATGTATTTTAGAATGTTTTAAACAAGGAAGCCATCCCAATTTTTTTTAAACAAAATATTGATTATTGGAACGGTGAGTATCCAAAATGTAGGACGCATAGTAAACAACTTGTTTATATATTGAGTATCTGTGGCCATAATTATCCAGTCACAAAAGAGGTTATTTAAGAAAGCGGAAGATCCTCAGATCTTCCAAGTCCTGTCACACAAGTATACTGCGTAAAACTTGGGCAACCGTTTAAACAATCAACCATAAAATAGAAAAATTACTCTTAAATTAAATATTGCACAAAATTTTTCAGCTTTAATTTTTATGAAAAAAAAAAAAAAACTGCTGGTCTCTGCTAATCTATCATTTTGTTGATTGTTCAACCTCATGACAAACTCTGGGCTTAATTTATAATCAAAACAAATGAACATGTAATATTTATTATATATATGTACATATGTACATACAAAATGTATGTATATATAAAATTATATTATAAAATGTTTAAAAAAATAAAACAATACAAACACTTATTTACTTAAACTATGCACAAACTTAGCAAATAAGATGGGTGTGCTTCCGAAAAGCGCATACCTCCGATCGGTCTGAAATTTGGTATACTAACGTATTTTGACCTGCTTATCACGAATATCATAGTGAAAATTGCTGCAAAGTCCGTTTTCAGTATAAGAATCGGAAAAACCTTACTTTTCTTCCGCTGTGCATTGTATTACTATCCTGACCGATTTAGACAATTTTAGCTTGCCCCAGAATGCACCACGTGGAGGTAAAGTCTATAAGCATTCTTTGTGTGTGTGTGCGTGTGTGTATTTGTTGCTACGGTCGCATTGTGGTTGTATTTGCCTTTTCTTTGGCAAACCACAGCCCAATCGAGATTCGTACAGTGTCATGTACTTTTTATGTAGGCCACAATATCTTGTGGTAGGAATTATTTCAATGTCGCGTAACCATTGTAAAGTTTTTACGTGAGCTTACAATATCGAGCTTAAATGAAAGATGTTATAATTCCGATCTATTATGATTTGGCCGGAATTACAAATTATGCAATTCAAATAAAAGTATGAACTCGAAAAGAATTCGTCGCTTAACTTTCAAGGGTTTTTCCAATTTTTATACTGAAAACAGCATATGCTGATATTCGTGATTAGCAGGTCAAAATACGTTAGTATACTTTCATATTTCAGACCGATCGGAGGTATGCGCTTTTCGGAAGTTTATCCAATAAGATTATTTATTTTGCATCCACTTGAATCTTAGCGTATATTGTTGAATCTCGTCTAGACAATGGTGTTGGTGGTGCCGACACTGAATGCGAAGAAGAACGGTAACGACAGGATGAATTGGTAGTAAAGACCAAAGAAAGCCGTTTACGTTTGTCATGTATATCAGAGTTAGAAGAATTTAGTCTTTCTGAGGGAGTATTGGAATCATCAAATTCTTCACGTTTTGTATGAGTTGTTGACGTTAGGAAATCATCATTTACTTTGCAATGATTACGGTGGATTTTTTTATTAAGCAGTTTTATACTTTTTTGATTTTGATAAGATTTTTTTAAAATACAACTAGTCAATATAAACGGTATGGCTAGTATTGTCAGTAAACCCATAATAAGGATTATCATAACATCTATTAAAATAGAACTCCAAAAATTTAAATTGTGTGAGTATGGCTTCAGGTAAACTAAACCATTTGTACGCAACGTCATTTCAATTGCGTTTAATGCCTTTTGTAATGGTTTTACACCATCTAAATTTTGCAGTAATTGACTTTTCAATTGTTTTAGATTTCTTATATAATCGGAATCATCATTTAAAACGTGTTTTATAGCATATATTAAATTATCATACGTTAATTCATTATAATTTACCATATAAGCAGCATTTTGACGGTAAAGTTTTTCACATAAAACCCATTGTTCAGGAGTAATAGGAATAGTCAATATAGACTTTACATAATTAATGGATTCGGTTATGCTCATAAAACCGCCTGAAGTTATGAACAATTTAACATTTCTATGCGCTAAAATAAGACAATTTTTATTAATTATACGTATGTTTATAATTATTTACCTAATATAGCTTGTTGTGGCAACCATTTTTGGATCAAAATTTGATTAGTAACATTTGTAGTCATCTCAAATTGTTCTACTTTGTCATATTTTATTATAAAACGCATTTCAGGCAGTGTTTCAAAGACATCGAAAAACAATTCCATTTTTTCAACAGGAAAATCATAAATATTTGCACCAAAACTCATATAAACCACACCTTCATTAGCTCCATCTATAAATTCTCTTAAATGCTTAATAAAAAAAAAAACAGGATTTTAGATACATAAAAAAATTTCATAAAGCAAAAATATTCCTCTTTTCTTTAAAGTTGAATACTTGTATTATTCAAGTCACGAGAAAAATTTATACGATGCCGATTTGTGATTTTCTATTTTTTTTTTTTTTTTTTTTTTTTGTAAGTTGGTGGTTATTTTTACTATATTACTAGTACAATATTTTTCTAAAAACAGAATAAAACTTTATTTTAGAAATAATTTTGCATAGAATTCTCTGAAGTAAATTCTTATTTTTGTTAAAAAATATAGTCGCTAAGTTATAATGCGTCAACTAAAAGCTTTTTGAAAAATAGGAACTTTTATTATTTTACACTTACATTTGGCAGTTTTAAATCCTCATTGGCTTTCAAATGTATGCCTGCTATGCTAAGCATATTGGGCAAATATGCACGAGGGTATTGTAACTCCGGGTGAGTATTTACTAAAGCTAATGATAGATTTTCTGTTAATTCCTTGTGATGTGGTAATTCTTTACACCAACTAGAAAGTTGACATAGAGGTTCAAAGTGTTTTGAATAAACAGCCTGTTGAGAGATGACATGGAAAAAAGAATATGTAAGTTTTTCAAACATAGCCATTAAAGTATTGACACAACGCTGCCACAAAGACATATCATTTGAAAAAGGTAGAAAATTGCTTGGATCTAAGGCAGCGTTTTGTGGATTTCCAAAACGTTGATTTAACCATGTATTTGAACCACTAGGACTTATTACAACCGTAGGAATTTGATAGTAGAAGGACAGTCTAAAAATAAGTGGTAATGTAAAACAAACAAAAGTTATTAATATACAAAATAACATACCCTATTAATGCGTCACTTAAAAATAAATCGACAACAAGCAAATCAAACTTTTGTGGTGCATGTAGCAGCTTTCGTACTTTGGAACTTTGTAATATTTGATCAGTGTTACTGGTAGTAGCATACATTAGTCGAGTAAAATGTTCCATTACTGATTTATGTTGCATTTCTTCAATATCAAAGGTTAACCCCATTTCTAACCAGTTTTCGAGCAAACCATCAACTTTTATTTCTATAATCTGTTGCTGTGAAATATTTTCATTATCCTTATCCATTTCATATGGACTTATCAATGTTACTGTATGATTATTTTGTTCTACCAATTGATGTAGGAAGTAGTAACCAAATAGGTAGTGTGACTTCCACACACTAGGTAAGACTGCCAATATATGAGCACCGTGGCTCTGTAGGGGAGTTGGTATAATTATCCATAAAATTAAAAAACATTTAAATAATGCTATACACATCGCATTCGCTTTGAATTAACGTGTTAAGACTATTTTGTGTCATCCCCGCCTGAACAATGCAGAATTTCTTGTTTTTTTTATTTCTATAAATGGCTTTTGTTACTGTTTTTTTTCTTTCTATTTTAATTCATTTGAAAAATATTAAGATTGACATGAAATTATTTTTACGAAAGCTAAAAAAAATACAACATAAAACTGAATAAGCAAGTCATAGGCATTAATTTAGTTAGAGTCGCCACAGTTATTTTATATTTAGTGGAGTTTTCACTAAAAACTGAAATATTCAAATTATAATTTAATTTATATTCGTTTATCGATAACATTTATTCTGCAGCTTTAATGTATATCGTGATATGCACAATTTACGGCCTTTTAAAGGGGGTTTTCTAAAAAGTAACATAAAGTTTTATTGCTATGTCTAAGGTTTTTTTTTTAAAATAACTTTTTTAGTTATAACTTCATAAATGAAGTGGATTAATGAAATTATATATTTTTTGTATATTATAGCAGTTTTGTTGTTCTTACTTAAAATTAATATATTCTTAAATTTAATTGTTAAAATTTTACGTTTACATGAATTAAAAGTCGTGGATGGATTACACCAAAGGTTAGTAATAACCCAACATACTGAAAGGATAGTAACGTTTTGTGTTATAATTCGAAGTAATTTTAGTTTTTCGTTTTTTAAATTTGTGTTCTTTAAACCAAAATGCAAATAATTTGAAATTTTTTTTAAGTAAAAAATTTTTTATATTAAAATACATTGCCAGAAATTTTTTTGCGGAAAAATCTAAATTTTTCAGTGAATCATTTAAGCGGGTATGAACTTAAGCGGTAATCATTTAAACTGCGTTATCATTTAAGGCCAGTTTACACTATCACACTTTGTAATACGATCTGTCAGAAATTCGAGTATTATGAAAAAGTCGTATAATGTAAAAAGCTTTTGTTATGAAATTGACAGTCTGTAGGATTTCATTTTCGAAGTCCGATGGTTTTTGAAACATTTCTAAAAACTTGCCATTTTCATCGGACCAGAGTTGTTTTTTTTTGGTAATATTAAAAAAATGGTAAACAAAAACAAAGAAAGTGAAAATAAAATATAAATTTCAAAATAAATTTGCTTATTATTCTAAACAGCTGTTTTCATAAGACTTGAGTGTTATGGTGTAAATGGCCTAAGTATGCAGAAATAATGTCGGTACGACTTTATGACAGTCCGATGAATTTCATCGGATTTTTATTTCGAAAAATCATACGACTGAGTGGTATCATGTAAATGGGCCTTTAAGGCCAGTTTACACTATCACACTTTGTAATACGATCTGTCAGAAATTCGAGTATTATGAAAAAGTCGTATAATGTAAAAAGCTTTTGTTATGAAATTGACAGTCTGTAGGATTTCATTTTCGAAGTCCGATGGTTTTTGAAACATTTCTAAAAACTTGCCATTTTCATCGGACCAGAGTTGTTTTTTTTTTGGTAATATTAAAAAAATGGTAAACAAAAACAAAGAAAGTGAAAATAAAATATAAATTTCAAAATAAATTTGCTTATTATTCTAAACAGCTGTTTTTATAAGACTTGAGTGTTATGGTGTAAATGGCCTAAGTATGCAGAAATAATGTCGGTACGACTTTATGACAGTCCGATGAATTTCATCGGATTTTTATTTCGAAAAATCATACGACTGAGTGGTATCATGTAAATGGGCCTTTAGCGGGAACTAGTGCATTTGTAATAAAATATACTAATAACGTTGTAAAAGCTTTAATTAAATCAATTTTTTTATAATAAATGAGGTATTAATACAATATTTTAATACAAATATATAATAAAATATAAATATTGTAAACTTTAAAATAGATTATTAATAAACACATTTAGATTAAGAAGGCTCTATGCACTGCGATAAATTTGATATTTTGTGCAGCAATAATATTGCTTCTATGAATAAGTTCGAACGTTTTTTATTTTCTTTATAGCGATGGCAACTCTCAAAAACATATGAGTTTAATAAGTTTGCGCAAAAGAAATATAAATATACAAATATAATATACAAAAGAAAACGAAAAAACCGGAAAGGATAAAAACGGTAAGTTTGTGCCAACATTAATCAATAATTATTTAAAATTTTTTAATCAAATAATTTATAATTCTTAGAAATAAATACCATTCTATTTGTATTAGTTTTTTTTTACGTTAACAAAAATTACAAAGATAACAATGTATTAATGCAAGAAAAGCATTGGATTTGCTAAAAAAATATTTGTTAAGAAATTTAAGCATAATCTCTAACGAAAAAAGTTGCAGGTGTTTAAAAGAAGAAAAGTAGAAGTGCTTAAATCATAAACAATTGGAGGCAGAATTCCGGGTCATTATTTCAGAAACACCTATTTATGGAAATTTAAATCGTACTCAATTACATAATCCGGTGTATAATAAAAAGAGAAAATGCAAAGTATGTATACAAAATTAATAAATATTTTTGCGAATGGAGATATTACTAAAACATTTTGTTAAAGGTTTACTTGTGACTCGTATGGATGTTGATAAGCCTATATATGATTTGTCAACATTTATAGGACGTTTTAAGCACTTTGCATGGATGACCGATCCACGTACAGTGATACTTTCCAGTGAAAAGTTATTACAGGCTAAGCAATACTTGGAGTCATATCGTAAGGGGGAAGAACCTCCTGGAACTACTACAGACCAGTTGAAATATGCTATGAAATTATATAATTCTGCATTTCATCCAGACACTGGTGAACTACAAAACTTTTGCGGTCGAATGAGTTTTCAAGTAAGTTAATCAATAATACATTTACAGTATTATTATTATTTATTTAGACATGTACTTTTGATAGTTTCCTACGTTACTCTCGTCTCATATTTCTGTTAAATTTTAAATATACAATGAAAGTTGATCTCATAATACTATTCCGTAGTTGACTTTTTGAAAAATTAAAAATCTAGCATTGGTTACCAGGGCTTTAACTGTTATTAAGAAGTTTATAGTTTTGATATGAAATTGTAGTAGTATGTAATCTTGAATTAATATGTTTGATACTATAACTATAATCCGTGCTTCTTTATGTTTTCTCTTGTTCTTTTTCCTGTTATTTAATATTTTATTTCTTACTGTATTAAAACAAAGACATATTAACGAATTTTATATGGTCTGGAGGATGCTTCTAGATTTTAGATCAATCTCCGAATAAAAACTAACATCTGCTGCAGACTTCGACTAAAGAGATAAAAGATATTTAGTAACATTTAGTGACATTTTGAGCATTTGATTATTAAAACACAAAAAGAGAAAGGCGAATTCAATCTTAGGCAGAAACAAAATCTGTGCGCCAAAATAAAATAAATCTATATCTCGACAAATCTTTACACGTTCATAGGAGACGTGTGCATTCATTGGAAAAGATTACTAATTTCCAAACCCGTTTATGGGAATTCGCGTGACTATGCACGTGACAGTCGCAACCCAGTAGTCGTCTTCAATATAGAGAAAAATAAATAAAAATGAATTGTTTTGATTTTTGGATAGCACTTTGGTTTAGCACTTCATAAGAAAATAGAAGTTATTTTTGTCCGCTCTATAAAAGCGCATTCAAAGTTTCCGTTTTGCATTTTTTAATGCAACTTGATTGTAAAAGTCTTGAAGAAATTTTGTGTGTTAGCTTTTGTCGATCATAGGACAATTGGTATTGAAATTTTGAAAATTGCTGTATATTCAGACCTAGCCCCCATCGAATTACCCCTATGAGATTCACTTAAATTTTTATGTATATTGGTTTGCCAATTTGGTTTGTGTGTTTATTACATCTATTAATCAGTAGTACGAAAATAAACCGTACAGGTCTTAGTCATAGCTCCCATATAAAGCTGCTTCCCGATCTTTACTAATATCTATTAAGAAACAAAAAATATTCTTAGATTTTTCTCATTTTTATTTTTAAATATTGGAGTAATAAATATGGTTGTGATTCGTCCATTTTTCGACCTAGTCCCATATAAAATATTGTTCGAATATTGTTATAATTTGTATTTTATGCATAGTAATATTTTTAACCATACAAAATAATATCTTAAACGCTATTTTTGTAATTTTTTGAAATAGCTTGTTAAGTACATTAGCGACAATGTTGTGTACCAGTACCACCAACGTTTTAACTGAAATGATGCAAAATTTAACTCACTTTGGGTTAAGTTCAAAATTAGGTCACACATTTTGCACTTCGGCTTCGATGCCCTTTCTGAATCCATATCCAGAGTTCTAGAGAATTGCCCGATTAGTGAAATATTAGTTGCCAGCGATTTTAAAATTCACAACTTTTCTTGGCTTCGCCTTTCGAGTCAAACAACCCCCGAAGGCAGTTAAGTTGAGCTTTTCGTGGTGCAACTAGTGAATGAAGCAACGCACATTCCTTGCTTTAACGAACAACGACAAAATACTTTCGATGTTACCTCTCGGTAATTCCAATTTGAATTGTACAAATGATTAATAAAACAATTTCAATGTGTAAGGGTCTGAAAATGTACTGTTTTTCTTTTTATAAAAGCAAGTATAGAATAACCCTTGGATATTAACTTATCTAAGTGAATGTCTATTTAGGTTACACAGCCCGTAATTAGCTAGACATTTGATTACTGTTTTAAATTAAGTTTAATATACTGATTCCGAATCCGTTTTCCAATTCGAAAAGGTTCTATTTTTTTAAAACAACAACACTAAGGCTTTTATTAATTTTTAGAATAAATTTAAACAAAGAGAGAGTTGCCATCATAAAACTTTAACTAGTTGGAATATTAAAAAAGAAAAAGGTATTCGCTAAAACAAAAAAGAGATTAACATATATGTATAAATTTGGCATCAAACAACTCATACAAAAGCATAAAAACAAAAGTATGTCTCATATATCGTTAAATAGACTTCTAAGTGCTTTATTTTAATTTTAAATCTAAAATGATTATACTTATTTTGGAGAAAATATGAAAACAAAATCAAAACAACCAAAAAACTCGATTACCAATGAACCGATTTACAAACCAATACATGCGTTGGAAAGGTCTGCTTTCACTGATGGTTTAAAAAAAAATGTCGTAAAATGTCTACTCATGCGTTTTGCGCACACTTTTGTGGTGGTGTGTTTATACCCTATACCACTATGTGGTCAGGGTATAATGACTTTGTGCTGATGTTTGTAAAAATATTTGACCTCGACCCATCTTTTATTGTACTTTCCGTCCGTCCGTCCGTTTTCTGTCCGTCCGTCCGTCTGTCCGTGCGTCCATGTAAACCTTGTAATCAAACTACAGGTCGCAAATATGAATTATATTTTGATGAAATTTAATGTATATGCTTCTATCGGCCATTGAACATTATTGAAATTGGTGAAAATCGGTTCATGTTCAGTCCTAGTCCCCATACAAATAATCCTTAAGGCATATGCACGATGTCTTTTTTTTACATACATATATACTGTCACTTTTTTTTATCCATATGTAATTCCGTATGTCTGTCAAAATGACCATTTTACATACGATTCATAATTTATGCTATCACACGTGCATATGTAATTCCGTATGACATAACCTCTAAATGTAAACAACAGCTGATTTAATTTGTGAATTTACAAAAATTTATTGTTAAAAATAAAGTTATATATTTTATATATTTTTTAATTGTTAATTAATATTAAACAATTTATTTTTCTTTCAATATAAATCTTTATAATTTCCTCTGTTTTACTTTCGCCGCAAGCAGTGTTGTATTTTCATATGTATGTTTGTCATGCCAAAATAGAACCTGTTCTAATTAAAAAATGTACATGTATTGTACATAAACAATGTTTCATATGTATCACATGATGTGTACAACTTTTGTTGTGGGAAAATTTGACAGTACATATGTAAAAGCAGATCGTGTGATAATACCTTTATGAGATCGATTTAAATTGCCATAAGATCCAAATTATCATATAGATCTCGGCCAAATTGAGTTTGTGTGTGTTTATTACATCCATTAATTAATCCATTAGTCCAAAAATAAACCTTTTAGGACAATTATTAGTCATAGAACCCATACGAAGCTGAAGATCGGGAATTCTCTTAAATCTATCAAAAAATAAAAATATTACACAGATTTGTCTCAAATGCGGTTTGTATATGTTTATAAGTTATTTTATATCAAAGGTTATAATATTTTAGTGGTGAATAATAACAGAAGTGTTTCTCTGAAATAATCAAAGTTTCTCTTTATTTGTACAAAATTACACTTAACAACTAAAACAATGGTTTATTCTAACCTGAAATAATCAAAGAAACAACATTCAAAGTTGATTGTCCCACTGTTGTTTCTGGATTATTCTTATTGGGTTTCTCTTATTGGATTACACTTATTATTTTATTTCTTATGTTCTATGTTCTCGCTTCGTGGCTTAGATTCTCTACCATGTGCTTACAGTATTGCAGTAAGATTCAAATGAACAATAAGAATTTGGAATTGTCATATTCCAATAAGATTACAGTGTTGCCATATGACTAAATTAAGAATAAGAATTCGGAATTATTAATATTTAAAGAGTTTACAATGTTGCCTTATGATTTAATTAAAAAATAGGAATTCTGTATTATGAAGATTAAGAAGACAATATTCTTACATCTCCCCCCTTAGAAAGAATATTTGGACAAAAAAAGAAAATTTTGGTGTAAAATCACTTATTCAGTTTAAATCAATGAATTGTTAGGGAGTGGGACTAGCTTAGAGATATGAAATAAATTTGATTCTAATTTTTTATGTCCCATGTCAATTTCATATATTGATTTTGATATTTTTTTCAGAATTTTATAAGGACCAATTCTTAATTCATCTAATTTTTTTCGATTCAGTCGGTTTCCATTTTCAACATATATAAGATCCCCTATATTGAAATTATGATTTATTCTATTTCTATCGTATAGTTTTTTATTATAATTATGATGTTTTATACTGTTTTCAAAAGCTTTTGTTCTATCAATTTGTAAAGTGTTGGTATTTTCTTGTTTTTTTAACTCGCTCGGCAGGATTGAGGTATCTTCGCCTCGTAATAAGTATCTAGGACTAAACTTAGTAACTGTGTGTTCTGTATCATTATATTTTTCTACGCAGTTATGTGCTATAGTGGTCCACGCATATTTTCTGTCTTTCTCATTTACTGAACATCTAATTTTATTTACCAAAGTTTGATTAAGCCTTTCATTTAGGCCATTAGAAAATGGTGCATTTACTGCTGTAAAAATTATCGTAACGTTTTTTTGTTCTAGGTAATTTTTGAATTCTTTAGAATTTATGCCTGGATATTGGTCTGTAAGAACTATTTCTATATCATGTTCTTTAAGTACAGTTTCTGTTAATTTAATGAAGTCATTTGCGTTTTGTGTTTTTGAGGTAAGTATGTAGGCAAATCTCGTGAAATGATCTACAAGCAGATGTAAGTATTTCTTTGTTGATCTTGTGCCACCGAATCCGCCTATAGTGTCTATAGATACTATTTCAAACGGTTTTTTTGCAGGACCGAGATGTGACATCAGACCTATCTTATCTTGTCCTCTTGATTTATTTTTAATGCAAATTTCGCAGTTTTTGCACACATATTTAATGCATTTCGAAATATTGGTGGCTGTATAGTATGGTAATATTTTGCTTTGCATTTGTTTTGCGCCAATGTGGCAGAAATTTTTGTGTACGTTTTCAATAAATTTCTTACAAAACGCCTCAGAAAGTATTATTTTATCTTTCTTCCTTGTTCTTTTATAATACAAATTATTTTTCATAAGTAGTTTATCTCTATTATTCTTTATTATTTCATTATTTTTTTGATCATCAACAATATTTTCTACGTTAATTAAATTAACAATTTTCAATTGATCATATTCGTCATCTTCAGGTTCTAACACTGGATTTCTACTCAAGCAGTCGGCTTCTATATTATTTTTACCTGGATTATATATTAATTCAAAATCAAACTGTGATAAATAATAGGAAAGCTCACCTAACTCCTCATCGGTTCTAACTTTGATGTTCATGTTTTCTAGAGGTTTGTGATCTGAAAATACTTTAAATGGTCTGTTTATAAGCCAATATTGCCAATATTTGATGCATTCTTTAATTGCTAAACATTCTAAGTAAGTTGCTTTCTTTCTTTTTTGTGATTCGTTTAATTTTCTCGAAAAGTATGCCACTGGCTTTTCGGTTTTTCCATTTGGCTGTAGTTGTTTCAATTCAGCTCCTACACCTAACAAACTTGCATCTGAATATATGTGTATCGGCAAATTTGGATCAAAGATTGCTAATACGGGCTGTGTGCAAAGGAAATCCTTTAAGTAATCAAAAGTTTTTTGGCAACCTTCTGACCAGATGAATTCTTGTCCTTTTCTTAGTAGATTATGTAAAGGTTCTAAAATAATCGCAATTTTTGGTACGTATCGATGATAAAAATTAACTTTCCCTAGGAATTGTCTAATATTCTTCTGATTTTTAGGAATTGGAAAGTTTTTTATTGCGATTAGGTTGTCTTTCATTGGAGAAATTGTATTGCACTTTATAATGTGACCTAAGTATTGAACTGAGTCTAATGCAAACGTGCATTTAGAAAATTTTAATCTGAATCCTTCTTTCAATATTGCTTCTAATAATTGTGATAAATGATTCACGTGATCTTTGAAGGATTTTGAAAAAACCAAAATATCATCAATATAATTCACTGTGAAGTCTGACAGCGTATGTTTTCTTATTATATTATTTAATACTCTTTGAAAAATAGCCGGTGATGTCTTTAGTCCGAATGGTAAACAAGTCCATTGGAATTGCCCGTCTTGAGTTACAAACGCTGTCTTTCTCCTATCTTCAATTCGTAATGGTATCGACCAAAATGCTGAATTTATATCTAGTTTTGAAAAATATTTGCAGTTTCTTGTTTTTATTATCAAATCATCAATCAATGGGAATGGTTGTGATTGAGGAACTACTATTTTATTTAAGTCTCTGAAATCTATGCATAGTCTTGATTTTTTATTTTCATCTCTTTTATATGCTAGAGTAACTGGAGCAGCAAAAGGACTATATGACTCTTCTATTAAATTTTTTTTTAGTAACTCTGAGATTTGTTCTTCTATTTCTTTTTTATCCTCAATTGTGCATCGATATGGTCGTTTGCTACAATATTTATCAATTATAAGATCTATTCTGGCTTCGTAATCTCTTACCACACCTATATCATATTTATCTTTTGCAAATATACTTTTATATTTGTCTATGAGATTCTGTATTATTTTTTTTTCATGATGACTCAAATGATTTGTTAAAACGTTAAAACTGTCTAAATCGACATGTTCATTGAAGTTTATTTCATATGTATATTTTCCTAAGTGCTTAGAGCTTTTCTGTTCTATTTGCAGTTTTTCATTTTGGATCAATTTGAACTTTTGTATACAATCTAATCCTATAAGAAAGTCATGTTTGAAGTTTTCATTATCAATTACAAATACATCAATGTATTTTTCTATATTCAGTATTCTTGCTTTGATTTTTATCAATTCTTTTGATTTGTACACACCATTAATTGTTCTTAAATTAACTTTTCGCTTTAGCTTAATCTTTTCTTGCTTCAAATTAACTAATTTTGAATTTATCAGTGATACATTTGAGCCTGAATCGTAAATAGCAAATAAATCTAAATTATCATTTAACGTTATTTGAAGTTCAATTAATGGTGGTATTCTGAGTTTTTTGGATCAGTTTCACTTATTTCTACGTCTAATATAGAATTATTAACATATTTCATTTTGTTCTCCGTCTCTTTGAACCAGCAACTGGCTCCTGGGTGGAAGCGCGTACCTTTTCCTTTACTTTTACAGATTTCGCACGGTACTTTTTCTATTTTTTCTTTATTACCATAATTTTTATAATTTTTCTTATCAAAGTTTTTCCTCTGGACTAAACTTTCTAACTTCCCTATCTCATTATATAAGTCTTGAGTTTTTCTCAATTTTTCTCTATCGATTCTATCGGTTACAAAATTCGGCAAGCCAATAGCGATCAAATCAATCAATGTTCCGTTATCAATACAATTTCTTATTTCTAATAGAAACTTTTCTTTTTTTATCGCATACTCTAACAAGGAGCCTGCTTGATATTTGTATTGTAATGCATATCTTACTGAACACCATCCCATATTTGCAAATGTTTCACAAAAGTTTCGTTTCCAAGCTTCCCAATTTGCTTGAATAGTTAGCTTCAAAAGTGTGCAACAATACCAATCTGAAGCACCTTTTTCCATGAACGATTTTAAAATTTCAATTTTTTTCCCATCTTGAGTTATATTAAATCGTTCACATTCTTTTTCAAAGCTATCCATCCATTGATCCACATTTGGATTTTTCCCATTAAACTTTTCTATTGTAAATTCTTTAGCGATTATACCAATATTCTTTTCTTCTGATCTACTTTGGGTTTTTTCTATGAATGTTTCCAACAGTTGTTTTACAGATTCAGAATAAACATTACTTTCAATTGCTTGTGTTTTGACTTGTTCCTCTAAAAACGCACCATCAAATTGTAAATTATTCGCTTCGTCTAAATAAGCATTCCCCAATTCTGCAGTTAAATTTATCCAAACTTTCCTATATTGCCCTTTTTGTTTAATTGATTTCTTTACCTTTGCAAATGCCGCCGTTTTTATTAGTTCCTTATGGCATGCTGAATCGAGGTATTCATCGGGCATTACAAAAGTTCGGCCGTCTAACGTGTCAATGCAGGTTACGCAGATTACATTTGTTTTTGGCTCCTTTGCATAAGATTGAACCTTGAATGTGAATTGCAGCTTGTCCATTATAAGTTCCAACGTGAATGTTGTTTTATAAGTTATTTTATATCAAAGGTTATAATATTTTAGTGGTGAATAATAACAGAAGTGTTTCTCTGAAATAATCAAAGTTTCTCTTTATTTGTACAAAATTACACTTAACAACTAAAACAATGGTTTATTCTAACCTGAAATAATCAAAGAAACAACATTCAAAGTTGATTGTCCCACTGTTGTTTCTGGATTATTCTTATTGGGTTTCTCTTATTGGATTACACTTATTATTTTATTTCTTATGTTCTATGTTCTCGCTTCGTGGCTTAGATTCTCTACCATGTGCTTACAGTATTGCAGTAAGATTCAAATGAACAATAAGAATTTGGAATTGTCATATTCCAATAAGATTACAGTGTTGCCATATGACTAAATTAAGAATAAGAATTCGGAATTATTAATATTTAAAGAGTTTACAATGTTGCCTTATGATTTAATTAAAAAATAGGAATTCTGTATTATGAAGATTAAGAAGACAATATTCTTACATGTTTTTGCTAAAAATAAGTGACCTTACCAAATATAGTCAGGATCGGTCCATTTTTCGACCTAGTCCCCATATACATAAATATAGCATCCGATGTGAATTTATTCATATCCGAAGGCAAAAAATTAATAACAATACCACTCAAATTTGGTATATGCTTATTTGTTATATTTTTCTTATGAGAAATAGATTCTATCGGTATCGGTATAAAACACAAAGGCTCTGCTCTTAATTCAAAGATGTAAACGTATGTATATTATTGTATAGTCCAGCAACGCGGACAGGGTTACTCTAGTTTAGTATAATTTTATCATAAGTTGATGAACAGTATTTTAAATTTAAAATATTACGTTTTCTGTTGAATTAGGTACCCGGCGGTATGCTGATTACCGGGGGCATGCTGGCTTTTTATCGCACAGTGCCAGCTGTAATACTGTGGCAATTTATTAATCAATCGTTTAATGCTGTTGTCAATTATACTAACCGTAATGCCAATTCACCGACCTCAGTAGCACAGATGGGAGTTGCATATGTATCCGCCACAACATCAGCTCTTGTAGCAGCAATCGGTTGTAAAAGTTACTGGACTAAAAAAGCTACCCCCATATTTCAGGTCTGTTATTTCTTTAAAAAATAAAATAATATGAAACAATTTTTTTAAATTAAAAAATTTCTTTTTATTATTTAAGAGATTTGTTCCTTTTGCAGCTGTTGCTGCTGCCAATTGTGTTAATATTCCTTTAATGCGTCAAAATGAAATTTTGAATGGCATCGATGTTAAAGATGAAAAGGGCAATGTTTTGGGCAAAAGTCGCTTAGCTGCTGTAAAAGGCATTAGTCAAGTGGTAATATCACGTATTGTTATGGCTGCTCCGGGCATGTTAATACTGCCATTAATTATGGAACGTGCTGAAAAACTCCCTGTCTATAGGAGAATGAAATGGATAAATGCTCCCTTCCAAACTGCTATAGTCGGATGTTTGTAAGTACAGTTTTCTATTTCTTTTTTAATTCAGTGCACATTTTAATTTTATCCAGATCGTCCAGATCGCACACTCGGACTCTAGGCATATTTACTGAATGTTCCGTGAAAATTTTACTATAAGATAAATTTTAACGTTTTCTTGCAAAATTTAGCGAAAGTGCACTATTTTCATATCATTATAACGAAATATATTTTCAATTTGAAACATTAATTAAAGTTAATTTTACAACATGAAATGTTATTAAAAACTTAAATCCTAAAATTTCTTTGCTATGAATAGCCAAAACTCAAAATAGAAAGCGTATGTACATATATAATTCATTCGTAACATAAATTTTCCATTAAACCTCAATAAGTTCATCTAATCATAACCTTTAGTCAAAAGCTAATCCATATCTATGTTATGTATTAAACAAATTTATTGGTAAAGCCACTGGATACAAAGTAAAACTCCAATTATTGCAGTTCAAAACCAAACAGCATCGTCTTCACTACTTAAAATTATCTTTATATTTAAATTTTAATCATATAAAATAAATTTTTTAATTTTGTTCACTTTAGCTTACTATTTATGGTACCCACTGCGTGTGCTCTATTCCCACAAACTTGGTAGGTCGGATCATAAAAATAAATTCATTGAAAATCCTAATTCTCGATTTCTTTAGTTCTTTAAACACCTCAACTATGCAACGTTTTGAACCTGAATTCTATGAGCAATTGAAATATGTTACTAATGAAAACATACCCGCAAAGGTGTACTTTAATAAAGGTTTATAAAGAATATTAAATCCAGACAAAAATGACAATACTAAATATGTAGTTGCCGTTAAATAATATACCTATATAAATATATACTAATTATTCAAGAAGCATTTAATTTAAAAATTTAAAATTTTGTTATGTTTTAATTTCTTTCGCATTTAACAGTATTCTTAATGTGTTTAAAATTGTATTATGAACATTTGTGTTAATGTTGAAATTTTCAAATTGTTATTCAAGCAATATGATTGATCTGTTAAAGTCCACATTATTTATAGTCTAATAAAGTTCTCTTAAACAACAACTGATTTATTTAAAATAATTATTTGTGGTATGAAGCTCCATATCAATATATTTAGTTTTTAAAATGTGTTAACACAATAAGTGCCTTTTTATAGATGATAAAAACTCTCCTAAAATAGATCTTAAACACCTGTTATAACCTAAATTTTATGTTTGAGCGAGCCGTAAAGATACCAATTCAAAATACAAGTCACAAAATGGATATACATAAGTATATGGTAAAAAGGCTATGATTTGAAAATTATTTACAGTTGCAGACTTCGGAAATTTATATATAAGAATGCCTCCAGAAACGTTTGCTGCATCTTATTAAATGTTTTCATTTCTCAGCAAAGTTTTGGACTGATGTAGCTTCCTGCCACTATTCAAAAGCTGCAATGTATTGGTATCGAAGAGCACTGTTACGCATGCAATATATATTGTGATATTTGGATCGCCATCAATATCGCAGAATGGCCTCCTATTCTGAAATCCATTGAAATTAATCCATCAATACTGCATGCTACGCGTTCAATATATGTATATTGTGATATTTGGGTCGCGGCCAATATATATTGAACGTGTAACAGTTCCCGAAGCTTGGATTGAGGGTATGATGGTGGACACCACCGTCCGTTAGGCTGTGGTGGACACCGTCCACCATGATGGTGGATGTTTACGCTTCGACATTTTCAAAATGAAATTGCAGTCGCATGTGTAAGCACAAATGCTAATGGCGAGGGAATTGACTAATTCGAACAAGTTTTCGTTGATAATAAGTATACAACTTAACCTGCGTTCACACTGCGTGTTTTGCTTGTGTTTTTCTTAGTTTTTTAGCACGTGTAATTTGTACACATAATGTCAACCCTTTCAAACATTGTTTATGTACAACACATATTGCAAGACATATGTAAATTTTTCAATTAGAGCAGGTTCTATTTTGGCAAGACAAACATATGAAAATACAAAACTGCTTGTGGTGAAAGAAAAACAGAGGAAATTATAAAGATTAATATTGAAAGAAAAATAAATTGTTTAATATTAATTAACAATTAAAAAATATATAAAATATATAACTTTATATTAAACAACAAATTTTTGTAAATTCGCAAATTAAATCAGCTGTTGTTTACATTTAGAGGTTATGTCATACGGAAATACATATGTACATTTGAATGCAAAAATTATGAATCGTATGTAAAACGCTAATTTTGACACACACACGGAATTACGTATGGATCGTAAACACATAATGTGTGGTGAAATTGGCGAGACGCAAGCGGCGAAGCTAGAACAGCGCTAGCACAGTGTTGTATTAAGTGTAAAAAGATGAAGATGCCAGATATGTTAGAAACATTGAAGTTTGTTATTTTTCAGTCGGCATTATCTGAGAGCGAATTCACGTTTTGAGATCTGTATAATGAATGTGATTTTTTTATATTTATATAAAACATAAACATTACAGTTTTTACGTATAATTCCTTTAGAAACCAACTACAATAAATTAAATCCTTCTGGCGATGCAGGCCATGAATTGACAATGTTTTAATTTGGTTTTTTTTATTAAATAATTTTGTTTAGAAAATTGTGATTTTGATCTCTTCAGAGGCATCATAACTGCTGGATTCATACCATGAGTTCAATGTAGCAAAAATAAACAGTTCAATACAGTTCAGTTCATAAAGAACATACATAGAGCTCATTCGCAATGAAAAAGCTATTTGCCACGTTTTCACAAGTAATAAGTTCACTCCTGAATGACTGTAAAACGCAAAAAATACATAATTAAGACGAACTAAATTCTACTCTCTATTATTGTCAGCTTTCAAAAGATATTGAGGCATTTGAGGTCTAATATTATTTTTTCTCTATATTTCAGTTAAATCAAATATAAACGAACATCTGGCAGCTTCATGTGTATGGCCACATTTTACTAAAGTACTTGCCAATGATCTGGCATTAGTAGCATTATAACGGTTCGCTTCAGTCAGAGTTAGTTTTTTGTTTAGTTTTCTGGGTGTCCGTATAATAAATTGACTGGAAAATTAAATCGTGAGTGCTTTGAATATGTTCCTAATCTTTGGCAAGCAACTAAAAATAGTTGTTAAAAATAGTTGAAGTAAAATAAAGAATGTCGTAATAAAGTTTTGTCGGGGTTTTAAGTCGTATTTAAAGTGTTTCTTTGTGGAAGTAACACTAGGAACATTCATGAAAATTTTATTGACTAGGAAAATAATCGCGTTCGCTTGTGCTTTTAAATCACTTCTACATTATCTGTGGAAGCAACTGGAGAAATGGTAAGTTATTTTGTATTTATTAACTAAATTCAACTTTAGTTTTATCAAATTCAGTTTTTAATATCATCGCAATTGTTTAACTGTCTGCCTTTTTGTTTTCAAGACAAATATTTTAACTTCGTCAATATTAATTTAAATTAACTGTTCAACGTAAATTTCTTTCAATTAATATTGAAAATTTCTCTTCATTCCGCTTTCGTTTCTATATTAAAGTTCGTATCAGATTGTGTAAATACATATGTAAGTGAAATTGAGCTATTGTTAAATTAAGCTTAAGAAAATTAAAATTCTCCAAATATTGTTACATGTTGTAGTTGTTAAACTAGTAGGACTCTCAAGTGTGTAGCTTAGGAAGATAAATCTTGATACTTTCCGAATTTTTTTGTAATAAATTTTGTTGATGATCATAAACGTCTCAGTAAAGTTTCAAATTGCGTTTATTTTTGAACTGAGTACCTGGTTTTCAATCTAAATAACTGTCAAATGGAGTTTGTTGAATGAAAACGTGCATCATTTGATATCTAAAATAAAATTGCAACATTTGATTGAAAGTGTGAATAAATTGAAAGTACTAATATGTTCCCACTTTGTTTTTGTTTCAAGGCCCGAATTTTTCTCAAATTATATAATAAAGGCAATTGTTTTTTTTTGTCAGTGAACATGACATACATAGTTAAAACCTGTGAACATGACCTATATATCTGACGAATTTGATTGTAATGTGGTTACTGGTGTTCACTATGTCAGAGTCGACTTTCACCAATTTCAATGGCTATCGTCCTTGAGCTTATGAACAAAATTTCATCCAAATTTATTTCCACTTTCGACCTGTAGCTTGATTACAAAGTTTACATGATCAGACAGACGGGCGGACATTAAATTGATTCTGAGTGGTTCGGTATAATAAATGGTAGTAGGGTGGCCCTTAATAAAAAAGTGTGCAAACTCTCGGTCCCACCCCTAGAAATATGCGAATAGCAAAAAACTGAGAAATACAAAGTTTTGGGTTAATCAAAAAAAAAATTTGGAGGTGCCTCAACGCGACTGAAAATTTCAAGTGTTTAGATTTTACGAAAATTTCGTTCTTTACTTCTACTTTTTCGACAAGTTGTTATATGAATTGATATCATCACTAAATTATCTTTTCAAAAAGCTATATAACTTCAAAATCAAATAAAAACTCGCCAAGAAATAACAAATGCCGCAAACCACTTTTGTGCCAAAAATTCTAGGTCATGAAATGTGATGAACATTTTTTCAACTTTAACAAATTAATTAAAGCCATAATATTTTTTTGGTCTCTATACCTGTAAGTACTCAGATATGAAGTATTGTTTTATTAACGCGTTGGTAACCTATTGCGAAATGAGACCAAAGATGGAAAATTTTTTTGATAAAATTTTGAAAACTCCTTTTTAGGTTTTAAAAAATTTTCTTAAATAAAATTTAAAAAAATAGATCTGGCACTTTAAAGTTTTGTTAAATATATGTATGTTAGAGAATAACTGTGTGAATTTTTAAGTAAATTCCTCTGTCAGAATTTTTTTTCCAAGTAATTTTTTTTGCGGATTTCGAGAAAAATTAGTTTTTTGTGAAATATTCAGTAAATTAACTCTTTCTAAATACTTTGTATCAAAAATTTATTAGCTTTCTGAAAAAAATAATATGACCCCATTAACCCTTTTGGACTTGAAATTTCATATGACCCCAAGATAATGAAAGACAATTTATTTAAAAAAAATCAAATGTTTTGTAAGTGCTATCGAATTTTTAGATGTGATGCTTAATATTAAAAACCAAATGTGCAAATCTTCCATGCTCAAAATTTGGAATAAATCGAACAACGTTACTGCTGAATTTTTCATTTTAACCGTAGGAGCACATAAGGGTAAGTAACACATTTTTATTTTCCAATCCATAGTAAGGGTTTCATCTAGTTTTCTAGAACAATTAATTTTTTTAAATATGCCAAAATTCAAAGTTTGGCCTCGGCAAGGAATGGGTTAACGTTGTTCGATTTATTCCAAATTTTTAGCATAGAGGATTTGGACATTTGGTTATTATATTTTAAATGGTCTTTTATCATATGACCCCATATAATTTTTTCCGAATCCCTAAGCTATTAAGATAAAATATCACATTTAAAAGTAGAAAACTGATAAATTTTTGATACAAAGTATTTAGAAAGAGTACATTTACTGAATATTTCACAAAAAACTAATTTTTCTCGAAATCCGCAAAAAATACTTGTAAAAAAATTCTGGTAGAGGAATTTACTTAAAAATGCACACAGTTATTCTCTAACATATATTTAACAAAACTTTAAAGTGCCAGATCCATTTTTTGAAATTTTGTTTAATAAAATTTTTAAAACTTACGAAAGGAGTTTTCAAAATTTTATAAAAAAATTTTCCATCTTTGGTTTCATTGCTCAATAGGCTAAAAACGTGGTAATAAAACAATACTTCATATCTGAGTGCTCATAGGTATAAAGACAAAAAAAAAAAATATGGCATTAATTTCTTAAAGTTGAAAAAATGTCCGTCAATTTTCACGACCTAGTTTTTTTTTGGCACAAAAGTGGTCAGGGGTATTTACTGTTTCTTGGCGAGTTTTTATTAGATTTTGAAGGTATATAGCTTTTTGCAGAGATAATTTAGTACTGAAATCGATTCATATTACAACTTGTCGGAAAATTTAAACTATAGAACGAAATTGTCGTAAAATCTGAAAAAATCGTATTTTCTCCATACTTGAAATTTTCAGTCGCGTTGAGACACCTCTATTTTTTTTTTTTGATTGACCCAAATCTTTGTATTTCTCAGTTTTTTTTGCTATTCGCATATTTCTAGGCGGTGGGACTTTAAATTCTAACACTTTTTTCCCTTCCATATAATGAAGCGCCACCCTAATTGTTAATCTAAGTCAAGTATTTTTGGTAGATTCAAATATCAGCACAAACCCATTATACCCTTAGGATATAGAGTATAATAACAAATAAGAAACAAGTAAGAAAGAGTATTAAATTCGGCTGTGTCGAATCATTGATACCCTCCACCTGCGCCTTATAAACTCACTATTGCAACCAATGTTGGGTACTTGGTTAAAACTATTGCTGATTCTGAACCTTTAAATTGAAATACCAATTAAATTTTAAGTTAATTGTTTTTCTTTTTGGGCAGTTTATATTATAATTTTTGGAAAGAATGATTTACTATCTGAAAAATTGAATTATCTTTCTCGTACTAGGGTAGAAAACCTATAAGTTGCCTAAGTATTTCATAGAACACCAATGGTGTTCGCAGCGGGCGTTATAATATCCAAAATACTCGATATATCAAAAAAATTCTTGGCAAAAAATGTCCAGATATTAATATTAAAAAAAAAAACAAATTACAAATTATATTTGTGTGATCTAGCTTGTAATATGTTAATTTAATACAAAAACACAAAAAAAAAAAAACAATAAAAATATGTAAGAAATTAAAGTCGCTCTATACGGACAAAAAAACCCCCCGATAAAAGCTATGTACCAAATTTCATCTTAATACTCGTATACATACATATGTATAGTTGTATATTGCGACCTTTAGTTAGCGTACCAGGTACATTTACTGACACAGGACGGGCGAACGTCGTACGGGTTAAATATTTTTTGTCGAACATTTTCTTCTTAATATGCTAAAATAAATAAAAAAAGATGAAAAATAATAAATTAATAATAACTAGCAGATTCCAGCGCTCGAAATTCGAGTGCAATTTCTAGGCAAATTTATTTCTCAACTTAGCCAATTCACAAACCAACACTTTTTTGGTTATTATTATTGTGAATGAAGATAATAAACTCAATAACAAACACATCAACAAATTTAGTAAACACACACATAACATATGTATAATTTTATGTATGTGTTAGTATCAATTTTAAATGCAATTTACTCAAATTAAAGAAAAAAATTTAAAAATCTGTAAATCTGGTGAACAGCTAGAAAGAAATTCTTTTCAAATGATATACGTTTGGTCAAAATTAGGACAAAACGGTAGAATAAAACATCGGTAACAAGAAATCGCCTAGCCTATTAATATTATAGATTACACAGTGTTCGATTATTTTGAAAATCAAAATTGCAAAAGCTATCCAAAAAATTTGTATTTCCATTTTATTATTTCTAGGCTTTATAAGGCTAATATTTTTAACATGTTTATGAAAACTAACAGATTCCAGCACTCGAAATTTGAGTGCATTTTCTAGGCAACTTTATCTTTCAACTTAGCCAATTCACAAACCAACACTTTTTTGGTTTATTATTGTGAATGAAGAAAACAAACTCTAACAAACACATTAACAAATTTAATACACACATAGCATATGTATAATTTTATGTATGTGTTAGTAGCAACTTTAAATGTAATTTACTCAAAATAAAGGAAAAAATTTAAAACTCTGTAAATCTGGTGAACAGCTAAAAAGAAATACCTTTCAAATAATATAAGTTTGGTCAAAATCGGGATAAAACGGTAGAACAAAACATCGGTAACAAGAAATCGCCTAGCCTATTAATATTGTAGATTTGCATTATGTTTAAAACCATTTTCCAAAATAAAAATTAAAAATCAATAGATTACACTGCACTTGGTTTTTTTCTATCAGCTCTACTTTTCGTGATATACCGTTATGTCCAAAATTAAGGCACTTCCACTACGTATATTGGAATAATTTGAAAACGGTTCAGTTAATTCACAAGTGTAACTAACAATTAAATGATTTAAAGTGAGAGAAGAGTCTTACTAGTTAAAAAAAGCGTAAAATATAATTTTGTGGGATATGTTTGGTGCATAATTCTAGAAATTCTAACCACATTAGAAGGTAGTGTCAACTATATCAAAAAAGTGGTAATAAGCTATTATTTAAACAAAGAAAACTACACTAGCTTTTAACAGTTGGAAGAATATGTAGATCCTTTTATTTTGCCAAATTAAATTCATTCGTTTTAAAGCAAAAATATTTCCGCGTGTTTAATTCTAAATACGCCTAGTGAATATTGCAAAATGTATTGTATTATTGAATTGAAAGCCTACGGAATATAATTTTCATCATTAGACTTCATTAACATTTCTTAAGCTTTGTTATATTTTCAGTGATTTTATAAGAAGCATTAGAATATGACAAATTTTAAAGAATAGCCTTTACACGTATGCAATAGGAAAAATTTAAACCGCTTATTCTTTCTAATCTGAGACTTTTGAAAATAAATATTTAAAATTCATCAAAACATGATAAATTATATACAAATAACATTACATTCAGAAAATTTTAAATGCTTTGAAGCAAAATACTTGTAATATGGGAATATTTCTATAAAAATCAATTTTAGAGTTCTTACAACGAAAGCGTCTTAAAAAGTTATCAAAATTAAAACAAATAAGAAATATAGTCGGTCTAGACGATACCCTATACCATGGTTTAGAGACCCTTTCTCTTCGGTTCAACTAATTCGATATAGAAAATAAGCATAAACCAAATTTGAGTGGCATTGTTATTATTTTTTTTGGCTGCAGATATGAAAAAACTCATATCGAATGTTATTTTTATATGGGGACTAGGTCGAAATATGGACCGATCCTGACCATATTTGGTAAATTCACTTATATTTTGAAAAAATAAAGCACCTCTATATGGGGCCTATGACTAAGAATTGTCCTATAGGTATTATTTTTGGACTACTGATTAATGGATATAATAAACACGTACAAACCCAATTTGACTGAGATCTATATGATAATTTGGATCTCATGGCAATATACATATGTCGATTTCATAGGGGTCATTTGTATGGGGACTAGGTCTGAACATGGACCGAATTTCACCAATTTCAATAGCGTTCATCCCATGGCCGATAAAAGCTTATATATCAAATTTCATCAAAATATATTCATATTTGCGACCTGTACTTTGATTACAAGGTTTACATGGACACACAGACGGACCGACGGACATCGCTAAATCGACTCAGAAAGTGATTCTGAGTCGATCGGCAAACAGCAGCACAAAGTCATTATACCCAAACCACATGGTGGTATAGGGTATACAAATGTTTATTAAAATCTTGAAATATTTATTTTAATTATTATTAATATCTAATTACTACGAAAATACTCCATAAATTTTGTACAATAAAATAAGTCATTTTTTAAGAAAATTTACTTTTTTAAGAAAGGTACTTTTTAATTAAAAGTACTTTTTAAGAAAATGTACTATTTTAAGAAAAGTTACTTTTTTAAGAATATTTACTTTTTAGGAAAAGTTACTTTTTTAGTAAAATTTAGTTAAAAAAAATACTTTTTTAAAAAGGGGAACTTATTTTAAAAAATATACTTCTCTAAGAAAAATCAATTTTTTAAGAAAGGTACTTTTTTAAATAGGATACTTTTTAAAAAAAGATTACTTATTAAAAAAAGGTACTTGATTAAGATAAGGTACTTTCTTAAAAAAAGTTAATTTTTTAGGATATTTTACTTTTTTAAGAAAGGATATTTAAAAAAAAAACGAAAACGACAAACGAAGAGCCTATCTAAGATATTGAGCGTGGGATATTGACAGACGGATAGACAATCATCGCTAAATCAACTCTTCTTAATATAAAGATCAAGAAAATATATGGTTCATGCGGTCTCCGGAATTTGTTTCGATGCTTTACAAACGGAATGACAAACTGCGCAGTGGTGTGGAGGGTATAAAAATAGCGTAAACTTGTCCAGGTATGTCAGAGTATTAGAGATATTCAATAAAATATGTTTGAAATCAAATTAACATTTTTAATCTTATCCGATTTAAGCGAGGACGAATTTTATTTTTTTGATATCCAAAACATGGTTTTATGGGTCTCAAACTTTTCAGGCGGGTCTTGTTCAGAACTTTTTTGATAGTTATAAATATCAGACTTTATGCTTTTTCGTGATCACTAATTATTATAAATTATGAAGGCGTCAGTAGTTAATAGCAATATGTTTCCTCGAATAACAGTTACGATATACTGCATTCGCAAAAACATCAAATATAGGCCAACCTATTTTTTTCTGGATTTTGAAAAAAAATTTTAAATATCTGCTTTGCAATTCGGTGTTCACAAAAATTTTAAAGAAAACGCATTTGTTATCTTTGAATTTCAGTATTAATATTTCAAATAATTTGTATTATCTTTCAAAATAAATTTATTTCATTCAAATATATCAATTCCTTAAGCTAGAAAAAAATATTATGTCATATGCATATTATAAACATACAAAAAAAAATGTATGCAACCCTCACTTTGAGAGCCGTGAATATAGGCTCAGGACCATAACAATTTACTATCAGGTTCTGAATTTTGTTTTCTATCGCCCTGCAATCTTAATTATAAACTTTTCCTAAAATTCATTTATGCCTTTTAGGCCAGCTTTTAAGGTCAAAGCTCCTTCCTCAATGGTTTCATTACAATTTTTTAAAACAACTTTCAACTCAATAGATATAATAAACCGGTTTTATTAATTCCCTTTTTGTTTTAAAAAATCGTACAATTTTTATGAATATTTTTTTTTTTTTAATAAATCTTTGCATTTTTAAAGAATTTATGATTTTATTTTTTAGGTAGCTCATTAGTTTATGGACTATTTAAATATTTGGGTACTTATGTAGTTTTTCCTTTTTTATTTAACCCAATAAATATAAAAAATTGCAATCATAACGGTTTCTATTAATTCCATTTCGTAGATAAAAATCGTAAAATTTTTATAAATATTTGTTTTTATTTTTTTAAATAAATTCTTTGCATACTTAAAGGATTTATTATTTTATTTTATAAGTTTTTCATAAATTTATGAACTATTTAAATATTTGGGTACCTATGTAGTTTTTATAGTTTTTATTTAATTTTAAGTATAACTACTTATATCAAATAGTATGTACGTTGCAAATACATACATATATGGCTAAAATAATAAGTACATGCTGCAATAATTTTTTAATAGAAAAAAAAAACATTACATATTTTTATGAGAACATATACAATTAATAAATAGCTGCTGTTCTTGTTATGGGTTTGGTCATAATAATAAGTACATCTCTAATAAACAAGTATAAATAAAAAATAAAAACGTGATTTTATACGATTTCAAGTTAACCGCGAGAAATGATTATATCGTGTATTGTCATCCTCTTTAGGTATATGCTGAAATTTTCAGATCTCTAGTCGAGAAAATGTGAAAATTTATTTACAGGATTCCGCCTCACACAAACATGCAAACAAACAGACAAAGAGAGTTAAATAAAAGCATATAAAAATATATCGTGTAATAAATTAGCATATAATAAGTTATCAAATTTTATCAGCTTTATATGCCGGAATTTTCTCTTCCATTAATGAATCCGCCATTACTTTGACCACTCACAAAAGTTTTTTGGTAAAAATTCCAAAAATTTGCTCCTTATTTTGAAAAACTTACAGGTCGCAAATTTGAATATATTTTGACGAAATTTAGTATATACGCTTTTATTGATCATAGGACGAACGCTATTGAAATTGGTCAAAATCAGTGAATGTTCAGACCTAGCCCCCATACAAACAACCCCAGGAGACTGACTCAGATTGTCGTAAAATTCACATTATCTTATAAATATCTATAAAATATAAAGCTGATCTTAACTTATCTCTATAAAAAACAAAAAATTTGTATAGATTTTTTTTCAAATTGGGTTTATGTATTTATTTGAGCAAAGGAATTAACTTTAATAAATATGGGCGTAATGGGTGCATATGTTGACCTAGTCCCCATATAAAAATCACATCAGATATTAATTTTTACATATCTGCACGACAGAAATTAGTAAAAGTTTGATTTGTGCTTATTTTCTATATCCAGTTATGCCATAGCAAAGTTGAATCCAAGATCCTTTCTCGAAACGCATGGTATAGGGCATTGTATACTCAGTCTAGACCTACTACTCTTAGTTGTTGAAGGTACTTTTGACAAACGAGTATCTGATCCTTCGCGGGGGATTTCCAATCACGTTTTCACCTTTTTAAGGATTCAGCGTAAAAATTATAGACCAATCCGTCCGTGATTTTGGAACGATAACATTGGCGATTATTATTTCTAAGTCACGATACCATGTTCATCGTATCGAAAGTACAATTTTGATTTCCACCCATCTACAAAGCGTTTTTCTTATTATTTTGCTAAAACTAAATACCAACTCAAATAAAATAAAAAACTTATTAAAAAACAAAGTGAAGAAAGCACTTGAAAGCGAAATATTCGAATATAAAAAGCATTAACTAATTTAAAGAGTTTAAATAAAAAAGAAGTTCACTGTATATTTGAAGTCTTAATATACAAATATTAAAAAATTATCGGTTAATATGTTATTATTTCGACCATATGTGTACATAAGTTTGTGGTTTTGCGTAATTTTTAATAATTCAACACATTAAAAAATATTTAAGATTTCATCTTAATTGTGGTTTAATTAATGTTCATACATATTAACTTAAAATCTAAAATACAGTTGGATTAAGCACCCTATTAATAAGGATACGTACAATTTACAATTATACAAAGTAAAAAAACATAAGAATTGGAGGAATAGGCGGAGGGAGGGGGGGGGGGGCTAAAATATTTGTGCCTTTTATTTTTTGTTTTAAACAACAAGTAGGAAAATTTTTTGTACTTTCATATTTCTTATAGGGGAGAATAAAATTGCACCATTTAGAGCTAAAAATTATTCCTGCAATTTTGTATTGACTTCAACAATTGAAACTGCTTCTACTGTGGTTGTAGTTGAAGTGGAAGAAGAGTTTGTTGAGGCAGGCGACATGTTGTCGGCATTTAAAGCCTGCGGCGGTTCATTTATATTTGGCGGCAGTACAAAACTTTTTCCTACAAGTTGATCTCATTTAAGTCCCGTATCCGACGAAGAGGTCCATCGATCAAACTCAATACCAGAGTCCGGAGATATGCCAGTAGCCTCTTTAGCCAATTGTACTAGATATCCACCAGTTTGTATACATTTGCAATCTGTCGATATACAATTACAAGAAAATTTTGAAGACTCGCAAGTTCCAATGGAGATATCCGGACTTGTTATAGAAGTTATATTACCTACTCCTCCACCGCCAGTTTGATCCATTTCTTCGTTAGCATTTAAACGTAATTGGCGTTCGAAGGAATGTAATTGCTGCATGAAATGAAAATTGGGCGAAACATCTGGTTTACGATCGCGTACTAGAGTAAAAGCATCATTTAAATTTAAAGCTCGGGTATGCATTAAATATGCCAACGTCACTGTAACAGATCGAGAGACGCCAGCCAGGCAGTGGACCAGCACGGCCGAGTTTTTAGTACGAGCTTCCTCTGTTCAAATATAAAAACAAATCAATGTTTTAAGTTAAAATAAAACAAACTAATATGAAAATGTTCATACCTATAAAATGTATTGCTGCTGGAAAATGTATTGCCAAATCTTGTGAATAATGATCGGTTATGGGTATTTGTAGATAATGTATGTCACCAGAAGCTTCGAAGACATTCGGAAGATCTTTAGTTACATTTAAAACGAACTGGGAATAAAGTAGAGGACATTTATTTATTTTGAGTCGCATGCACAAGTGTATTTAGATGTTTTTTATTTCAGCTCACCTTTATGTTATATTTTTGTAATGCTCTAGCATCACAACTGTGCATGGCATTGCCTAAAAATAGGCCAGGTATAATTTCTACAGGGGCCTCATTTAAATTATGATGTGAACTTCCTTCACAGTCTGATGATTCTGCTGAACTGCTACAAGCTGAATCGGAATGTGGCGTAGAAATTCGCAGGGATCTGAAATAAATGATATACATTATGAGTAAACATATAAGTATTCAGACACAAATAGTTTATCTTATTTAACTATAAAATATCCAAAACTGGACCTCTGGCTTTTATAGCCATTTAAAAAGCGAACAAAAATCATTAAAAACTCACAAAACTGGGCTAATCTAATTACGATTACCCTGAATAGTAGTTTACCTTCCAGTTAAGTAGTAGGTATGCCTAAACTAAAGGCAAGCTAATGGGTATCGAAAAAGGTAACATATTTTAGGAAACTTTCCCCAATATTTTAAAAAATTTTTGCACCGCTGCTAAACTTATCTAACTAAAACACATACTTCGTTTTGTCAATCCCCTCACAGATTTATCTTTATTTTAAATTATTGTTATTCATAACGCAATGTTTATCTGAATTGTATTTATTAAAAATTCCAAAATTAAATTTAATTTTATTGAAATGTAAATAAACATAACTTGAGTTTCACCTAAGTTATGTAATTTGTGAAGTCATCGTTGTTTATAAGAATTCGGATGTGTAGCTCGTCAAAATGTTTACTTTTAACTTTTCTGTACTAAGACCAGGAAATGATTGACCAATATATTTAAAGCAATCGCCATTCCTATATAAGGCTTTTACAAAGTGTTTTATAAGCCCAAGTTTAATATGTAATGGTGGAAGGATGATTTTTTCTCGACTTATCAAAGGTGGTTCATAAACGATGTTAACTTTTTCTACAGTCATGTTTATTCTTTCAACATCAACACAATATTCCGCTGATAATGAAGTAAATACCGGTGTTTGTAAATTTTCACTATAAAGAATTGGTAAATTTTCTAGTTTCAGGAGAAAAACACCTGTCGAATGCGTGCCAGATATTGTTGGTCGATATGTCGTGATTTGGCAGCATGTTAATTTTTCTCCACATTATAGATACTTTATTATTAATAATAGTTTTTACTTTCTTTTTCCAAATATTTCCACAACGTCAAATTTTTGAGAAAATGAGATCAAAGATCACAAAAATATTGTTGCTCGATATTTTTTAAGAATTTATACTCATTTTTCTCCAAAATCTGACGAGATGCAAAAATTACAATAATTTAAGTTATTTGTTTTAGAAAAATCAATTTTTATTACTCAAAAATTATGATCTCAATTTTGTAATTATTTTACATGAATTTTTCTTTTTTGTTTTTGATTATAGTAAAAATAAAATATTTCATTATTCGTCGATTGTTCTAAATCTGTTCTGAAATGTATTAGAAGTCCATTTCAGATCAGGTTTCAAATAACGTTTCACAAGAATGTGAAAAGATTTACATTTTAAAGTACTTTATTTAAACTTTTCGTTCCGATAAATCAAATTAAAAAAATAGCTTTAATTTCTAGAGATCGTTCTCTTCAATTTGATACCAATATGGATGGAAATATTTCAGTTAATTCTTAGATTTTTTTTGTTTTTTTTATTTACGCTTCTTTTATTTATTGGATCTGCTCTGTGGTGAGCCTGATAATAAAAACTAAATATTAAAATGTCATTAAAAACGGTACTCCCAATAATCAGCGGGGTTCTACGGCATTGTAGGCAGCTCGTTTCGTCGAAGACGATGTGTTTATTAGATTTCTTGCAAGTGGATGCGGGATTTCGTCCTTCACTAAAGGGATTTCGTCCTTCACTAAAGTAATATTTAAGTCTTTGTATTTATTTTCATTTTGGTTTAGATGTGTTTCCCCAAAGCTGGAAGTCCATAAGTCCATATTGGGGTAATTATAATGTTATACAACAAAACTTTGTATTCAAGAGTCAGTTTCGATTGGTGATTTGTTAAGCGATGTAGACTAGAAGCTTTTAATTTTATTTCAGTTTTAAAAGTGCGGTCATTGAATAAAGACGTGTAATAAAGCAATTTACTTTTTATAAATACTCTAATAAACACTCACCATATATAAGTCTTTTTAGTATTTTCGTGCATTTGTAAATTATTACCTCTAATACGTTAATATCGAAAAACTTTTTCCTTGATAATGACCTCCAAAACTGGGGGGCAATTCTATTGCCCTCCTGGATCCGGATGCAGACCCAACTCGAAAAAGGAGACGAAATGCAAACGTAGATGTTAATAACGTGCATGATTTTCTCAATCTAAACACTACCCAAAAATCCAAAAACTATAACCCAAAATATATATTAATTAAAAATAGCAGAACAGGTAAAACACTAAAAGACTTCAACATCTTTCTACTAGAAGGCGTAACAACAGAAAAACCTGAAAAAATAACCTTTACACGGGTTGGTGATTTGCTAATCTTAACAAAAAAATCTTTCCAAACAACCAAATTTTTAAAAACTAAAGAGCTAAATAGAGTATGTAACAACTGTGCTTCATTCCAGTTTTAATACTACAAAAAGAGTTGTTTTCGCACCAATATTAAAAAAGTTGACAGAAAAAGAGATAGCTTACAAGATCAAGGAGTAATTGAATGTCAAAATGTCAAAAAATTTATTGACGGCCAACTGAATAACACTTGTTTACATACAGTACCATCCGACATAAAAACAGGATTCATAAACTGAAAGTTAACCCTTATATCCTGCAAATCAGAACCAAAATGTGAAGTTTGTTCCTCCAGCATTCATGATAAATTTTAAACACCAACATCGTGCTCTCAATATAGATTGTTCAAGTATTAAAAAAAAAAACAACAGATTATTAAAATTAAACTGCTCATTTAATGAAGCTACTCAAAAATCAAATGAAACAAATCCATCAACAACAAACGAAATTCCAAAGGAAAATCTAGAAAAAGCAATTGAAAACCGCAAAAAAAACAAGTAATTGAAACAAAAATACAGAAAGAGAATCCCAAAACATAAATAAAAACTCTAATCTATCTATAATATTAATAGGCTAGGCGATTTCTTTTTACCGATGTTTTCTTCTCCCGTTTTATCCCGAGTTTGACCAAACGTATATTATTTGCTTTTTAGCTGTTCACCAGATTTACAGATTTTTAAATTTTTTCCTTTATTTTGAGTAAATTTCTTTTAAAGTTGCTACTAACACATACATAAAATTATACATGTGCAATGTGTGTGTTTATTAAATTTTTTAACGTGTTTGTTAATGAGTTTGTTATCTTCATTCACAATAATAATAAACCAAAGAAGTGTTGGTTTTGAATTGGCTAAGTTGGGAAATAAAGTTGCGTAGAAATTGCACTCGAATTTCGAGCGCTGGAATCTGCTAGTACGAATAATACTACAAACAACAATTTTTTCAGATCAAACTAACTCTTATAAAGCAACAGCAGATCAACTCTTGAAAATATATTCTCGCAATAAAGAAAAAACAACAAAACATTTGACAATAATAAATCTATCTACAATATTAACCCAGCAAGTAACATGGATACTAGACCGTATCGAAAAAAAAAGTTCACCTTACACCAGCGAATATAAAGTATTGTTCCAAGGACATTTGAAAAAAAATTTTCTTTTCTGCCGAACGTAGGGGTCGCCTTTTTAATTTTTTCGTTATATCTTCCATATTTACAGTCCGATCTTAAAGTTTGATATAGCGAATTTTTTTGTCTCAGGGAGGCCAATAATTTTGCTCTTAGGTCCATTGACCTCAAGTGTACCGTTCTAGTACCTACCCCCCAAATCTCATTTCCTACCACCCTAATGTGACACCCTAATGTTAGAAATTTATAGCTCGCGAAAAATCATAAAACTTTTGCTCAGAAAGTATTTCGATAATTACAGCACAACTAGTTAAAAAATGCTTTTATAACTTCATTGTTGCAGACCGTAGGGGTCACCTTTTTAAATTTGTCATAGCTTCAGTATTTACATTCAGATATTAAAGTATGATATATCGATGGGTTTGTCTGTGGCAGACCAATTTTTTTTAATTCAAAAGTCTTTGACCTCAAGTAACCTTTACATCATACCTCAAATTATACAACAAGAAATAAGCAACAAAAAGCAAAGTAAAATAATAGAAATTTTAGTCGATCATATCTCGACGTGATTCCAGTTGGCTATATTTTTGACGGCTGTCAAGTTTAGATAAAATGTGGCCCATGCGTTGCTCGTCGGTGACCGCCATGGCATATTCATGTACTACATGAACAAAACGCTCGGTATTTTGAGAATGAGATGGATAAGCTGTGAAAATAACAAGGTTTAGCAGAGAAAACTATCAAATGAAGATATTTTTCTTGCGCTTTCCTGGTAATTCGATTACATCTTGCAAACATTGTAATGCTTCCAGATGCTCTTGGGTATAGAACTGCAAGCATGGCGGCTCTGTCAATTCGAATTTATTCCAATTGATCATATGGATCTATGAGTCACTTTCGAAGTTTATAAAATTAACAACTTGTGGACCGAACATTTGACGAATGCATCCAGTTGCATCATTACGGGCTAATAAAATTTTAGTATAGCCATCTGAACGCACTATCGCATCTTCGTCTGTTATCATCGATAACAAAACATTCTCAGGGTGGAAAAAGTACGAGTTATTTTGGATAACAGGACGGAGGGTCTGTTAAACGTCTTCCGGCAACTGACGAATCCATGCTATGTATTGGAAAATGTTTCGACTTCCGTGAATTGCCAGTGGTTTGCTTTTCAGAAGGAACCAGAAAGGCGCATATACTTTTACAACGAACTCGGCTAGGTTTTTCAATATCATCGAGGGTTGAGAGCACGTCACATAATAGCGGAGGATTCGAGAGGCTGTCGTTAGCCAGCGTGCTGTGCTAATAGCACCGGGCTTCTCGTGGGTTAATCTCTCTTCGCATTTTCCGGTAAGAACGGCTGAAACCATACGGTACAAATAAAGCTGGTCGCCTCGAACATTCCAACCGTCTATATTTGCAGGCATTTCTCCCATTGGAATGGGTTCGAATTAAAAAAAATTGGTCTGCCACAGACAAACCTATCGATATATCATACTTTAATATCTGAATGTAAATACTGAAGCTATGACAAATTTAAAAAGGTGACCCCTACGGTCTGCAACAATGAATTTATAAAAGCATTTTTTAACTAGTTGTGCTGTAATTATCGAAATACTTTCTGAGCAAAAGTTTTATGATTTTTCGCGAGCTATAAATTTCTAACATTAGGGTGTCACATTAGGGTGGTAGGAAATGAGATTTGGGGGGTAGGTACTAGAACGGTACACTTGAGGTCAATGGACCTAAGAGCAAAATTATTGGCCTTTCTGAGACAAAAAAAATTCGCTATATCAAACTTTAAGATCGGACTGTAAATATGGAAGATATAACGAAAAAACTAAAAAGGCGACCCCTACGTTCGGCAAAAAAAAATTTTTTTTCAAATGTCCTTGGAACAATACTTTATATTCGCTGGTGTACGGTGAACTTTTTTTTTTGTGTCTGTAAGGTGATACGGTCTAATGGATACACTCTAAAATTAACGTTTAATCATACTAGAAAAATACCTACCTACATATAGTCATTTTTCGTTTATCTAATCGTACTCATAAACTTCAATTACTAATAAACAGTATGTCTCCAGATGTGATATCTTTACAAGAAACACACCTCAAATCTAACACAATAAACTTACGAATTCTACACAAACAATTGTAACTCTACTCAAGCAAAAGGAGGTACAGCAATATTGGTTAAAAAATCCATACCACACAGCCCGTATTATCCAAATACAAGTTTTTACTCAGTAGGATTAAAAATTTAAGCAGAAATAAAACTCAATATAATTTCCATATATATACCACCAACTCAAAATATCCCGATGATAAATTTAAACACTCTATACAGCTACGTTGACTCAACAACCTTAATACTAGGGGACTTAACATAACACCATTTGGGGCTCAGATAATACCGACGTTCGAGGAAAATTAATAGAACAATTCTACCAACAATCAAATTTAGTAATGTTGAATAATGGTAAACCCACACACTACTCAACACACTCAACATTTAGTTTCTAATAGAACAATTCTACCAACAATCAAATTTAGTAATGTTGAATAATGATAAACCCACACACTACTCAACACACTCAACACTTAGTTTCCTTTACAACATGGCAAGTTGACTCTCAACTCCACGGTAGTGATCACTATCCTATATATAGTGTTGGTCAGAACAAAACTTTAAAGGCCTAGTTAGCCACACGTAACCTTAACCAAACGTGTCAGCTGTTTTTTCTGTTACATGAAAAAGCATTTGGAGCAATTACCGAACTCAACTGTCACATAACCGGAACGTCCCAATCTGTTGAAAATAGATTTTTGCTACGTTTGTACGTGACATTTGTGAACAGCTGATAAAGTTTGGTTAATTTTACACAGCAATATGCTGGTTCGTTTTTTACGTTCTATAATTGCACTAAATGCCAACGTTACATTTACGGTACAGATACATTTTAACAACGTGTGGCTAACTAGGCCTTAAGCAAGAACAAATTGCATTGTCTCTACTTTCAAGTTTAACGGCTTATTTTTGCATTTAGTTTTAATTTAATTTAAGTTGACTGATAGCTAGTTGCGTTGCGAAATTAACCATATTTATATCAAATCGCTATGGCTCGTGATAAATACGAAAACTCAAAAAATTATATAATTAAGGATTTTTTGAATGGAAAGAGTCAAATAGAACTAGCTAAAAAGCATAATAATATTAATAAATCTATAATATCTCGGCTTATAAAAAAATATAAAACAACATAATTTGTAAAAAAAAAACTGCATTTTGTAGGAGCAAAAACTATTTCAAATGAGTTAAATTCAAATACAGATTCAAGGACTGTTCGTCGCCGAAAATTAGGAGCAGGCTTCCGAAGCTTCAGGCCAGGAAAAAACCACTGCTCACTAAGAAACATTTGGCAAAAAGATAGAACTTTTTAATTTCAATTCTATTTCGCTAAAATGTTTAGCATGTCAATATTTGTATGGTTCATTTTGCACAAAAATATCAAAACTAAACGCCTGAAAAATGAAAAACTGCGACGAGTCAAAATTTAATTTGTAACTCTGACGGAATGTGCACTGTTAGCCGCAAGAAAGGAGATCGTTTAAATACCACACTACTGCAAGCCAACTGGGAAGAATGGCGGCGGATCAATTATGATTTGGTCATGTCTCTCTCTGCACCTTATTGAATCCATGCCACGTAGATGCCGCGAAGTTATAAAAAACAAACAACGGATTCTTCACAAAATATTGAATAATATTAAATGTTGCTTTTGTTTTTTGATTTTTTTGCAAAAAAAAAAATATATATATTATACGGTTCTTTTAGTTTACAATTTTAGTTTTGTTTTTTTATTTGTAATGTTATAAAGAGTAAGAAATGATAAAGAAGATTTTGGAAAACCAACAATAACATGCTTAAAAATACAAAAAAGGCCAATAGTGATTTTGGTTGCTTTTGTTCTGACCAACACTGTACATCACTTACAATAAGAACCCCAATATGTATAAAGACCTAGTTACCTACGCGTAACGGTATTGGCGCGAATCAGCTGATTCAACCTGTCTTATGAAAAACTCATGCACGTGCTTACACAACTTAAGCTAAACGTATCGTATCGTTGGCTTCTGTTGATTTTAGATTTTTGCTACGTTTGTACGTGACATTTGTGAACAGCTGATAAAGTTTGGTTAATTTTACACAGCAACATGCTGGTTCGTTTTTTACGTTCTATAATTGCACTAAATGCCAACATTACGATACGATACAGTTACATTTTAACAAGGTGTGGCTAACTAGGCCTTAATACATCAAACAAATTCACTAGATTTAAAACATATATTGCGAACTGGCCTACATTTTAAATTTTTTTACATTCTAAAATCAGAAATATCAATATAACAAATAACAACAATAGAGATTTAAAAAAATATTATAGCTTCAGCCAACGAAACGATTCCCAAAAATACTAATAATACAAAAAAGAAAAAGATGGAACAAAAACTTATCGATTTTAAGAAATAATAAATAAAAAACCTGGTAGGGGAAGAGGTTGGGTTGTGGCCATGGTTCGGTTGTGGCCACCCCAGCGTATCTTTTGACCTAAAGCATATGTGTTTTTCTTGCAAAAATCATTTGTGTGTCATGGCAGCACGTTCTTTTTGTACCGAGTACCGAAACGGGCAGACGCGTCTGCTTGGTGCTAGGAACAAATTAATTTTTCTGTGCTTGAAAAAGATCAATAATACAAATTTACCCCTTTTCAATAGAGTTAGAAATCGAAGTGAATGAATCAAAAATGTGAGTGCAATGCATTTTTATTCAGTAAATTTATTATACTTTGTGAGTAAATATCGATTGCAACCAATATGTTGAACCAAAAAAAATTTTCACCACATCTCAAGATGGTTGCAAAGTTGGGTTGTGGCCACTAAAATTGGTTGGGCTGTGGCCACCTTTTTTTTTTTTTTTTAATGGTGAAATATCGTCGTAGATGTCAAAATAACTACCCAGTAAGCAATATAACACATATAAGCAATAATAACTCCATCAATTGTTTTGGATGCGATCGGCCCGTTCATTTGAAGTGTGTCAGTGTACCACACGAGCCAGCTGCTTCAAACGCGAAAATTGTGATTCGGAAGAGGAATAATGCCATTTATTTATCATTATTATTTTTTATTTAGTTTTAAGTTTTTCTCAATAATAATGTCAATGAGGGCTTTGAAAATAAATAAACTTTAAGTTTTTCTATATTCGTAGTGGTTTTTCTTCATATTTTCCAAGGTTTCCAAGGGTGGCCACAACCCAACCAAAAAAAACTTTGCCCCAAAAATGGCCACTTCACAAAATTTAGAAAAAAAAATTTCCGTTTGACGAAAATGATTTAGTTCCTTCACCAGCAGTTAGCCACGGTCTCTTGCTTTCCATAGATACCCAGTTGTCCGAATAAGTTGCACTGGGTGAAAAGTTATAAGCCGAAAACCTAACTATGGCCACAACCCAACCTCTTCCCCTACTTATTTAAGAACAATCCCTCTACTGAAAATAAAATTGAGTATCATATAGCTAATGCCTTATCTAAAAAAGCTAAAGTAGCCAGTTTCTACGAGTTTCTATCCAATAGAAATCCAAACTCTTCCACCCAAACATTATGACGTAACGTTAACATATTGTATGGAAAATTTGATTGACATGAAATACTTTGTATAGAACACCAGAACAATAATTGTACTGAGCTATATCAAATTGCCACTATCCTTGGCAAACAGTGGTGTTTCCAAAGTAGTAATTCAAACACATCAACTAAGTTCATAAATTCAAACATTTCCGTTATGGAAATGAATTCAGCATTAAATTCCTTAAAAGGAAAAACTCCAGGATTCGATAAAATTAATTACCCTATGTTAAAAAATATGTCAAATACGGGAAATGAATTCTTGTTAGCAATATTGAACAACATATTTGTTTCTGGAAACATATTTAAAACAATTTTAAAACCTGGTAAAGAGAAAAACAAAGTTGATAGCTACAGACCAATTTCTTTGCTTTCTTGCATAAATAAACTGTTAGCAAAAATAATTGTCAAAAGACTAGCTTGGTACCTACAAAAAACAAGCTTATACACCCAAAGCAAGTAGCATTTAGGCAAAGTAAAGGCACTAACGATGCACTTCTATTTCTGGACCAACAAATTACAAAAGCCTTACCCACCAGAAACCATATATCAATTATTTCAACAGATTTTGAGAAGGCATTTGATAGAATTGGTGTTCATGGTAAAATTGCACATCTTAAAGAATGGCGCATCGGTTATACAATGCTTAAATTTATCTACGGATTTCTAACAAATAGAAAATTTAGAGTACGGGTTAGTAACTAATTCTACCGTTTGAAAATGGTATTCCGCAGGGATCACCTATTTCAGTCATTCTATTCCAGTTTTCATATGAAAAAATTAATTATATACTTATCACAAAATTATTTACACAAAAAAACCTAGCTATCTATTCGAAAATCTGCAATTTGCCAGATCTGATAGAGGAAGAAAGTTCATAATTCCTATTCAAGGACACTTGTCTCAGAACAGCAATTCTTTGTGCACGGAGTTCGTCTTTGGAATGCACTTCCTCAAACTTATCAACTAACAAGCAACGGAAGACTTTTTAAAAAACTAATTTTTGATTATTTTGCATAGTAAAATCGTTGAAATTTTTTTTTCACAAACAAAAATCAAAACTCAAAACAAAGGAAAATATTTTAAAATCTGTAAATCAGCAAATCGGCTAAAAAGCAATACCTTTCAAATAATATACGTTTGGTCAAAATCGGGATCAAACTGTAGAACAAAACATCAGTCACAAGAAATCGCCTAGCCTATTAATATTATAGAAGATAGATATAGTTACTAAATAAATAAATTTTATTTGGATGGACGAAATTTAAAAAGGAGAAAAGATAAATAAATAGAAAACTGAGTTCATACGTAATTTCTATATAGGATCTCTATTTCCTCTTGTATATGGTCTTGTTCAAGTCTAACAAGTACTGTCCAGTATTTTCCTAACCTTCTAAGTAATATCATTTAACACTAATAATATGGTTTTTAATTAATGCTTAATTAATAGACAAAATTGGAGTATGTGGTAAAGTATACATAGCCCCATTCCGCAGAATCAATGTTGCCCTGTATAATCTGAACGATAGAGAGGAATGGGCAAATCTATGGATACTTCCTATAGATTGATCAGCTCAATGCAATTTCACATGGCTGACATATAGCCAATTCTAGTGGTCCAACTACATCTAAAAAATAAACATATCTTAACAAGATTTTATGAATTTCATTAAATTTTCGCTTTTTTTGTGTACCATATACATATTTCCTTCCTAGTAAGTTTATATTTATTTTATGTAAATAAAATATTTATATACAATATATATCATAGAAACAATTTGTCCTATTTTGTGTACAGAATATAAATTTTATTAGGTCCTTCTTTCTCAATATAATAAAAAAGTTATTTAAATAATCTAACCCATAAAAACAAAGTTTTTATTAAAACTCTTTCTTTCCTTATGCATATGAGTTTTGAATCTCTCCGTGACTGTGCGTGACTTTGCGCGACTATTGTAAAATTAATCTGTGGTGACAACAAGTCTCTAGACCAAATTTCAGATTGATTGGATAAGGGGAAATGGGGTTTAAATCACTCCGTGACTGTGCGTGACTATGCGTGACTGTGTGTGACTATCTTAAAATTAATCTTTGGCCACAACAAGTCTATGGACAAAGTTTCAGATCGATCGGATGAGGGGAAATGAGGTTTAAATCACTCCGTGACTGTGCGTGACTATGCATGACTGTGCGTGACTATGTCAAAGTTAATCTTTTTCGCAGCAAGTGTATGGACCAAGTTTCAGATCGATCGGTTAAGGGGAAATGACATTTAGATCACTCCGTGACTTTGCGTGACTATGCGTGACTGTGCGTGACTACCCCAAAATTAATCTGTAGTCACATCAAGACTATGGGCCAAGTTTTAGCTCATTTGGATAAGGGGGAATGGGATTGACCCACGACAGACAGACAGACAGAGAGTATGAGTTAAAAGAAAGAGTTTAAAAACACTTGTATCATATATGGTTTACATACTAAAGATAAAGCAAACATATTTGAAAAAAATCTTCTCTTGTAAAATTTTGATTATGGCGCTTACGTCTAAGGCTTTATTCTTTGTTATCTTTTTTAAATGTTAACGAATACCTTTAACAAAGACCAGAAATTAATTTGTTGGTTAACTTTTTCGAAGAGAACCGAAATTACTCTAGACAACTTGTCAGTTTTTTGAATGATTTTTTCACTTTTTGAGAGGCCAGTAACTGTAAAAAGAAGAGATCCAAAATATATGAATATTTCGTAGTTTAGTAAGATAGAATGTTAAATTTGTATTCTTTTTTTAAAGAGCGGATGAGGTTGGAAAAATATTATTTTCTTCGTTGATTTAACTATAATGGAAGTCGGCTTATATGTTAAAAGAGAAGAAGAGAAGGTTAAATTTAGTATTACCTTAAACCCATTAATTGATCGGCCTGAGAACTTCGACTCGATTCCATTTCTTTATTTTTAAAACTATCATCTTCACACCATTCCGGAAATGTTTGACGAAAACCACAGAAACCATCTAGGAAAAAATAAAAAGTATGTAAATATATAATATCATTAGTGGCTTTCTCCTCCAAGATCTTAAAGTTAAAATAGACCGAAGAAGGACTTTTTATAATGAAAAATAAACTCCGAAAGGTTTTTATTCTCTGCCGCTGTTATGGAATATTTAAATTGAATATAAAACTCAGTAATATAGTCCATATACATACGCCAAAATAATTGTTTCTAATAAAGAAGTTAATTAGATATTAAATTATACGAAAGTAACCAAAAGTAGAAATAATACATTGAGATCAAAAAGAACCCTTTTAACTGATATAGAGCAATTCATCGCCCCACACTCAATACTAAAACATTTTGTAATTGTTTTTAATAATCATTAAATGTATACCGTTAGCTGAGATGCAAAATAACGTAACTACCAAAAAATTTAAAATCGGGTAGTGCTAAAAAATTATGGATTGACAGTTAGAGATCTGTTGACATTTCAAAAGAATCAGTCAACACCGTTTTAAAAGATTCAACTTTTTTGAAAAAGAGCGTCGCATTAATATTTCTGAAATAATACTTCTGGCAACCAGATCGAAATGAAATGCAACATTACGGTTAATGAGAGTTAGATATATGCCCACGACTCTGAAGCGACCTACAAATAAAGCGAATATAGTGCAAGAGAGAGTGAAAAGATAATGCCAAAGTCGTTCAAAAATCAAGGTTATGTTAACAGTTTTCTGCCGCCGGGCCAACTATTAACATGGAATATTATGTAGTGTTATGCGTCGTTTGCGTGATGTTATACGCAAAATAACGCGAGAAGTATGGGCAGATAGCTCTGGATTTTACACCACGATACTGCATCGTCTCACACTATATTGGCTTTTCGAAACAATTTCGGACAAACTTCGACACATATAGTTCCACAACAACTTTTGGCTATTCAGTAAATATAAAATACCACTTCGTGACAACTTTTCGAATAGATTGAGAAGATAAAAGTCGAATCTCTGCCCGTTTTAAAGGTCATTCCAGAAATCGAATTTAACAACTGTTTCTCCGATCACAGGGGAGATGTGTAAACATCTAGTATTTTTGAGATTTTTTAAATTGGAAGTACTTAAGCTTTCAGTATATTTTCTTCCATTTAGAGTTCTCATACATTTAGCCTAGTCAATTAGCTGTTATACTTGTATATTGTTATGTTTGTGATTGAGTTATACTTTTTGTTTGTTGAATTAGTTGTTATACTTCAATATTGTTATATTAGTAATAGTGTTAAACTTGTGGAGTTGTTGAATTAGCTGCAATAATCTTTGATCTAATACATTCATACCTCACACCATTTTTGCCTTATTCTGTTTTTGTGATTGTATTGTGGAATAGATTTTTACCTCCCTGAGCTTATAGATACATAAAAACGTGTTTTACAAAGAAGGGGGGTTATTTTGAAGGCGATAAAAATGATTTGGAAGAATAATCAAGATTTTGATTTTATAACAAAAGTCACCTTTTTATGTATATTTTAACACATTTTATGCTCGTCCTCAGCTAACGGGGAGCAAAAGTTGTACTCATCAGGAACTGGCTTGCCATAGACGTGATACAATGGCCTATAACCTACCTCCAAGTGGTGCTCCTGGGCAACGCTAGGCAAAGCCAGTTAATTCTGGTGATTATTCCTAGCGGCTAAAGGTTAAGGAAGAAAAATGTCTGCCAGTGCAATCCCGTTCGGGGGGTAACTGGTAGTTACTAAATTTGGCCAATTGGTAGCGAAGCCTTACCAAGAGGCACTAAATTTAGTACTGCGTGGAGATCGAATTGCCCTAAGAAGAGGACTCTTCGACTTCTCGCGGCGACAAAGCAAACTATAACACAGGGATCTGATGGCCGACTGGTGGATCGTGAAACATCCAACCAGATGAAAAGGTTGTCACACCCCTTTAATATATGTGAGATCCAAGTAGAACTGATGGTATTGTTGGACCACATTACGAACGTGGCACTAGAGGCTTTCGAATCTGACGTGCAGAGGAGATCGCTGTGTGTGACTAGTAGGGGTGGTTGTGGAGTGAAAGAGCTGGTATATGCGTTGTTTGGGAGAGCTGGTATATGCGTTGTGTGGGTGGCATGAGTTGAAGATGAGTCGCAAGATGAATCGGATGCAAGAAGGTCGGATGTAGCATGAGTAGAAGTCTTTTGACGATACGAGAGTGCGTGAAAATGGATCAGAAAACTGTGTTATGGTAAGCAAGGTCAATGCAGAGGTCTGTGAGGAATCTTTGAAACGATCTCATTGGGAACGGCCCCTCGGGGAGTTTCGCAGTGGCTGTGGTGCCCATATCGCGGGCAGATCACAGATCGATGTGGAGGTGCATTCACCCAGGTGTTGCTACCTCTAAAGCAAAAGGGTTTTAGATAGGCCCGACACAATAACAAAGTGTGGAGTGATGCCGAACACATCACTCCAGCTTGTAACCGTCTTATGGCGGGGCGTAGGCAAGACGCATAATATCTATCCAAGTGCTAGAACCACTGTGTGGTTAAGTCAACATGACAGGAACGCACGTAAAACCCAAGAGACTTCTGTCCTCAGCTAACGATTTGTAAAATTTACATACACATAGTCCATAAAGTCTACGTTCACCTTACAAATTTCTATAAGTGATATAAAAACACAACATAAATATATAGTTCAAATTAATTTTTTTATTTTCCTATTTTTTGTTTATATTCTTTAGTTCCAAAAACAAAAAAAAAAAAACATATTCCAGATTCATCTCTTCGTTTTTGAGATAACGGCATGAAGTGTCACAACAAGTAAATATACCAACCAAAAAGTCTTCATTTAATTGGTTCGTTATGGTAGTACCGTTACTTTTTAAGAATACGGAAATCTTAAAATACGGAAATCGAAGGTAAAGAAATTAGTGAATCAGAATGAAAAATAATTATTAAATTGTGGAAAGAAGAAAAAAGCTACCGACAAATTGGCCAAACTATTGGGAGAACATATTCATCTGTTCAGCGTGTAGTAAAGAATTTCAAAGAAACTGGGCGTCTAAAGTATTACCAGTCCGGGAAGAGCGCAAAATAATCAAAGGTTAGTCCTCGAATTATATTACATTTGTGCCGAAATTCCTCAAAATTTACTTAAAATTGGCTATCATGGTAGAGCCACTCGACGAAAACCGAACATTTGACTTGTGAACAGACGAAAGGTCATTGAAATTGCTCATAACTACCATAAATAAGTCTCCAGAAATTTGGAAACAGTCATATTTTCAGACGAAAGTAAGTTCTGTATATTTGGTATAAATGGTCGTCAAATTGTATGGAGCAATCAGAAATTGAGCTTGCGAAACAAAATCTTGTTCGTGGGCGCATGGTGGCTTGTGCTATGGATTAGCTGGAATTTATTGGATCGACAATGGATAAATGGGAATATTTTAACATTTAAAAAAGTATGAAACAAAAAAAAAGTCTGGCAAATCTTTAATTATCAACAACGTTTTGCTGTCTATAAGATAACAATCCGAAGTACACAGCGGAAATCGTTAGACTTTGGTGTTTCAACACACCCTCCCAAATTGCACCATCAAAGTCCTATTGAGTGTTTTTGGTATCTATAAGAGAAAAGAATTCGTCAGTATGTAATAACCACTAAACGGACTGAGCGAAGTGTTATGCAGACAGAGTGGTCGAAGTTTTCAGCTAAGGAAACAGAAATGATAGTAAATACAATGCCAAACAGAGTGAATGAAGTCTTAAATTAGAGTAGCTTAAGCTTTTTTGATTTGCTTTAAAAACTGAACGCAGACTTATTGGTTGCTATATTTACTTGTTGTGGTACTTACATCCCGGTATCTCATAAACGAATAAAGGAAACTGGATTTAGTTTTTTGCTTTTCTAATTTGAACTAAGGAACGTAAACAAAAAAATATAGGAAAAATTTATGTTGTGTTTTTATATCACTAATATCACTTTGGAAGATGAACGCAGACTTTATGGGCTATGTGTATATATTTGGCCCAGTTGAAAAAAATTCTTCAACGATAATTTTATTTTTTTAAAATTAAATTGGTATTTTGTTACGTTTAATTCAATATCAATTCAGTTTATAATCATTTAACTACATTAATAGAGATTTATATAATAAAATAACGATAGTAAATAAGATAATACTAGTATTTTTGTTATTGTATGTAGGTTGTAGGTTTACCACTCTACTATAAATGTGTATAAATACAACTAACCTTATTTTATTGGTAAAGTTTTAATAAAGAATACTGCATAACTTTTGAATGAAATATTTCGTTATGGTTGAGTTGCTTTTTAAAACACCTCATATTTATGAAAAAGGGCAGATATATATAATGAACAAAATCATAAAACAGTCAACCAGCAAGAAAAAAATCCTATGAAGGAAAAATGCATTGCATGAGTTGTTTTTAACCGTCTTTTTTAAATTCATTCATAAAATTTGTTCTATACAAACACATTTCTTTACTTATTTAAAATTCACAATACTAGTATGTTCAAGAATATTAAAATTTTTGGCCTGCTAATAAAAACAATATCAAGATTAATGCATAAAATTAGTTTTCCAGTAAAAATGAGCTTGTACTTAGTATACTAAGAAAGGCAACAAATACTTGTTTTAACGAACAATAACATAAATAACCTGAGCAATAGGGGAATTTTTGAGCAATTTTAGCGCATAGTTCCACTTGATGGGTCATTTAGTTTTGAGGCAAAAGTTCCCGCACCAAAAGCTCTTTCTAAAATATCCCAGCGATAACATTAAATAAACATTAAACATTAAACCAATTAATATTATATAGCTTAAATTTAATTTTGCGGGTAATAATTTCGAATGCTTTCATTAAATAAAATTTAAAATATAATTGTTTACGAATTTCCAAAAAACTAGTCTATAAACTAAAAAAAAAAAATTGACTACAGAAACGAAGCAAATTATTTAACTAATCTGGGTGCGCTGAATTCGAGTCTGGCATAAAAATTGGGTTATCACGTCTTGTTCATTTTTTATCGCATGCTGGCAATACTGTAAAACAGTCAATACTAACACTACAATTTCACAATTACGAGATTAATTTGACAGAAGCCCACATTCATTCTAAATCTTCAAATAGTAGCGTTTAGCTTATCAAGGAGATCGTGTGTTACTGATTCAAGCTATTTTTGCTTTGTGTGTAGTGAATATTTGGTTGAAAAAAAAGGATATTGCATTACCAGAATCATTAAAATATGCATATTTACATTATTTTGGTTTTGCTGTAAGAAACTTGGATAAACCGTGGACATCGGCAATGTTTTGCAATAGTTGCAGAACTGCTTTGTACAAGTGGTCAAATGGCAAGAAGGATCTATTTCGATTTTTCAATTCCAGTACTTTGGAAAGAGTCAAGTAACCACCAAACCGATTGTTATTTCTGTTTAACAAAAGCTGCTGGATTCAATATGAAAAATCGAAAAAATATTACTTACGCGAATGTCCCATCGGTTTCCAAACCAGTTCAACGTCCACCAAATGATCCATTACCAGTCATTCCTAGTGCTACGAGCAGTGAATCCGAAACATCTTTCACCAGCAGTGGTAGTTTGTATGAGGCTGATGATGAACGCCATTTTGTGACTCAAGCTGAGCTGAATGATATAATTCGGGATTTACATTTAACGAAGCGAGACGTAGAATTACTAGCTTCATGCAGGCAGCAGTGGAAACATCTTGCAGTTGGGACAAAAGTAACAATCTATAGAGATAGAAGCTTCGAATTGGCTGCATATTTTGCATATTTTTCGCACAATGTTAACCATATTTTGTGAGATCGCTTATATATTCCAAAGTCATATACAAATTATATATTAAAACAAGTAAGAAAATTATAGTCGGTCTAGCCCGACCATACGATACCCCATACCATGGTTTAGAGACCCTATCTCTTATGTCCAACTAATTAGATATAGAAAATAAGTATAAACCAAATTTAGTTGGCATTGTTATTAATTTTTTTTGGCTGCAGATATGAAAAAGTTCATATCGGGTGCTATATTTATATGGGGACCAGGTCGAAAAATGGACCTATCCTGACCATATTTGGTAAACTCACTTATATTTTGAAAAAATATATACAAATCAAATTTGAAAAAAATCTGTGCAATATTTTTGTTTTTTTGATGGATTTAAGTGAATATCGGGAAGCAGCTCTTTATGGGGCCTATGACTAAGAATTGTCCTACAGGGATTATTTTTGGAAAGACGGACGGACGGACGGACATCGCTAAATCGACTCAGAAAGTGATTCTGAGTCGATCGGTATAACAAAAGATGGGTCCAGGGAAAATATTTTTGGTAGTTACAGTTATACCCAAACTGCATAGTGGTATAGGGTATAAAAATTTCAAAATGTTTTTTTAAATTTAGATTTAATTCAAAAAAATAAATTCAAAACATTAATACTAAAATATCAAAGTATAGTTCCGAAATAGCATTAATATAACTTTTCAATAGGGCCACAAAAATAATACAAATTATTAATATTAATAAATGCGAAATTAACCATAAGCTCTCTTTTGATGTGTCTTATTTCTGACTTTCTGGTTGAATTTTCCGTTTTGGTGTATTCAGGGACTTATGGTAAAATTTCAAGGCGAATATTTGTGCGGCACATTTTAACCGCATAAATCACTGTTTTAATGGTGTTTTTGCTCCTTTTAAAAGAAGGACAAAAATGACCCATAACTTGAGGAGTTAAACGGTTAACATATACAAAAAATGTTCTCCGTAACATCGGTATTTTTTTTTGCTATTTTGTTTGAAAGTGGATATTTGTACAAAAATATAATAGTGCGGCCCACCGTTAGTAGGTGAAATTCCAAATTTGGCCCAACAAGCCATTTACGTGCCCACCCCTGATATATAGTATAGACCATCGTAAATAACTGTAAATTTATCTGTTTCAGGTTATTGGTTTGTTGATTGGTATGCAAGGAGGTTTCACATAATATTGTTGTTTCCTTTGTCTATGGGATAGTCGCGCTACATGTCATCATTACGTCAGAACAAAGTGGCGTTCTTCTTCCGCCGCTGCACATAAAATTGGGCCTTTTTAAGAACTTTGTCAAGACTCTGGACATAGATGGTGCAACTTTTAAATATCAAAATCAAAGAAGGCATATTTGTTGGCCCTCAGATCAGGAAGCTATTGAATGATGACAATTTCTCACAATGTTTATTGAGGAAAGAATATGCAGCCTGGAAATCTTTTAAGAGCATCGTAGACAGTTTTCTTGGAAACAATAAGAGTGAAAAAGCTACAGACAAATTGTTGATGAATTATTGAAAAATTATCACGAATTAGGTGCACGAATGTTACTCAAAATGCATTTCCTTCATTCGCATTGATATTTTTTTTCACAAAGAAATTATCAAGGATTTTGGGACAAAAGCAAGCTGGGGACTATAGCTGGACTCTAATACGTGAAACCGAATCAACAAAATACTAACGACGTTCAAATAACGCCATTCAATTTTTAAAATTCATTGATTTTTAAATAAACTAATGATTTTTTATGTAAAAAACGAATAAAAACATTTTTTTGTATCTCGAAAACCTGACAGATTCGAATTCAGCCCACCAAATTACCCTGGGAAAAATATTGGTTGCAGTCCAAACACCTTGTTGGGTAGTGTAATTTTTAAACAGAGTTTTGAAAAACATTATCATTTAAGCACTGTTTTGTATATTTTTGATTATATTCCTTTTAATTAACTCTTTTTGCCTGTTTGATTGCTTGAGGCGAAATCTTGTAACTAAATTGTAACCAACTAGCTTGAGCTCTGAAACTTTCAGCATTTACCTAAATTGGATGCTAATTCATTATTTTATTTTTGTAATAGAATTTGCACCAATTTCCAGAATAGCGAGAACTCTTAAAATGGATGAGTTCTCGTACTCGTTTCTGTACGTTTTTTCTATTAACCAGGTTAATCGCATTCTGTTAACCGATAAACTGTGTTTCATGATGTAATCCATTTTTTTAGGAACATAATACAGAATATATCGATGAATCAAATTTGACTAAATTACATGTAGTATAATATATACGTATATATATATGTACATCAGGATTAAACACGAAATTTCATCTTAAGTATTTTTGTTAGTTGCATGTCTGAGCACAAACTGATAATTCCAAGCTACATCACATAGTTGTGTAGGGTGCAAGCATAAAATATAAGTTCATACAATTTTCTAGTCGCTTAATTTATTCTATACGTCCGCTTTTTAACTAAGCTTTAAGTGTGCCGTTGTTGGTTGCTCATGTTTACACAGCAAGTTGTGTGTGTCTTCCTCTATGCTGATATTGTTCGGTTATTCATTTCTCAGACCGGATATCGCCAACAACACTGTTTATTGTTGCAGTTTTAAATATTCAAATTGTTTTTATTTCTGAAGTTAATTTTTTTGTTTGTATTTTTTATTTTGTGTCATGTGCGTGAACTTAAATGTAAACTGAATTTCTTTAAACATTCTTTTCAGAAAAGGTTCAAAACCGAACGAAAAAAATTAAAATTATTCCACGGATTTCAATATTTGGCTAAATTACAAAGTAATGTATTTAATAACTTTCACAATGAACTGTTTCAAGTTTCGTGTATGTATGCTGTCAGAAATTTTAGCTAACGATGGTATTTATTTATTGAGTTTCGAAGTATTTCAAAGATAAATTTTAATTTTTACGCATCCAGCCTTCTTGCGTGTGTAGTTTTTAACTGGAACTCTATTGAAATAATATAAGCAATTAAAATTGTTAAATAAAGGCTTAACCGACTTTTTTTTACCTTCTACCATTGTCTTAATCTTGAGTTATTTTTGAGACACTTGAAAAATAACCATTTTGAGGTTAATATTCCCCTACGACTTAGTGGTATAGGTGAATATCAATCCACCTTACCAACAAATTGATATAAAACGTATAAGATAGATTTGAGTCAAACCTGTAGACTGCCAGACGTAACCAAGCAAAAACTCTAAATACTAAATTTTAATAAGATACAATATCGAGTTGCAATACCTAGGTACTTGTTTCTAGCAATTGCGAGTATCGAACAAAAAGTTACAACTTCTCCTGCTAACCCATAGCTACTATTTAAATATAAACAGAAGGACGATGATATCTTATTAAAATTTAGATCTAAGAATTCAAAAGGTATGAGTGGAAATGGTTAGATTTGTAACTTTGAACCATTTAAAATTATTTTACCCAGTAAAACTGCTTTCATAAAAAGTTAAAAGAAAATCCAATACCAATTTAACTTAAAATCCATGTCAAAAGTGTTGGCGTTCCCATATTTGGTTCATATTTCACAAGTAGTGATCAATTTAAAGAGAACTAAGCTTGTTTTGATTGTGATATTATTAAAAGTTTTTATTGTTTTTTTTTTATATTTAGGCGTTTTTTTTTCTTAATTTGGTATTTTCACAATGTGTGGGTTTTTAAATTGAATTTTAGTTAATTAATTTAGCTACAATTAGCGTTAGATCAGATTGTTTTTAATATTTGAGATTTTTATAAAAAATATATATTTTATTTATCAGAAAGAAGAGTAAATTATTTACTTGTATCTGTTTTAAAATTGTTAAGACAGTAAAATAATTTTTTTCAATAGCGTTCGTCTCAAGGCCGAAAGTTTATATACTAAATTTCATTAAAATATATTAATATATGCGACCTGTAGTTTGATTACAAGGTTTACATGGCATACCGATAGACGGACAGACGTACAGACAGACGGACGAACGGAAACCGCAGAATCACTTTCTGAGTCTAGGTCAAAAATATATTTGGTAGTTACAAATATCAGCACAAACTCGTTATACCCTAACCATATAGCGGTATAGGGTATAATTAAATATGTTGATTTTTTTTTCTAATGCCTTATTATGTATTTAACAGTTTTTTAAAATTTATTTAAGGTTTATTGCCTTACTTTGAGGGTTAGTTTATGATGACGGATTCTACGCTACAGTAAATCTTTATCTATCCAATTTCATTCATTATACACTCAATAAATACGAGTTTACCAACCCCGTTGTCAGCCATATAACCCCAAACCATAATGTCACCTCCACTGTGTTTAACCGTTGACAAAAGATTTTCTTTATTTAATACCGTTATACTTTTTTGCCAAACTAACTTTTTGCCCTTAATGCCGAAAATACAAATCTTGCTTTCATCATAAAATAAAACGAGTTACTCGATCACCGTAGTTAAATTGTTGTAATATTTTTCAAACGGTTTCATGCTGGGGAGCTCTTTGCAGAAGGATTGTTTGATTTTAGAACAAATTTGGGATAATTTTGATTTCAAAATAGTTCCATTTTCGCGCTCAGTTAGTTTGGAGGGCGACCAGTTCGAGGTTTTCATAAAACTGGTCGGACGGACATCGCTAAATCGACTCAGAAAGTGATTCTGAAAGTGATAAGACTAAATGTCTGAAGACTAAAATGACAAGACCTTTTGTGATCGTTACACATGGTCTGTGTCACTTTTCTATGGTATGTTGTTAGATATTTGTAGGAAATAACATAAAATATGAATAAAGAAATTGATTACGATGTTTTGAAAGTTTCTGTGGTCCCGTATACAGTGAACAATATGTCAGCGGAAGATTATGATTGAAAGCACTCGTTGATATTAATTCGATCATTTTTGGTTGCACAATAAGTTTCTGTATTGCAAGGGCCTACTCTCAACCCGATTGAGAATTTGCGGATAGAATTAAAAACATGCAATGAAGAGCATTTGGGAATATAGTTTTCTTGGAAATTTTTTCCAAATTGTTAAGAGTCAATACCTAAAAGAATCCAAGTTTCTTTAGAATGACAATTGTTTCTATTTGGATAAATACCTTGGTATTTTTAAATGTTTATATCTTCAACAAATTTAAAAAAAAAAAGTTTTAAATTTTTCTCTATTAATTTTAGAAATTAGCTTATTAAATTGAACTTTTTAGTTTTTGCAAAATAAAAACATTATTAAAGTTATTTTTATAAATTAAAAAAGTATTTTTATTGTAAAAAAGGGCTATTATTTTGCACAGTACATACATACAAACATACATTAACGAAAATTTCGGTTTTCAGCCCTGTTCGTTAAATCGAAAAATTCATTAAATCCAGCACTAAATAAACAACAATAAATAACACTAATAAATAACAAATTATAAGTAAAGGGTGTTTTTTAAGTCCGATCGAATTTGAAATTGTAAAAAAATAACACAAAAATTAAATTTTAATCAAAAAAATTTTTTATTCGAAAGACCAATGCATGGCACTAACATTTGAAAAGACATATGGCCACCGCGGCTTTTCTTGACGAAGCGCATTCTGGTCGTTCAATTTTGGCCCACTTTTTCGAGCATTGTTGGCATCCAAGGCGTCAATTGTTGCTGGTTTATCAGCATAAATCAATGACTTCATGTAGCCCCACAGGAAATAATCAAGAGGTGTCTAATCGCACGACCTATGAGGCTAATTGACAGGTCCATTTCTCGAAATCAACTTATCGCCCAATTTTGAATTCAATAAGTCGATGGTTGCGGCTGCCGTATGGCACGTAGCGCCATCCTATTAAAACCACATCTCTCCCGGATCAATGGCAACCATGTATTCAAACAAAAAAACCTTGATCATGGTGCGATAACGATCTCCATTGACCGTAACTCGAGCTCCGGCGAGTAAACCGCACCAAACGGTGCATTTTTCTGGATGTAATGGAGTCTGCAGGGTCTGTTTTGAACTGGTCTCACGTAACAAACCCGCGTGGCTTGCAAAGATGGACGATTATGTGCGCCATAAAAATCACGAAGTCGTCTATATGTGGCGCGAATCGATAACCAATTTTCAAAGTAAATTTGGATAATTTGGTACCGTTATTTAAGCGTGAATAACCAGAGTACACTGATCATATATGTCAAAGAGTAAGCACAGTGTGACAGTTCGTTTGACAGCTAAACCTTTCGTAGTTCTATTTTAGCAAAAAAAAAAAAAAAAAAAAACACCATTTACAATTCATATTTATCATATAATTTGGCAAGGCAATTTCTTGTTACCGATGCTACTGTGTCAGTTTTAATCCTATTTTGGGCGCACATGCCTCATTTGAAAGGTATTTTTTTAGATGTCCACCAGATTTACAGATTTTTTCGGAGTAAACTGCATTGAAAGTTGCTACTAACACATGCATAAAATTATACAATGCTATGTGTGTGTTTATTAAATTTATTAATGTGTTTATAATAATAATCTAACCCATATAATCTAACCCATATTAAAACTCTTTGTTTCTTTATGCATATGAGTTTTGAATCTCTCCGTGACTGTGGGTGACTTTGCGTGACTATTTTAAAATTAATCTTTGGGCACAACAAGTCTATGGATAAAGCTTCAGATCGATCGGATGAGGGGAAATGGGGTATAAATCACTCCGTGACTGTGCGTGACTATGTCAAAATTAATCTTTTTTCACAGGAAGTCTATCGACCAAGTTTCAGATCGATCGGATAAGAGGAAATTGGTTTTCAATCACTTCATGACTGTGCGTGACTGTGCGTGACTATGTCGACGTTAATCTTTCTTTACAGCAAATATATCGACCAATTGTCAGATTGATTGGATGAGGGGAAATGACATTTAGATCACTCCGTGGCTGTGCGTGACTATCCTCAAATTAATCTTTTTTCACAACAAGACTATGGGCCAAGTTTCAGATCAATTGGATAAGGGGGAATGGGGTTGACCCACGACAGACATACAGACAGATAGTATGAGTTAAAAGAAAGAATTTATTGAGTTTGTTTTTTGTGTGTTGATTTGTGAACTGGCTATAATTGATTAGTATACCCTTAGGGTCTTTATTTAATGAAAAATTAAAATTTCCTAGAATTTGCACTCGAATTTCGAATTAGTAAAATAAATCTCATTTAAAAAAAAAGAAATTTGCACTCGAATTTCGAATTAGTAAAATAAATCTCATTTAAAAAAAAAAGAAATAAATTAATTATTTAAAAAATTTTTAATTAAACTTGTTTTTTCGATTGTTTTAAACTTTTTTTAACTTTCTTCCTTTAAGCTTTCGTAAAATTAATGTCTTGGAGATATCAATATCCTCTATCCATATTTAATTGTTAATCCACAAACACCTTATTAATATATTCATCTATTGATATATTCACACAATCAATCTATTCGTATAAATTTAGATTCCAGATTTTAATTTTATTTTATTAAACAAGATTTACGTATTTCTATTTAAGTTTCTTTTGCTCGATAAGTCGAGTACTCGTTATACGAGTACAGTGTACGTATTAAAAATTTTCATTAAATCGGTTATCTACTCAGAGTCGGTTTTATATTTTTATTTTGCTTATTTTAGGATATAATTACTTTTAAGAGGGAATTCAGTAAAAAACAAGCGTTTGGAGACCCTATCTCTCAGGCCCAACTAACTGGATATAGAAAATAAGCATAAACCAAACTTGAGTGGGATTTTTATTAATTTTTTCGGCTGCAGATATGAAAAAGTTCATATCGGATGCTATATCTATATAGGGACTAGGCCCAAAAATGGACCGATCCTGACCATGTTTGGTAAAGTCTCTTGTATTTTGCAAAAATATATACAAACAAAATTTGAGAAGAATCAGTGCAATATTTTTGTTTTTTGATAGATTTAAGTGAAGATCGGGAAGCAGCTCTATATGGGGCCTATGACTAAGAATTGTCCAATAGGGATAATTTTTGGACTACTGATTAATGGATGTGATATATACATACAAACCCAATTTGACTAAGATTTGTATGATAATCTGGATCTTATGGCAATATATGTTGATTTCATAGGGGTCATTTGTATGGGGGCTAGGTCTGAACATGGACCGATTCTCACCAATTTCAATAGCGTTCATCCCATGGCCGATAAAAGATTAAATACCAAATTTCACCAAAATATATTCATATTTGCGACCTGCAGTTTGATTACAAGCTTTACATGGACACACAGACGGACGGACGGACATCGTTAAATCGAATCAGATAGTTTTTCTGATTCGATCGGTATAATTAAAGATGGGTGTAGGTCAAATATTTTTGGATGTTACAAACAGCAGGACAAAATCATTATACCCAAACCACATAGTGGTATAGGGTATAAAAATAATGGTACAATTTTTTTTAATTGTCCAACTTCCTGCGCCTCTTGGCAACAAAAGCGCAGATTTTGAGTAAATTTTCATAGAACTGAATCTGACTTAATTCTATAGAAAAAAAAATAAGTAAATAAGCCTATTTTACGCTTTCAATAATATTTCAAAATAATTTTTTAAGTTTTATAGTAAAATTTTAATTGTGATTTTTTCACTTTTATTTCCATTACAAAACTTAAAAATTATTTTGTCTTGTAAAAATTAAAAATTTTACTTTTAATATGAGAAAATTTTTTTGAAAGTCAAAAATTTAATTTTTTTCCGCAAACTACAACATTGGATCTCATGATGATCGGAAAGAAAAGTAATTTAAACTAATTTTAAAATATACCCCCCTATATCTACGCAGATGATTTGTGCCTCATAAAAATCGAGCGTACACGAAACATGTACCAAGCAGCACATAGAAGCTGCCAAGAGGTTTATGAGTAATATCATCTTTATTTGAAAGGATAACAACTACCCAGCAAAAAAGAGAAGAACTTTAAAACGAACGACTTTTTCACATGCGAAGTTTCAACTACTTAGTGCCGAACTCTTGTATAGAAAGTTATTTAAAACAACTTCTAAAAACATCAATGAATGTTTTTAGAAATAAACTTAAATTCTTCCAAATAAAGTGATTAAGAAAGAACTGCTTATTCACGAGTGCCTAAAATTGTCATAAGATGTTATTTGAGATAAATAAATAAATTTTATATTAGTCGTATTTTCTAATGACTTTGGTTTAATAAATCTATATTTTATTAATTGAAATTTGAAACAGATAAATTTCGAAATTACTTTAAAACTTAATTTTTAACATTAGAAAAGGTAGTTGTACTGAATAAAAATAAATTGTTCAGGATAGTGTATGCCTATTCAATTAAATATTACTTTTTGTATTTAATAATTAATTCATAATTTCTCATGATAATCAGCAATAAAAGTAGATGAAATGTTAAATCGTTCATCTAGAATATTTGTATGAAAAACATTAAAAACATTGTTTTGCCCAATTTTATTAAAGTTGATATTTTGAGTCACATCTAGCCATATAATAATATCCACATACTTAGATTAAACTAAAAAATACCTTTAATTTGGTTCTAGAAACAATTTATTTAATTTCCACATAATATTAAATTTATTTTAGAGAGAAAATTGGTTAATTATATATAAAAATCAATTGTGGAATGCACATTTTAAATATAAACAAGTTGGTACCTAAAATTTAACATAATGAACTCTACTTCATAGGTACATACATATATCAACTGATGACTTATCTGTTCTGTACCATAGATATACTTCTTCTCTTCCTATGAGAACATGTTAAATTCATTAATGTTTTTGAAAAATAAAATCTACATCTAGATCAGTAATTGCAGTAATTTTTCTACATTTTTGAAATTACTATGTTTGCTAGGTAGTAACATACGGTGGTATGAATATGGGCCCCAGGAAAATGGGCCCCAAAAAAAAAATGAAAATGAGCCCCAAAAAAATGTATGGAAAACAACAACACGAAATTTTGGGGCCTGTTTTCCCATTTTGGGGTCGTTTTTCATTTCTTCATGTGGGGTGCATTTTCGTAATGAAAATGGACCCCAAACAAGAAAATGAAAAAGGGCCCCAAATAATTTTTGGGGCCCAATATCATATATTGGTGGGGCCTTACTTCATATTTTGGGGTTCATTTTCATTTTCTTTTTTTTTTTATAAACTTTTATAAACTTCCATGATGTAAAAAAATCGAATATTTTCTTTTTGAATTCAGTTTTATTTAGTAAGTCAGTCAAATTGGGTTTAAATGTGTTTATTACATCCAATAATCAGTAGTCCAAAAATAATCTCTATTGGACAATTCTTTGTCATAGGCCCAATATAGAGCTGCTTCCCGATCTTCACTTAAATCTATCGAAAAACAAAAATATTGCACAGATTTCTCTCAAATTTGGTTTGTATATATTTTTTCAAAATATAAGTGACCTTACCAAATATGGTCAGGATCGGTCCATTTTTCGACCTATTCCCCATATAAATATAGCATCCCATATGAACTTTTTCATATCCGAAGGCAACACAACTAATAACAATGCCACTCAAATTTGGTTTATGCTTATTTTATTTTCCTATTAGTTGGATTTAAGAGATACGGTCTCTAAATGCATGGTATAGGGTATCGTATAGTCGGGCTTGACCGACTATAACGTTCTTACTTGTTTAAAAAATGTAACAAAAAATATATTTATAAAAAATATTTTGTTTGCAAAAAAAGAAAAATTAATTCCTTAATTAAATTTTATAAGACTTTCTTTTAAATTTTATAAAAATGATTCAATTCCTGTATAATTTTAGTGAACCGGACTACTTTTTTACGGTGGCGTGATATAACGTCTAAGGACATAATATCTATAGACACTATGACACTCAGAATTCTAAAATATTGATTTGATGCAATGGAAATAATAACAATTCATTTTGTTATGGATGGAATACAAATAATAACAATTTATTGAAATTTTTTTAAACTTTAATACACTTTAGAGCAAATAATAACAATTTAGTAGAATATTTTTATAAATGGAATACAAATAATGGCAATTTATTGAAATATTTTTAAATTTGTTTCAACAATTTGCTTGCAATAAGGACAAAGCAAAGGCGAATTGTTACTTTGAGATTTTTTATCCAAAATATCCAAACAGCTTGAGCAAATTTTGAAATGTTTGCAGGGAAATTACATTTTTTTATTCTTGTGACGTACGCAGGAAAACTTTATTCAGCGAAGCCACCTGCCGCGTCCTACTGGAGGAGAAACCCCTTAAGCGCGGCCGCAGGCCGCCACACAGAAAAACTTTTGTATGCGAAGCCAGATTTCAATACTTAACTTTAGTGTCTCCGGGAAGACATTACAGAATGTTATTATTTTTTATTAATATTATTCCCTTTTGCGGAATGTTTACATCTAATTTAAACATTTTGTAAAAGGGAAAATAACGGCACTTTTACCACGTTTACAAGATTTGAAATGCTTTAGACATTATGTCACTCGTAAAAGTGCCATAATGTCTGTAGACGTTATGTCATGCCACCGTTTTTTAATATTTCCTGAATCATTTAAGTCAAGCGGTTAAATTTTTAAAACCCCATTACGACATCTCATTGCAATTTTTTCGTTTAAAAATTAAAAAAAATATTTTTGTATAACAAATGTCACATTGTTTTACAAATCTTTATTTTCAATTTAAATACTACTTCCAAGCATATAAAAAAAATTTGAAGAAATGCAATTCTTTTATATTTAAGTGAGCCGACCTAATTTTTCACTAATTCTTCAGACAAAACAAGTTAATCAACAAAACAAGTGAAAAAAAATTGGGGTCCGTTTTCACATTTTGGGGCCCATTTTCATATACTTCATCGTACCGCATCCTTTAAATGAAAATGAGCCCCAAATAGTGTTTATGCAAATGAGCCCTAGAATAGTTTAGGGCCCGTTTTCATTCGTGGTTTGGGGCCCTAGTTCATTTTTTGGGCTCATTTTCATTTCTAGAAATGGGGTCGACTTTCATTATGAAAATGAACCCCAAATTTGGGGCCCACTTTCATTTTTTACTTTGGGGTCCATTTTCCTGGGGCCCATATTCACAGCGCCGTAACATACATGTACGGAACTCTGGTGTGACATGCAAATGTTTTAAATTATATTCGTTTTAGATGTGAAATACCTACTCGTATACCAGCAGATTCCAGCGCTCGAAATTCATGTGCAATTTCTAGGCAGCTTTGTTTTTCAACTTAGCCAATTCACAAACTAACTTTTTAATAGTTTATAATTATTGTGAATGAAGATATCAAACTCATTAACAAACACATTAACAAATTTAATAAAACACATAGTATATGTTAATTTTATGTATGTGTTAGTAGCAACCTTAAATGCAATTTTCTCAAAATAAAGGAAAAAATTTAAAAATCTGTAAATCTGCAAAATGGCGAAAAAGAAATACCTTTCAAATAATATACGTTTGGACAAAATCGGCAATAATCGGTAGAACAAAACATCAGTCACAAGAAATCGCCTAGCCTATTAATATTATAGATGAAATGAAATGATATGTAAATTAATATTATAAAAATTATGTGTAACTGAATTAAATAGAATGAGAAAGATCTTGAAAATATTGAGATTTTCAATTAAAAATATGCAAATTTCAATATAGGCTTTCTTTTTGTCAATATTTACTTGTAAAAGCTTCAAATAATGATTGAACATAAATTTGCTTTGTCTTTCTATCAGAGAAGAGGCTTCCATTTTAAATATTTATAAATACAATAGTTTTTTGTATAATTATTTTCTTGCTTTCTTTTTAAAATTATTAAAAAGTCAAAAACAAAACACCAAACTTTCTTGAGCAAGCTTTCTAATTTGCAAAATATATTAAAAATGGAATTCGTTGCCCTAATTGTTTCAATAATGAATATAAGTACTATATAGTATAGTTTATAAAAAGTAATAATAAAATTGTTTTTATAGCCGTAAAATGAATTTTTTAGTGCAGTGAATTTGCAACAGAATAGGGAATACTGATTCACTTTTTAAGAGGAAGTGCATTTAAATATGCAGCAATAACTTCCGTCGATTTGGAACGGTAATTTTCCATGTTTAAAATCGTTTTGAATGAAATCCAAAGTTTTACTTGACAATTAAAAAAAAAATTATAAAAACTTGTTTTTTTATAAAAATAAATACATATTTCAATTAAGTTTTTTAATTTATCAGCTTTTGATATTTGCCCATTCTATGAGAAATCGGCCAAAATCTGATTTCATAACATTCTGAACACACACTCTATGGGGCCATTGAAAGATTTCATTTTTCAGACCCAAAAACTTGAAAATAATTCGCGATTTTATTCAGTTTTTTTAAATCTTTAAAGCAAAAGTATTTAATAAAAATATTTTGAATAAAAAAATTCACTTTTCTGCAATTGATTATATTTCTCAGCTTTATTAGAAAATATGGAATGTTGGCATTAAATTAATGCTCCAAAAATTTTGGTGCCCACCGTTTTACTGTTTTTCACATAAAATATTTCAAATGTTTGACTTTTTAGTTACAAAATAAAAAAGTAGTCATATTGAACGGAAAATGCATTTAAAAGTGCAATATTTTTCAAATATTTTTTTTGTAGATAAGAGCTGTATGTAGCTTGTTAAGGAATCTTAGCAGAAAATTTTCATATATTTCTTAAAGAAAAAAAAAATGCACAAAAGTACCTTTCAGTGCAACAGTAGCAATCAGCTGGTTTCTGTCAATTATTAAGAATTGTGAAATTGAAATTAAAAACAACCATGTTTGCAACTGAAAAAGAACTTCTAATTTTTTAAGCTTATTACATTTTGTTTATGCTCCTCTCCTGTCAAAATTCCGTTCAGAAAGAACGAAAATTTTGATATTCCTGCTCGAAGCCTGGGTTAATTAACTTAATTTACGTCAAAAAAAAAAAAGTAGTAAAAACAATGCTACTTTTTTAAAGAGCTGCAGACTAACAACAGAAATTTTTAGACAGAAAAACTCCTTAAGCATTTCTGAAGCGTTTTTTTATATGAAGTTTTTGATTCCTTAGTTTTTTGGTTTTTTTAAACCATTTATTGATTTATTTTTACCGATACATGATTCGTTTTTAGGTTTATTAGAAAATCAAAAACTGAATAAAATCGAGAGTTTATTAATTTTTTGGCTCTGATAAATGAAGCTATCAGCGCAAAAGCGGTGTAACCCACTATTTTTGTTGGTGTTACATACATTCCTTATATTACCAACTATAAATAAAAGACTGGAGTAAGCCACCTTTTGGTATTTAAAAGCAGATGGAGCTGAAAAAATCGTTTTTGGTAATGTAGGGAATGTATGTAACACTAGAACAGCAACCAACAAAAATTGTGGGTTACACCACTTTTGCGCTAATAGCCTCAAATAAAATTACTATATAATAATAGAGTAAATGTATGCAAAATATTATAAAAATTAAGACTCCAGGCCAAAAAATTTTTATTTTTGGCCAATATCTCATAGAATGGGTGGCCGCTAGATTTGTAAGAAAACAACGATACCGATTTTTTTTAATCCATAATATTAATAGGCTAGGCGATTTCTTGCGACCGATGTTTTATTCTACCGTTTTATCCCGATTTTGACGAAACGTATATTATTTCAATGGTATTTCTTTTTAGCAGTTTTACATATTTTTCAATTTTTTCCTTTATTTTGAGTAAATTGCATTTAAAGTTGCTACTAACAGATACATAAAATTATACATATGCTGTGTGTGTTTTATTAAATTTGTTAATATGTTTGTTCATGAGTTTCTTATCTTCATTCACAAAAATAATAAACCATAAAAGTTTTGGTTTGTGAATTGGCTAAGTTGAAAAATAAAGCTGCCTAGAAATTGCACTCGACTTTCGAGCGGTGGAATCTGCTAGTATTAATAAATATTGAAACAGTCCAATAATTTTTTGCTAAAAATTATATAAAATTTGTAAATAACACGTTGCGGTAAACGACGAGCTGCGTTAATCTAGGGTTGCGTTGCGTTAACCAAGATTACACTCTTTGTGTACGTCATTACTGTAGTGTACAGTAATTGTTATTTTAAACATTGATTGTAGTTCTTTTACTTTGTCTGTCCGTCCGTTTGTGTGTCGATATACATAAACCTTGTAATGAAACGTCAGGTCGCAAATATTAATATATTTTGATGAAATCTAGTATATAAGCTTTTAAAGACTTTAATGATAGTAAGATCCATAAATTTGTTGTATATGATTCTATTATACCCACTAATCAGTAGTCGGAAAATAAACCCATTTTTGACCCAGTCCCCATATATAAAAAAAAAAATCAGATAGCACTTAAATTTAGTTTATGCTTATTTTATATATCCAGTTTTTGCCTCATCAAACTTGGATTCAATACCCTCTCTCCAAACGCATTGTATATGGTATTGTATAGTCGGTATGGTCTTACTTATTTTTTGATTATTTAATGTTTCTTTGAATGAAAATATTTTCGAGGTTTAATTTTGAATCATATACGTCATTGCATCCCTCGAAACATGTATGTATGTATTTATACATTTAGTATATAAAACAAACAGAATTTTTGTTATGAGCTGCTATTGTCTGAAATACTCTTCCTATTGTCTGAAATACTCGAATGCTGCTTTGTATTTAAGGTCGCACAGATAGTACAATGTTACATATTAAATGTACCTGAAAAAATTAATAAAATGCAACAGTTCAATTATTATTATTTTTTTAAAATCATGATTTTATACTAAATTGTGTACGTAATTACTTAATGTACAATAATTTCCTTCGCATGGCAGATTGTAATAGACGTTGATTTTGAAATGATAATATATCGTACTTAGAAAGAATAAGTCTTTATGCTATAATTTGGGTCCATACTTAATAAACAACATTATCCTTCGCATGAAGGCTTGAACTTACCTTGTAAGGAAACCACTCGACAACCATCTTGTTTCAAACGTTTATGTAAAACATTAATGGTTGAATCTGGACTGCCGAGGGCTGAGCCAACATTAACGCCACTTATGAAATCCGTAGATGACGCTTGTGAGGTTAATAACTCATGATTAGATTGGCCCGTGTCATGAGTGCCTTCATCATTGTAGAGAACAAATAAACTGACTTTGTATCCATTTTGTATGCGTTCCTTTAGATCCGGTGACTTAATGGTTGACAATAAATCTATTTTACCAGCTGCCAAACGTCTAAGCATAATGCTAGGTATAGAAAAGTTTACTGCTGATCGTATATGGCACTCACTGAATTGATTTGAACTGCGACAGTCTAATATAATTAAATCTTTACGTCTGCCATCACGCAATGAAGAAGAACCGGAAACGGTGCGCAATTCCGATTGCAACCATTCTTTGTCGATAAACTCGTATTCAGTTTCAGGCATTTTGTTGGAAATTGTGTTATCGTTTTGTTTTGTTTTATTAACAAATTAATGAAAGAACTGTTTTTTTTTTTTGTTGTTGTTATTTATTCAGTGTAATTTGTTAATCCTAATTTTGTTCTTGTGAAATATAATTTACGTTTATTTTAGCACATTATTGTTATCTTACGAAATTCATCAACCATTTGTCATTTTCTAATTTCTAAACAAAAAATAAATACATGCAATGTACATACATATGTATGTATGCATGTGTATATTTATATGGACACTGAAAGAAGACGAGAATTACGAAAACTTAAGCATTTCTTTGCTATTCGTTTATATTTCTTAATATATATTTTGTTGTATTTTCAATATTATTATATAGTCTTAGTTATTTGTTTATGTCTACTTGACATTACTCATGGCTTTTTTTACGATTGTGAACTTTTTTTGTTTTAATTTTAGTGTTGTAAAAAGTTTTTACACAAACTTTAATTATTAATGTATAAACTCTTATTTTTAATCAACATTTTACTTAGATTTTCATTACTAATTTATTTTACTGCATATTCATATTTAAATTAAAACTATTTACTTTATGTGTTTGCTTGCATGTGTATTTGATTTCTGGTTGTAATTAAAAACAATTATTTTATTTTGGTTTCGTTTTTCTTGAATAAAACATTTTTTAATAGAGAACTCAATTTTTAGTAATGCTTATTATTTTTTTTTATTATGTTTTAACTTTTAATATATTTTTTTTTCTTATAGTTATTCATGTAAATTTTTCTCAAAGGCACACTACCGGAGCGTACCCATTCAAAATAAACCACCAACGACTACAGCCAAGAGTAAAATGATTTTATCCAATCATTTTAAAAGAGTCACACATTATGTAGATGTTGGTGCTCAAGTTTTTGTTGTTTAGTGTAGAGTATTACTAAATTGTATTTGTTGTTATTGCTGGTTTTGGCTGAGCTGTGTTAATTGTGAGTATTTTAGCAGGTATGTTTGTATGTATAATTTTTATTAAACCCTCTTTTAAAGCAATAACAACCAGCGATGGAAAACTTATTTTTTTAGTACTTATTCACTTTCAAAAGAACATCAGTGCCGATTTAGTACTTTTCCTTAGTTCGAGGTGTTAATTTGTATAAGGTTATACCGATATAACTCTGAGACTACATTAGACATGATTTTTTGTTTAGACATGATGCCAGTAGAATTTGCTGTTTATAATTTATGTATTCGTGGTGCCGAAACGTGTAAATGCCAGGTTTATTCAATATATTATGTTGGCTTTTGTGATCATATGGTGCTTTAGAGTAAATCAGAGTATTTTTTTTATACACTGCGATGTTTTAAGAACTATCAAACACTAAAATGACAGAAAATGTCGTTTGATATCATAAAAGTTTTAAGAACCATATTAGAGCAGGGAAAAATGAACATAGATGGATGATTTATACGTGGAGAAGTATTAAATTGAGTTTAAAACATTGCCAGCAAGAAAAATTCAATGTAGTAAAACACTTTTAGACTTAATCACAACAAAAGATCTTAAAATTAAAATATTAAAAAATCAGTAGTCCAAAATAAATCCTATAGGATAATTTTTAATCATGGCCCCCATATACAGTGTGCGACAAAACATGCACGAAACTGTGCTTATTATCATATAGCTTAATTACATAGAAAAACTCACTGGGATTTGAATTCTTTTCATTTATTGATAACGATGATAGACCCGTTTTAATAACACAAGACATAAACCAAAATATATTTAAAATAAAACAGAAAGAAAGAATATTAAATTTACAAAACAAAACAAAAGAACGAAATAATAGATATTTACATTCTCTAGAATAGAACTTGCAAAAGAAAACATAAACTGGAGTACAACCCAATGGAAGACCGTACTTTTCTCTGATGACAACGTCTTAATCCTCGGTATACTCAAGGCACAATAAAACACGGAGGAGGGAATTTTCTGGTCTGGGGATATTTTTCTGGTCAGGGAATCGGACCAATTCATAAAATAAAAGGCATAATGGATCGTTACATGTATAAGGATATCCTAAAACGTGTAATGCTGCCACACGCAGAGGAGGAAATGCCACTTAAGTGAGGTATTAACATGACAATGACCAAAAACACACGGCTAAATGCGTGAAAGAATGATACATAAACAATGATATTAACTTTTTGAAATGGGCAGCACTATTACTTGATCTCAAACCCACAGAAAATCTGAGATATTGTAGATCGTAAAATAAATAAATCGCGATGGTTGCAGAAATATGAATGACCTTTTCCGGCAAGTGGAAATTGCAATGAAATTTTATCTCATCTAATAGAGCTCATGCCACGCAGATGTCAATAAGTTTATAAAAATAAGGACTACGCAATTAAATATTAGTAAAATTCTAATTTTTATTGAATAAACAAAAAATGTGCTATTGTTTTGTTGCGTAGAAAAAATTGTATTAAAGATTTAATATGAATTTTTGTTATTTTTGATAACAAATTGTGGTTGCTTTTATTTTGTTTTAGTAAATTTTGTTAATTTATTTTATAAATAATTATTAATATTAATATTAATTATAAAGTATTAACCACAAGCTCGTGCATATGATTTGTCGCACACTGTATATCTGCTTATATCTTCACTTAAACCTGTCAAAAACAAAAATACTGCACAGATTTTTCCCAAATTTGGTTTGTACATGTTTTTGCAAAGGAGAAGTGACTACCAAATATGGTCAGAATCGGTTCATTTTTCGACTTAGTACCCATTTAAATATAGCATCCGATATAAACTTTTTCAAATCTGCAGGCAAAAAAATTAATAAAAATTGCACTGAGTTTTGCACTAGTTTGGACCTAAGACCATTCTATAATTTTCTTACTTGGTTTAATATTAACTTAATAACTTACAGAGTAAAATAACATAATGTTTTATGAATTTGTGAATAAAGATTAAAACTATTTTTTATTTGCGGTGGCCTCACGATATTTAGTTGTCAGCTGACAATGCCATTAGTCCGAACCATTTCTAATGACGCCTGCATGTAAAAACTGGTATTTTACAGGTGATCCATATTTGTTGCGTCCACACGTTCATATGCAATTATGGTCGACACAAGCTATAATTAAAAAAAAACAGCTATTGTCCCTTGTTGTGTTGACACATTCATCAACCAGACCACACGACATGTAAGCATTTTGCAGTGGGTAAAAGTGGTATGTCAGTAAATAAATGTCGTGTAAGACTACCTATAAAGATACGAGCTCGACTTAACATGCTCTAAGATGTAGAATATCATATTCATAAATTTATTAACATCAGTCCGAATATGAAAGGATCATTATTAGTCGTAGGCTAGCTGCCACCCAATATTTACTAAAATCGTTTTAATATTGTAAAAATATTCTAACGGCACTATTTTATTAAATAAGTACTATTTTGGACAAGTTTTATTACCATATCAAAAACTAAAGTTTCGATCCCTGATAACACATTTTTTTTTGATACGAGTACTCTCTCGATAATATACATATATGTTTCACTGTTGTTTGGGTTTAACAAAAAGTCAGAAAATGTCTCCAAAATATTTCATTCAATATGTTGTAGTTTTTTTTTTTTTAATTATTTCTGTTTTTATTTGATTCTATGAGATACATTTTAATTTCTGTTACTTCTCCAATCACTTGTTTTGTGCACTCTTTTTGTATGAGTTCATTGATATTTTTCTTTAATGTATCAGTATGTGTGGCGATTCATTAAATTTTTGTTGTTTGAGTATACCGAAATATTTTTTTTTCATCAAAGAGTACACTTCTCTCTACAAGCTCTCATAACTACTAAATAAACAAATGGGTATCATTATAACAGGTTTATTGTTTGTTGATAAAAATCAACAGGCCTTCAAGCAAAATAAAAACCTTAAACTTGTATCGAGAGTGATGATTCCTCTTGAGTTCCTAATCCCTATTGTTACGGTTAAATAAAAATAGGTTTTCTTTTAAATAATGCATAAATGAACGAATTCATAATATATGTTACTTATTTTGTTGCATAAGTCTTAATATTGGCTTTTATAGTTGAATATACATACATCTATAATATTAATTGGCTAGGCGATTTCTTGTGACTTATGTTTTGTTCTTCTAAAATTTTATAGAATTTGCGCTTGAAATTCGAGGGCTGGAATCTGCTAGTAAATATAATTTTACTGCTAATCATGATCTCGAAGAAGTATTTAATAAACTATTCAGGAAATTAATGATATCGAATATATATATATATATGTATGTATGTACAATATAAAAACTCCAGTAAACACTTGCTACTTTCTTAAACATATAAATACGTCCTTCAATATATATACATATAAATATACATTAGCACAACTCATCAAGCAATGTAAAATATAGCTCTCTCTAGTATTTACAGTATGTGTAGAGTAATAAAACTGCCTTTGACAACTTATTTTCTCTGTTTGGAGACCAATTTAAATTTATATCCATCCATGACCCTGATAGTTCATAAGCAAAAGTATCGCAAAAACCCCAACTTCCATAGCGACAGCTGAACCATAAACTGCAAAAACGAAAAAGAGGAAAACAGTAAACAAGGTGAACTCATTTCAAGGATATCACAGCTCGAGTTGATTTTCCCACACATTGTACATTATATATATATATATATATATACATATATATATATATAATTTCAAACGGTAGATGGCGCCGGCGCATAAACGTTTGTTTTCAACTATGTATAATAATTTATAATAGACAAAAGGAGGGTGAATCGAACGAATATTCACATGAATTGACATCAGGTGTCTACGTTAGGAAAATATTTTTTTTTGTTTAAATAAAATTTTATTCCTTTGCATATGTACATAAGAGTGCCTCAATTTGTATGCGACCATATTTCGACGCTAGCGATAACCGCTCGTGAGCTAAACCTTTATTTTAAACTTAAGTTTCTGTGGTTTAGAGTTCTCTAATTACTTTTCAATTTTAAATAAAAAACATTTATTTAAAATTCATCATCCAACGTTTCGCTGATATTTTTCCAGCCTCTTCAGGGATTATATATTATTAAATCTGAATATTTATTACGCACCTGGCCACTATAGCATGACTATACTTTACAATTACTAAGTTATCACAATTTTTATTTGTTTTCTAAAATTTGCACAATTTTATTAAAGAAATTACATTTTGTTTTTGTACCTATACCGCTATGTGGTCGCCAAAAATTTAAAACACTTCTAAGAAGTAAAATTAAGTTTCAGTACTGTCCTGGAAGTTTTGTTTTATACAATATTTATTGCAACTTTTAGGAAGATAATCTAATAGAAGATTTTATAAAATAATTTAACAATATGAACAAATAAATTTAATAAAAAAAAAAAATCATGTGAGTCCGATCACAGGGGAGATGTGTAAACATCTGGTAATAAATAAAATGCAGAAAACAGGGACAAAAAGGTTATTACATATCATAATTTTTTCACCAAACAATCATGTCACCACACCGATTTGTCTTAATGCTCACATGTTACGCGTAAGATCTTATGCTCACATATTACGCTGTTTTTGTGATTGTATTGTGAATTAGAAATTTACCCCCCTGCGCGTATAGATGTTTACACATCAAAAATTGAGTAATTTATAAAGTAAAAAATATCAGAAAAAGGAAACTTTTTATTTTTTTATGGTAGAAGCTTCAATTTTACCAAAAATACAAATGATGATGACAATAGTTTTGTGGATATGTAAATTAATATAATTTTTTATCGCATTTAGATCTTTAATCAAATTTAACTAGATTTGGATTGAGATCTAGCATTTTTGACAGAATCTGAATCTGTATTTCGTCGTCCGTCGAAAATACAATACCCATCTTTAATTATACCGATCGACTCAGAATCGTTTTCATTTTCTGAGTCGTTTTCATTTTCTGAGCCCATGTAAACCTTGCAATCAAACTACCGGTTTAAAATATGAATATATTTTGATGAAATATGTTATATAAGCTTTTATCGGTCATAGGATGAACGCTATTGAAATTGGTGAAATTCGGTCCATGTTCAGACCTAGTCCCCATATAAATGACCCCTATGAAATCTATATAAATTGCCATGTAGATCTCAGTTAAATTGGGTTTGTATATGTTTATTATATCCATTAATCAGTAGTCCAAATAAAATCCGTATAGGACAATTCTTAGTCATAGGCCCCATATAGAGCTGATTCCCGATTTTATTTATTTTTTATTTATTTATTTATTACGTCAATGGAATAAATCCTTACAGACCTGTATAAATGATATAATTACATATGTACATATATTGAAACAAATAGATTTACAAATAAAAACAAATACTTAGGAATTTAAGAAAATAATGATATTATGGTTAATTACATCAGTGTTCAACGAAAAATCAATTAATTGGTAAAGATTATTATAATCACAACAAATTCTTCTAAAAGGATCAGCTAGAGCGTAGTTGGTTTGAAAAGATTTAACAAAGAGTGGTTGGAATTGGCGTGATCTCCACTTAAATTTATCAAAAAACAAAAATATTGCACAGATTTTTCTCAAATTTGGTTTGTATATATATTTTCAAAATATAAGTGACTTTACCCAATATGGTCAGGATCGTTCCATTTTTCGACCTAGCTCGAGCTTGAGAATTTTTATTTATTGAAATTTAAAAATTATCGTGAAAATTTCATTGTCACAAATGTTAATGAGCGAAATTTAGTTCATAATTGGGACCCTAATGTTAACATGTACATTGTACTCATGATTGATAATTTAGCAATTCCCGGTCAGATATTATTGCGATTTATTTATTTAGATATTCTTAAGATTTTTAAGAATTTTCTTAAATTTGAAAAAATGTTGTGACATCTAAAATTAACCAGTATCTGTAAATACGTATAGCTTTTTAGTATATATTTTAAAAATTTAGTAATTTCTGTAGCTATCTAGCCATTTTTTTCTTCTAGATTTGGTAACCTTGGTTGTTCATGTATAGTTTCGACTAAAATTCGCAAAACAAATTGTTTCTATATATATGAGTATGTTTTTAGCAAGTAAACACGAATTTATGAATGAAAAACCCACGCAGGGCTTTAAAATAATATACAACGAAACACAACATAGTGTTAAGCACACTTAGGCGTAGAAACCCACATAATTTCAAAAAATTTTCGTTTATATAATTTAACAAACATTTTTGGCATGAGTTACCAAAATTGAATAGAGATTTTGTTGTATAAAACCGAAAAAAAAACCTTGTTGGCCAGAAGCTTTTACTGTTGACAACCCAATCTTCTTTTATAACAAGCTTATGGGTTTCAATTCTAAAAACTATACAAAACATTACATTTTATTAATCACCTACCGATAAGATAAAATATTTTTAGAACTCATTCAAATGTACACAAACTGGTTTTAAGATACAATATATTATATACATTTAAATATATTATATAGATATACAGTGATGGATAATTCAATAGAATCAGTATAAAATTTTCTATTAAATCTTTCTTTTTGTGTCATATATTCCAAGTCATTTAAGCAATTATTATGAGCGATAGTGTTGGTTTCAATTACTACTTAACGTGAATGTGAAAAAAATAGTTTAAATGTTCACATATCGAAAAATTAGTAACAATAAATAATATCACTTTGAAATAATTTAACCCATAAAAACAACGTTTTTATTAAAACTTTTTCTTGCCTTATGCATATGAGTTTTGAATCTCTCCGTGACTGTATGTGACTTTGCGTGACTATTTTAAAATTAATCTGTGTCACAACAAGTCTATGGACAAAGTTTCAGATCGATCGGAAGAGGGGAAATTTAAATCACTCCGTGACCGTGCGTAACTATGCGTGACTGTGTGTGAGTTAATCTTTTTCATAGCAAGTCTATCGACCAAGTTTCAGATCGATCGGATAAGGGGAAATGGGTTTTAAATCACTCCGTGACTGTACATGACTATGCGTGACTGTGCGTGACTACCCCAAAATTAATTTGTAGTCACAACAAGACTATGGGACAAGTTTCAGATTAATTGGACAAGGGAGAATGGGTTTGCCCCACGCAGACGGACAGAGAGATTGAGTTAAACGAAAGAGTTTAAAAAAAATTGTTTTTCGTCTTAAACTAGTACTCATTATGTTTTGTTTTCATTAAAGACACGACACATTCGGCTATAAAAATAATAAGGAAAAAAAAACATTTAAATTCAAAATGGGATGCACAAACCTTTGTACTAGTACGAAAGAGTAAATATGCACCATTAAAGACTTGCAAAAATCAGGTCATATTAAGTTAATTGGAAGTTTAAAATATTGGTTTTTAATACGTTATTTAAACGTAAGCTAATCTATTCAAAAAGAAAACCCCGCAAACATAAAGAGAATTTAATAACAATTTCATCGAAAAGAGATCTATCTAAATCCTCAGAAGTAATCTGGAATAAAATTGGTTGTTAGGTGTACACAAGAATAGTTCATAGAACACTGGTGGAGAATGGCCTACATAGTAGAGCTTCAAAAAAAGTTCACTAAGATTGGTGAGGTAATAAAATAGTAGCGAAATGTCTTGTTTTTGACCTCTGAATCGAATAAAAATTTGATTCGAAATGATAGGTTCGAAGTCCGGGAAATAGTTTGCTGACAACAATATTGTTTTATACAGTTGACCCTCGGTTAACGTACACAATTGGTTCCAGCATCTTGTTCGTTATGCAAAACATTCGTTAAGCAAAACCATTATTCCCATATAAAGCAATGTAAAATAAAATAATGCGTTCCAGGTCGAAAAAAAATACACTCTAATATGTTTCAATTTGAACTTTTATTGAAAGAAAGTAACATAAAATGCATCAAAACTTATAAAGAACTGAAAAAATACACCAAAATATTTTAAGTTCAACTTTTATTGAAAGAAAGTTATATGAAACGTATAAAATTATTTAAGGAACTGAATATATATTGGACGGAAGGAGACAATCTGTAATGGAAAAAAGAAAGAGTTTGGAAAAGAAAAATTTTTTTATAATGGGTACATGCATACCTAGTTTTTTTAAACAAAAAACTGTCTAGAGTCGTTTGTTTCTGACGTCGCTTCTAAATTTGTTTAAAATGAGACACAGCATTATCGTTGAATAATTCTGTTGCACGTATAGCCTCTGTCTGATTGGGGTGATGCTTTTTAACGTATGATGCCACAGACTGCCATGCTTTGAGCATTTCCCTGATTGCACTAGACGGTTGCTGTTCTTCTACAATTCTACAAGCTCTTCGGTAGTCAGATCTTCACTGTGCTCTGCCACCAGCTCAGCGATGTCATTGCTATCCACCTCTAACTCAATCTGGTCAGCCAAAAATATAATTTCGTTGGTTATTGGATCCGTAGATACTGCGTCGAGTCCTTCAAATGTGCATTCGCAAAGCGTTCGGGCCAAAGTTTTTTCCAGGAAGATTCGATTGTTCTCTTAGTAATGCCTTTCCATGCCTTTTCAATAATTCTGAGACAGCCAACAATGTGGAAGTGATCTTTCCAAAACTCTTTTAGAGTGAGAATGGTTTTTTCAGTCACGTCAAAGCAATGCTGGAAAAGTTCTTTAGTGTAGAGCTTCTTGAAGTTAGAAATAACTTGCTGATCAATGGGCTGATGCAATGGGGTTGCATTAGGAGGCAAAAAGTGAATTTTGATGAATTTCAACTCTTCAATGAGATCATCTTGTAAACCTGGTGGATGTGAAGGAGCGTTGTCCATAATAAGCAAGGCACGAAGAGGCAAATCCATCTCAATCAAATGTTTCTGCACAGAGTAGCCAAAAACTTTATTGATCCACTCAGTAAAAAGATCACGTGTCACCCAAGCTTTACTGTTGGACTTCCACATGACATTTAGTTTTTTGAAGGCACGCGGATTCTCTGAATGATAGGCAAGAAATGGTTTTATTTTCAAGTCACCGCTAGCATTGGAAAAAAGTCCCGTTTCGTCGCAATTAAAAATCTTAATCCAATCAGAAGCAATCTTTCAACATCATCGAGAATTTGTGGTCGTTGCGAAGAAACTCTTGATACTCCCTTTGAAACATTCACCACCTCAAGCTTGTCCTTATTCTTGAGGATAGTAGAAATCGTTGATTTCGATAAGTTGAACGTACGTCCTAAATCAGCCACACCCAAACCTTTTTTATGTTTTTCAATGATCTTGAGTTTCATTTCAATAGTTATTTTGGCTCTTTTATTTTTCTCTTTCTCCGAATCTTTTTTTGACGGCATTTACGTATGATATTTTGCAATTTTTATAAAAACAAAATTAAAAATAGAACATTTGTATGTTTTAACACGTCTTGTTACGCACACAGGTGATACAATTATGCACAAAAATAAAACAAAATGCACAATTATGAAACAAGAGCTAAACACGGACAGCACTATAATGTATATTCGGGGTTTCCCCTGTTTCGTAACTAAACACAGACAGAAATTTTACATGCAATTTTCGTTGGTCGTTATGCGAAACTTCGTTCGTTAAGAGAAATTTTTTTCCCAAAAAAAATGTGTTCATTATCCGAAATGTTCGTTATGCGGGGCGTTCGTTGACCTAAAAAAAAAGACTAAAAACAAGACTTAATTTTGAATGAAAATTCAAGAAATTTGGTTTTCGATTCCTCTCAGCATATGTGAATCTTCAGTTAACTCAATGGCAAAGATGTGACGTATTTATTAAAAATAACGCAACAAAAAATTAATAAAAAATTGTTGTGAAATATTGAATTTACATGACTGATTCTATTTATTGTCACATGATATATTTAACTTTTATTACTTGATTTTTTAATGATTTTTTAAAATTCATTGTTCAAATCATAAACATTAATATTGTTATAGAATTTTATAAAGCGCAAGGAACAAATTCCTTTCGATTCCCGTGCTGCATACAGGTAAAATCGTACGAAATTTAGCATTTTGGATAATTGTTGATAGAAATATTCGTATTTGTTTGTGGATTCCAATTATAATTTACAAAATAATTAAAATAGGTTAAAAAAGGAGTACAGATAATTTAAAAAAGAACCAAAACGCAGGCACCATATCTTTCTTAGCTACAGTTTTTAAAAAATTCTACAAAAAAATATGATAGCTTTGAGACGAGCAAAAATTTTCCGTAAATGCTTATCCTTACAGTCCACCTAAAGGAATACAATTTTGTAGGGTTGGAGCTTGACTTTACGCTCATAAGATGGCCTAGGCTATCTTTTTTTATTTTTTATTAACCAACTATCATGCCCCCTACAAATGCAGTGCATTGTGTTGGTTTCAGGAAAATAGGTTATGGGAAGGAGGAGAGAGGGAGTAGTGTTTGTGGATATTTGACTTAAATTTTATTAGATCATAACTGTCAGGAAAGACCTGTGCGGGGAGTTTATTCCACATTTGGAGCGAACCGAAACTCGGGCACTTGGAATAAGTTCGCTAATCTCAGAAGAATATTTCCCATGGTAATATCTATAGAACAGTGCTACACGACCCACATTCCGACGATGTTCCAATGAGTCAATAGAGTTGGATACCCTACTGTCATTAATCAGCGACAACGCCCTCCTTTGCACACGGTCCAGTAGGCTATCTAATGTTTAATAATGTTTTTTTTTTTTTTGTTAGCAGAAAACGGAGTGTGTTGGGTTTGAAATTAAAAATTAAGAATCTTATAGACTTCTTAAAAAGGCCCATTATTAAAATGTTTACTCTACTCAGTTAAAATGATCGGAATAGAACACAAAACCACAATCTGTGCCATACTTTTTTAACAATCTTTTTTTGCCGTTATATTTTAAATACAAAACAAAATAATGCAATTCTTCTCTCATTAGTTTTATAGAATGCAACTTTTTGACATTTTGTAGTGCGATATATTTAGAAAATGATCGGACAGTAGAAACCATAGGCCATCTAATCTTTCGCATATTACTGGATGGAAATCTCAAAAATTTATTTTCTGCCCATAACCACTTTTGGACCTGAAATACTATCCGGAGACTAAATATTTTTAAGAAATTGGTTACATATTAATTTTTCAGAACACTTCAGGGAGGTTAAAGCTTCCGATGAGAATAATAAAGCATTTTGATTTATATTTTATATACAAAACGAAAAACTGCAATTTTTCTCTCATTAGTTTCATACAATGCAACTTTTTGACATTTTGTAGTGCGCTGTATTTAGAAAATGATCGGACATTAGAAAGCATAATCTTTTACATATTAAATCAATTGAGATAAATAGATATTCTTATATAATTAACCTTTTGCGCGGCAACATCAAGATTTTTTAACAATTTTTCTTTTATTAATCAACACCAAAATAAATAAGAGTGTTAAATTCGTCTATGCCAAAACTTTGATACCCTCCACCTGGGATTTACGTTTACAGTACTATTGCACTATTTATAACAAATGTAATGAAAATATTTGGAAAAGAAAACCATTTGATAAACTTAATTAATACAACAAATATGATGAATTTTTATTATTTTTTAGAGGGGTCTCCATATTTTAGGACATACCTGGACAAAATGATGCCCGATTTACCCTATTTTAAAGATCAATCTGCTCGAAATAATGAAAAACAATATTATAAGTTTACCCAGGTAAATCCTTTATTTTGTGAATGAGCATGTTTTCAACAGACGAATATCGACTCAAGTTGTTAAAAGGATAAAGAATATATATTACTTTGTGGGGCCGCAAATTAATTTTTCGATGCGTTACAAACAGAATGATGCGTTAAAAATGGTGGTGTGGAGGGTATAAAACACATATTTTTGTTTCTCATATTTTATTGTTTTAGAAATATACTTTGGGTTGCAAATCTGCAACAGGATATTAAAACGAGTTATTTCATCAACGAAAAACGTTGACGGCAAAAATTGTCAATGTTATTCTTTAAGGCCTAGTTAGCCACACGTTGCTATAATTTATCCGTACCGTAAATGTAACTTTGACATTTAGTGCAATTATAGAACGTAAAAAACGGATCAGCATGTTGCTGTGTAAAATTAACCAAACTTTATCAGCTGTTCACAAATGTCACGTACAAACGTAGCATAAATCTATTTTCAACAGATAGGAATGTTCCGGTTACGTGACAGTTGAGTTCGGTAACTGTTCTAATTGCTTTTCATGTAACAGAAAAAAACAGCTGACACCTTTGGTTAAGGTTACGTGTGGCTAACTAGGCCTTTACATTTCCTGTATGGCTTTCTTTATAAAGTTTTATACAAAGTCTCATCTTATCATTGTTTAAAAAATTAAATTTAAAACAGCATAATCAAATTAGATTAATTAGCTATATTGCCCATCTTAACCACCTTCACACACGACTGACATTTGATAAATGTGTTAAATTGCATAACCCAATTGTGCAGTGCAAGTGTGTGTGGGTTAAAACGCTGGTTTTAAATTCTTTATGAAAAAATTATATTAAAATGTGCAATATTATCTCTGATGCCAGAAACCGGTCTCATTAAAATGTTCACAGACTAGTGTTGATATCTAAAATATATTAATTTTTATTCTCTATTGCACCCCCTCAAATTGAAAATATTAAAATGGCTAATACGAGAAATAATTGTAGTAAATATTGCAAATTATATGAAAATTCATAAACAAACAAATTAAAAAAATAATTTATTATAAAAAAAATACACCATATTATTGTGGATTGGTTTAAGTGATTCGTCAAAGTCGAACTAAAGCTCATACTAATTTATAATTCGTATTGTGAAAAAATAGTTTCGTTTCATAATGATATGAAACGGTGACACACTTGCTTAATTTTTATATCTCAACACAATAATTACTACATCTTATAATAACTATTTTACTGTAAATCTCTTCGGATGGCATGCAATAATACAATTTTATATACATACTTATATTTATAAAATATGTATGTATATACATATGTATGTATATAGTATATACTATACATACTAAAATAATAAATGTGTGTGGGAGAATTTTCTGTAGCATTTGTGAATTATGAATGAAAGTTATTCTCTTTTCTGTTGTTTATGGCATGTATGTTTCAACCGCCCACTTACATTTGGGTAAAGGCTCTTCTACATTCATATACATACATATACTCTATATGTACATATTTCTTAACTAGGGTTGATTTTTAGGGGGTCTGTGTAGGTTGTTATATATCAGAGAAAAACATTTATTTGCAAGGTTGTTGTTTTTTACATTTTGGCTTGCAAGTTTTTGTAAATTTTGGCTATTTGTGGAAGGTAAGGAGGAAGTATTTACACGGGTTTGCTGTATTCATTGAAAAAAAAAAAATCAATTACAAATGACAGTTAAAAAACTGTTTTTTTTCAATTGCAATAAAAATATCCGCTGAAAATTGTTCTTCCTTTTTTATTGTGTGTCCGTAACAGTATCATTACCGATTCAAAATACTTTTACTGGACTGTAAGTCGTTCCTGTATTTCTTGAATCGAAAAAGTTTTCATATGAAACGTGAAACAAATAATTTCACGGTTTCTCGATTTGTGAATAAAAAGAGTTTATGTTGATTTTTGTCTGCACTTTGTCGTGTAGTGCGCTTGGAAATTAACGTGATGATTAGCACTGTTGTTTATTGTTGACTGTTTGGTATTGTTGTGCCGTCTGGCTTTTCGTGGTTCTAGTTTTGCCTAGACGGACATTCAGTATTTAGGTATTTGAAAATCAATAAAAAAAAACAGGGAAAAATACATAAAATGATAGTGAAAGTCTGAAAATTTTTAAATTATATAACATTAACACTTAAAAAATTTTTTGATGTGTAAACATCTATACCCGCAGGGGGGTTAAAATCTATTTCACAATACAATCAAAAAACAGCGTAAGCGTAAGACAAAATCGATGTGATTTAATAAAAAATTAAAAATTAAAAATTAAAATGAAAAATAAAAAATGAAAATTGAAAACTAAAACATGAAAAATAAAAAAATAAAAATGACAAATGAAAAATGAAAATTGAAAAATAAAATAAAAAATAAAAAATAAAAAAATTAAAAATGAAAAATTAAAATGAAAAATAAAAAATGAAAATTGAAAAATAAAAAATGAAAAATAAAAAAATAAAAATGACAAATGAAAAATGAAAATTGACAAATAAAATAAAAAAAAATGAAAAATAAAAAAATTAAAAATTAAAAATGAAAAATGAAAAATGGAAAATTAAAAATGAAAAATGAAAATTGAAAAATAAAAAATGAAAGACGAAAAATGAAAAATAAAAAATGAAAAACGAAAAATGAAAAATTTAAAATAAAAAATTTAAAATAAAAACTGAAAAAAAAAATTAAAAATAAAAACTGCAAAATGAAAAACAAAAACTTAAAAATGAAAATGGAAAATTAAAAATTAAAAATGAAAAATAAAAAATTAAAATTGAAAAATGAAAATTGAAAAATGAAAAATGAAAAACGAAAAATGAAAAAATAAAAATGAAAAATAAAAAATGAAAAACGAAATATGAAAAACAAAAAATTAAAAATGAAAAATTAAAAATTAAAAAAAAAAATAAAAATTAAAAATGAAAAATGAAAACTCAAAAATGAAAAATTAAAAATGAAAAATAAATAATGAACAAGTGAGAAAATTATAGTCGGTCTAGACCGACTACACGATACCCTATACCATGCGTTTAAAGACCCTATCTCTTAGACCCAACTAACTGGCTATAGAAAATAAGCATAAACCAAATTTGAGTGGGATTTTTATTAATTTTTTTGGCTGCAGAAAAAGTTCATATCGAATGCTATATCTATATGCGGACTAGGTCCAAAAATGGACCGATCCTGACCATGTTTGGCAAAGTCTCTTGTATTTTTCAAAAATATGTACAAACAAAATTTGAGAAGAATCAGTGCAATATTTTTGGTTTTTGATAGATTTAAGTGAAGATCGGGAAGCAACTCTATATGGGGCCTATGACTAAGAGTTGTCCCATAGGGATTATTTTTTAACTACTCATTAATGGATGTAATAAACGCATATAAACCCAATTTGACTGAGATCTATATGACAATTTGGATCTTATGGCGATTTATGTCGATTTAATAGGGGTCATTTGTATGGGGGCTAAGTCTGAACATGGACCGATTCTCACCAATTTCAATAGCGTTCATCCTACGGCTGATAGAAGCTTATACGCCATATTTCATCAAAATATATTCATATTTGCGACCTGCAGTTTGATTACAAAGTTTACATGGACACACAGACGGACGGACGGACGGACGGACACCGTTAAATCGAATCAGAAAAATTAAAAATTAAAACTGAAAAATAAAAAATTAAAATCGAAAAATGAAGAATAAAAAATGAAAAATAAAAATGAAAAATGAAAATTGAAAAGTTTAAAATAAAATATAAAAAATGGAAAATAAAAAAATTTTAAATGAAAAATAAAAAATGAAAAATAAAAAATGAAAATTGAAAAATAAAAAATGACAAATGAAAAACGAAAAATTAAAAATTAAGAATAAAAAATAAAAAATTAAAAATAAAAAACGAAAAATAAAAAATGAAAAATTTAAAATAAAAACTGAAACTAAAAACTGAAAAATAAAAAATGAAAAACGAAAAATGAAAAATTAAAAAAGGAAAATGAAAAATTGAAAATGAAAAGGGGCAAAAAAAATTTTAAATTAAAAATTATAAATTAAAAATCTATTTCACAATACAATCACAAAAACAGCGTAAGCATAAGACAAAATCGATGTGATTTTATGATTGTATTGGTGGAAAAATTGTGATATGTAATAACCTTTTTGAAAATGAAAAATGAAAATTAAAAAATTGAATATGAAAATTGAAAAATGAAGAATGAAAAATAAAAAATTAAAATAAAAAATTAAAATTGAAAAATAAAAAATTATAAATAAAAAAAATTTTATTTTCTTATTCGGCTTGAGGCTATCAATTTTCAATAAAATAAAAAACGAAAGGGTTTCTTTTCCTTTAATTTAATTATCTTATTTTATTTTTCCCAATATTTCGGTAAACATCGTTTACCATCTTCAGGGGATCTATTTCAAAAATATATACAAAAACATTTATATAAAAACAGAAATTTTCACAAACAAACATTAACATTTTTCTTTTATAATTACTTTTAAAAATTAAATAATCACTTTAAAAAAAACTTTCACCACTATGGTGTACTGTCCAATGTTTATTCATCGTTTGTTTATTTTGAAAAATAAAAATGACAAATGAAAATTGAAAAATAAAATATAAAAAATGAAAAATAAAAATATGAAAAATTAAAAATGAAAAATAAAAAATTAAAATTGAAAAATAAAAAATTAAAAATTAAAAATGAAAAACGAAAATGAAAAATTAAAATTTAAAAATTAAAAATAAAAAATGAAAAATTTAAAATAAAAACTGAAAAATAAAAAAATGACAAATAAAAACTGAAAAATGAAAAATGAAAAACAAAAATTAAAAATGAAAAATTAAAAAGAAAAAATTAAATTAAAAATTAAAAATAAAAAATGAAAATTGAAAAATGAAAAATGAAAAAATTAAAACTAAAAAATGAAAAATTAAAAATTAAAAATAAAAAATGAAATATAAATAATGAAAAATAAAAACAAGTAAGAAAATTATAGTCGGTCTAGACCGACTATATGATACCCTATACCATGCGTTTAGAAACCCTATCTCTTAGGCCCAACTAACTGGACATTGAAAATAAGCAAAAACCAAATTTGAGTGGGATTTTTATTAATTTTTTTGGCTGCAGATATGAAAAAATTCATATCGGATGCTATATCTATAAAGGGACTAGGTCCAAAAATGGACCGATCCTGATCATGTTTGGTAAAATCTCTTGTATTTTGCAAAAATATGTACAAACAAAATTTGAGAAGAATCAGTTCAATATTTTTGTTTTTTAATAGATTTAAGTGAAGATCGGGAAGCAGCTCTATATGGGGTCAAAGGGATCATTTTTGGACTACTCATTAGTGGATGTAATGAACGCATACAAACCCAATTTGAGTAATATCTATATGACAATTTGGATCTTATGGCAATTTATGTCGATTTCATATGGGTAATTTGTATGGGGGCTAGGTCTGAACATGGACCGATTCTCACCAATTTCAATAGTGTTCATCCCATGGCCGATAAAAGCTTATATACCAAATTTCATCAAAATATATTCATATTTGCGACCTGCAGTTTGATTACAAGCTTTACATGGACACACAGACGGACGGACGGACGGACGGACGGACGGACGGACGGACATTGTTAAATCAACTCAGAAAGTGATTCTGATTCGATCGGTATAATTAAAGATGGGTCTAGGTCAAATATTTTTGGTTGTTACAAACAGCAGCACAAAGTCATTATACCCAAACCACATAGTGGTATAGGGTATAATGAAAATTGAAAATTAAGAATGAAAAATAAAAACTGAAAAAAGATAATTGAAAAAAGATAAATTAAAAATGGAAAATGGAAAATAGAAAATTGAAAATGAAAATGGGGAAAAAATTTTAAATTAAAAATGTAAAATCTATTTCACAATACAATCACAAAAACAGCGTAAGCATAAGACAAAATCAATGTGATTTATGATTGTACTGGTGAAAAAATAACCTTTTTGAAAATGAAAATTAGAAAATGAAAATTGAAAAATGAAGAATGAAAAATAAAAAATGAAAAATTAAAAATGAAAAATAAAAAATGAAAATCAAAAAATGAAAAATGAGAAATAAAAAATGAAAAAAAAAAAATAAAAATGAAAAATGAAAATTGAAAAATTTTAAATAAAATATAAAAAATGAAAAATAAAAAAATTAAAAATAAAAAATTTAAAATGAAAAATAAAAAATGAAAAATTAAAAATAAAAAATGAAAATTGAAAAATAAAAAATGAGAAATGAAAAATGGAAAACGATAAATTAAAAATAAAAAATTAAAAATAAAAACGAAAAATAATAAATGAAAAATTTAAAATGAAAAACGAAAAATAAAAAATTAAAAAAGGAAAATGAAAAATGAAAAATAAAAAATTAAAAATATATAATAAAAAATGAAAACTGAAACATAAAAAATGCAAAATTAAAAATGAAAATTGAAAAACGAAAAATGAAAGACAAAAAATGAAAAATTAAAATAAATAATGAAAAAAAATTAAAAATAAATAATGAAAAATGAAGAGCGAAAAATGAAAATAAAAAATGAAAAAAGAAAAATTAACCAGTTGAAATAATATCTAATAATAAATATTTTTATATTAGCAGAGCCCCTGCAGTTGATTGCTATAATTGACACATAGATGACGCTTTCGGTTTGATTTTAAAAGAGTGCCATAGAAAAATCTTTAATTACTAGATGTTTACACATCTCCCCTGTGATCGGACTCACATGATTTTTTATTTTTTTTTGTATGCAATTGAAAATAACAAATGATGTGCTATAATTATTCCCAGTGTAGACGTAAGGTGACACAGACATAATATTTCTAATAATAATTGAACACTATGTAGTCAGGCTATAATGATTTGTGCTGATATTTGTCAGTACCAAAAATATTTGACCCATCTTTTATTATACCGATCGAGTCGATTTACCAACGTCCGTCAGTCCGTTTGTTCGTCCGTATGTGTGTCCATGTGTCCATGTAAACCTTGTAATCAAACTACAGGTCGCAAATATGAATATGATTTGATCAAATTTAGTATATAAGCTTTTATCGGCCATAGGACCTAGTCCCCATAAAAATGACCCCTATACGAGCAACTTAAGTTGCCATAATATTCAAATTATTATATAGATTTCGGTCAAATTGGGTTTGTCTATGTTTATTACATCCATTCATCAGTAGTCCAAAAATAAACCCTATAGGACAATTCCTAGTCATAGCCCCCACATGAAGCTGATTCCCAATCTTCACTTCAATCTATCAAAAAACAAAAATATTGCGCAGATTTTTTTGGTTTGTATATGTTTTTGCAAAAAATAAGTGTTTTTTATCAATTATGATTAGGATCAGTCCATTTTTCATATCAGAAGGCAAAAATAATATAAATGCCACTCAAATTGGGTTTATGTTTGTTTTCTATACCTAATTAGTTGGATCTAAGAGATAGGGTTTCTAAACGAATGGTAATGGGTTTTGTATGGTCCGATAATAATTTTCGTTTTTTCTTTACATTATTTTTTTATTGAATTATGAGGTACACCGGACATTGTTATTTATGGAATAACACATCGAGCAAATGGCCTGCTTTGCTGGCACGCAGTCTTTTGTCGAAATTCTCGATGATCAGTTTATATAAATGTGGCTGAATTTCATTGCTGCAGCATTGAATTTTCTCCTTGAATGCACGGGTGATTGTGGGCTTGTTGGTATAGACCTTTGACTTCAAATAACCCCATTAGAAGAAATGGTGCTAAATGACGCGATCTAGAGGGTTAATTTTGATAACCGAAAGGAAGAAAGTATATGACAAGGAAATGTCTCCATAATTGAATCGTTTCACGAGCTATGCCTTGTGGTACCGTTTTGTTGAAACCACATGTCGTCCAAATTAGAGAAAATTTGTTATAATGTCTCGATATAGAGCACCAGTAACGGGCACTGCTTGACCAGCCTCATTTTCGAAGAAGTTTGGTCCAATGATGCCTCCAGCCCAAAATCCGCACCAACCAGTGACACGTTGTGGATGCTTTTGTTGTGTTTTCTAAATCCAAATTGTGGGAAGTTTGAAGGGCTTAAGTCTAGTTTAGGGGCGATGCCCCGATCGGTTCAAAATTTTTACCACTTATAAAACTTTTTAATGTGATTCCAGGGAAATATTTTTTTTTGTCGGTCGAGCCTATTTTCCGAGTTATGGACCCCCAAAGTTTTGATATTGACTACTGTATAACTTTGATATCTAGTATCGGATTTCGACAATATATATATCGTTGGAAAGCTTATTTGAGTGCCTTCTATGTGGTATTTTAAAATTTGAAATCAATTAACCCATTATGAACTTATTGCAAATTTTGCATTTTTGTGAGAGAGTATTTTTTTTAATATGGGATTATCTCATAAATAGACGTATGTCATGTATGGTTTTATATTAACTGAATAAAAGGTAGGTCCACAAGCTTTATTTTGATGTATCTCATGGCAACTTAACCCTTTCAGAACCGGATATATTTGGTATTTTATCTTCATTTTTAAGGCTTTTTGAAAAATTTATTCCTAATTCTAGCCTGCAGCGCTTTAAAACAACACAACAAAATTCTTTATCCGTCCTATTATGAAAATTTTTTAGAACAAATCGCGCGATTTTTTCTAAAATATTTTCGCCTGCGGCGCTTTAAAATGAGACAACTAATTGTTTATATTTTTTAAAACAACAGAACAAATTTTTTTGATGAAAATTTTTTAAATCAATAAAGTTGCCACAATTTAAAAAAATTATATAAATTTTAACTACCTTCGAAATACAAATATATTTTCCAAAAAGCATTACAAATATGACTAAATATATAAAATAAATACACAAATAAAATAAAAAAATATTAAAAGTCCATAAAATATCAATATATTTTTCAAAAAGCATAAAAATGTAGATAAAATACCAAATATGTCCGGTTCTGAAAGGGTTAAGTTGCCATGAGATACATCAAAATAAAGCTTGTGGACCTACCTTTTATTCAGTTAATATAAAACCATACATGACATACGTCTATTTATGAGATAATCCCATATTAAAAAAAATACTCTCTCACAAAAATGCAAAATTTGCAATAGGTTCATAATGGGTTAATGGATTTCAAATTTTAAAATACCACATAGAAGGCACTTAAATAAGCTTTCCAACGATATATATATTGTCGAAATCCGATACTAAATAACAAAGTTATACAGTAGTCAATATCAAAACTTTGGGGGTCCATAACTCGGAAAATAGGCTCGACCGACAAAAAAAAATATTTCCCTGGAATCACCCCAAAAGCCCCTACCCCCTCCAAAAAAAACTAAAATATCGGGGCATCGCCCCTAAACTAGACTTGTTCCTTTTTGCAATATTTTTCAATAATGAAAACGCATTGTTCTATGGTTTATTGCTCCATTTTTAATAACCTTAAACTGTCTTTTTTTCTTTTGGCTGCCAACACATATTTTAGTTCATATATTGGTACAATGATGACCGATTTCCTCCATTTTAAATACCAACCTACACTAAGTAATGACAAACACTATTATTTCAAGCTTGCCCAGTTAATTGGTTTATTTTGTAAATAAATGAACATGATTTCAACAAACATACGGACGGACGGACTTCTATATATACACTCGAGTTGTTATGAAGATCAAGAATATATACCTTTATGGGGTTGCAAATTAATTTTTCGATGTGTTACAAACGGAATGACAATATAGAATGTTGAATCAGCGTAATATTAACATTAATAAATTATAGTTGTTTTCTATTCAGCGTAATTTTATCATTTAGTTTCGCTGTTCTGTCGCCGTTGTCTCGTGTAGACACTGTCTTAAAAAGAGATTAGAGTTGAGCGAAATAGATTTTTAAAATGTCACTAGGTGGCGGTGTCGTTTTGAAGTTAGTTTTTAGTGAATGGCATGTCAGTGTATTGTCAGTGATTAAAAAATAATGACTTCGTTTACCTACTTTTTTGGTTTGCAAAAATAATTTTATTGGCTGCTGGGATAGATTAAATAGCGCCCAAAACATTAAGTATTGAATATAATTAATTGAAATTGAAAAAATATCATTCAGAAAATATGGATGCTTCAACAAATAAACCAATAGATTCCAAAGAATTTAATAGCGGTGCCACAACAGTTACTAAAAGTAAATGTTTTAATGAATCAAAAAGTTCTAGAGAAGTAGCAGAGCCTGCAAATAAACGAACTAAATTATCGAAACAAATAGAAGTAGTTGAAAGTGACCAAATGATCAAATCTTCATCAGCAGCTGACGAATCACAAGATGCAATGGTGACTTCCACAATGGTTTTAAGGCGTTTTAAACGCATTCCCATATTTATAGTTGATTATCACAACGATGTCTTAGAATTTATCTATCGGTGTTTAGCCAGCAGACATTTGCCACTGGAAAATAACACATTGCTACATTTTGATTCTCATCCCGATATGGTGATCTCCCGAGAAATACCGGCTAGTTCGGCTTATGACAAAAAAACTATGTTGGCTGAGTTAAGTATTGAAAATTGGATTATGCCAGCCTGTTATGTTGGGCATTTCAATCGAGTTATATGGATGAAAAACTCGTGGTGTAATCAAATGCCCGTTGGAAAATATAATTTTAATGTTGGTCACAAAGAAGATAAAATAAGTGTGGACTGTTGTTTGGACTATTTCATTTCTGAGGGTAACTTTTGTCAAACTTCAGAACTCGAGCAAGCCAGAAACATGGAATTGCATGTGGTGAACGCAGATTTGGAAGATACTAGCAATATTAAAGAGTTATTTACGGCTGAAGATGCTTCTAACTATATTTTGGATATCGACTTGGATTACTTCAGTACTTCCAATCCGTTCTTAGAAATCTATAAGGATGCTAATTGTTATGAACAATTAACTGAAATTTTCCACTTTGAAAGTGCTACTGAATCTAACGCTACTTGTACTACTGAAAAAAGAAAACTTCAATTGGAGGCTCTAAAAGGTATCTTTGAGTATTTAGAAGAGAAGCGGAACTTTGAGGGCATTCAAAAACCAGAAACTGATATAGTATCAGACGAAGTTTTTATTAAAATTAAAAATTTGGCAGATTCCCTGCGGAAAGTTTATGCAGATGATGAAATTGACTGGTTATTAATCTTTGATTCTGGCAGCACCACTGATACAAATGGCCTGCCGCATCATATCAGTACTGAAGAGGAATTAATTTTCTATTATGCTCAATTTAAGAAGTTTCTTGTAAACTTACCTTTTCCTCCGATTTTAATAACCATGGCCTGTTCGGCTGAAGACGACTATTGTCCCCGTAATCAAGTTTCATGTATAAAACAAAAAGTGGTGAATATCTTACATGATGTTTTTGGTGATAAAATACACGATAAGCCTATATTACATTATATGGATGATGAATGGGATGTAATGCGTTTATAAGTTGTAATAAGTTACTTCAGTAGATATACGTATTAACATTAAGCTTTAAAATGTGTAATTTGTTTTACAAGAACATACAAACATAAAAATCATATATAATTTGATTGTTTTATAACCCTTCAACATTAAAACAATAATGTTTATGTAATATATCTAACCAGTATTCATTTAAATATGGACATTTTTGAGTGATTTATTTTGACTTCTTTATTGACAGACTTAAGACTCAAGAACTGTTTTAAAGAAATTAAATGAAAGAATAAATTTTTCATCTCAATAAAATAAAAATATTTTCTGATACAAAAACCTCCAACGGTATCAAGACAAAAATATGAATTAAGAAATCAATCCACAATTACTATTATGTTTTTGGTGAAAATGTATGAAAAATAATTCCGGTAATTGTAAATCGCGACAACTTAAACTGTCAGACAAAGTAAGTCCTCATATATATTATACTTTATATCATCTATTTTAATTTGACTTTTTTATTTACAGACTTAAGACTCAAGTACTGTTGGAAAGAAACTAAATAAAAGAATTAATTTTTCATCTCAATAAAATAAAAATATTTTCTGCTAAAAAAAAAAGTTTCCAACGGTATCAAAACAAAAATATGAATTAAGAAATCAATCCACAATTACTGTTATGTTTTTGCTGAAAATGTATGGTAGCCACTGGGAAATTGAACATCACTGCACCAAAACAGTTTATCAGTGTGATAAAAATGTTAATTCCGGCAATTGTAAATCACGACAACTTAAACTGTCAGACTAAGTAAGTCCTCTTATATATTATACTTTATATTATCTATTCTTGAAATACTTCTTTAAATATACGACATAATTCACAACATCGATCAGTGCTATTAAACTCACAATAATTTTGATTGCCATTACGTTTAATATTAGCTGTTTGCACCAAAGTTTGTGTAGTATTTGATGAGCACCTAAAAATATTACGAATATAAATTACATTATTTCATTAATATAATTTTACTTGCCTAGAAGCTATTGAAAATCGACGTTCACTTGAGTTACTATATACATAATCGATCAAAAGCTTTGACGGGGAATTATTACATAATTTGTTTTGCCCGTTTCTATCATGAACTAGTGTCCTTTGGTTATGAATTACTCGGGAATATATGGATTTTCCCACTGTGTCAGAATGTATGGATTTATAAGGGTTTTTATATAATTTTTCTTTAATGTCACTATACGATTTAGATGAATCGTGTATATTCTTAGAAATATTTGAGCAGGAGTATACATCCTTATTGCTGTTGTACATATTTAAAATCTTATCCTTAATGAAAAATTTTGTCATTAATTCGACTTTGGGAGCTATGATACCCTAAAAATATATTTAAGCTTTGTTTAGAGAATGGATATTATTTTATATTCAAATAAATAATAGTTACTGGAAATGCAGGTGTAGTTTTCATCAACAATCGTGTAGTATTTATATGGAAGCACTGTAGTTTTGGTTCGATATATTGTATAAGATCCATTACCAATCCCTGATAATAAGATAATCTCCGGCCACATTGCCATAATGTTATTTCTAGAGGTTCGTTGCTTAAATTGTTTATAAGTGAAGCTATTGATTCGGCATTTTTGAAATATCCTTCAATTTTATAGTGATCATGACACAATAACGGAAAGCATGGTTCTATAGCTCCCGTACGAAAAAAGTAACCCAAAGCCTTAATGGTTACTTCTAAATAGTCGTCACGACATAACCAGACACCTGGGCAAGTAACCTTAAATAGAAAATATTAATTTGTTGTGCTAATTTTTGAAAACTGGCTTCATTTCCATAATAGAAAATAAAATTTGTTAATTGTTGATTAAAAATAAATTCCAAATCAATGTTAAATCGATATATAACAGAATTGAATCCTAATTTGGTTCTTCAGATAACATAAACGTATTTTTTTTATTGAAACGAATTTTATACTAAATATTTTCTTTTCGTAAAAATACTTTTATAACAAATTTTATTACAAAAAAATTATGACAGTAAATGTTGTATCAATATAAAGTTTTCCGATATTAATTCTGCGTAAGTAATCCGCGTAAAAATTAAAAACAATACTTCTATTATTTTATTATTGTTATTTTGTTTAAATTACTTAACTTTTACTTTTTACGTAGAAAATAAGTCGTGGGTGGATTACAAGCAAGCTTAGGAAGAACGCAACATGTAATAACGTTTATTTTTAAAGCTTGAGTTAAAAATATATATGTATGTATATATAAAAAAATTTTAAAAGTTTTGCAAAAAAAGTTATGTTTATTGTCCCTAAAAGTATTTCTTTTTTAATGCAAAAAATTTTATTCTTTATGCAAGGAATATTTTTTAAGCTTTTATCGAAATAATGAAATAACAGAATCTAAAGAATCAAAACAAAACTGTTCAGAGTGGAATCAATTCCGAACGGAATTTGTGAAATACCTGACAAAAAACGCTTGAATTTTTTGAAAATTAACTTACACCTTGCAGTTTCAAATCTATTTTCACATGAAGTCTTTGAGAGTTCATTATATTTAAATAATTTTCAAATAGTTTCTTTAATTTTTTGGGGAGTGTTATTTATTAACAAACATTTTGTTTTGGTATTGAAAACGTTGCCATGTATACTTCTACCACTTAACAAACGAGCAACAGCACACGTGTTTCATGTTAAACGTATTTTTTGAACCTCGCTAAATTCCGTTAAAAGTGGAATTGAAATCGTATTTTGCTTCTTCCAAAAACTTAAAGCGAAAGTGGAATTAAACTGCTTTCAATTTTTAAATGGAATTGGTGTTAACCTTTTATAAATTTCACTCTAAGCTCTATGAAAGTTAAGTTTAATTTTAAATGCTGGTTTTTGGGATGCCAGTTAGATGCCAGTTTGATTGAACTCAAGTTTTGTATCTTTAGCCAAATAGTTTTAAGTTATAACACCGAGTTTTTGGGTCATTTAACTTTAATTATGTTATAAAATTGATTATTGATCGACCTTTCTTTTTGTTATTTATTACGATTTTAGTCAGGCTTTTAAGGTCACTATTGATGTAAATAAAATTTTATTTTATTCCATTTTTCATCCAACGTTTCGTTGGGATTTTTTTTTAATTTTTGAATCGGCCTAAAGTATAAAAATTTTGAAATATTAATGAAAACGAACGGAATCTGAAGAAGTAAAAACAAAACCGATCGGAATGTTAACTACTGAATCAAATCAATTCCGAGCGGAATATGTGACACCGATTTACGAATATATCGAACCCAATATCAATATAACATATTAAAAGTAAATAGATAAATACGTAAATTAGATCCATATTGCTCGTAGTATAAGTTCGATTAAAAATATACAGCTGTCTACCTGAAATAATCGTTCTAAAACCCTGTTTTTACAAAAAATATTTAAAACAATGCACATAGGTGAAGTCTGAACAGATTTCCAGCCGAAAGTCTGTTTATAAAAAAAATTTTTGCAAGAGAATAAAATAAATTCAATAACCTACACTTTGCTGCATAAATTTTTTTAATTATGAATTAAATTAATTTTTACATAAACTGTATGACTTGAGCATGACGTTTTTTTTTTCAAAAAACCATTCATTAGGAGTATGATGAAATTAAATTGATTATGAAGTTCATACAATTTATAAAGTCGAAAATTGTTAATAGATATAAAAATTGGATCTCTATTTATTTCCTTTCTTTCTTGTTTTCAATTGTTTATTTATTCCAATTATCTTCTGCCCTATTGTTCTGCTCTATCTAATATTCGATACTAAAACTTTGTTTCTTAGCCATACCTTTGTAAGAAAAAATGTTTCAAAAATTTAATTTTATTCAAATTAATTATGTGTGTGTCTAAACGCTTGTTCTGCAACAGTTTTTTTTAGTATCAAAGTTTTGTTACTAATTACAGTTTATACCGGCGAAAATTTAAATCAAAATATATAATTAAAAAAAAATTTCCAAAAATTTAATTATAAATGGAATATGTTATAGATTTAATCAATTTGTTCTTATATATTAAGAACGACAACCAATGAAAGCAATTCATAATATTTATGTACAAAATTTTTTCTGTCCACGGCTGGAACAATTTTTTTTATCAAAATTTGAACTCCCTTCATAACACAATACTATTTCTTGTTTTACCTACTACACCATTAACATTTATTTATAAAACTTTATCAATATTTAACTAGTTTTTCGTTAAGAAAGTTGGTCTTTTTGACCCTCAAATGGGAATTTTTGTTAAAAATTATTTTAATTATTTATTTTTTTTGAACACAATTGAATTTATTTTGTTATTTATGGTGCTGAACAACACCTTTTTTCAATAATACTTATCAAACCCTTCGATTTTTATCATTGTGATGAACTATTTTAAACAATTATTCTTTATAATGAAGTTTTTTTTATCCGTATAAAGAATTTTGTACTTTCCTGTACCTAATTCTTTTTAAATTTACATCAATATATAACCTAACTTAAAGACGTTAATATAGCATAAAGGCGATTAAGTAACAAATATGTATGTGGCAGATGCGTTTGAGCCTTTAATTAATTTCTTAGTTAATAAACAAATAAATCGAAAATCAAATAAGAATCTGTTTAAAATCTTTCTTTTAACTCATACTATCTGTCTGTCTGCCATGGGGCAACCCCATTCCCCTCATCCATTTCATCTGAAAAATGGCCATAGTCTTGTTATGACTATATATTAATCTGGGGTAGTCACACACAGTCACGGAGTGATTTAAAACCCATATAACCTTATCCGATCGATCTGAAAGTGGGTCGATAGACTTGATAGATTAACTTTGACATAGTCACGCACACTCACGGAGAGATCTAAACCCCATTTCTCCTCATCCGATCGATCTGAAACCTCACTTCCCCTCATCCGATCGATCTGAAACTTTGTCCATAGACTTATTGTGGCCAAAGATTAATTTTAAGATAGTCACACACAGACACGGAGTGAATTAAACCCCATTTCACCTCATCCAATCAATCTGAAACTTGGTCCATAGACTTGTGACCAAAGATTAATTTTAACATAGTCACGCAGTCACGCACTGTTAAGGAGAGATTCAAAACTCATATGCATAAGGAAATAAATAGTTTTAATAAAAACTGTTTTTATGGGTTAGATTATTTATATAATTATATATCCTCGCCAATAAGGCAGTCAAAATAACTTTTGAGCATAGAATTTTATGATTTATATTCAAATTTGCTATTTTCGTAAAGAAATTTGTCAAATATTTTTTAATCATTTCTAAAAACTGCTTAGTACACTAAGCGGGGCCTTTTATCCCATGGGTATGCTATAATTTCGTTTTTCTCATTTCAGTTTTACAGAATTTCTTAGTTTCAAGACTCAGTACCATATTACTCTAGAATACATGCTATTTAATATTAGCTTTGCATAAGAGGTGCTCACCCACACTGTTCACATCTCACTCACATTTTCCAAACTAGTCACATTAAAAACTCTTGAACTCATACATATCTTCATCTTTAACGAAATAAGATAGTCTATTATTATGATCTTAAATTATATTCATACTTAACATAAAAATGTTTCCGTATCATCATATATTTTTACTAAACAAATTCCAATAGATCTAATTGATCAAATATTTTTCCAATAAGGTAAATGAACAAATTGAAGGGTATGGCCTTTTCGAATTCATGAGATGTGAGATGACTTCTTAAAACCATAAAGGATCGGGCTATATCTCGTAGAGTACTGTGAACATCAGGCTCTAAGGGTAAATGTAAACAAGCTAATATGGCATACAGCCAGTCACCCAGCCAGTGATCACTGCAAGTTAGATCTAATACTTTTGGCGAAAAATCTGCAGCGTAGGTAATGGAAGAGGCGGCCGCCATAATAAGAGATTCATTAATTTTTTCTCCCTGTATCCAATCACTAATCATTATTAGTAACTGTTCCAGGGTGCGTTGATTTAAACGTAGTATTAAGCTGAGTAATGGTTGGGTTTTTTGGCAAAAGTTTAACCAGGCCAACTCATCCTCAATCAAGGGTGGCTCTAATGAATTATCGTAATAATGATCTGCTAAATGTTGGCGTAGCATCATAATTTTTGAACGTGTTCTCATAAAATTACAAGATTGTATATTCTTCCATTCTATTGTTGGCAAAAGGCTGTGATCTGGCAAAACATATAAGCAAATCTGAAAGACATTAGCCATTAATTCAATTTCAGAAAATATGTATTTATTCCTACCTCAGGTTGTTCCATGTTTAAAGAACTTGTATTTGAGTCTTTTTGTTCCGCTTTGTTGGGTCTCTTTACAACCACAGCCGGGCAATGTTTACGCTCGTACATCATGTGCATCAAGTACTCTTCACCATTTTGAGGTTGTTTTGATGGATCAAAGTCATCTCCCGGCTTTGTTATTTCCAACGCTTGCTGCTGAAAACTTTCTAATTCTACTTCCATCGTTTATAAATAAACAAACAAAACTTATAGTTACAAATCAAATAATGGATAGCGAAACAAATTATTTTTGACAATAGTGTATCACGATGTAATCCGTGAGAATTCGTTAAGGAAAGTCAAGTATGGCCGAGGCGAATAGCCCCATTAGAGGCTAAACGAATGAGTTTATTGCTACGTCTGTAAGCAACTTAAAATAGTTATGCGTGTGGTAATCACGGTTCTCTAACGGTATGCACGTCCGCACGTGTAAAAAACGCGAAACAAATAATTTAAAAGCTTTTTCTTTTATGCTTAAAAAAAATACTTCTTGTTCGGTGTACAGAAAATGACTTTATTAAAAGAGAAATAAACACACTGTTGCACAATATGCATTAATACTATCACGGTGTCTACACCAGACATTAATTGCCATATAAAATGCCGAAAGAATAACGGAACTATATTATATATATATTAAAATTATGGGTGGGGATCAAGTATTTTATATTAATATTGTATATTCTCCTAATTTTCATGAAATTTCATATGTATAGTTAGAAATCATGCACTGGTTTCTTTCTTTATTGTTTCACCGATTTCCATTTTGTTGAAACAATCACTGGTTTAACTTTTTTCTTTTTCTTGGTTTTTTTTACTTACGTTTACATATAATATAAAAACCAAAAATAATATAAAAATCAAATGTGAGAACAGTGTGTGAACATCTCTGTGGCTGTGTGCGTAGGGCGCTGGCACTTCAACTTTTTCCGCTCATGTTCAAAGTTTTTCCATATATAAATATATATATTTTTATTTAATTAACTTTTATTTACAGATTTTTTTTTTTAAATAATTTTTTTTTTACATTTTCAAAAATAGTTTTTAAACTCTCGTGGGTCAACCCCATTCCCTCTTATATAATTGATCTGAAACTTGGCCCATAGTCTTGTTGTGACTACAGATTAATTTTGGTGTAGTCACGCATAGTCACACATAGTCACGGAGCGATCTAAATGTCATTTCCCCTCATCCGATCGATATGAAACTTGGTCCATACACTTGCTGTAAAGAAAGATTAACTTCGACATAGTCACGCACAGTCACGGAGTGATTTAAAACCCATTTCCCCTTATTCGATCTATCTGAAACTTGGTCCATAGACTTGCTGTGAAAAACGATTAACTTTGACATAGTCACACACAGTCACGCATAGTCACGCACAGTCACGAAGTGATTTAAACCCCACTATCCCTCGTCCAATCAATCTGAAACTTGGTCCACAGACTTGTTGTCACCAAAGATTAATTTTAAAATAGTCACGCAAAGTCACTCACAGTCACGGAGAGATTCAAAACTCATATGCATAAGGAAAGAAAGAGGTTTAATAAAAAACTTTGTTTTTATGGGTTAGATTATTTTTAATAAATAAGAACTTTTACAAAAAAATTATTTCTATTCTTCACATTCTATTTTTTGTAAAAAAAAATCATTACATCATGTGATTCAAATTTCCACATACACTTTTTTGTATCGTATTTTCAAAAAAAAAACTTAATAAAGCAACACTTCTATATTGGTAATGAATATAAATAAATATGTATGTATAATCAGGAATCATCATTTACGCAACATGTTGGTCTTGAGTTTGAATTTGGTTTCCCTGGAACCAATTCGTTTTGCACATCCTCATGTTTTATGGTCTTTGCTTATGTTTGTAACTACCAAAAATATATGACCTAGACCCATATTTTATTATACCGATCGAATCAGAATCACTTTCTGAGCCGATTTACCGATGTCCTTCTGTCCGCCCGTTTGTCCGTGTGTTCATGTAAACCTTGCAATCAAACTACAGGTCGCAAATATGAATATATTTTGATGAAATTTGGTATATAAGCTTTTATCGGCCATAGGATGAACGCTATTGAAATTGGTGAAATTCGGTCTATGTTCAGACCTAGTCCGCATACAAATGACCCCTATGAAATCGCCATAAATTGCCATAAGATCCAAATTATCATATAGATCTCAGTCAAATTTGTTTTTTATGTGTTTATTATATCCATTATTCAGTAGTCCAAAAATAATCCGTATAGGACAATTCTTATTCATCGGCCCCATATAGAGCTCCTTCCCGATCTTCATTAAAATCTATCAAAAAACAAAAATATTCCACAGATTTTCCTCAAATTTGGTTTGTATATATTTTCTCAAAATATAAGTGACTTTGCCAAATATGGTCACGGTCGGTTCATTTTCGACATAGTCCCCATATATATGGCACCCGATATGAACTTTTTTCTATCTGCAGCCAAAAAAATAATAATGCCACTCAAATTTGGTTTATGCTTATTTTCTATATCTAATTAGTTGGACCTAAACGCATGGTATGGGGTATCGTACAGTCGGTCTAGATCGACTATAATTTTCTTGTTATTTTTCATTTATCATTTTTTATTTTTTATTTTTCATTTTTATTTTTCATTATACCCTATACCACTATGTGGTTTGGATCTAATGACTTTGTGCTGCTGTTTGTAACTACCAGAAATATTTGACCTAGACCTATATTTTATTATACCGATCGACTCAGAATCACTTTCTGGTCGCAGCTATGAATATATTTTGAAATTTGAAATTTGCTACATAAGCTTTTATCGGCCATAGAATGAACGCTATTGAAATTGGTGAAATTCGGTCCATGTTCAGACCTAGCCTCCATACAAATGACCCCTATGAAATCGACATAAATTGCCATAAGATCCAAATTATCATATAGATCTCAGTCAAATTGGGTTTGTATGTGTTTATTATATCCATTAATCAGTAGTCCAGAAATAATTCCTATAGGACAATTCTTAGTCATAGGCCCCATATAGAGCTACTTTCCCATCTTCACTTAAATCTTTCAAAAACCAAAAATATTGCACATATTTTTCTCAAATTTGGCTTTTATAAATTTTTTCAAAATGTAAGTGACTTTATCAAATATGGTCAGGATCGGTCCATTTTTCGACCTAGTCTCCATATAAATATAGCACCCGATATGAACTTTTTCATATCTGCAGCCAAAAAAATTAATAACAATGACACTCAAATTTGGTTTATGCTTATTTTCTTATCGAATTAGTTCGACCGAAAGATAAGGTATCAAAATCATGGTATAGGGTCTAGACCGACTATAATTTTCTTACTTGTTTTTCATTATTCAGTTTTAAATTTTCATTTTTATTTTTATTTTTCGTTTTTCGTTTTTCATTTTTCCTTTTTTTCTTTTTTGTTTTTCATTTTTATTTTTAATTTTTAATTTTTTATTTTTTATTTTTCATTTTTTATTTTACATTTTTTATTTTACATTTTTCATATATCATTTTTCATTTTCAAACAGATTATTACATATCATAATTGTTTCACCAATACAATCATAAGTCACACCGATTTTGTCTTACAGCTCACATGTTACGCTGTTTTTGTGATTGTATTGTGAAATAGCAATATAGATGTTTATAAAATAAATTGGCCTTCCGAAATAATCTTTCAATAAAAACTTAACTTTGGAAACAATTCTAAGACTATTTATATATATTATATCTGAGGATATTGGCTAAATTAAAAAAAAGTAGAAAATATAAGCTACATGTTTTTTCTATTTCCATGTAAGATTTGACAGCTAAAAAATTAATGTTAGCTTTGTTATCTGCATCATGCATCCAAATTTCAAACCGTTTTTGTGACTTACTCCAAAATATTGTTTTTTTAAATGGTTAGATATATATAAATACTTTACCTATATCATTCAAAGTGTATCTTAAATTCAAACAGAATTATTAAAATAATAATTAATATTTTATTTTGTGTGGTTATGTTTTTTACAATTGTATCATATAATTATAATTTTTATTTAGGAAATTCATAATTTAATAAACGAAGCTATAAATAAAATTACGTAATCATAATATATTAAGAAATACATTTTACACATTTACCCAAAAACATCAATATAAAAATTCGTTTTACAGTATTTCTTTTTCTATACAACGGAACTTGATGTAGGAAAACGATTTGATATTAAAACGTTTTGATAAAAAATATTGGTTTGGAAAAGTTTCTAAGTAAATGCTCTTCGCAACATTTTCCATTGATTGAATGTATAACTAATGTACTCGCACAATGTTTCAAGAGCCCCGCTATGATATTACTTTATATGTGACCCTGCATAAGAAAACCCACCTAGTGTGTCAAATTTCATGAAGTCATGAAATTAATGAAATTCATGTAAAAACCTTCAAACTTCATGAATTTCATGAATTCAAAAAATTTGACACAGTAGGTGGTTTTTATTATGCAGGGTCACATATATGTGATCATAAATATTTAATTTGTATGGTAAAATAAAATTCAAGCTTGTGTTTATTAATAAATCAATAGTTTCTAAGATAACTAATGCCGTTTTCTTTTCTGACCAAAAATGTCGCACTTTATTTGCACCTTTTTCGAAAAGTGTATTTTTTTATATATTCTTAATTCAGAGCTACCTTATCTTATACATCAATCGAAAGGTCTCAAAGGCAAGCACTCGTAAATCGCAAAAAATTGCAGCCATTGACTTTTTTCAGGTCATAGTGTGATAATATTCCCCCATTGTTTCCCTTTTTTGAATATGGACGTCAAAGTGTATAGTAATAATTTTTTTTTTTCATTTTATTAACACAGCTCTTTGAGACCTTTCGATTGATATATAAGATAAGGTTGCTCTTAATTTAGAATATATAAAAAACTTCACTTTTCGAAAAAAGTGCAAATAAAGTGCGACATTTTTTGTCAGAAAAGAAAACGGCATAAGATAATGATGATGGAAATCAGAGAAATAAACAGAATTTCGATGTATCGATAAAAGCAAATAAAGGTATTGGTGAAATATACGAAAATGTCCATTTTTTCATGATTCCAGATTTTTCGTGTATTAAGGAATAACATTAGATATCATCAGAATAAGTGTTCAATTTTAAAAAAATAGTTTTTACATAATTAGTTTTCTTTGTTTAGAAAATATAAATTTTTGTAATGTAAGTAGTTACTTTAGAACAACGCCTTCCCCAAATTGAGCCTTTTTAATTTGATTTGTTTGATTCTGCTTATTCAAAGATAGTTTTCAGCCAATTGTATCTATCCTTGGCTTTTAAATTACTAATATTTAAAAATGGTGCCGAAGAAAACAAAATCGAAAGGGGTTTAACCGGATTGCGGGTTCATGTATGAATACTATAATATGTAGACATCCTTGGTATGATTTTAATACAAGTATAATGAAAAATAATTCTTGATTTATTTAGAAGCGAAGCATGCAAAAATATGTGTATGTGGAAAACTAAATAGTACAACAACAGATATAACATTTTTGTTGCCCTTCGCCTTAAACGAATTATGTAATAAATTGAGTATTTTAATATAAAAAATAATATATATAAAGGAATCTGTACTTATTATATAACGTAGTAGCGTAACCTGAATATAGCATTAAAATGGCGCATATTTAAGGCAAAGAAAAGCAATTGCATTTGCAAACATCTATATATATATATATAAATCAAACGCTGTGTCTTAGTTTTGCTAAAACTCGAGAACCGCTCAACCGATTTAAAGACTAATACATGGAAAGGTCTACTTTCACTGATGGTTTAGCAAAAAATCGAAGATATCTACGCATATGCGTTTTACGAACACTTTTTTGATTGTGTGTTTTTCCCATATAAAATGTGTGAATTCATTTACAGTTTTCTTATGAGAAATACATATTATTTTTATCGGTATACAACTTAAAGGCTATGCTTGCGCACGTTAAATGACTTATTTAATTTCTGTGTGTTTCTTGATGGTTAATTATGCGCTACTCATCGTGTCAAAAATTAAAATTGCTCGGTATCAGAATATCCACAAAAAATTTGAATTTTATTTTCTATCATTATCTCTGCTTACAATCCGGCTAATCCATCTGATTTATGGATGGAATATTGTGATTATATGACAGAAGATATTTTACATCGAATGCGCACCTTAACTTTTATTGTTCAATTGATATTGATTGAGGATATGTGTTTAGGAATGATGAGTAAAGATTTGGCTCAGTTGGGTATACCATCACCAAATCGTTCAAGAAATTATATTTTTAATCAAGATTTTCTTCGAGAACAGAATTTCGATCCAAATGTATTGATAAATTATGTTCAAGAAAATATTCCTACATTAAATAAACAGCAAAAATTGACTTATAGTGCATTTACATCTAAGCAAAATGTAGTATATACGAGATTTCGAGCGGAATCTAGCTCATTTTTATTAGATTTCCCATACAAAACAAAATCTAGCTCGCTACTAGATTTGTGCAAAATCTCGCAAAATCTTGTCAAACTTGGATACTACAAAATGATACTACTGTGGTTTTTTAATATTGTAGTAGAAAATTACAACGCAGTGACTGAAAAATTGACATTTAAAAACAAAAACAAAAGCAAACAAGTTGAATAAAAAGGAAATAAAATATTAATTATTAACGAAAAAAATGACGATCTCTAATAAAAAAATATTTAGTAATTGAAAAGTTATATCTTTTTATACTGACATGTGCCCATTCCAATCTGCTAAATAATAATTGTGGAAAATGAATTTGTTTTTGCTGTTCAAACAATACATTTAACAAATACTGATTTTTTCGCAAAATTTCAGTTTGTGCTTTTTTAATTTTTGATGCATAATAATTATAAAATCTGTTCCTTTTTAGAATCTTCCATATTTCCATTTTCCTATTGATTTGTTTATTATTGGTATTTCTAGTTTATATGTTTTATTTTAATCAGCTGTTTATTGTTGTGGAAACAAAATCTAACAAAATGTCAAAAAATATGTAAACGGTATAGATTTTGAAATAGATTTCAACTAAAATCTACTAGATTTTCCTCAGATGTAAACGCACTATTATGAAACAATCATGCCAGAAATTGATAGTTGTAATGGGGCATGTACTTTTTGGTTGCACCTGGTGGTACTGTCAAAACTTTTTCTGACAACTTTATTTTTAGCAACTGTACGAGCACGTGTTAGAATTGCTTTGAAACTTGCATCTTCTGGGATTTCAGCCACTTTATTGGATGGTGGTAGGACAAATTTCTTTTGAATATGACGATAAATGAAGCACCATTATGCAATTTATCAAAAACCACTGACATTTCTAGAGTTTTAAAACAAATTGATATTTTGTTGTGGGGTAAATGCACAATGGCACACAAGAAATCAATTGAAGCTTTGGATCGAACAATGAGAGATTTCCGTGGAAATCAAAATTTAGTTATTTTACAAACAGTTACTGTTATCTTAAAATCAACACCAGCTGATTAAATAAATGCGTGTTTGACGCTATCAATTCTAAAATTAAATCTCTATCAAATCTCGATGAATTTTGCACATTCACACCATTAAAAGAAGAACTAAACTAATTGAAAAAGTCTTCCCAAAAATCATGCTTGGTTGAGTGAAAAATCTGTATTGGCAGGAAAAAATAAGGATGTCATTTGAATTTCATCATTTAATCTCAGATAGTTGACGAATTGATCATATATAAATCTGTTGATGCTGTGAAGAATAAAGAAGACGTAGTAGGGCAATTCCATATGTGATGGAATGACATTTTGAGTTGTAAAATTGAAGTTAAGGCTATTTCACAAAGCTATTTTCAATTGAAAAATCATTCTTCAATTTGAAAATGATTGTGAATGATTAAGAGATTTAAGAAAAACTCAGAAACAATTTTTCCACTATTTTATTCTTTTATTTTTGAGTAATTTCTTATTATGTGACGGAATGACATTTTTGCTACCATGACTCTGTCCTGGTATTAAAACCTAGGAACTTTTGTCAATTAAGAAGCTAATCAGTTTTTAAACTAATGCAAATTTTACGTATGATATATAAGCAATATAAAATTAGAATTCAGAGCAACTTAGCTATGATAGTGTTCAAGTTATTAACTGTCATTTGACGTGACGGAATGACTGTGACGGAATGACTAAAGCTTCTTAAACATGTATTAAAAGAAAATTTAGTAAACAAATAAATTTTATAATTATTTTATAATCTAGAATACTTGTAAGAAATTACACTATGTGACTTGGAACATATTTTAATATATTTTTAAACTTACTTCATATAAATGAAAAAAAAAAATTTTTACATCAGAGTTGACATTTTTATGGAATTGCCCAGTACAATATCCAATTTAAATTTTGAATTCTATTGATTTGCCTGGAATGCCACCGCATAATTTACAATTGAAAATCGGATCTCCAATCATTATAAATCGTAATATACATTCACCAAAATTATGCGACGGAACAACACTCGCGGTCAAAAAATTAATGAATTATGTAATTGAAGTAACAATTTTAAATGACAAATTCAAAGGCGATGATGTTTTAATATCACGCATCCCAATGATTCCCACTGATAACCCATGAAATATTGTGTGCTACTGTGAAAAAAATTTATAAATATCAACATTTTTGGGAATTCAAATACTAATTTAGAAGTTAAAAAGGTTCGGATTTATTTTTAATAATTAAAAAAATTCAATAGCTGTAAATCTTACTTATACTAGTATTTATTTTATAATAATTTTTGCTTCATATAATTAGTTAGCAAATAAACATTTTGTTTGATAAAGTTAAGTTATTATTATTTGTAGGCATTTAGATATAAGTTATGTTCGAAGCTTAGTAATAAGTATTGGGATTGTAATGTTATTAATACAGGCACTTTAGTTGGATTCGAAACAAATTAAAATGAAAGGAAAAGTTAGTACAAAAGAAAAATGGTAAAAAACTAACATATTCTTCAATACGTTTCCCTAAAATAATGTATACGGCTGTAAAACCATATACGATTGACTTTAAAAATTATTTTTTTTAAGAAAACAAATAAAAGATAAATAACAGGGAAATAAACAAATTCCATCGGAGGTATATTTTAGTTTGGTTATTCTTTTAAAATAGCGTAGATATGTTTTAGGTTTCATTGATATTTGAGAAAAATCGTGAAATTTGTTTGAAAGATGTTTGAGATATTTGTCCACTTTTACTTTGGAGCATACATGTATCGATTAAACTAAAAAAACGAGTTCCTTATTTTTATTTCCTCATCAACATATTCATGTTTCATTAAAATCTTCACGTTCCACTTGGTATACTATTATTATTTTTTTTTTGAAGCTGCCCTGAACATAACTCCGCCATATACTTGAAAGCAGAAGTCAACTTTTAAAAAAGCATATTAAACTATTATGTACTTTGTAAAAATAAGGCTAAAAATCAAGTAATATGTTCTAAAAATCTTGTTCATTTGCTGGATAATATTTTTTCTATCTCTTTGTTCAATATGAGGTCGCCAAAAATTTAAAACACTCCTAATGCCTGGTTTTCATTATGTCATTTTCATTGGCAATTGTTGTCAATTATTGACAGCTGTATGAAAACGGGTTTTAATGTCTTGTCATTTACAACCCCTGGCAACATTTAACATCTGAAATGTCAACATGTTGGCAATTTGTTTATGTTTGACAGCTGGATTTTTTGTTCGTTTATAAGATGTTGTGAATACGTAATGAATAGAAAGTTACGAGATGTCAGTTGAGGCAATTGTTTGTTGTCAGCTTATATGACATAGTGAAAACCAGGCATAAGAAGTAAAATTAAATTTCAGTACTGTTCTGTAGGAAGTTTTGTTTCTACAATATTTATTGCAACTTTTAGGAAGATACTCTAATAGAAGGTTTTATAAAATAATTTAATAATATGAACCAATAAATTTAAAAAAAAATTGAGTAATTTATAAAGTTAAAAAATATCATAGAAAAAGGAAACTTTTTATTTTGTTATGGTAGAAGCTTAAATTTTATCAAAAATACAAATGATGATAACAATAGTTTTTTGGATATGTAAATTAATATAATTTTTTATCGCATTTAGATCTTTAATCAAATTTAACTAGATTTGGATTGAGATCTAGCATTTTTGACAGAATCTGAATCTGTATTTCGTCGTCCGTCGGTCACAAGATTTAATATACCCATACCACTACCTAAAATATTTAACCAATACTCATCTTTTATTACACCGATCGACTCTGAATCATATTCATTTACTGAGTCGATTTAGCGATGTCCGTCCTTCCGTCTGTGTGCCCATGTAAGCCTTGCAATCAAACTGCCGGTCTCAAATATGAATATATTTGAATGAAATTTAGTATATAAACTTTTATTGGCCATAGGATGAACGCTATTAAAATTGGTAAAAAAAACCGTGCAAGCTCAGACCTAGTCCCCATACAAATGACCGCTATCAGATCGACTTGAATTGTATATTACACCATTTACACAGTAGTCCAAAAATAAATACTGTTGGATAATTTTTGGTCATAACCCTCATATAAAGCTGCTTCTCGATATTCACTTGAATCTTTAAAAAAAAAAACGAATTTAGTTGGTATGTTTTAGCAACAAATGAGGGACAATGCCACTCACATTTGATTATTTCCTATTTTCTATACGTAAATAGTTGGACCTAAGTCTCTTTCTCTAAACGTATGGTATAGCGTATGGTATCGTAGACCGACTATAATTTTCTTACTTGTTAATCTTGACAAAGTCAAATCTGCTGACAGTAATCTTAGCGTAGTCGTCCCTGATTAAAAATATTTTTTTTTTAATTTTTTGCTATTTAGTGGTATTGTTGATTGCTACTTCTGTAAAATGTATGTTGTCGGTTTCGAATTGCATTGAAATTACGTTCAGGCTATTTGAAACCCAGATTACCCTCAGTCGTAAATATTTTAGTCTGGATGTAAAACGAACTTTTCATGAAGATGTAAATGCGATATAAAATTAAAATTTTAAAATTTGTTAATATGATTATTTATATTTTAATTGTTGGTAGTTTAGAATTTAAGTCTATTAATAACTTCTTTGTTTTTGAATAATATCACAATCAAACATTTTGTTAATGTTAATTTTTTAAAGTATCAATTAATTTACGCATTTTATTTATTTTCCATTTAAATATTTGATACCTAATACTCTCCTGAACCCTGACAGTGGCTTTGATGCATTGTTTCCCGTTAGAACAGAAGTGGATGTTAATGAATAAGCATTTTGATATGTGACGGGAAAATCTGTCGGGGCCAGGAGTAGACCTCACGTTCGTACAAATTTATATACTATCAAAAATACCATAAACGAAATAGCCACTAATATTACTGCGGTTATAACTTTGGCGCATGTGTTCATGCCGGATTCATTTGGATTTAGGGGGCGAGAACTCACTCTTGTATTGGAACGTCTGCGTTTGGAAGCCAAACCGCGTGCTAAGGCGGGAAATGCGAGAGATTGTGTAAAGGTTAATTTATGTATGGATTCACTTAAAGAATAGGGTCCGACAGAACCACGGGCCGCCGCGCGTAATAACGCATATTCTAAATCTAATGCATCGAAGAGGGAGTAACGCGCAGTCATGGTAGAGGAACGACGACGTTCGTGACGTGAATCACGTTCACGATCTGATTGCTGGTGTAGCCACGGATCGGAGACTCGCTGCTGTACCCCTGCACTAGCGGCAAGAACTTGCGCTGCTGCTGCGATCGCAGAGGAGGACTGATGTGCAGCCACACCTCCGCCTAAACTTATAGCGGCAACGGATGTTAACGACGACGTTGTCGATGACGAGGGCGAACGGAGACGCATATTAGCAGCCAGACCGTTGTCATGAAACTCCGTCGCATCCTCGATAGATGTTTGATCGGGTGATGTTTGAGCGCGTTCCAAAGCCGCTGCATGCTTCATGCGCAGGGCAAATAAGCGAGCATGATCAGGATGTAATAGAGCACTAGATTTTCGACGGTAATTTGGTGAACCTACGCTAATATTGATTCGAGTTCCCATCCTTTGGCCTCTAAGCGATAGATTTGGTGATCCTTGAGTAGGAGTAGTGGCAGGTGAAGCATTGCAGGAACTTACGGTACCGCAATCAATAACAAACGTATTTCCGCTTATATTCATTAATGTAGAACCGGTGGTAGGCAGAGCATTCGGTGATGGAGAAGCTTGCACCGAATCAATGCCTGAATCGCCTGCATGTAAAGTATCACAGTAAAGTGAATTACGACGTTCTCCCGCGTTAAGAGCTAAATGGTTTCCCAAGGTGCTGTTGCTGCTATTCCCTGAAGTACTAGTTGTTAATGTAGTTCCCACACTAGTGTTGGTACTATTACCAGCACCGCTACTACTACTTGTGCTGGTCTCGGCAATGGCAGGGAAAACAAATGATTGACCATCAGCTTCACCCCTTGGCGAGTCCTAGAATAGAGTTGATAACAGAAAACAATGAAGATTATTTGACAATTACAATTTAAATGAAGGACGAATAATATTAAAATAAAGTGCATGATAAATGACTGTGATGCTCAGTTAAAAATACAGGTTGTGTGCGTGTTCTTGATATATTAGGGAGAAAACGTTAATTGTTGATATATACAGGGGCATTATGGAAAATATTTTAAATTAATTTCTATATAATTACATATATAATATTTTAAATTATTTGTGCATTATAAACATTTGGATTTTTTGTTACCAATAATTCGCAACAACTTTTTATTGTACTGGAAATTTTACTGCCAACAAATAAGGCACTCAAATTATATATAATAAATCTTAAGGGAATAAATATTTTCTGTGTTTTATTCAAGTACTGCTTCTAGTTTTTTCGAAACTTAGTCATCAAGTCCTAACCCTAAAAGTCAAATTGACCTAAAAACTTGTCCACAGACCGACAATGCGGTTCCGTGTTGCTTATCTGTCTTTCAGTTAATCAGTTAGAAAACATACCGGCAATTTGAAATTACCAATGTTGATTCACCTCTAAAACAACGATATCGATTCAATTAACTATCGCTACTGTACGATTACTAACAAGGAAAGTATGAGTAATTTAGATACGTAAAGGAAGAGATAAAACAAAAACGGAACCACATTTTTTCACTTTTGCTCCAAACTAATCTGCAGCAATTTCGAACCTTATTGTGATGGCGTATTATACGCTACATATGGCATGCATAACCCATCTTATGATTTTTCGCTATTCCATAAGACATAGACATTTTAAGGTGTTTATATAGGGATGGAAACCAGGTTTGGTGCTAGATTCACATATGTAAATCTCTATTATATTTAAGGTAATACATGTCCATATTATTGCTAGTTAAGTTCTATCGGAAGTTTTCCATAGCATCCTCTTTAGCATTTAAATGCAAAACCACGTTTCAATTTGTTTAGAGGAGAAGCGAAAGTGTTACAAGCTTTTCTAGTTTAGTTCTTTTGATTTTCCTAAATTTTTTAAATTTTTATTTGTTACGTGCTTCTGCATTTCAAAAATAAGACAGACAACTTATTTTTGCAATGTTACTTTTTTTTTTGCTATCAGATCAGATGTTGCGTATTCCAAAGACCTGAAAAATTTGGAGAAGTCCTTAACATCCTAACATTTCTCAACGGAAAAATTAGGAGTTGCAAAAAGTTTGACATGTCGTAGAAAGCAGAAAGATAATCAGAAAAGTTAAAAAATGTTCGATAAAAAAGCATACAAATTGCAAAAATTATAGTATTTATTGCAGAGCTAACTTTTCAGAGCTTACCGGTCAAAGCTATTATGTTACAAATGACAAACGTAATTTTAGCGACAAATTTAAGCATAAAATAGTTTCAAAATTTGGAAAGGAGTTTCTGATCTGGCAAGCTACGAGTATTTGTACTTCCGGCATGACTGCCCGTGTAGTACTGGTAAAACGAACAATGAACATTGAATTCTAGGTTAAACAATGCTTGTAAAAATCCATCTTACCAGGACAGACTTGACTAATTGGAATGATATAAAACCGATAACATCAACTTTCAACCTAAGGAACTTAATCCGTCAAACTGTCCAGAACTTCTTACTATTTAAAAAATATATATAGTTTTATAAAATGACCCAAGGGAGGCATTAATAAAAACTAGCAGAGCCCAGCTCTCGAAATTCGAGTGCAAATTTTAGGAAATTATATTTTTTTAATCTATACATATATCTGTGGTCACAATTCGAAAATCATGCTTTCGAGAAAAAAACTTTTTATATAAATGTAATGGGGCTTCATTACGACTTAGGTCAGTGTGTTTTTATTATCTTTTTAAAAAACATTGTTAGAGAAATGGGGATTTTACGTAGCATACATAACTCAAATCTTTAAGTCGACTTAGGCGGTTATGGATTGTGGCCACAAATATATATAACAAATTTAAGAATATTTAAATGAAATTCATTAAATTGTGAATTTTTAAATAAAATTCATTAAATTGTGAATTTTTAAATAAAATTCATTAAATTTCATTATAAATATTTGTTGAGCACACAGAAGATATATAAATGGGTTTGTTAATAAATAATTTTATAAGACCCTAAATTGTTAATTGTTATTATACACAATATTAAATTGCCTTACTACTATGTGGCTAGTACTAATCCTGTACTTTAATTATAAGATTTTATGTCTTGTTGTATGGGATTTCGAAATAAATAAATAAAAGGTATTTTATTTTTTTTTTGAATTTTACTCCAAAAAAATGTACCATGGTGTAAATATGGTGAACATCTGCAAAGAAATATCTTTCAAATAGTATATTTTTTGTCAAAATCGGTTGGTGATTAAAGGTGTAGAATATGTCACAAGTAATCGCCTTGCCCATTAATATTATAGATACTGTATTTTATTTATAAACTAGCAGTAGCGTAAACTAGTTAGCGTAATTATTATATCAATTATTTAAGCCATAATAATATTTAAAAACAATAAGAAATATGGTGTGAGTGACAATGCGATGGAAACTTTTAACAAAATATATTTTTGATGACTTTGACGGTCAATACCAAAAAATTTTATCATAAAATTAAAAACTATTTTATTAATTTAAACATTTGTATGTTTTATTTATTTAACAAAGAGAAAATATCAACATAACTTCAGAAAAACTTAACAAAACTTAAAAGTATTCATTTTTATGCTGTTGACAAAACAATGGAAACCTTTACTATACAATAACACATGGTATTGGGGGGCAGATGATTCCTATACCGAACGATTGTATTAATTTATTTTAGTAAAACCCCCGAAGCGTGTAGCCGTTTTGTGGCCATTTATATATTCAACATTTCGTCAACGCTATTCGCCAACAGTATTCTAATTCCAGTTCATGCGTTTTTTAAGATTAATGCTAGTCAGACGATTTTATGGATTTATTCATAGATTATTTCTCAGAAATATTCTTTTGCTTACGCCCATTACTAAAATCATCTGTTATTCTGGTTTTCAACTCGTCATAAAACTTTATTCTTGCCATTATTTTATAATAATAAAGATTTTTTTATGGTTTTCTTTCACTCGTTCTTCTAGTTTTATTATTTTAATCAACTCTGGTAAAGAAAGTTTAAAAGTTTCCACTGTTTTGGAATCTCTAAAAAAATATTTCTTTTTTGTTTATCTATTTTTTTTAAATTGTATTTTTTGTAACAAATGTGTTATCTTTCAATATAGAACACACCAAATAGTGATTTCGCAAAAAATACATAATTTTATTGGCAAATTTAGAATTTTGTAAAAGTTCAAAATGCATTGCCACCTACTTCATTTAAGTACCACTTTTTTATTCATAATAGGTTCGAAAATTATTCAAATTATAAAGATCAAAAATAATATTATTTTATTTATCAAACCATAGGACAAACGCTATTGAAATTGGTGAAAATGGGCGCATGTTCAGACCTACTCTTCATTCAAGTGACCCCTATGATATCGACTTAACTTGCCATAAGATTCAAATTATCAAATAGATCTCAGTCGAATTGGGTTTTTGTGCGTTTATTACATCCATTAATCAGTAGACCAAAAATAAACCATATAAGACAATTCACTTAAACCTATCAAAAACAAAAATATTGCACAGATTTTCTCAAAATCGGTTTGTATATGTTGTTGCAAAAAAAAAATGATTTTACCAAATATGGTCAGGATCGGTCCAATTTTCGACGTAGATTTGGTTTATACTTTTTTCTAAACCCAATTAGTTTTACCTAAACAAATTCTCTGAACGCATGGTATAGGGTATCGGTCTATACCGACTATAAATTTCTTTCTTGTTTTCTTAAGAAAATGTACTTTCAAATGAAAATTTACCAGTTGAAGAAGTTGGAAAAAATCCCAACGAAACGTAGGATGGTGAGTAGGTAGCGTGCCCCGGTAGGTGAGTAGGTAGCGTGCTCGCCTATTATGCGAGGGGTCGTGGGTTCGATTCCCACCAGAGGCTTTGGTCTGTCGCTGCAAAAAAAAAAAAAAAAAAAAAAAAAATTAACACACTACTCCCTCTTTCCTCCTTAACGTATTTTCCTGACATCAACACAATGCACTGCATCTATAGGGGGCATCCCCTGAGTGTTGATTAATTAAAAAAAAAAAAAAATTAAATAAATAATCTTTTATTTACATTGATTATGACCTTAAAAGCCCATTAGAAGAATTTCTAAATATATCAAAAAAAAAAAGTATCAGTTTTACCCTTAAGGCTCGAATTATAACAAATTTTATTCTTCTCCGATGTTTGTGTTTCTGGTGGAATCTACATATCAAATTTCATATTCCTAAATTACTTTGTAAAGAAGATACAAAAAGCTACACTCTTACATTTTCGGCCCGTTTTTACCCCGTTTTAACATCCGAATTTCCAAAAGATTTCGTCTCATTTGATGGTTCTATCCACAAACATATTTTATATTCGTTTGTTTAGAAGATATCAAATGTACACATTTTGCCCTTTTTGGTCGTTTTTCCTCCCCTAGACGTTGGAATTAGCAATAAATTAATTTTGGTGAAGTCTGTACACCAAAATTCATATCTATAATATTAATAGGCTTGTGACTGATGTTTTGTTCTATTGTTTTATCCCGACTTTGTCGAAACGTGTACTATTTGAAAGGTATTTCTTATTGGCCGTTTTGCAGATTTACAGATTTTTAATTTTTTTCCTTTATTTTGATTAATTTGCATTTAAAGTTGCTACTAACACATACATAAAATTATACAATGCTATGTGTGTGTTTATTAAATTTTTTAATGTGTTTGTAATAAAAATGAACTTGTTGTTTGTGTTGATTTGTGAATTGCCTATAATTGATTAGCATACTTTTAGGGTCTTTATTTAAAGCAAAAATAAAATTTCCTAGAATTTGCGCTCGAATTTCGAGGGCTGGAATCTGCTAGTATATATTAATATGAAGATGCAGAATTTTTATTTACCCTTTTTGGCCGTTTTTTCACTTAAATGCCCGTATTTTGAGAAAATTAATCCTGAGCCAAGGTTTATTTCTCGAATGGAATCTACACACCAAATTTCATATTCCTAAATTCATTACTTACCATTTTCCCCCTTTTTGGCCGCTTTTACCCCCCATAATGTACGAATTTTTAAAAATCCCTTCTTAGTGGATCTTTACGCCGAGAGGGGAACCTACAATCCAAATTCCAAGTTTCTGGGTCGAAGGGTTTGGGCTGGGCAATGATGATTATTCACGCAACTCTTTTATATATATTTATTTATAGATAGTTAATAAGAAGATTAGATAAAATGGAAAGAATATTGTTCAATATAAAGCACAATACATTTATATCAAAAATAAATGAAATTAACTATTTTGATAGAGATTTTCATATACGACACCCCATGCAAAACCCAAATTTTGATGTCTTATGGAATAACAACAAAACTTTAGAAGATTTATGCATACAGTATGTATGGTAGCAGAGGGTATCAGAATATGAATGATCTTATTTCAGCTTCAAGTGGAATTTTTGATTTTCAATGGTTATTTTTTTTTTGAATTTCAATTGATATTTTTTAATTTTAATGCTATTTGTATGTAAATTAAATTTACATATATACAAGTATATATTATTTTGGCTGATGACAATTATTTGTTGAAATTTGCCTTTAACATTATTTGATTTGTTTAAGGCAATTATCATCTATTTGAGTCATCTCATTATTTAATAAAATGTTCATATAAAGCAAATTGTTTTAGTAAGATTGCTGTTAAATATTCCTCCAGGTCGACTGAGGACTGAGATCGAAGAAAAAATCTTAACACACGGTTTTCCTCTTCACTTTTTTCGCAAACATTATTTGAATTTTTGTTTTTGATTAAGGTATGACCAACGGTTCAAGCTCACAAAACGAACGTTTTTGAAAAGTGCTGTAGCCAATCGTTGTTCAATTCATCAACTTTGGGTTTTTTTACTTGAAAGTAGACGTAAGTTGCACGTAAAAATGAGAAGGGAAACGGGGTGTCGTTTTTTTGACAACCAGATGTCGTATTTAAATTCGGCGGGCGGTATTTTGTTAGTAATCACGTCAGGCAGGTCCTGAACTAGGATATTTTCAAAATATTAAAAATTGACAAAATGGAACGATTTAAAAAAAAAATTTCAAAAATGAGCTGTTTCTTGGGGGGTTTTTACCCCACCTCTCCCCCGGTAGTAAAGTTAGCCCAATTATCATAGTTCAGGACCTGCCTGACGTGATTATACATATATATTAGCCCTCTCAAAATATAAATAATTACATGAAATCTTTTCGTGATTCTATTTTGGTGAAGAGCTTGTAAGATTCAATCCTAATAGCAATGTGACCAAGAAGATTTTTTTCGATGACGGATAAACTTAATTCACTAACTACTACCTTAACAAAACTTTCTGTGTTTGGGAATGGCATGGAAAATCTAAAAAAGGTTAGTTAAGAGAAGATGTAAACTAGTCCTGAATTAGTCTTTTTTTAAATGAAATTTGTTGTAGCAAGAAAAGTCATTTGTTACAACGGGCTCTATAAATATCGAAATTTATATTAAAGTGTGTTTCCAAAGAAGTATATTTTTTTTGGCTCGGTTTGCCATCCTGTCACTATGGTAAGAAAGCTCTTGAGTAGTACAGGAACAATAACTTGGAAGATTTGGAATGGAGATGGACTAGCTGGTCCAAAGAAGTGACAGAAACTACTATAAAATGCGTAAAGGAAGGGTTTCCCTAAAAGATCAATAAGTTCATAAGTAGTGATTGGAACTATAAAACTTATCGTTATTTTCTAAGCTTTAATATAATTTTAATTAAATATTAAAAAATCATAACTATAGGTTCAATGGTTTCCTTCTTATTACATTTGATGTACGAGTATGTTAAAATTTTTTCGATCTCACTCCTTTGACAAAAAAGTAGTAACTCGGAAAAAACTGAACATTGTTTTGGACTGAGACAAAAATCCAAGTGATTAAAATGCACATATTAACGTATACATACAAATTCTGAATCCAATTAAAAAAACATTTTTTAAGTGAGTAGTTCTGGAAGTGGGTATGTACAGACAACAAAACAATTATTTAAAAAACATGCATCTTCTTTAGCGTTAATTAAAACATAAAATAAAGGGAAAAATACTGTAAAGCTTCTTTTGAGTTTGAGTATAAACGCCTACCCTTTGACCTTCGGGACCGCTGTTGCGACGAATTTGTAAAAAGCCTTCCGTTCGTAGAATCGGCTTTAATAATCCCATGAAACATTTGTTTGTATAATTTTAAAGTGATATGATTTTGTTTTTGTTTTTCAAGCATAAAGACGAGACAACAGAATATAGCAACAATCATAAACATATACATGTACATGTATGTATATATAATATATATATACATATATATGTATATATTTATAATTATTAATTACAAATAAATTTAAACATTTTAAACTTTGTTTGTAAGTTTTTAACATGTAAACGCTCAACAGAGATTTTGCATTAAAATAACAATGATTTCAATTGCGTGTTTACTGCGTTATTTTATTTATTAGTTGTTCGGCAGACTTACCTGACTTGGCCAGACTTGAAGTAAAGGCAATGAACATGCAGGTTTGTAATTAAAACTTCTTCCGCCTAATATAGATGATTTTATTTTAGCTACGCCTGCATCTTCGCTATCTGCATCGTGTGAAGGTGCACTCTGAGCCAAACTAGTGTAGTGTAAATGATTAAAACGTTGAATATCATTTGATGTTTTTGCTCGTGTAGGACTCTCATATCCGGTAGAATCTTCGGATGAAGTAGTTTTTGGTGAACGCCAAAATCTTTTCAGACGCAACTCGCGTCTTTTTTCATGTTTCTAAATGAAAAATAATGAAAAAGAGTTGATACCTATACATATACATATAGTTGAAACATATATCATAATTAATGAAAATCCTGAAACATTAATAGTTTTTCCTAGAAAATCGATTCGACAAATTTTGTCAATATTGCGATTTTTATCTTGGATAAATCCAATAAATATTTTTCAATTTTAATAAATCTAATTCTGGTATCAAAATAATCTAATGACTCCAGGTTCTAAAATAATTTGAACTGTGTTAGTGGCACGGTTCATTTGGTATTAGATACATACATAGATTTTCTTTATTTGTTCATTTCTTCAGTAATGGTTACAAAATAAAACTTATTTCAATAACTTATTTAAAACAATAAAGAATATACAGCATGGTTTAGGCTGGAAAAATGGTTTGTACAATATATTTTTATTTTTTTTAAGTTAGATTCAAAAATTAATTTCACAAACTAACATACTTCTATATCTTAGTGCATTTTTAATGCTTTGCTAATTAGCATGTTTACCATCATTTAATATACGAATTATTTCAAAATCTCTTATGCTTTGAAAACATCTTAATCTTACAGAATTGAGAGCAGGGCATTTACCAATAAAGTGATTTGTTGTTTCTATTTCATTTCGATTATATACTATACTGCTTTCCGTTAAGCTACAAAAGATCTCCTCTAGCTTTTAATATATATAAAATCTCTTCCTGGTTGTAACTTTCGTTGCAATATGATTCTTTTTGTGTGGTCTAAATGTTTATAAATTCTTTGCCGGCTGAGTTGTGCATTTGTTCTTGGTATGATTTGAACTTCATGGAGTCAACTTAGTTTACACAAACATTATTCCAATTCTTTTTACACTGCTCCATATTATTTACATCTATATTAAACTCAAGTCATTTGCTTTTAAAATCTGTATACCAATAAATATTTCGGGATATTATACATGACGATAATTTGTGAGGCAGTCTTCTATATTAGTAATTAAATATTGTTTTAGAAATATATTGCATGTGTAAGCTGTACGTGTAAAAGTGCCCTTGATCTGGATCTGTTTCTGTTTGACAGTTGGGAGTACTGTCCGAATGTTTTAAAGTAAAAAAACGTTGCAGCTTATCAATAACTTCGAAAAAAGTGTTGCTCCATACTTGTGCACTATAGATTGTATCAATCTGCAAACTGCCAGGAACATTTTCCATTTCACCTTTAAAGAAACATCCTTTCTGTCTATAAAATTTTTCCAGGTTGCTTTGGTGCTTTGTATTCCGATACCACTCTTACATAATACCTTTAAATGTCCACCTTTCATTGGCTCCAACCCTTCGTGAATATCATTATTTTGGATTTAGTCAGATTAACCTCCATTCCCCACACACCACAATATTTTTCTAGATTTTGTATCAGATAAGATGCAAACATCTACGGCTAAGATAACGATGTCATCTGCATACATTAGAATTCGAATGTTAATATCATCAATAAATAATCCTCCCTTCAGATATTCGTGCATATCATTTAAATATAATGCAAATAGAATTTGGTATTTACTTATTACCTTTTTCATTTGAAAATCATAATAATGGTTTAATAAATAACCACGGTTATCTCACAAGCAGTAATAGATAATTAAAAATGAACAGAACTTTTAATTCATTGCCTGCCAGTATGCTGTTTTTTTTTTGCCGCGACGCTCCTTTCTGTTTCTTTTTCAAGGTTCTTATGTTTTAAAATTATTATCCATAAATAAAACGTAGATAAAAAAATAAGAAAATTATAGTCGCCCTAGACCGTTTAGATACCTATCTCTTAGGTCCAACTAATTTGATATTGAAAATAAGCGTACACCAAATTTGAGTGGCATTGTTATTAATTTTATTGCCTTCAGATATTAAAAAGTTAATATCGGATGCTATATTTATATGGGGACTAGGTCGAAAAATTGACCGATCCTGACCATATTTGGTAATTATTATTATTTCAGCAAATTCCATCAGGAACATAGGCTGTGTACGTAGAATCTCCATCTTTAACTGTCGTTGAATTATTTTCCGGTTTCTTTAAAAACTGTACGCCTCCATGTTTCTTCGGTCTTCCTGGTTTCCTCGCACCCTGGGGGTTCCATTCGAGTATTTCATGGCAAATTTTATTGTATGGTTTTCTTAGTGTATATAGAAGCCACTTATATTTTCTCCTCTTTATCTGAGTGTTGATGTTCTCTTCATCGGCACCAAATCCTTAATATGTTTCGTAGGCATCTGTTGGAAAAAGTTTGTATATTGTGCTTGATGACTTCGTTTACCAATCAGGTTTCGGATCCATATAGCAGAAGTCTTTAAGCAGGCATTGTGAAGTTTGGAAGTATCCGATAGCGCCGCCGTCTGTAGTTATGTTACTACTCAAGTAGCAAAGGTTGTCAACGTTTTGAATTGGCGCGTTGTTCAGCAAAAAAATTGGTGGTTGGTTAGTTTTGGATTTAATTATCATACATTTCGTCTTATCTGCATTTGTTTCGTAGGCCATATTTTGACGCGTTAAGGCCAAGTTATCTATCTTCCTCTGCATATCGTCCTTGTATGCTGCCATTAGAACAAGGTCAACGGCATAGTCGAGATCCTCAAGTTGTTCGTTGATTCTCCACTGTATGCATCTATTTCCACCTGATGTTGTCGAGAGTATTTCATCAAGTGCTGTAACGAATATGATAGGGGATAGCAGGCAGTCTTGTTTCACACCGCTTACTGTGTCGAAAGTTTCACTTATTCTTCCACAATGTGACGCATTTTGGAATCGTCGTATTATGCCTTAATCAGTGTAATTATTTTGTCTGGTATACCTTTGTTAGCAAGAGCATGCCATATTTTGCTCCGATCAAACGCTTTTTCGAAGTCGACAAAAGTTAGATACAGTGTTGAGTTATATTCGTTACATTGTTCAATTATAAGACGTAGGCTGTTAATTTGGTCTACACAGCTTACTCCTTTCGTAATTGTCCGTCTAGGGGTCGGAGGATGCGGTTTAGAATTACTTTATTGGAAATTTTACACACTGTTTTGGTTAGAGCGATACCTCTCCAATTTCCACATAGCCCCCTTTCTTGGGAATTTTAATTATAAGACTTTCCTTCCAGTCTTGTGGTATGACTTCTGTCTCCCATATTTTCCTGAATAGTGGGTGTAAGATTGTGCGGTGATTAGAGAGTCGGACCTAAACAGTTCGACTGGCAGATTATCGATACCGGGGGCTTTGTTGTTATTAAGTTGATTGATAGCGGTTGTAATTTCAGTGAGATCAGGTGGATCGTCGTTGATAGAGCTTATATGGTTGGGGGCTGCGTTGGTGTGAACATGGTTGTCTCAGAGTTATCATCGGGGTTGTTCGTATGGTTGAGAACTTCTTGGAGATGCTCTCTCCACCTACTCAGTTGGTCTTCTACAGGCGTGAGGATTTTGCCAGATTTATCCTTAATTAATGTATTGGGGGCCAACTTCTTGCCAGAGAGTTTCCTAATTACATCGAAAACAGTTTTTAAATTTCCAATATTAGCAGCAGCTTCGGCGTTTATCACCTCTAGCTTGCGTCTTTACTTTATTTATTAAAGCTGTATGTTTGGACTTCAGCTTATGCTTTCGTATAGAGGTTTCTTCGGTTAGAAGTTGCTGCTGCAATTTTCTCTATTGGCGTGGCCAAGTGTTTCTGTGGCGGTTTCACTAAATATATTCTCTACTGTTCGCCATTCTTCGTTAATATCTACGTTCGGAAGTGACAAGGATAGTCGGTGGTACCTATTGTTGATATCAGTAACATAACTGTTTCAAGTAGCATCGGATTTGAGTTTCGGTATGTTGTATGGTTTACGATGGAGTTGTTGTGTATTTGTTTTGTTGTAATGTCTTTTTAGAGCATTTGGCTATATCTGCGCCTCGGAACACTCATCTTGAAGCGTTTTTAACCATTTCTTTGATGTGCTTATATGACTAGTTATTGTTGCTCGCGTATCTCTTGATCTCCACGTGAAATTATGATGTGGTTTATGGGGAAAGCATGAGCCGCCTAAGGCAAGATCGTACTTGGCGCAAGTTGCTATGAACAAATCCCCATTTTCATTTCTGGTTCCCAGGCTGTGTTTTCCCATGATCTGTTCAAAGCCATGGTTATCGTTCCCGAAAAAATATCGTTTCGGTCAATGCTGGTTAGGGCTCGATGTTATTTGTTGTAAAAATTTTCCCCTATGATGAAGTCGGAAACTTCTGTGGGGGCATAACATTGTATTATTGGGATTGTTCCGATGCTGGTATTAGGATGAGCCATGGTGATGCGTTCAGATATAGCGGACCAGCTTATTAAAGCGTTGCGTATTCTCCTGCTCAGAAAGATGCAAAAACATATACAAACCAAATTTGAGGAAAATCAGTGTAATATTTTTGTTTTTTTGATAGATTTAAGTGAAGATCGGGAACCAGCTTGGGGGCTATGACTAAGAATTATCCTATAGCGTTTATTTTTGGACTACTGATTAATGAGTGTAATAAGCACACACAAACCCAATTTGACCGAGATCTATATGATAATTTGGATCTTATGGCAATTGAAGTCGATCTCATATGGGTTATTTGGATTGGGACTAGGTCTGAACATGAACCGATTTTCACCAATAACGTTCGTCATATGGCTGATATAAGCTTATATTGGAAATTTCGTCAAAATATATTAATTTTGCATCCTGTATCTGTACCTGATTTTACCAGGGATGCACGCCATACAATTTCTGGAACAATGTCTTTTTTAACTTTTTTTTACCTCTAGCAGTCGAAGGTGCAGCTGGGAGCAGCTAGACTTTGTTGAACTAGGTAAAGGAATAATCAAAGAACATTTTTTGAAAATATAGAAAATATATATATAGAAAATTATAAATTTTTTTTTATTTTCCATCAAAGTGAAAAAATAGACAGTTGTAATTGACTTCTTTCAGGTCATAGTGTGAGAATATTTCCCCATTGTTCCTCTTTTTTTGAATATTTGCACCCTATGACTTCCAAGAGGATAGTAATAAAAATTTTTGCATTTATGAACACAGCATTTTGAGACCTTTCGATTGATATATAATATAAGGTTGCTCTTAATTCAGAATATATAAAAAAATACATTTTTTCCAAAAAAGGGCAACATTTTTTGTCAGGAAAGAAAACGGCATTAGTTTCTTATATATTCTACCTGAATCAGCCTAAAAATTGTGTGTTTTATTGAAAATGAAAATTGGTCAACTTTGAACGGTTATATCTCCTGAACTGAAAATCTGATTTTACTGAAGGTAGCAAATTTGTAATCTTTGAACAATTTCCTAAAAGGTGAATTTATTAAAAATAAGCGCACATGAAATTTTAGATTTTTGCAACCTCATTTGTTCTAGGGGCACCACTATGCGTCGCCAAATCGACTCAGAAAGTGATTCTGAGTCGATCGGTATAATATCGGTATTGTACCCTAACCACATAGTGTTCGCTATAACCGTAGTATTTTGGATGGAATAACTGAGCAAAGTTGCTATAAAACATTTTAGATGAACTTTAATATTTGGATAAATTTGTATTTGTATATCAAAAAAAAATAATTTTAATAATTTTTGTTTAAAAATATGAAGGAAAAAATAAGAATAAAAAAACCGTTTCAATACCGACAAAATACCGGTATCAAGAGGATTTTTGAGCGGTCAATAGTTTTGGTATTGGTATCCGTAACGGTTAAAAAATATGACATTTACATTTAAAAGTTATTTTTTATAGTGGTATAAATCCAGTTCTCTTTTAACTGAGTTATAAAAGGTTTTTTGTTTCACAGTTTTAAAAAATGCTAATGAGAACTTTTGTGATTTTTTTTGTTCTCATCAAGGGATAGTAAATTTGTCTATGTTTATAAAAAAAAATTCAATATGTAAAAAAACTTAACCAATTAAGCCTATGTATTAAATTATAGGAATTGATTTTTAAGAACGTCATAGTCATAAAATTAAATTAAATTTCAAAAGTGAATAAAAGAATTTATTTATTATTTAAAGTTAGTCAAATTCTGAAGTTTAGCTAACAGTAAAATTAAAATTAGTATATTGGCTGCTTTTGAAAAGTCTAGGATTATTTCTGAGGCAGATCACAAGCGGCCAATTTAACCAGCCCGCCATGTAAAAATGACAGGTTTTAGCACATTTCCCGTAGGGTAAGAAACATTTTTTTTCTGAAATGGCATTTGCATACGCAATGAAATAACGGAAATACATATTCAGGAAACTTATGATTAATATAATTAGGAACAAAACTTGCTTCCGGTAAAATAGGTATTTCGTGGCTGTTACGTTGTATAAATTACGTACCTGCATTTTTAAAAATCAAATCCTTTTTATTGTAGATTTTCATTCCCAGTCTCTTATTATCTGGATGACGGCTATCAGTTATAAATGAGCTCATACAAATCATTTACTGTAATTAAAGATAGAAAAAAGGAAAATTTTTTTTAAACATTTTAAAAATGTTTGTACATACAGTATTGTGCGCAACAAAAGCATCTCTTTACATACCAAATATTAAATTAAACAAATAAGAAAATTATAGTCAGTCCGGGCCTGGTATAAGTTCCGACAAGGGGTTATAGATCTTACTTTTTCAAATCATAATCTGATATGGAAAATAAACATAAACCAAATTTGAATGAATTAGCACATATTCATACCTTGACCACAGAGTGGTATAGTATTTGAGTATTGGCATATCAAATGACAACTCGGCTGTATTCAACTTACGAAAGCCCTTAAGATTTGTCAGTGGATATACTATTTGTTACTTAGAATACAATTTAATTTTCTTTTAACTGAAATATCGATATAAGTATTGCATTTGAAAAATTCCTTAAAAAATGTTTTAGCTGCAAACGTAATATTTGTAAAAATTTCATATAGAAATAATCTAAAACAATTATTATATAACAATTAATGTTATGTAAAAGGTGACCTGATAAGAGTGCACGACTGTAATGGCCTCAACTGGATGGTACGGTTCTGAACGATTTGGTTTCAGTTGGATTGCGCCACCTGCCACACCGCACACGAAACAATCGATTTATTGGAGCAACGATTTCCTGACCGATTTCCAACGATTGAAAACCGTACGATTTCTTTCTTTGGTGTTTTTTGAAATATGTATCAGGTCTATGTGAATAAATCACAAATAATTGATCACTTAAGGTAGCGTAAGATAGCTTTCAAAACAGACTGAGTATTAACAAAGTAGTTAGCTTTTTTGAAAAACCACACAAAATTTAAATTATAATAAAAATATATGTTATAAATAAGAGAAGTTTTCAGTTTTTTTAAGAAATCAATAACGTTTAATTTTTGATGGAGCTGTCGTAACTAAAACCTGTACTATTGGTTTTAATTAAGAAAATTTGATTTGAAAGCAATCATTGCAATCATTCCTTCACATAAATATCTAGAGTGATCAGATTAGCTGTTCCTAACTCGGGATATAATTTATCGATGCGTGATTGATAGCAGAACTTGAGTGCCAATATTGTGATTAATTTTTTTTTATATTTTGATGAAACTCAGCCAATAGTAAAATTTGTTAAGTAAGACTATAGTCGCACTTAAAGTGTTACTTACGTAACGAAATCAACTAAGCATTTAACATCCACATTTTGCACCCAATATTTAACCTTGAGAATATCAAGCTGCTTTGATCGCAGCCTCTCGAAAATACCATGGAGTAGAAGAATATAGAGGAGAGTTCGGAATACAAGATAGTGCTAATTTTTTTAATTCAAAAAAGTGGATTCCGTGAAATTTAAAATTAAATAAAAACAATAAGCGGTAGGAACTATTTTTAGTTATAATAGCAAAATTTACTCTATAAAAAGCAAAAAAGTTATCATTTGAAAACCCAATTTTAATTTATGCCTATGCCATTTGGGTGGTCCTATTCGTAGTGAAATAGAATTGAAATATATATTTAAAATTTGTGGCTCTTTTTCCCCTAATTTATGTATGTACCATTGTTTTAATTTTGTACAATTAAAATTTAAAAAATATTTATATTATTATTTTCTGCAATTATTTATAACGCTTTAAAATTTTGTATTTATTTTGGAAAAAAAATTTTTTGTCTTCACTACGTACACTGGATACCAAAATACATTTTCGATATAAAAAAAAGATATAATTTTACCCTGTAAAACATATTTATTAGGGCGGGTCGATTTAAAAATCGCCCAAGTGACAAAGAAAATCTTATTCTAATGATCAAAATAAGAAACTTTGCCCGATTAACCATACCTCTGAAACGAATTCTGATGTCCCGACTTTTGACCTGTCTGTCTGTCTCACTTTGACCCATTTAGAGTGCCCCAATCAAGTCCCAATGTATGATCGACCCCAAAAACTTTGGAGGGCCGACCCACCCATGCCAGTGGCACACCCTCTGGAACCCCCTGGGGGTTTCCCATACAAACATTTCAGAAAATCACCATTTTTTGTTTAGAATTGGGCTGACTATGTTTGATTTAATATTAAAATTAACACTCATACGTATACGTATCTTCTATAACTATGTTATGTTATTCAAAAAGATCGATCGGATGAGGGTAAATAACTTTTAGGTCACTCCGTGACTCCAAAATTAATCTGTAGTCACAACAAGACTATGGGCCAAGTTTCAGATCAATTGCATGAGGGGGAATGGGGTTGCCCCATGGCATACAGACAGACAGGTCAAAAGTCGGGACATCAGAATTCGTTTTAGAGGTATGCTTCCTTGGGCAAAGTTACTTATTTTAAATCCTAGAATATGATTTGCCTTGTCACTTGAGCGATTTTTTTGACTCCCTACAAATCGACCCTAATATTTATATAATCACCCCTGTTCTTGAAACCACTATCACAAAAAAAAACTCGTAAATGAAAAAATTCTTAAATCTACGAGTTTTTTGCTGTTCTCTAATTTCAATAAGAATATTTTTTCTCGTTTTAATTCACATAGAAAAGGCTTTGTGAAATCAAAACAAATGCCCTTTTTTCTACTAAGCAGGTCTTAAGAGATAAAAAAAAACTAATTGATATTTGAAATCTAACATGTTTTTTATTGAACCTTGTCATTATTTTAAAAAATTAGACATTAATTTTATGAAAAAAAACGATTTTAAGAAACGTCTACATTTTGCGCTGATTTAAAAAAAAAAAATCTCGTAATAAGTGGTCGATGTTAATAAAACACACTTTTTGCGATGATGCTGTTCTATAACTATAATAAAAACTTTTTATTTACACAATCTATTTTCCATTATAATTTTTTTAATTATAACATGGATTCTTCATGCACTAATTATTGCAAATAAAGGAATTAAAAAAAATTTTTTTCTCAAATCACATATTTTTTTTTTTTTTTTTTTGCATATGACTGCCACAACTTTGTTTATGTTCGAAACAGTAGTGATGCCAGTCAAATCCAATTTATTTGAATTTCGAATTTTCTTTGGTGATGCCTTACTTATTTCAAAAAGAGAAGTCATTCTTAATTGAATGAAATTGAAGAATAAAAACAATTACATGAACAAGTAAATTGTTATTTTAAAAGAAAATATATTTTTTTTTACTTTCTTTATAATCTTAAGGAAAAACATGCAAAAATTACTTAAGGTTTTTTTTGTGAAAGTGACTAAAGAACCATATGGTACCTCGGTTTCTAGATAACATATGGTTCTGAAGCTAAACCATATGTTTCATGTCATTTGATAATAAAAAATATGATTTCGAAAAATACTTCGAAAATATAAAATTTGTGTTTTCAAGAAACCCAAAATTTCAATTTCATGTTATTTCAAATTCATTCTTATTCAAACAACGTTTCAAGAACAGGGCTGAATATATTTAATTAAAGAGTATTAAATGATTTTAGAAATTGGTTTCTTTGCGGAAGGTCTTTGTTCCAAAATCACTAAAAAAGACGAATTTTATCACAACAATATTTCCCACAAGATGGCGCCTTGTAGTTTTTCCCCCCCCAAATCTAATTCTAATTCTCACTCTAAATTTAACGACTTCTCAACACTTTTTGAAGCATGTATACATAACAAAAAAGAAAAAAGACAACTAAAATATCAATAAGATTTTTGAATTTTGTAATAAAACAATTTATATAAAAGCTCTTCTTCACTTTTTTTGCTGGGTTATTGTTAATTTTAAGTTCGATGCCTAAATGCAGGGTTTTTGGGTGAAAAATAAAAATGATTTAAAATAAATATTTATTGTAAAGATACCACTTTAAATTTTCTGAAGGAAAATATGAAAACAAGTTGCAACAAATAGTTAAAAAATAGGGTTACGCCGTTAAAATCTAAAATGCTAAATTAACTTTTTTAGTTACCATATCAAAAAATCATATGCAATTTCATATTTCATATGCAAAAATCATCGAATTGCTAATGTAAAGGTTTCCTTGCACGAAATGTTTTTGCCAGAGACATACCTTCTTTTCCACTGCAAATGCATACATGTACTGTTATCCCGTTGAATTATTTCTTCTATAAAATACACGTAGCCTGTCAGCTGACACATTCACACTCAGAACATGTTTTATTTCCACGTGACACATTGGCAACAGCTGTTTTTGGAAAAGAAATACAACGGAAACGAGAACTCAACGTTGGTATATAAAGGGTCAACCTTCTTCTCTCTTATAATATCCGAGCAAAAAAACACATGAACCGAAATTAGTTTTAATTTGACGAAATTTCCATTGAATTTGACATTGTTGTTGCTATATAATTAAGCTACTTTTCAGCAAAACTATAAAACCATATTTTTGAAATGTGAAATGAAATAACCCCATTAATTGGAAATAATTCTGAATTGTTGTTGGGATGCTAACAGATTTCTGTCCTTTTAAATCTAAGAAATTATGTATAAAGCAAACTATTAAAGTATAATATATCGTGTTTAAGTTCAATAATATAAATTAATGTTATTTCAAGCTACACAAACAATACCTCAACTTGTCGTTAACAAGCGAAAAATTAGGTGGGGTCTATAATTACTAAATAGTTTGGAAAACACACACGGTGCACAAATTATAAAAACAAGTTAAATAACAAATATACCAGAACTCACATTATAAAATTGATTTTTTCTAACAGTAATTGACAAACCTGACAATTTTTGTAATATTAAAAAAAAATTATATTTTGAAATATAAAATTTTAATTTTTTTAAATGATACTAAATCTTTACTAGGGTTTTTTGTTTAAAAATATGAGCAGTAAAACTACACTACATTAATAAGTATCGTAAAACAAACTGAGTACCAACAACAACAATAACCATCCAATACACATTTTTATTTGTTATCAACTTGAGGTGTATTTGCGATCAAATACATTTCTCAAATCTCCAATGTTAATTCTCAAATGCACCTCAATAGTCCGATTATAGTCTTCTCAACTTAAAAGGCACATTTTTTATATGGTGTTTTTTCTTAGTTATCAAATTGAGAAATTTCTGATTCTCAACTTGATAGCAAAGAAATTTCTTCAATTGGTATCAAATGGAAGGTATGGAATTGCCATATTAAAAAAAAGAATTATCCTAGTTTTAGAAATGAAAACAATGCATTTTTTTTTTGAATGTTTCAATTTATTTTCATTACATATTTAATATTACTAGCTGATTCCAGCACTCGAAATTCGAGTGCAATTTCTAGGCAACTTTATTTTTCAACTTAGCCAATTCACAAACCAACAATATTTTGGCTTATTATTATTGTGAATGAAGAAAACAAACTCATTAACAAACACATTAACAAATTTAATAAAGACACACATCATATGTATAATTTTATGTATGTGTTAGTAGCAACTTTAAATGCAATTTACTTAAAATAAAGAAAAAAATTAAAAATCTGTAAATCTGGTGAACAGCTAAAAAGAAATGCCTTTCAAATAATATACGTTTTGTCAAAATAAGGATAAAACGGTAGAACAAAACATCGGTAACAAAAAATCGCCTAGCCTATTAATATTATAGATTATGTACATGTTAATATTTTTAAACTCTTTCTTTTAACTCGTACCCTCTGTCGTGGGTCAACCCCATTTCCCTTATACAATTGATCAGAAACTTGGCCGATAGTCTTGTTGTGACTACAGATTAATTTTGGAGTAGTCACGCACAGTCACGGAGAAATTTAAAACGGATTTCCCCTCATCCAATCAATCTGAAACTTGGTCGGTATACTTGCTGTAAAGAAAGATTAACTTCGACATAGTCGCGCACAGTTACGCATAGTCACGCACAGTCACGGAGTGATTTAATACCCATATTCCCTTATCCGATCGATCTGAAACTTGGTTGATAGATTTGCTGTGAAAAAAGATTAACTTTGACATAGTCTTGCACAGTCACGGGGAGATTAAAACCGCAAATACGATGAGCATTATTACCAATGTGATTCTTTTTTATAAAATAACAGTACAATGCACTGAAAACATAAGACTTCAAAAGTCATATGCATAAGGAAAGAAAGAGTTTTTTTAAAAACTTTGTTTTTATGGGTTAGATTATTTTAAATTTAGAATTAAAAATAAATGAATTAATTATTTGTACATTTTGTGAATATTAATATTAAATATGTCATAAATAAGAATTAAAATTCGAAAAAACAAGAAATATTTAAAAATATATCAATTATTATTTGTACTCTTTTGACATTTTTGAATTTAATTTATTATTTATGACATATTTAAACAATATCTCAAACTTAACCACAAATCGTATTCAGATTGAAAAAATGTTTGGTCTCAAGTGGAGAAAAGTGTCAAACTTAACCACAAATCGTATTCAGGTTGAAAAAATGTTTGGTCTCAAGTGGAGAAAAGTGTCAGAGTTAAAATAGTCTCAAAGATTGGAAAAAATTTTAAGTCGCAACTTGATGTCAAGTTGAAAGCAAACAAGGAGAAAAATTGTTCAACTTAAGTTGAGAATTACATTGGACATCAATTTGCGAACTTAACTTAAATAATTTTTCAATCCATACTGGGCACAAACAATTCATAATACATATGCTTTTATTCAAGCATTTTGTATTTGTACTAGGAAAATGCGTTGATTTCGTCGTCTGCTCTAAAAAACTAATATTTTCGGTACTAGACACAATTCAATTAAATGCGTTATACGGTTAAAGAAAAGGCAATATAAGCAGATTTCCTAATGCAACATCATATAACATAAGGTAGTCAAATACAAAGATAAAATGTATATCAACAATATTGTTAACAAGTGTGCATTTGTATAAAAATTTAAGGCGTTACATTAACTTTAAATTTCATTCTAAACTTAATTCAAATTAACGAAAGTTATTCATGAATACAAATGGTAGACAATTATATATACATAATTAATAAAAAAAAGTGTTCAAACTCTCTAGAAATATGCGAATAGCAAAAAAAGTGAGAAATAAAAATAAAAATTAAAACAACTTTTAACCAATTATTATTTTTTATGTACATATAAAAACTGTCTATATTTTTCTAAATAAAATAAGAAGACCCACAAATTACCCAAAGTTAATAAAAGACAATTTAGTGTGCAATTCAAATTGTTTTCTGTAATCACTTACGACTTGCAATAAGTATTGCTTTTCTTTAATTTTATATTATTATATTAATTTTATATTTCATATTCTTTTGAATAAAATATCTTTTATTAGCTTTGGGTCATTTGTGGGTCTTCTTATTTTATTCAGAAAAATATAGATAGTTTTTATCATAAAATAATTTTATAACAAAATTGGTTAAAAGTTGTTTTAATTTATATTCGTGAGCAATAAGCAGATAATTGCATCAAAGATATATCGCAATGGATTATTTTGATGCCAGGAGCACTGAAGGGTTAAATAAATTAAAATTAACCGAATTACTTTTCTTAAATTCTAAATAGTGGTTTCATCGAGTTTAATAGAAGAACTCGTTTTCGGTAATTTTTATTTAAAAATATCTTAAAATCCAAAGCTGGCCTTGGCAAATAATGGGTTAACGTTCTCGGATTTATCTCAAATTTTAGGAACGGAAGTTCTACACATTTAGTTATTATATTTTAAGCGCTGCATCTAATAATTCAATAGCACTTACAAAATATTTGAATTTTTTGTATAAATTGTTTTTTATTAGCTTGGGGTCATATCTGACCCCAATTCCAAAATGGTTAATGGTGTCATAATATTTTTTTCTGAAACCCTAGGCTATTAGGATAAAATTTTACATTTAAAAGTAGAAAAGTGACGAATTTTTGATACAAAGTATTTAGAAATAGTACATTTATAGAATATTTTTCAAAAATCCCATTTTTCTTGAAATCCACAAAAATAAAATCCTTGTCAAAAAAATTCTGGCATAGGGATTTACCTAAAACTTCACACAGTTAATCTCTAACATGCATTTAACAAGACCTTAAAGAGCTACATAAATTTTTTAAAATTTTGTTTAAGAAAATTTTTCAAAACTTGAAAAAGGAGTGGTCAAAATTTTATCAAAAAATTTTCCATTTTCGGTCTCAATGCTTAATAGGTTAACAAGGTGGTAATAAAACAATACTTCATATTGCAGTACTTACAGGTATAGAGACTAAAACAAAATGTCGGCTTTAATTAATTTCTTAAAGTTGAAAAAATGCCGTCAAATTTCACGACCTAGCTTTTTTTTTTTTGGCACAAAAGTGGTCTGGGGCATTTGCTATTGCTTGGCGAGTTTTTATTCGATTTTAAAGTTTTGTAGCTTTTTGGAAAGATAATTTAATACTGATCCCGAAGTATATATTAATTTGTCGGAAAAATTAAACTATAGAACGAGATTTTCGTAAAATTTTTATAAAATCCCCATATAAAACACACTTGAAATATTCAATCGCGTTGAGCCACCCCTAAATGTTTTTTGATTGGCACAAAACTTTGTATTTCTCATTTTTATACCCTATACCACTATGCGGTTTGGGTATAATGACTTTGTGCTACTGTTTGTAACAACCAAAAATATTTGACCTACACCCATCTTTAATTATACCGATCGAATCAGAATCACTATCTGATTCGATTTAACGATGTCCGTCCGTCCGTCCGTCTGTGTGTCCATGTAAAGCTTGTAATCAAACTGCAGGTCGCAATTATGAATATATTTTGATGAAATTTGGTATTTGATCTTCTATCGGCCATGGGATGAACGCTATTGAAATTGGTGAGAATCGGTCCATGTTCAGACCTAGCCCCCATACAAATGACCCCTATGAAATCAACATATATTGCCATAAGATCCAAATTATCATACAAATCTTAGTCAAATTGGGTTTGTATGTATATATTGCATCCATTAATCAGTAGTCCAAAAATAATCCCTATTGGATAACTCTTAGTCATAGTCCCCATATAGAGCTGCTTCCCGGTCTTCACTTAAATCTATCAAAAAAGAAAAATATTGCACTGATTCTTCTCAAATTTTGTTTGTATATATTTTTGCAAAAAATTAAGAAAAATCCCACTCAAATTTGGTTTATGCTTATTTTCTATATCCAGTTAGTTGGGTCTGAGAGATAGGGTCTCTAAACGCATGGTATAGAGTATCATATAGTCGGTCTACACCGACTATAATTTTCTTACTAGTTTTTCTATTCGAATATTTCTAGGGGGTGCGACCGAGAGTTTGAGCATTTTTTTTCTCCATATAATGAAGGGCCACCCTAATGTACATAGTTAGATATTTTTTTAGATTAATGCGATATAGAGAAAAATTTAGTTAATGGATCCTGGCGATCTCAAATGTTGATACTCCACCAGTAACTTCTACATATATAGCTGTCTTAATTAAAGTATATATCTTTGGTGTCCTTCAGTCGAACTTTACTAATATAATACATACTCAGAGATATGCTTCAGTTAATAAAATATTTAGGGCTGGCATTTATATTGTAAATTGTCAATTAAGCAATATTAAATGAAAATGGGAACAGATGCGTTTTGTAAAAAATCTCGCGCGAGTAGCGATGAATAGTATATCCTTTAAGTTTCTACGGAAGTTTTTTTTATTTTACGAAAAACACAATTGTTGTATTTTTTTTTTTTTTAATATCTTGTATGTATAATAATGCATTGTTGTTCGCATGCATGTAGGTTATAGATTGAACCGATTAAAATATTTGTTTTAGTTTAATTTTAGTTTATTTGATTAGTGGGTGTAGTATCCCATACACAAAGTAAAATATTTATTTTTTTTATATCTGGAGTACTATGATTTCGGGAGTCTTGAAACTTTGTGTGAAATATGAGTTGGATCGGATTAATGGCATAGTACTTCAAAAAAATTCTTTTATTTGTTATGAAAAATTACGTTAAAGTAAAATGGCATTTAAATGAATCAATAGTTAGTTACAATTATTTTTTAAAGGGGTTACCCCTACTTAATTTAATTTATTTAAACAAAATAAAAGAAGGAGTAATTCAAACTGAACAGCTTCATTATTGCATACCAAATGAAGATGTGTCGCTCTCACGCTTCTAAAAATATTATGCGACATAAACTTAACAAATATAAATAAAATGTTATTTAAATAAAAAATTTGTTGAAATGATTTTCAATAAACCCAATTATGCTGGTTCAAACTAAAACTTAACTACTGATTGGTAACTCTTTCTATACTATAACAAAAAACAGTCTCACAACATTGGAGTAAAGCCAGTTATATTCAACAATAGCTGAGTAGGTAGACTGAAATACTACCATACAAGAGACCCAGTAAAAATTCGTCCTAAGTATTGTATTTTTAAAATTAATATCTAAAATAAGATGCATATATATTCCAAAAAAAATGTTGAAATAGAAGAACTTCACTCCTATAAGATTAGAGCTCAGAAGTTGTGGTTTTTTACTGCATATTGTTGGCCAGCCAAGGCGATTATGTATGTATACATACATATCCTGCCGAAATGTATGTATGCACAAATTGCTTAGTACACTTATTTTAAGTAATATAACCTTTTAATTAATAAATAATAATTAATAAATTTAAGATTTTCGGTCACAAACAACTATAAAATTACTTATTATTATGACAAATGTATTTTCATTTTGCGAAGTGAATGTTTGGTGTGATAATATTTCAAATTTTAATACTTTTAAAAGTTAAAAAAAAAAATAAATTCAATATTAATTTTTGATTCCCTATTAAAACTCAACAAATTTATTTTTAGTTATTCATTGCTTATTATTAATCCATTTCTTTTTGTTCTTATGCTTGAATGTGTCAAAAATATCGATTAATACTATTTTGTTTCTCATTTTAATTCCAATAATTTTTTGTACACTTTTTATAAGTATTTTGTTATAGCAACTTTGTTTGTACAATTTTTTTTTTTAAGCAAACGCAACATTATATCGCACACACAAACAAATGAAAAACAATACACTTACACATGGAAACACAAATAAACTAATTCACTACATTGGAATTGTTGCTATATTCATTAAACTATACAGAAATTAAAACAAAAGTAATGTACATATTTTCACAACTACTCTTTTTTCTTTTCAATTTCAATTTTGTTAAATAATTTCATTATTTTTTTTTTATACATATGTATATGTATATGCAACAATTTAAGTATATGCCATCCGATTGATATAATTTGATACTAAGTTAAAATAAAAACGTCTTGAATGCAGGAGTGTAAGCAACAAACTGTTGTCTTTCCTAGGAGTTTGTTTTTACTATAGTCCTAACGACATTCTCGTTACCACTCGAAAGCTCTTTTTCACACGTTTTTTACATGAAAAGTGGAGGATATCGTGCTAAAGAAAGGTTAGTTCAAGGGAGAAGTAAATAGAGCGAACACTCAACTGAAGAAAATATAAGAGTATTAAAAAATAAATAAATGAACTAAAAAAATAACGAAAATAATCATTTTGCATGTTATTTTGTTTACAAAAACTGTGGTTTACAGTATATCCTCCATAATCCGCACATCGTTAGTAAGGATATACCAATTATCTGGACTGCATTTTGCAACTATTTTTTAATGCGATTTTCATGACAATATAAAACTCATCCGTTTTTCATTTCCAATACTTCTCACAGTGGAACATTTGAAAGTAAAGCGATCAATATTCTATAACTTTCAGAGTTAAATTCATTCAACATAATTAATTGGATTTTTTTTTCAAGATATCGATCATCGAAGATTAAACGCAATAGATTGTATTAAGTGTTAAACTTGCTTTATTAAATTTTAGTATAAAAATTTAATTTTTAAAGAAATAACAGTTCTAAATTTAGCTATGTGTCGATATTTGGTAATATCATCGGCAAATAAAAACAATTTTTATGAAAAAAAAATAAAGTTTTAAAAAACCAAACTGACTAGCGTAGCAACTCTCATAAATTTCGTATAAATTTTCAGAATTTGGTTTACACAAATATTCATTTCTCCTACAGATGGAGGCTGCCGGATATATAGAGGGTTCTAGAATTTGAGAGAAAAGTCTAGATTTCTTGACCCTGAGACGTAATACTATAATAAATGCCAAATTTTCTGAAATTTTGCGTATTTAATAAAAATATTTATCAAAATTTTAATTGTAAGGACTATGTAGATGTTTAAATTTTTTTGTTCTTAAATATATATTTTCATATCGCCTTCCATCGATTGTGCCTGCTGGTAATATTTCAGCTAATCATTATAAAATCATTTTCAGGAAGAGGAGGCGTCACGCTTTTTGCTTTTTCATAACGATCTCTTAAAAAATTAAATAGATTTTCTTTTTGCATATTTTTTTTTGGAAATTTAAATACTTTATACAAACTCGTACAATTGTACTACTACTCGTATACACTTAGATGTATATATGGGGCTTTTCATGTCAAGTGACCCAACTTTTGAAACCGATGTCTTCCGATCGGGATGAAATTTGCACCAAGGTTAGTCCTATCGGATAGTAGTTTAGACACAATTTTTCAACAAGATCGGTCCAGGATTCTCACAGAGGGGGTCAAAATTTGACATTTTGGCCAAACAGGTGTTTTTTCTCATCCGTTACCATATTTACCTATTGTTCTTAGCAAAATTTGTCCCAAATAGTTTAGATAGCTGTTTCTTCAATCTTTCGGAAAAAAATTGTAATAAAATAAAAAAATTTTTTTTTGACTTTTTTTTTGCAAAATCAAAAATTTTTTTTTTCAAAAAAGGCCCTTTTCCAATTTTACCAGGTAATGTCTTGGTATTTAATTTTTTATAAAGTTCAAATCATTATTTGATATTCTGCTTTCATATTTTATATTTGGGGCGTTTCATGTCAAGTGATCCAACTTTTAAAACCGATATCTTCCGATCGGGATGAAATTTGCACCAAGGTTAGTCCTATTGGATAGTTGTATAGACACAATTTTTCAACAAGATCGGTTCACAACTCTCTGAGTTAGAGGGTCAAATTTTGACCAAACAGGTGTTTTTTCTCATCCACGTAACTTTTATTGTTCTTAGCAAAATTTGCCCCAACTAGTTTAGATAGATATCTCTTCAGTCTTTCGGAAAAAAATAAAAAAAAAAATAAAAAAATTTTTTTTGACTATTTTTTTTTGCAAAATCAAAAATTGTTTTGACTTTTTTTTTAAAAAGGAAATTTTTTTAAAATTTTTTTTTTTGCTCAAAAGAAAGCTTAGATTTTTATTAATAATAATAATAATAATTATAATAATAAGAAAATATATAATGTAATAAAATTTAATCTTAATCACATTAGATCCATTTATAACATTACTAACATTACACATTATGTTTCTTTCCAAGCTCATAAAGTTTTAATATACACACCAGTTAGTTTAAACACATTATTTTGCTTTATACTTTTTGTTTTTTTTTTTTTAAGCACTATGTTTGTAAATATACTTTTTTACTGTTATAATTTTATGTTTAATTTTAATTGAGGTTCATTAAATGTAAGATTTTTATATCGCCTAAAACTAAAGAAAACAAACATACAAAATATTGTTATATATTTGAAACTTAGACAGTTATACAACTTCCATTGTCACGTTGTTCAACTTCAGGTTATTTTTTTGTAACGCTCCACCTATTCATCTGCAAACAGTATAAAGGATTGTAAGGATTTATTGCCTGAATAAGGCAAATTGCAAGTGCTGAGTAGTGAACTAGTATCCGTGTAGACTTACAAAATACAAAATAGACTTTTATTTTTGCATTCATATACATGTACTGTGAGCATCAAAATAAAGTAAACACCTTAGATACTTAGATTAAAACCTTTATTAAAATGAAATAATTAACAAAAAAAAAGAAAATAACAAATATATATATATATATATATAAGGAATTCAAGAATTATTTAATAATAGCAGAAATAAATGCACGTTAATTTTAAAAGGTTACCAAATTTTACGCGTCAAGATAAAGTAATTAGCAAACAAAAGTCAACAGAACTTCACTCTAATGGCGTTTTTTTTTCTGGCCAAAGTTGTGAATTTTTTTGCATTTCGCACTTTTTTTGCTTTTTATGTTCTTTTCTAAAGAAATGTTAACCCTGTAACCCTTTTCTAAAAATGTTGGGCTATAAAATGATAAAAAGTGGAATTCTTGACATTCTATAAAATCAGAGTGTGATGCTTACACCTGAAAACAGCTGACTTTTGTGGTTTGTTTATTTGTATTGTGTTAAAAAAAAAAAAAGAAAAAAAGTCATAAACGTAAACTTTTCAAATTTTTTAATATTATTTTCACTTCACGTTAAGCACCTCATTTAGTCTCATAGGCATCGACTCGCCAAGTTTTTCTTTAGAGTCTTTTTTGGTGGCCGTTTCGTTCCGAAAATTTGGAATTTGCTCTCATCTATAATATGTTTTACCAAAAAGATAGAGCCTCATTTTGTACTTTTTATCGAAATTCATAAGCTTGCTCTCATTCGCCTTTGATATGTATGATTTCTTGTGCGGTATCCTTCCATGTAGGCCATTTTTATGTACTCGAAATTACTGGTTTGCTTGATGTCTTCGTTATATTTTCTGATAATTTAACTGCATTTTAGGCTGGATATTTGTGTTTATATTTCCTTCTCTTACTGCAGCTCTAACTTCAGTACCACTAAGCCAATTTGTGTGTCCAGATCGCGGTAAATCTTCCAACTGATAATGTTTGACGTATTTATCAACTGTGCAGTGATTCCTACAATTCCGCCAATTCTGCGCAAGGATTTACTTTTTCTTTTAAATCTAATATAATTTTCCGAGTACATCTTTTTATTTATTATTAATTAGTACAAATCAACTTAAAATGATTTTTAGTAAAGTAAAGCACGTGATCAGTACAAATTTGTGACAAAAAGTTTATGTTCTTCCCCGAAATAAAAAAAGCGTAGTGCTACCACTGTTTACTTAATTTTGCATTTTGCTTTCGCGAGATTTATATAGTGTTGCCACTTGATTTGATTTCATGTTTTATAGTAGTCCATCTCTGCAAGCCGATAGCCTAAGTTGCTAGTGCTTTAACTTTAAGATTTATTATAATTTGAATTGTAATAAATATTTAATAAATAAATAAATAAATAGTAGTCCATCTCTAAATGATATATACCTATATGTAGTAGTAAACTCTGTAATATTACTTTTTATCGTAAGCCAATAACAACTTTGTAATAAGACAATTTAAAAATGAAAAATTGGTGTTTACTTTATTTTGACGCTCACAGTACATAAGTATGTATATACTGCTCAAAGAAATAAAACTTGACTTGTCGCTACTTACCTTGAACTGAAAGTATTGATTAACCATTTCAATTCATTTTCTTAAGCAAAATGAAATTCATACCTCTTTTATTTCATATTCTACGAACATGTAGTTACCATATTTTTTTTGTCTTGTTTTAAATTCGATATAGAAACGAATTACTTTTGTCTAAAAATTCAATAAATAACAAGAAAATTATAGTCGGTATTTACCGACCATATCATACCCTCTACCATGAGTTTGGAGAAAGGGTCTTAGGTCCAACTAATTGTATACAGAAAATGTTGTGCGTGGATTATTTTTATATAATTCTTCTTTAATGAAAAACAATTTACTTTGAAGTGTATGATAAGAAGAGAAAATTTATTATGTTTTATCTGATAAGTGTCATTTAGTACATTTATATAGTGTTGCTATATTATTAATATAGTGCTCCGTTTACATTTTCAACAATTCGCCTGAACGGACACGGTATGTTTAACAATTACAATTTTACGAAAATAATAATTTCAAAGTTAATAATGCAAAGTAAAGAAAATAAATGTACATGTATAAAGTTAGTTAATTGTTCTTTATTTTTTCAAAATAAGTGTTTTACAAAAATATAAAACTAAATATAAAATTTAATATTTCCAGATTTTAATAATTTTTAGGTAAAAAAAGAAAAATATGAATAAAATAAGAACTTACGACTTTGACATACTGTCGACAGTCGGTTATAAGTATTTAAAATTATAATTCATATAAAAAGAGCATTTTTTTAAAACATATATATTAATAACTGAATTCAATGATTAACTCCTTTCTGTACTCAAGCGCAGCTCCAATGTAACGAAACAAATCATTCCAATTTAATTGTACATTATTTAATATGTTAATTACTTCATTTTCAGTTAATGATATTTTTCCCAAACGGTGTAATTGAATGTGGCGCAGAATAGGGCAGTAGGCTAAAAAGTGTATAAGGGGTTCTTCCTCTTTGAGGTTACATAATGAACATATTTTTGATCTCTGTTGCTGGAATCTGGTTGAATTTAGCTCAATAAGATCGTATCTGACTTTAATTATCCAACTGGCTATATTTACATTGGGGATGGTTTCAAAGTAAAACTGTGGGTTTCCATAATTTAATCGTTTATAAAAGCGGTTTGTTGCAGAGGCTTGTTGAAGAAACCTTTCTTTTATATTATTTTTTATAGAGGCAAGCATTTCTGATCTTAAAAATTCCCAGTCTTCTTTTGTTGAACATTCGCTAATTTGAATTATGTTACAATCTTCACATAACTTTTCAATATTGTTATACCAGAATAAATTCTTTTCTATTAAAATTTTGGATAATTGATTTGGAAGGCGGTGGTTTTTGTATAGAAATAATGTTTTGATAATATATCTCAGGTGCAAGTCTAAGGTGTATATGTGGCTATTTTCTATGTTTGTTTCTAGCATTAATGCATACGTTTGTGTAAATGATGGTAACTTTAAAATCTTCTTTAAGAAAAAACGTTGATGTTTATCAACATCATCGAAAAGTGTATAGCCCAAAATTTGAGCGCCATATGATTGAATCGCTCTGCACACAGACTGGAAAAGATTCCATTTCGCCTTCAGGGATATGTTCTTTTTCCCCAAAAAATTATTCCAAGTAGCATTAATGTTATTTTCTGCCGATACATTTCTTTTTTCCAGATGTTTGCTAAATGACATTTTTGGGGTAAGTGTTACCCCTAAGTATGTATATTCTGAGGTTATATTTATTGGGTTGCGACTAAAAAAGAATTTTTCGCGATTAGATATCTTTCCACCTTTTCGAAATATCATCATTTCCGACTTGCTTAAATTAACTTCAAGGTTCCAAGTTGCACAGTAAACTTCAAGTTTCCTGATCATATTCTGCATTGTTGAAATATCGTCCGCTAATATAACGATGTCATCAGCATATAATAATAATCTAACAGTTAAACCTCGTATATTAACTCCTCCACTTCTAAATTCGTGTAAATCGTTCAGATATAGTGAGAAAAGAGTTGGTGACAATAAACATCCTTGCTTTACTCCAGATGCTGTATCAAATGTTTCCGATAACTCTTCTCCAGTCCATACGGTGAAATTAGTTCTGCTATATATGCTTTCGATCATATTTACCATTTTTGACGATATACCTGCATTGTGAAGGTTATATATAAGAGCTTTTCTTGATATTTTATCAAAGGCTGCCTTGAAATCGACAAAAAAAGGCGTATAGTTTGCGGTTTTCACTGAATTTTATGTTCGCAATTGCAGCTAGATTGTAAATGTTGTCTGCTGTAGAATATCCTTCTCGAAATCCAGATTGATATTCTGTGACAACGTTTCGTTTTTCCAACCATTTATTCAATCTATTGTTTAGAATTCCCATTAGTATTTTTGCAATTGTATTCATAAAGGAAATTCCACGATAATTATTGACCAACCCTTTATCACCTTTTTTTGAATATCGGGAAAATAATGCTAGTAATGAATTTTTCATCTAATTTAGCTGTTTCATATAATATATTGTACGATTTAGCTAATTCCTCTATAAAATTATCAGTAGCATTTTTAAAAAATTCATAATGTACATGTACTTATTTAATTAGTCTACCAACCTTAAATCTAATTTAATTTTGACTAAACCTTTAGTTAAGACATCAGCTATCATTTCGTTTGTAGGTAGATATTTTAACTCACGTTTTTTTTTTTTTTTTTTTTTTCAATATAATCTCAATCCTATATTAGAAGTGTGTAAAGTTGGTATGAAAATTATTTTTTGTAATTAAATAATAATATAGAAGAACTGTTCAAATTTATTTTACCAACACGAGCAACAAAAACAATGGCATCAAGTTCGATCACGTTTGAGAAGTTGCAAGGGCGTGATAATTTTTCAGTGTGGAAAAAGCACATGAAATCGTATCTGGTAATTAAGGATTTGTGGAAATACACACAAAAATAACTTACTGAGGATTCGAAACCTGAAGATATTGATAAATGATTTGAAAGCCTTGTCGCTAATAACATTATTTGTTGATCAAAATGCATTTTCACACCTAGAAGGAGCACAAACAGCAAAAAAAGCATGGTATTCGCTCGAAATAAGTTTGAACGAATATGGTTTAAGCCGTAGGTTAGCACTGTTAAAACAGCTGACGCGTAATCCATATTTATGTGTCATTGTTATAAATTTGTTGCATGCAGATATGAAAAAAGGTCGAAAAATGGACCGATCCTGATCATATTTCGTGAAGTCGCTTAATTTTCGAAAGAAAAACATATACAAACCAAATTTGAGAAAAATGTGTCCAACTTTTCTGTATAGGTAGATTTTAATATAGATCGGACACTATGACTAAAAATTGTCCTACAGGGTTTATTTTTGGGCTACTAATAAACACAGAAAAACAAATTTGGGCGAGATTTATATGAATTTGGATCTTAAGGCAATTTAAGTCGAACTCTAGCAGTTATTTGTATAGAGACAACGCCTGGACATGCAAAGATTTTCACCAACTTCCTATGGCCGACAGAAGCTTACATACGAAATCTCATCAAAATATATTTATATTTGCAACCTGTAGTTTATATTACATGGTCACACAGACGGACATGTCTTAATCGACTCAGAAAATGATTTTGAGTCGATCGGTATAATAAAATATGGGTCGTAGTGAAATATTTTTGGCAGTTACAAACATCAGCACTAACTCTTATACCCAGACCACTGGTATAATAAAAATTATAAACATGCAATGATTAGTCTATAAGTGCTAATTAAAGTGTGTTACCCAATTAATTTTGTATTTGTTTGTAATATTATATCTGCAAAATGGCTGAATTTTCAAATTGTTAAAATCGTTTTTTATTATACCTTACATGCTTATTAAAATGGGGGTATCTATATGGATCCTATTGTGGAAAATTGTATGCGTTATATAACAATTCCAATTGGATTCAAAAATATTGTATTTTCTATTCATACTTAATCATATTCAACAAAACTTATTTAGAAACGGGGGGAATAATTGATGTTGTGTGTAAATTTAATACACACTTAATAAATACAAAAAAAGTAAGAAAATTATAGTCGGTCTAGCCCGACCCTATACAATACCATATTCCTTGTGTTTCGAGTGGGCCTTGGACCCAACTTTGCTGAGACAATAACTGGATATAGAAAATAAGCATAAATCAAATTTTAGTGCTATTGTTAAAGTGTGTGTAGTGAAATTCGTTTTGACGTAACACTGTGAAGTAAAATTCGTTACGACATAACGAAAATAAGTAAAGTTAAATTCCCATGTTAAATTCGCTTTATGAAAAGATAAATTCCCGTGCGAAATTTTAAAGCAAAGTTCATTTTTTTACAATTGCAAAGTTAAATTCGCATGGCAAAATTTTTCAGTAAATTTTTTGACAAACACCATTACTACTCCCTAGTGCATTTACTATTTTTTTGGTAGAATTTTTCCTATTGCCAACAAACAGAGCCTGCTCGGTCTTAATGTTATACGTCGTATTTAAGCTACGTTTTTGTTCTTTCGAAACCTGTATTTGGCTTTTCCAAATTAAGTTTCAGAAATTTTCCAACAAATTTTGAAAATTACATATGTGACTATTTTATGAATTTATGTTTTTTTCAGAATTGTGACCATTGTGGAAAAACGTCACTTTTAAGCCGTGTTTATATTCTTTCGAAACCTGTATTTGGCTTTCTCAAATGGAGTTTTAGAAATTTCCCAATAAAATTTTAAAATCCATATGTGATTATTTTATGAATTTAGGAGTTTTTCAGACCTTGATCATTGTGGAAAAAAGAGTTTGAAAGTGATTCTGAGTCGATCGATAAAGTAAGAGGTGGGTCTAAGTTAAATATTTTTGATAGTTATAAACATCAGCACAAACCCATTATACCCTCACCAAATAGTGGTATAGAGTACAAAAAAAGCGTAGGGACTAAAATATTATTCATAATTTTTTTTACTCGCTTAGTATGTCACATTTTTTAACTTATTATAACAAAATAAGTTGTGACAAAAAGAACGACATTTTTTAAAGTATACATTAAGGCTGTTAGTTCATGTGACAAACAAAAATAATAAAAAATACACGTGCTGACAAATTGCTAGATAAAAAAAACTGCATGTGCTGAAAGGAGCAATAACAAAAGTGCAAAAACGAAACATTATACAAACAGCAACAGGAAGGACAACAAGTCCTACTATGTGGTTAGGGTATAATGACTTTGTGCTGATGTTTGTAACTACCAAAAATATTTGACCTAGACCCATCTGTTATTATAACGATCGATTTCAGAATCACTTTCTGAGTCGATTTAGCGATGTTCGTCTCTCCGTCCGTCCGTCCGTCTGTGTGTCCATGTAAACTTTGTAGTCAAACTACAGGTTGCAAATATGAATATATTTTGATGAAATTTAGTATGTAAAAAAAAATGAAATTCACCATTTTCCCGATTTACTATCGTTGAATGAATTTTACGTCTTAACCCGTAACCCATAGTGATATTTTCAGCTGAACATATTCGCCGAATATTTTAACCTTCTAAACGCCAATTTTAGGGGACTTTTTTAGTATATATTAAAAAAAAGGTCTTAAATGACCTATAAAACAAGCCAACAGAGGGTTAAAATGTTCTACAAAAAAAAAAAATCCCCATCAAGTTTCATTGAAGACATCCGAACTCAGAATTAAGCTCAGAAGAACGTTTATACTGGTTTTTACGTCTTATATTGTACAGTGGTTGCCAAAACATGAAAACTTTAAACGGCCATAAAGCTTGACTGCACCCACGTAGCCCCAAACCCTTTGGGGGTTTTACTAAACTTACCTGTTACATTCGTCTGATCTAGGAATCACCAACGCCAAGATCATAATCCCCATTTTGCTCCATACTAATAATCAGCGACGGAATGTTTACTCACTTAGTTGCTTAGAAATAGCTTCCAATAATGTAACAGGGTCCTTTTCGTGCAGTAATATGAGAATGCGTGGTTGTACTAGTTTTTCATATTCGATCCAGAGTTTCACTAGATGATTCCATATAAGTGCATTTCTACTGTTCATCTCTAATCTTCCTAGGTTTTCAATGAAAGCTAGGGTTTTCCTTTCATTTTTAAAATTCGGCATTTCTCAGGAATGCATAATTTTAACCCATCTTTAAGAAAAAATCAAAAATTTATTGTTATTAATATTCTCTAATTTAATTACCTTTTATTTATCTATTTAGATAAACGTTGAATATGGTATGGATAAAATTCCTCAAACGATTCTCGAAATATCAGGAAGCACTTCTTCATTACTTAATTTTTAATTGTAGCTATTGTAGACGACAATGCTCTATATTGGGTATTAGACATATTGCCGAGTATATTTTCCTCATTCTTGTTTTTCCAGAAAGACATTTTCGGGTGACAATTTGTCACTGTTGTAATTGACTTTGGTCATTGTCGTTAAACTGATTTATGGCATTTTATATTCCCTCCACACCTCAGTGGCAGGTGGTATATATAGGTTTGTCATTCCGTTTGTAACGCATCGAAAAACTAATTTCTGACCACATAAAGTATATATATATTCTTGATCCTTGTCACACCGTCCCTCTGTTGAAATCACGCTCATTCACAAAAACACCATTTAACTGGGTAAAGTTACGATAATATAATTTGCCATTGTTCCCACCAGGTTGGAATTTGAAATGGGGTAAATCGGGCATCATTGTGCTTAGATACGATCAAAAACATGTAGATACCTTAAAAAAATATAAACCCAAGTGTGTTTGTTGTAATATTTTAGTAGTTGAACATAATAGTTGTACAACAACATTCACAGTTCAAAAAAAGCCACAAAAAAAAAATGATGCATTCATACCAACAAACACAGCTACCATGAGCTATGTTAGTAGTATTGCCACATATTTTTTTTTTTATCATTATCACGATATAATAAAAAAAATCGCCAACATGAAAGAAAAAATATAATCCCTAATGAAAAAGGAAAAATGAAAAATTAAAAATGAAAAATGGAAAATGGAAAATATGAAATGGAAAATAGAAAATGAAGAATGAATAATGAAAAATTAAAAACGAAAAATGAAAAATAAAAGTGAAAAATTAAAAATTGAAAAATGGAAAATCAGCAAGGAAAGATCAAAAATTAAAAACGAAAAATGAAATGTTAAAAGTGAAAAATGAATACTGAAAAAAAAAAAATAAAAATTAAAAATTAAAAATTAAAAATTAAAAATTAAAAATTAAAAATTAAAAATTAAAAATTAAAAATTAAAAATTAAAAATTAAAAATTAAAAATTAAAAATTAAAAATTAAAAATTAAAAATTAAAAATTAAAAATTAAAAATTAAAAATTAAAAATTAAAAATTAAAAATTAAAAATTAAAAATTAAAAATTAAAAATTAAAAATTAAAAATTAAAAATTAAAAATTAAAAATTAAAAATTAAAAATTAAAAATTAAAAATTAAAAATTAAAAATTAAAAATTAAAAATTAAAAATTAAAAATTAAAAATTAAAAATTAAAAATTAAAAATTAAAAATTAAAAATTAAAAATTAAAAATTAAAAATTAAAAATTAAAAATTAAAAATTAAAAATTAAAAATTAAAAATTAAAAATTAAAAATTAAAAATTAAAAATTAAAAATTAAAAATTAAAAATTAAAAATTAAAAATTAAAAATTAAAAATTAAAAATTAAAAATTAAAAATTAAAAATTAAAAATTAAAAATTAAAAATTAAAAATTAAAAATTAAAAATTAAAAATTAAAAATTAAAAATTAAAAATTAAAAATTAAAAATTAAAAATTAAAAATTAAAAAATTGAAAATTAATAATTAAAAATTAAAAACTAAAAATTAAGAATTAAAAATTAAAAATTAAAAATTAAATATTAAAAGTATACGTATATTACGTATTTTTTTTTATATTAAATGGATCCTTAGATTCACATATTACAAGCTAATATTTTAAAATTAGCTTATTTTTTTAATATTAATAATGTTTAGCCAAGAGTCATTTGATGTTTTTTTTTTGAATTATCGTATAACTTCTAAGGTCTCAATATATTCTAATAGTGATCAAACTTTGGGTATTATAACGCCGGCTGCGTTAAATAATGAATTTCATTAGTGTTCTATGAAGTTCTTAGGGAACTTATAGGATTACTACTCTAGTAATCAAATAGTAAATAATTCTTGCTATAGAAGACACGATCATTATTTTTTATAAAAAATAAATTATAATAGATAAACAATTAACTTTAAATTTAAATGGTATTCAAAATTAATGTTTCAGTATCGGCAATAGTCTTAAAGTGGTAGCCGCAATAAACATTGGGTGTAATATTGATTTTAAGACACAGATGGCGGGTGTCAAAAAATTCGGCACAGTCGAATTAATCAATCTTACTTGTTTCTATTTGATTTTGTATATTAATATTAACTAGCAGATTGCAGTACTCGAAATTCGAGCGCAAACTCTGGGAAATTTTATTTTTTCATTAAATAAAGACCCTAAAAGTATTCTAATCAATTATAGCCAATTCACAAATCCACACAAAAAACAAACTCATTTTTATTACAAACACATTAACAAATTTAATAAACACACACATAGCATTGTATAATTTTATGTATGTGTTAGTTGCAACTTTAAATGCAATTTACTCAAAATAAAGGAAAAAATTTAAAAATCTGTAAATCTGCAAAGCGGTTAAAAAGGAATACCTTTCAAATAATATACGTTTGGTGAAAATCGGGATAAAACGGTAGAACAAAACATCAGTCACAAGAAATCGCCTAGCCTATTAATATTATAGATGTGACTAGCCATATGGTGAAATAGTATTTACTATTTTTAGAAAAAAAAGATATTTTTTAATAATGGATTTATTAATTTGATATTTTCAGGATCAATCAAAATATGTGCCAATATTTTGTCCTTTTCATCTATTTATATTTGGGAATCAGTTATTCTTTATCTTATCTATAATATTAATAGGCAAGGCGATTTCTTGTGACCGATGTAAGTTTCACAGGTTTACCCCGATTTTCACAAAAAATTTATCATTTGAAAGGTATTTCTTTTTAGCTGTAACCCAGATTTACAGATTTTCATCGTCTGGAATATTTTTTTGGAGTTATGACCGTTTAAAGTTGCTACTAACACATACATAAAATTATACAATCCTATTTGTGTGTTTATTAAATTTGTTAATGTTTTTGTGTTAATGTATTGATTTTTTTCCTCATTTAAAATGAGTTGAATTGTAAAGCATACCTTTAGGGTCTTTATTAAATGAAAAAATAAAATTTCCTAGAATTTGCTAGTTAAATTTAAACGGTTTAATACTTAGAACGGAATATTGTGATTCGCAACCATTTTTTTGTTTACACTATTGGACATTTGGCTGCACTTAATAAGAAATTGATTATATTTTGGAAGTTTTGCAAGCAATAATTTTACTCTTGCAATTTTCACCTTTTTTTTATCATGAACAGTTTCTGATCCATTCCTCATAAGGCTTGACATAAGGGACACTACAAATTCAACTACAACTTACCTAAAATTAACCTGACCACCTCGGCTCTATGTCGACTGTATGTGGAGGATGTCGAGACCATGACATATATACTTATATCTTATGTGAATACGTCGACGAGAAGACGAATTTTTCACAGGAAAATTAAGGACCCTGAAGACAAGAAACTTTCTTCTCCGTATTCTTTGCTTTCGTTTATAAGGTACCTGGAATAAATTAGGATGCAGGGCACAAAACATCCAAATGTGTAATGCGTCGCGGTTGTTCTACGGTGCTTTTTAGTATGAAGTTGTGTCAAAAGATCCCTTTTTCATAGAATATATGGAACAACATTTCTACCAGCCTGCATAAAACACCAAACAAATTTTACGGCTGTAATGTGGTGAAGAAGTAGTTGAAAATTGGATAATTTGGTGCTCAATAATCATATTTATTTAATTTTAAGGTTCTATACTTCTGAAAAACCTTTCTTTAGTATGTATTTAATAATTCTGAAACATAATATGTAACTTTATGATAATGCCTATAATTTTGTAAAAAGTTCGACATTGATCAGATATATATATACATATATATAACGGGTTGTATGCCATTTTATTTATTTTTGGTTAATTTGGTCTTGCAGCCATGTTCGTTATAAAATTGTTAAAATAACAAAACAAAGAACAGCAAGAAGATAATAACTATTCTCTTTTTTGAATTTTTTATATTTACTTCTTTTTACAAGCTCTCGCTCATTTTTTTTTTTGTTTCACATTTTCTCCCTAAAAAATATGATATGGTTATTATTTTATATAAAAACTTACCAAGGCTAACATATCTCAATGTCAGTAGAACCATAACAATACTTGCACACCTGGCCAATGCGCAAAAAAAGTATGTCGGTGTATGTATGTGTTGTATTGATATGAAATAATACAAGGAAATTACATGGAGCTAACCAACGTTTGCCAACCAGGTTCTCATGTACGCTCTTCTTACTTGATTATTATTATACAATAGAGTTTCTAACAGGGGTTTTCAGTAACTAACCTGGGACATTTTATCGGGTTTATATAGAATTGTAAAAATTGTCACTCGCATTTCGGTTTTTTAAAAAATACTGTTTTCGACTTATTCCAGAAACAGTTTTTTCGTAATGAATAAATAATTCCATAATTTCGACTATTTGATTTCTGTATTCAAAATGCCAAACTATTATATTCAGAAGAAATTGTAAAGGTTTTGTTAAAAAGAATAAAAAAAAAAAATAAGAACATTATAGTCGGTCTAGACCGACTATGACTTATCATCCGGTACCTGGTAGTCATTTATTTTTCGAAAAAATAAAAATAAACCAAATTTGAGAAAGATCTGTGAAATATTTTTGTTTTTTTTATATGTGACTATGACTAAAAATGGTTCTTCAGGGTTAATTTTGAGTATAATGAATGAGTGTAATACAAACATATAAATCAAATTTGACCGGGATCTGTATGATAATTTGGATCCTAGAGTAATTTAAGTCAATCTCATAGCATTCTGAACATGTATATACAAATTTTTATTGAAATTTTTTTTATATCTGCGACCTGTAGTTTAGTTACAAAGTTCACTTATATAGAAGCACAGACAGACATTCAGACGGAAATCACTTAATCGACTCAAGAAATGATTGTGAGTTGATCGCTATAAAAAATGGTGAATCTACGTCAAGCATTTTTGGTATTTACAAACACCAGCACAGATTTACGATACCCTAACCACAGAGTAGTATAGGCTATAAAAATTTATATTGTATCACAAAATTTACTTTTTAATCAAACTTTTACTATTGTCCAAAATTAAAAAAAAAAAAAAACTTTAATATAATAAATAAATAAAATTATTTATGCATGTTATAAAATGTTATTTTCCCAATTAACTGATTTCATTATATTTCTTGTATACATTAGAATGCTCATTATAATTAGAGCGCATTAAAATAAGCCTTTTTTAATTAGACTTAGGCTTCAGTGAAAACTTAGACGCAAGACAATGAGTTTATCGTGAACTCCTTTTTTAGAATCGCTCCATACAGAGTGTTGCATGTACTCTATAAGTTGTACTATAAAGTAAGGTAACAAAAATAAGGGAACAAATGAACACATACAGAGTTACATTTCATATATTAAGGCTTGAGAGAATAACTTACAGCAACCTGTTACAATGAACACTTGCCGCTTACAAAAATATCTGTTTGGCACTATTATTGTTTCATAGCTTGAGAGATAATATATTGAGGCTAATTACTTGTGCTCAATGTTTTCAATATTGGATTTTTTTTATACAAAAATTTTTTCAATAACAACATTCCTTTTGTTTTGACCCAGAACTATTTTGTGCAGCTGAAAGCTTATGAAAGCTAGATGGGATGAGCTTTTATAATATTCTTTATATCAATATTACTTATTTATCTCTTATACCAGTGATTTCTTAACGTCACCAACTAGTTTTTATACCCTATCCCGCTATGTGGTCAGGGTGTAATGACTTTATGCTGATGTTTGTAACTACCAAACATATTTGACCTAGACCCACCTTTGATTATACTGATCGACTCAGAATCACTTTCTGAATCGATTTACCGATGTCCGTCCGTCCGTCTGTCCGTCTGTGTGTGCATGTAAACCTTGTAATCAAACTATAGGACGCAAATGTGAACATATTTTGATAAAATTAGGTTTGTGAGTTTATATCAGCCATATCATAAACGATATTAAAATTGGCGAAAATCGGTGCATGTTCAGACATAGTCCCCATACAAATGACACCTATGAAATCGACTTAAATTGATATATGATCCAAAGTATCATATAGATCTTGGTAAAATTGGGTTTGTGTGTGTTTATTACATCCATTAATCAGTAGTCAAAAACTAAACCCTATAGGACAATACTTAGTCATAGCCCCCATTTAAAGCTGATTCCCGATCTTCACTTAAATCTATCAAAAAACAAAAATATTGCACAGATTTTTCTCAAACTTGGTTTGTATATGTTTTGCAACAAATAAGTGATCTTACCAAATAAGGTCGGCATCGCTCCATTTTTCGACCTAGTCTCCATATAAATATAGCATCCGATATGAACTTTTTCATATTCAAAGGAAAAAAATTAATAACAATGCCACTCAAATTTGGTTTATGCTTATTTTCTATATCCAATTAGTTGGGTCTAAGAGATAGGGTCTCTAAACGCATGGTGTAGGGTATCGTATAGTCGGTCTGGACATTTCAAGACATTCATATACATACACTCAAACCTGTTTTTGTGCGGTCTCTCTTTGTGCGATTTATTTTTATGCGATATATGCAAATTTAGAAAAAAATACACAAAACAAATCGCACAAATAAGAAATCGCACAAAGAGAGACCGCATAAAAACTCTCATTTTATCTGAATTGGAAATGTTACTTTGCATTTGTGTTTTAGTATTTGTGCATTGTGGCTTAACTAATACAGGGGTGACTTTATTTAACTGGTATGATGAATGAACATCTAAATAACACAGAAAATATGTGATTATCAATAAATAACTACAACTTCTTGTGGGTTTTTTTTAGACATTTTAACTGAGTTATTATTTTTTTTAAATATATTTAGTAATTTTTAGCTTTTGATTTAAACTTGGGTTTTTTTGTGTGGTAGTCAATCGCTTTATCTTCTGACATATTGTTGGTTATAAATAACAACTGTCTTAAGACCTGGTTAGACAAGCGCAACGTACTGTACCAGTAACTTAACGTATCAACTGATCGAAATTTTATGAAAAGCATTATAACCAATTAACGGGGTCAAAAGTCATGTAAAAGGAACTGCCTATTCTATTTAACCATTCTCTACCCGTGTTAATTTCTGTAGCACATATACCCGCGCGCGGTCTAACAGACCGAAAGTTTGAATTTTCTAGCGTCTCTATGAAACAATGTGTATAAAAAAGTGTTTTGTCGGTCTCACAGACCAAAGCGCGGGTATATGAAGGTTAAAATATAATTTTGCAACGTTTGTATGTGACATGTCTAAACAGCTGATTTTTTTTTTTTTATAAGTACATATATATCCCCTATTAATGCAGTGCACTGTGTTGATATCAGGAAAACATGGCATGTTTGTGGATATTTGACTTGAATGTATTTACATATACTAGCAGATTCCAGCGCTCGAAATTTGAGTGCAATTTCTAGGAAGCGTTATTTTTCAACTTAGCCAATTCACAAACCAACACTTTTATGGTTTATTATTATTGTGAATGAAGATAACAAACTAATTAACAAACACATTAACAAATTTAATAAAATACACATAGCATATGTATAATTTTATGTATGTGTTAGTAGCAACTTTAAATGCAATTTACTCAAAATAAAGGAAAAAACCTGTAAATCTGCGAAAAAGAAATACCTTTCATATAATATACGTTTGGTCAAAATCGGAATAAAACGGTAGAACAAAACATCGGTCACAAGAAATCGCCTAGCCTATTAATATTATGTATTATAATACATGTGTAATTTTAGTTTTTGTACATTAACTTCATTGGTATTTATCAGATTCAAATTTTTAAAACAATTTTATATTTCTATTAAAACGATAAACTTGACATTTCAACAAAATCTATAATATTATATAAAAATGTGTGACTGTTCGTAGACTTTTCTGGTATAAATCCGGATGAATTTACGATTCAGAAAAATAATGGTTTTGCCAAATGCTTAATTTGCGAAAGATTACTAAAATCGCATGTGGGCAACATAAAATGCCATTACGAGCACATTCACAAAAAAGAATTAAATTCTGTAGATGGAGTAATGCATGGATTGGACAACTTTCCTTCGTCAGAAGAAACCATAAAAGGATATGAGGGCATATCACCAAAAACCCTTTTTTATACCCTATACCACTATGTGGTTTGGGTATAATGACTTTGTGCTGCTGTTTGTAACTACCAAAAATATTTGACCTAGACCCATCTTTAATTATACCGATCGAATCAGAATCACTATCTGATTCGATTTAACGATGTCCGTCCGTCCGTCCGTCCGTCCGTCTGTGTGTCCATGTAAAGCTTGTAATCGAACTGCATGTCGCAAATATGAATATATTTTGATGAAATTTGGTATATAAGCTTTTATCGGCCATGGGATGAACGCTATTGAAATTGGTCCATGTTCAGACCAAGCCCCCATACAAATGACCCCTATGAAATCGACATAAATTGCCATAAGGTCCAAATTATCATACAAATCTTAGTCAAATTGGGTTTGTATGTGTTTATTACATCCATTAATCAGTAGTCCGAAAATGATCCCTATGGGACAACTCTTAGTCATAGGCCCCATATAGAGCTGCTTCCCGATCTTCTCTTAAATCTATCAAAAAACAAAAATATTGCACTGATTCTTCTAAAATTTAGTTTGTATATATTTTTGCAAAATACAAGAGACCTTACCAAACATGTTCAGGATCGGTCCATTTTTGGGCCTAGTCCCCATATAGATATAGCATCCGATATGAACTTTTTCATATCTGCAGACAAAAAAATTTATAAAAATCCCACTCAAATTTGGTTTAGCTTATTTTCTATGTCCAGTTAGTTGGGCCTATGGGATAGGGTCTCTAAACGCATGGTATAGGGTATCCTATAGTCGGTCTAGACCGACTATAATTTTCTTGTTTATTTATACACCTCTTGAAAGGTATATAAATTCTTATGGTCCGAAAGACTTTTGACCAACAAGCATGTAAATGCATAAACATCGATGTGGGCTTCAAAATAAGATCTATCTAACAGCCTTTACGTGATTGAGGTTTGAACTTAGAAAATGCAGATTTTTTGTCAAAGTTACCCTTAAACTAGTAGTCTTTATTAGACTGACACTCTTCAGTAGTGATTTACCGTGTTTAGTAAAAATAAAGCACCAGAAGTTGCAAAAATGTGTAACATAGGTTTGGTGAATTAATCTATAAAACACATACTTGTTTTACAAAAAAAAAAAAAAACATCTTTCTAAAAAACTTTTTTTTTAATACTTTGTTCATTTTATACTTTATTCAAAAATATTGTTAGTTTTTTTTTTCTTAGAAATTAAATATTTTTGTGTTTTATTTTTATTATTTTTAGTTTTTAAAATCCGATCTCTGATAGACCAAACTAAAAAAATAAACACATATAATTCGTGCGAGTAAGAATTGGTACACCTAATTACCCCTAAAAAAAATATATTATTTGTGCAAATCTATGTACATACATAAATTCTAATTATAATAACATTTTATTAACATTCTTGGATGTTGCTTAGAGTACTTTTTATATAAGACACATAGCATACATATGCAGTAATAAAGTTGTTTGTTTTAAATAATTTTATTTATTATTTTTTACTGGGAAGTGTTAAAAAAATAGAAAATATTTTACACATTTTAAACAGTTCATGTAGTCTATTGATATTTTATTCGCAAAGAGTTTAAAAATTTTTTTATGAACTGTCACCGGCTTTATAAAGCTTTTATAGCAATTTAATTTATTCCATCAAATACAAGTCTGCATTTAATCAAATTTTATAAAGTTTTTATGCAGTGAACCTGTTTTTGATAACAAACTAGTGCTTTTTGTTTTCAATAATGCTGTTATATTCGTAACTTTGCAATACTGACTCCATACTTTGATTTCGACACTTAAATCTTGATCGATAAATTTTATGGTATAAAAACAATGTTTTTATAAAATATTTATTGGAATGAAACAAGTTTATATCTGTGGCAAAAAGCAATACCTGCTAAAGTCGACATTCGCGAATCTTTATATGTAAATATTGTACATTTAACTCCTAAAACAATATACATGCATAGATGTTTTTTATTCTTTGTAACCATCAATAAAAAAAAACGATTTAAATAACGGCGTTCAGTTTATAGGTCTACTGAAACCGCAAATTGGATTCAAATGGTTCCAAAGTGGCGATTAATTGAAATTTAGCAATCAAGTTTTTGCAATTAAATTTGGTATCGGGTAAAAGTAGATAAAATTCTGCATCACTAGTTGTCAAAATCATTCAACTAGGTTGTTTTTTCGCAGTGAGCTGTCAAAGTTAGAAAATTATTGCTGTTTTTGCGAAAAATGGAAAAATTGAAACTCTTTACAATTTAAGTGCTTATTTTTTCATTAAATCTTTCAAAAGTAAAACTTTTGTGATGGAACCTTCAACTTCAGGTATTTTGGTATATAGTAAATACTTTTTTGTTTATATTGTGTATAAATATTTGTCATATTTTTTTTTAAAAAAGGTCTAAAATTGGGTCTTTTTCCACTTTTAATGGGCCTCAATTTCTTAAGTTAGATTTAATTAGTTATTTATTGTTCTGTTTGAGATCATGTATACGTTTGCTAATAATAGAAAATATTAGTTAGTTAGATTTGTAATTACACACAGAAAATAAATTTTCCAATCGAATTGTTCAAAACTTCAGTAACCGTGTTTTCGATTGTAGCAACAGAAATTTAATAGGAGCTTCATATTTTCTATTGTGATATAACATTTACTGTCACAACCACAGAATTTTATTAGTAATTAAATCGAAATTCGGGTACTAGATTCATCGCAATTCGGTTGGCAGTAAATTCGGTAGCTACAATGAATCTGTTTCCTGTGTGTAGTTTTGTAGATTTTATAAAAATATAGGAATTCAGTTTGTATTTACAAAAAAAAAAAAAAAGTTGAGACAATGCGTATGCTTGTGACTACCAAAAATACCCACCTTTTATTATACCGATCGACTCAGAATCACTTTCAGAATCACTTTCTGAGTCGATTTAGCGATGTCCGTCCGTCTGTCTATCTGTGTGTCCATATAAACCTTGTAATCAAACTACAGGTCGCAAATGTAAACATATTTCGAAGAAATTTGGTATCAGCCATAGCATGAACGCTATTTAAATTGGCGAAAATCGGTGCATGTTCAGACATAGTCCCCATATAAATGACACCTATGAAATGGACTTAAATTGCCATATGATCCAAATTATCATATAGATATCGGTCAAATTGGGTTTGTATACGTTTATTTCACCCTTTAATCAGTAGTCCAAAAATAAAACCTATAGGAAAATTTTTATTCATAGCCCCCATATAAATATGCTTCCCGATCGTCACTTAAATCTATCAAAAAAACAAAAATATTGCACAGATTTTTCTCAAATTTGGTTTGTATATGTTTTTGCATAAAATAATTGACCCTACCAAATATGGTCAGGAACGATCCATTTTTCGACCTAGTCCCCATATAAATATAGCATCCGATATGAACTTTTTCATATTCAAAGGAAAAAAAAATCACAAATTATTATATAACAATATTTAAAAATAATAATAATGCCACTCAAATTTGGTTTATGGTTTATTTCTATATCCAATTAGTTGGGCCTTAGAGATAGGGTCTCTAAACGCATGGTACAGGGTATAGTATATCGTATAATTTTCTTACTTGTTTTTATTTGCTCTTTTATATAAAAAGTCTGGTTGTTATTTATTGTGTTTTTGTGTTTAAATATTGTCTTTTTCTATATTTTTGGTATTTTGGTTATTGTTTTTGTTGATGCATTTGTTTTTTTTTATAGAGATGGTTGAGTGACTTTGATCACTTAAACTCACATACACAAAATTTTATCACCCACAATTTACAGTAGGTAAACTTTTTTTTTATACATTTAGAAAAAATCAAGTGATTAAATTACATTTCCACCATGACCACAAATGGTTTTCGAATTTATGTTCACATACTAAAATTTTTTAAACCAAAAAAAAAAACTATAGCCACCATAAGTGGGAAGGAACATGGTATGTATGATTCCACACGATTAAAATGATTTTCAATGAAAATTTTTTTTCAATCTTTTTTTTTTTCTGTAATAGTTATTTTTTATGTGTTTATGCTTATTCATCAACAAAAAAATATATAATATTTCCTAATGTGACTTTTTTGAGTTAAATTTGTGGTATTATGGAATTTGGAGAGAATTTAAATTTAAAATTTTACTAATATAAATTCATATTAAATATTTATTCCTTTCTCATTTTTTAAAAACGTGTTTTTTTTCTAAAAAGCACATTAAATATGCTCTAATTTGCAACTTAAATTACTAATTTATCGCTTTTCGTTCTAAACTTACTACCAAAGTTCTGAAATAGCAACATTTTTCTCAAAATACACAAAAGCGCCTGACAGCTTAAAAAAATTTTTTTGTCCATCTTTTTTTGAATGCTGGTTTTATATATATATCCATCAATAAAAAAATAACAATATTTTAACACTAAGGCTTCCCTGAATTAATCGCCAATTTGGGTACCATCGAACCCACTATGCGCCGTTAGTGAAACAGCCAGGCCAGTGTATAGCTTTATTGTTCTTAATTGGAGCACCCAATTCGTATTTTCACTACAAAAATTATTTTGGGAAAATAAATTCAATAGAAATTTACCGGCATTCAAACAAAACTAAACCAATAGGGAATTTCGTTTTGTTTTGTAATTTTGGCATAATGTTTTTGTTGACCCTTACTACCGTTTTACAGTACCCTCGGAAATAAGTTAAATAGCATTCAAACAAAACATAAACCAATCGGGAATATCGTTTCGTTCCGAAATTTTGGCATGTTGTGTTTGTTAAACCTTTCTACCGTTTTAAGCAAAACACTCTCCTTATAGATGTTTACAATTTACAATTTTTTGATAGTTCATGTCACTTTAACCTTTTAAACGTTAATTATTTTTAAATTTATGTTTTATCTGTAGCGATATCTGTAAATTTTTCTGCATGCGATGTTCTAAAAATAAATACAAATATTTTTGTTTATTCCTGTATTATTCGATTTAACGTAACGGATATAATATATTCTTATACCCTATACCACTATGTGGTTTGAGTATAATGACTTTGTGCTGCTGTTTGTAACAACCAAAAATATTTGACCTACACCCATCTTTAATTATACCGATCGAATCAGAATCACTATCTGATTCGATTTAACGATGTCCGTCCGTCCGTCCGTCCGTCTGTGTGTCCATGTAAAGCTTGTTATCAAACTGCAGGTCGCAATTATGAATATATTTTGATGAAATTTGGTATTTGATCTTCTATCGGCCATGGGATGATCGCTATTGAAATTGGTGAGAATCGGTCCATGTTCAGACCTAGCCCCCATAAAAATTACCCCTATGAAATCAACACATATTGCCATAAGATGCAAATTATCATACAAATCTTAGTCAAATTGGGTTTGTATGTATACATATATTACATCCATTAATCAGTAGTCCAAAAATAATCCCTATTGGACAACTCTTAGTCATAGTCCCCATATAGAGCTGCTTCCCGATCTTCACTTAAATCTATCAAAAAAGAAAAATATTGCACTGATTCTTCCCAAATTTTGTTTGTATATATTTATATTTACATATTATATTTATATATACAAGAGACCTTACCAAACATGGTCAGGATCGGTCCATTTTTGTGCCTAGTCCCCATATAGATATAGCATCCGATATGAAATTTTTCATATCTGCAGCCAAAAAAATTAAGAAAAATCCCACTCAAATTTGGTTTATGCTTATTTTCTATATCCAGTTAGTTGGGTCTGAGAGATAGGGTCTCTAAACGCATGGTATAGGGTATCATATAGTCGGTCTACACCGACTATAATTTTCTTACTTGTTTATTTATGACATGCAAAGCCATTTGTTTTAAAGCTATATTTTTTTAAACTATAGTTAAACGACAAGAACATCTATAATATTAATAGGTTAGGCGATTTCTTGTGACCGATGTTTTGTTCTACCGTTTTATCCCGATTTTGACAAAACGTATATTATTTGAAAGGCATTTCTTTTTAGCTGTTCACCAGATTTACACATTTTTTTAATTTCTTTCCTTATTTTGAGTAAATTGCATTTAAATTTGCTACTAACACATACATAAAATTATACAATATGCTATGTGTGTGTTTATTAAATACGTAAATGTGTTTGTAATAAAAATGAGTTTGTTTTTTGTGTTGATTTGTGAGTTGGCTATAATTGATTAGCATACCTTTAGTGTCTTTATTTAATGAAAAAATAAAATTTCCTAGAATTTGCACTCGAATTTTGAGGGCTGGAATCTGCTAGTATACATATATAACATAACTTATGTTGTATTGCGGAACTGAAAAGTGAAGTGAAACTTGTAACAATGCATAATATTTAGTATCAAACAAATTATTGGAAATGTATGAATGAAAATGCCATATAAAAGAGTTAAGGGTTATTAAACCTAGGTCCATGACTAGATCTTGTAAATATTATATATGAGTCGTTTCGACTGATAAAAAGTTTTATCTGATTACGATGAAAGAAGTATAATGCAAAATTAAAGCAGCACTCGAAGATTCGTTCGGAAAATTTCTAGAGTAGCCAAAGGAAAAATTGAGAATTTGAAGCAAAAGATGTATTGGTTTTTAAAAAGTGGGTCTAAATACTATGTTTATGTTTATACCCTATACCACTATGTGGTTTGGGTATAATGACTTTGTGCTGCTGTTTGTAACAACCAAAAATATTTGACCTACACCCATCTTTAATTATACCGATCGAATCAGTATCACTATCTGATTCGATTTAACGATGTCCGTCCGTCCGTCCGTCCGTCTGTGTGTCCATGTAAAGCTTGTAATCAAACTGCAGGTCGCAAATATGAATATATTTTGACGAAATTTGGTATTTGATCTTTTATCGGCCATGGGATGAACGCTATTGAAATTGGTGAGAATCGGTCCATGTTCAGACCTAGCCCCCATACAAATGAACCCTATGAAATCAACATATATTGCCATAAGATCCAAATTATCATACAAATTGGGTTTGTATGTATATATTACATCCATTAATCATTAGTCCAAAAATGATCCCTATTGGCCAACTCTTAGTCATAGGCCCCATATAGAGCTGCTTCCCGATCTTCACTTAAATCTATCAAAAAACAAAAATATTGCACTGATTCTTCTCAAATTTTGTTTGTATATATTTTTGCAAAATACAGGAGACTTTACCAAACATGGTCAGGATCGGTCCTTTTTTGGGCCTATTCCCCATATAGATATAGCATCCGATATGAACTTTTTCATATCTGCAGCCGAAAAAATTAATAAAAATCCCACTCAAATTTGGTTTATGCTTATTTTCTATATCCAGTTAGTTGGGCCTGAGAGATAGGGTCTCTAAACGCATGGTATAGGGTATCGTATAGTCGGTCTAGACCGACTATAATTTTCTTACTTGTTTATATATATGTATGTATATGTATATATATATATATATATGTATATGTTTTTATACCCTATACACTATGTGGTCAGTGTATAATGACTTTGTGCTGATGTTTGTAACTAGCAAAAATAGTTGACTTAGACCCATCTTTTATTATACTGATCGACTCAGAATCACTTTCTGAGTCTGTGTGTTCACGCAAACCTTGTAATCAAACTACAGGTCGCAAATATGAATATATTTCGATGAAATTTGGTATATAAGCTTCTATCGGCTATAGCATGAATGCTATTGAAATTGGTTAAAATCGGTACATGTTCAGACATACCAATGACCCCTATGAAATCGACTTAAATTGTCATAAAATCCAAATTATCTTATAGATTTCGGTCAAATTGGGTTTGTGTATGTTTATTACTCTCATTAATCAGTATTCCAAAAATAAAACCTATAGGACAATTCTTGAAGCGACGCACAGTAGAACATATGAGATTGCAAAACTCAAAAATTGCATGTGCGCTTACCATATTTTGAATTAACTCAACTTATAGGAAATTGTTCAAAGATTACAAATTAGCTACCCTCAACAAAATTAGATTTTTAGTTTAGGAGATATAACCCTTCGTAGTTGCCCGATTTTCAGTTAAAAAAAACACAATTTTTAGGCAATTTAATCCGGTTTCAGGTAGAATATAAAAAACTAGGTAACAAACAGTCGCATTTTTTCACTGTTTGCTTTGTGTTTCTCCAGCTATAAATATAATATAGTCAACATCCAATAACAGAACTATAATATGACATGATCGCCATAGGTAAGCACACATCTTATTTGAACACGTGCATAGTATCAAAATTGCGTAAATCGATCTAAATCCCATTTATTACCCTTTCATTAACCCTTAATCCAAACGGTACATATCAGGTAATAGATCAGACTATAAATTGAAAAATAGGCATAATCCCATAAATAGTCTTTGACTGAAAGTTGGCGCGACAACTGCTTTATATATAGTGTGGAAAATTATTTTTGAAAATTCAAAATTGTTTGATCTGTTTAGGAACTCAACCACCCCAACGGAAACCCCTTTAGAAGAACTTGATAGCTTATGCGATAATCTGCAGAGAAGCGATTATTAACGAGGAATGGTTGAAAGTATCCCGTGGTATTCAGAAATTCAACTCCAAATACGAGGACTGGCTTAATGAGGCCTTCCTGGATACATTGGCAGAAGATGAACCCACCACATCAACCGGGCGTGCAAGAGGAAGGCAACAAAATAGTATGGAGGAGTGTACAAGTTTTACAAGACAAAGGAAACTTGCCGATGCCAACTATTTAACCAAAGACCATTTATCGGAAGCGCTGTCTATTAAATATACAAGGGACAATGACAAAGTTAGGTCGCAGATTACAAAATCTGTTGTTGTTGCTTATGCAAGCCCACTGCGACTTAAAAGGATTAAAGAGAGCATTCCCACGCCCCCAAACGCACACCTTCAAGAGTATGGCTCCGAAGAAGCCTTGTTTATGGACAGCCCAAAAATGCAGAAACCACTGCATACGGAGGCTACGCAAGTTTCTGTGAAAGTCAATGTGCAGGATATTAATGGACCATACAGTAACACGATGGGAACACTTCGCGGAGATTTTTTGAAAATGATGAGGCAGTAACTGGAATCACTGGAATTAACTATCAAATCATATGGAGAATATGCTTAGAAAACTGCATCGCTTTTGGTTGAAGTGTATCCACTGAAGAAATTGACTCCGACAATCCATCAATTAGAAGCGCATGGCAAAGATACAATTGAATATCAGTCTTTGCCAATTGGAGAGCTTTCCGAAGAAACTCAACGAATTTTATAAAAAATATAGATGCTCGAAAACGTTCAAAGTATCAAGGGTGGGGCAAAATAAGGACCTCTTCAACATGTTGGCAGCATCTTCCAACTCGCTTATTTCATCTCTGCGGCATGTGAAAAGAGTTAGAATTCAATAATTATAGTTCAGAAATAATTTGTCTATCAGATGTACCTTCTGTAATGAATTGTGATAATTATTTTAAAGCAATTTGAAAAAATAATCTGAAACTATGTCCATAGACTTGTTGTGGCCAAAGATTAATTCTAAAATAGTCACGCAAAGTCACGCACAGTCACGGAGAGATTCGAAATTCATATGCATAAGGAAAGAAAGAGTTAATAAAAACTTTGTTTTTATGGGTTAGATTATTTATTTATGAATAACAATTTTAAAACATAAAAAAGACCTTGAAAAAGAAACATAAATAATCTAATCCATAAAAACAAAGTTTTTATTAAAAGTTTTATTAAAACATAAGAGTTTTGGATCTATCCGTGACTGTGCGTGACTTTGCGTGACTATTTTAAAATTAATCTTTGGGCACAACAGATCTATGGACCAAGTTTCAGATTGATTGGATGAGGGGAAATGAGGTTTAAATCACTTCGTGACTGTGCGTGACTATTCGTGACTCGTGAATTTTTCGTCTAATGGTTTTGCAATTGAGTTTCCACAATAACTCTAGTAGAAACTCTTCCATTTTTTTAATATATCAAATTTACTTGAAATTGAATTTCTGGCGCCATTTTTATTTTTTGTTTGTGGATAAATATTGATTTTTTATACCTTATAACGCTCTGTGAGTTAGTGCTGATGTTTGTAACTACCAAAAATACTTGAGTTAGATCCACCACAGAATCACTTTCCGTGTGTCCATGAAAATTCTGTAATCAAACTAGAAGTCGCAATTATAAATATATTTTGATGATATTTGGTACATAAGCATTTGCCGTAAGATCCAGGATTATCATGTTGATATCGAAAAATTCCAAGAATAAACCTGTTAGTCATAGTTCCCATATTAAATTGCTTCCGATCTTCACTTACTACATCGAGTGAAATATGTATACGGGGGCCTCACATAGATATGGCGTGATAAGTGTCAATTTCTTCTGTTTATTCAGTAGGGCCAACTATTAGAAAAATTGTTTGAAAATTTCATGGCATTTCATTAATTAGAAAAAAAGTTACCGTTATAAAAATGATGCTGCTTTCAAAGTTTTCAAAAAAAATGGATTGCAAAGAGTCTCGTGTTTTGACTAAACATTGTTTTTTGGTGGGAAAAAATACTGTCCTAGCCAAAGAATGGATCGAAATATTATAGTGAATCTTCGCCATCATATTCAATGGTTAAAATGTGGTATTCCGAATTTAAACGTGATCGTACGAGCACAACTGATGTAGATCGTCCTGAGGCACTTACCGAAGAAAACGTAGGAAAAGTGCGTTAGGTTGTATTGGATGATAGAAAGATTAAAGTGACTGAGATTGCTGGCATCGTAAAGATATCAACAGAACGAAATCGGCATATATTACATGATCATGTAAATTTGGAAAAGCTTTCTGCTCGATGGGTGCCGCGATTTTTAACAGCTGAACAAAAACAGAAACGTGCTCATGATTCAAGTATACTTTGGAGATATTTGAAATAAATTCAACTGAATTTTTATGCCGATTTATAATAATGGATGAGACTTGGATTTTTTATTATACACCGAATTTATTATTATACAGTCTGCGGATTGGTTAGAAGCGTGCAAAAGCCGACCAAAACGGCTAAAGATTCAACAAACGGCTGGAAAGGTAATGGCCGGTTTTTTTTTGGAATGGACGTGGTATAATATGTATTGGAGAAAGGAAAAACTATAACTGTCAAGTACTATGTTGAGTTATTGGACAGATTGGATAGAGAAATTTAGAATAAAGACTACTTAAATAGGAAAAAAATCTTGTACCTTCATAACAAAACACCGACGGAAAATTGAAAATTGATTTCGAATTGCTTGCCCACCCTCCGTATTCTCCATATCTCCAAATTGATAAGGTACGAAATTTCGTAACAAACGATCGCTGTGCATCACTGAGAATCATTGAAGACTCTTTAAATATCAAAAAGAAAGAATTCGAACCATCCCCCGTGACGATTTGGGCAAAACAAAAGTGTGCTAAATTTGTTTGTTACATGATATTGCCACACGGTCAAAAAAATAATGACTGTGCCTCCACCGTATTATTCCTTATTCCCAAAATTTGAAAATAAGTTAAAAGGGTGTTGTTTTGAGGATATTTCTACCATAGAAGAAGTTTCGACGCGTGCTTATCAGGGCATTCCACAAAGTGATTTACAACAGATGTTCAATTAATTAATAAATCGCTGAAAAAGGGCATTGAAACCGGACCAAGTCTTAAAAATTATTTGACGCACTGTGTTTTTGATAAAGTAACTTTTACCAAATATAAAATTTATCATATTTGTGGGAAACAAATTCATAACAAATTTTATTTTTTTTTTTTTTTTGATTTATTTTCACTTTCGGTCAGAACACTTTAGTTGTTTTAGTAGAAAGAATGAAATTTAGAAAATAAAAATATTGGAACTTTTTTCATTGTAGCTTGCATTTATGGAAAATTTTTGGCATGCAAAATTCTTGGTTAACATATTAAAGTACTGGTAACATTGAAAAAGTTTTAAATATTTGCGAACTATAGTGGTTAAGAGAGTACATGTAAAACTAGAGACCACATTTATTGTAGTAAATATTCGTTCTCAGTTTTTAGTTTTCTCATCTCATGTTTCAAGGTTTAATTTAAATAAATATGTCATACATATTAAACTTTTGAAACCAGTTTGTTCACAAAAGAAATTATATTTAAATTTAGATTTTTGTTTTTTATAACCATTAGTGACGTCATCCTGTAGACATAAGATCCTTTTCCTTTTTCCGAAACTAGGGTATCGTATAGTCGGCTTACCGGCTATAACTTTCTCACTTTTTATAATATGAAGGAGATACAAACAAAAAATAAAGAAATCGAAATTAATAAAAATAAATATTTTAAGCAAAAGAAATTCCAATGTGTTGTTTATAAAGTGTTAAACGATTGATTGTTCAAGGTCGAAATAAACTAAAAATCTTCAGCGTTAAGCAGCCTCAGTAACAAATTTTCTGATTGTGTAAAAAAAGATAATTTATGAAGAAGCAACAAAGAAAATAAATGATGACGCACTAATGATAATATATCCAAATGTCTAACGTTACGTGGCAAATAATAATTACGGTAAGAGACCGACTATACGATACTCAATAATTTGAGCCTCAGAAAAGATTATTTTTTCCAATCAAATTGGGTCAGGTCATTAATGGACATTAAAAATAAACTTAACCACATTTAAGTAAGATTGTTATTTATTTGTTTACGTACAAATAGTGCCACGTGGTCTACAAATGTGCCGACAAGACCATATTTAGTAAAGTCACTTACGCAAATATGAGTAAAATCAAAATTGTAAATCTTTATATAGATCTATAATATTAATAGACTAGGCGATTTCTTGTGACTGCTGTTTTGTTCTACCGTTTTATCCCGATTTTGACCAAACGTATATTATTTGAAAGGTATTTCTTTTTAGCCGACTTACAGATTTTAAAATTTTTTCCTATATTTTGAGTAAGTTGCATTTAAAGTTGCTACTAACACATACATAAAATTATACAATGCTATGTGTGTGTTTATTAAATTTGTTCTTGTGTTTGTAATAAAAATGAGTTTTTTTTGTGTTGATTAGTGAATTGGCTATAATTGATTAGCATACTGATTAGCATAAAATTTCCTAGAATTTGCGCTCGAATTTCGAGGGCTGGAATCTGCTAGTTTAAATGAATATTGGGAGGCGTCTTTATATAGGGACTATAACTATCACTGTTTATTTGAGAACTGCTGATTTATGGATATAATGGTAACAATTTTCTGTATCTTGGGGTAGTTAAAGTTTGTCTCATAAGTTCAAAGGAAATCGTCCTTGAGATGACCTACTAAACTTAATTTAGATATGAACAATTTGTAGGCAAGATTTATATAGACATCGTAATATCAAGAACAATTTTGGATCGACATATTCATACTTACATTTTGGAAATATTTTGCCCATAATTATTGGAAATATACATTGTTTATCATTGTTTGATAAAACTTATTATCGAATCGTTGTATCATGTATCATTTTCGATAATAATTGTTTGTTGGGTAAAAACAAGAAGTAATATTTTAACTACACCGGCATACAAGTGCTTCGTTTATCCGAATTTGTTAGTACAAGATGCTTGGCTAACTCCATAGTAGATGCTGTAATTTGATTTGGCTTTTGATATTAAGTGTCAAAAATTGTGGCACACTTTTATGACTAAAAACAGACAACAAATAACAAAAACCAAATTGTTGAGGATTTTTTAAAATCAAGGCCTTATAAAACCAATAAGTTTTTTTTTTTTTGATATTACGATGACAAACATGCTGGTTAAAATTTAAAAATACAATTCCAGTAACATGATCGATTCAGTAATCCGCTTCTTTTGATTTTTTTAAATTATCTAAACTTATATCTCATAAGACTTACATACATGTACATATGTATATGGGTGTCTGTATATAAAACTTGAACTAGGCTTTTGTATGTAAATTTAATTGGTTTTTTTTTAAAACACCAAGAAAGAAGATGATAATAAGATTAGATATGAAATTATATTTTAGGCAGTTGTGATAGACAAACAAATAAAATATTTACTAAATACTTTTTTTATTATTTCTCTTTGACGATTATTTGAGTTGGATACAAAAATACTACAAAAGCTTTGATTACACAAATAAATTATATTACTTAATCAACTCACGAATAGTACAATACACCTCTACAGTAACATATGGCAAAACCAGTATGCAGGAGAAACAAAGAATATATAAATTAAAAGCTTAGCTTCGTACCCCTGATTTCAAATAGAAATCCACCACCAATTCTCTTACAACATATTATAATTGCCCCTTATAGTGCAAGGCTTGTATTTGATTATAAAAACCCTGCTGACGTGCGCAAGGCGCTCTCTCGTGTTTTGTGGCACGTCGCGTTATGTACTTAAAAATGAACAAAGAAAAACAAGTGGTTTTAATAAATACATAAACATAAAGTTTCAGTTAAAGAAACAAGTGATTAATAAATAAAACAAGATTTTTTATATCTTTAAACAAATTTGCATTTAACAATAACAAAACTAAAAGCATATATCTGATACTCTAGCTTTTATTGATTTTTTAACTTGCTCTCCTAAAAACTTATATAAAGCTTAAAAATTCACCTTTTGGTGTTGAATTTGTGTTAAGTCTTTTGCATACGACTTTTTGTAATAAAAGAAGAAGAAAATCATAGTTAACTCTTTAACTTTTAAAAGAAGTTCGAGAAATTTTTGTGTGCTGCGTTTGAAAGTGTCAGTGTAAATGAAACATTGATACCGATCGGAAGGACAAATCGCAGCTATTGCGCTTGTGTTTGAAGATCAATTTTAAAAAATTGTTTCGTTTATTTTACTGTAAAAGTGAATTTTTAAAACAAAAAAATTGAAAATAGTTCAAGTGCAAAAAAAGTTATAAATTTTAACCAATAACGTTTTTTAAAACCAAATCATGGCAAAGCTATTTGTAGTTTTTGCCATTTTAGCGGTTACTGTTACCACAGGTAAGTTTCATTTAAATTCCCTTAAGTTGTCTTATGGTTTCCAAAAATATTAACTTTAAAGTCAAAAAGTATCATAATACTTAAAACCAGTTAGATTAAATATTTTTAGATAGTTATTAAGTCTTTGAAAATATCTTTAAAAAAAAATACAAAAAGTAAAACAAAAAAAAAAAAAATGTTTCAATGTTTGTTCCTTTTACTCCATGTTCCTTTACACAACTGTTTAATTAAAAATAAATATTGGAAGGAAGCGTAAGGTAATATGTAAATTTCGATATCTTTTTTAGATTAAAAATCTAGATAACACATTTCTTGTAATTTTATAAAATTTTGGTGAACAAATCCATATTTTAGGGATGTTGAAAAAAGACAATTTCCCTCTTACTTAATGTAAATTAAATTCCTAAAATGGTAAACAACCTTGTTAAAAAGATAAAAAGGACAACTTTAATATAACAATATACGATAAACAACTTTCATTTATTCGCTAACACTGTATGCTACAACAAAAATGATATTCATCAATTACCTGTATACGAGTACCTAAAGGCTTGAAAGTAATAAACACACATACATACATATATATAAATATAAGTACCAATACTGACATGTTTATTTTTTAAATTTTATGCCTATTACATAAAAAAGCACACACAATTTTAGTAATTTTAAAAAATATATAGGTATATAAAAAACACCTTTGACATTTGAGCCAGCTTAACGGAAAAAATTATACACCATTGAAAATCTCAAAATAAATATTTTTGATTTTATCTACATACATACTCGTTCGTTTATAGACATAAATAATAAATTAATGCACCTTAATAGTAGGTCTTAAGTTGTATGAAATATGTATATAAAAAAAAATAATTCTTTAGTGACTTGTCATTGAATTTGTTTAAGTACGGGTAACAAATTTAGCAAAGTTCGTTTAATCTGCAAGAAATAAAAAAATAATTCATTCAAATTAAGCTTTTTTACTCAACTGTTGCCAAGTTCTCTTCGAATTAGAAAAATAATAAAACAAAGATTTGAAAATGTCATAGTATTATGCCATAAAAATATTTATCGAATAAATTATGATAATTAATATTATACTAAAAAAAATAAACTTTTTTTTTAGTAGGTTTAATTATAATGTATACTTTTAATAAATATTATTTTTCAAATATGTATTTTACTTTTAAAACCATTTGTATCACATTTTTCCTATTTTGAGTTTGTTGCAAATTTAATTAGTTTTATTGAATGTCGTTCGAACAGGAAATAAATCAGACTACACAGTGTAATTATTTTTTTTTAACTTTGAAGTATGAATTACTTTTAAATAAATTCGTTTTGAATAAATCGCTTATAATTCCTTACTTTGAATACGTTGACTTAAACGAATTTTTTTTAACACCCAATTAGTTCGTTGCAGGATGGCCACCAAATCATACTTATTTAGAATGTTTGTAATAGATATCATTTATAAAGTTAAGATTGACATGTGAGTGAAAAATATAATCAAGCTAGTGGCAGTCAGATGCTATACAGCTTTTCTATATATGTATTTCGGGTCAGTTCATATTAGATGCTAATGTAGTTTTAGTTTTTATACCCTATACCACTATGTGGTTTGGGTATAATGACTTTGTGCTGCTGTTTGTAATAACCAAAAATATTTGACCTAGACCCATCTCTAATTATACCGATCGAATCAGAATCACTTTTTGAGTTGATTTAACAATGTCCGTCCGTCCGTCTGTGTGTCCATGTAAACCTTGTAATCAAACTGCAGGTCGCAAATATGAATATATTTTGATGAAATTTGGTATATAAGCTTTTATCGGCCATGGGATGAACGCTATTGAAATTGGTGAGAAACGGTTCATGTTCAGACCTAGCCCCCATACAAATTACCCCTATGAAATCGACATAAATTACAATAAGATCCAAATTGTCATACAGATCTTACTCAAATTGGGTTTGTATGCGTTCATTACATCCATTAATGAGTAGTCCAAAAATGATACCTTTGGCCCCATATAGAGCTGCTTCCCGATCTTCACTTAAATCTATTAAAACACAAAAATATTGCACTGATTCTTCTCAAATTTTGTTTGTATATATTTTTGCAAAATACAAGAGACTTTACAAACATGATCAGGATCGGTCAATTTTTGGACCTAGTCCCCATATAGATATAGCATCCGATATGAACTTTTTCATATCTGTAGCCAAAAAAATTAATAAAAATCCCACTCAAATTTGGTTTTTGCTTATTTTCTATGTCCAGTTAGTTGGGCCTAAGAGATAGGGTTTCTAAACGCATGGTATAGGGTATCGTATAGTCGGTCTAGACCAACTATAATTTTCTTGTTTAACAATAATTTTAAAATATTCCTGACACTCTTAATAATAAACTTTTGTAAATTGTATTGTAAATTGTAGGTTTTTAGTTTTTTACAATATGTATGGGCTCTTTGGACCTAAGACAACTTAGGAAATATAAATTTCATATCCAATATATGGACAAAATAAATATAATAAGTAAACAATTGTACAACTTATTTTTTTTTTTAATTTTAGTAACTGCCTCGACTGGTGAACGGGTCAAACGTCAAGCTACTACAGAGGAACCTAAGAAAGAAGAATCATTTGAAAAAGAATTGTGTAAAGATAAAGACGCCGGTGAATGGTTCCGTTTGGTAGCCGGTGAAGGTGATAATTGTCGTGATGTTATTCAATGTACTTCATCGGTAAGTAAACGTATTTAAAATCATCAAAAATTATTGCGTTCAAAACGACATTTCCCAAAAAGTCATTCAAAATTTTATAATTAAAAAAAAAAATAAGATTATAGATTCCAGTTGCTTTTTTAATGCAAATTTTTTTCAATATTCGATGATAAATTCAAATAAGATTTTTTTAGATAAAGAACCAACAAAGTTTTTATTTATGGATGCTTGGTTTAATTCAATTTCTTAGTTAATGATCTCTTTTTAAACCTTTAAGATTATCGTGGAATATGCGATTTCGATCGTTAAATTGAAATACTGCGGATAGTTTTGCAATAGCAAAGAGGTTATTAAAAAATTAAAAAAAAAATTGTATTATAAAATTGGGGTTTGTTAAAATGTGTCTTAAAATTCGTACGACCTTTTTATTTTCTTTTGAACATTCCTTAATATTATTTCCACCCTGTATAGTTAAGCAAGGATCGAAACCAAAGTGATAAAATACTACAATAATTACCTTCGCAAAATTGTTTTACTTTTTAGGGTCTCCAAGCTATCCGTTGCCCAGCTGGTTTGTATTTCGATATTGAAAAGCAAACTTGTGACTGGAAAGAAGCCGTTAAGAATTGTAAGTTCAAGAACAAAGAACGTCGTGTTAAACCACTATTGCACACCGACGAACCTTTGTGCCAAGATGGTTTCTTAGCTTGCGGCGATGGAAACTGTATTGAACGTGGTCTTTTCTGTAATGGTGAGAAAGATTGTTCCGATGGTTCTGATGAAAATACATGTGGTAAGTAATTAAAAAAGGTTTTAAATTTGTTATTTTAATTGCATACTAAAAACTACAAAGTATAAAACTACAAAGTACTAAAAACTACAAAGTATAAATCACTAGATTATATATATGTGCAATGTGTATTTTATGTACTTCCTTAACAAAAATAACCTATTCTTATAAAATAGATTTTCGTCGGTATAATCCAATAATGTAATTCGGTAATTTTGAAAAAAAAAACTGCAAATATAAGAGATCATCAAAAATCAACTGAACGAACGTATTTTTAAATAATTTTGTCATAATTTTGAGATTTACGGGCGCAGTCTATAAAACGAAACTATTATAAATCATATGAATAAATTTTAAAACTATTTCAAAGTTTTGATTCATACAAATTTTAATCGTTTCGTTTTATACAATGAGCCCTTTAGTTTTCACAAATATTTCACAATAGCACTAAATAAAGCGTAACATATTTTTTTATTGTAAATTTTAATTTTTAACTTAAATACAAGAAAGATGTTAGGCTTACGGAAAGTAAGATAACATTTAATTATGATTTCGAACCAAACTATGTGTTAACCAAGTCTCATTAAAATTTATTAATATTTATGAACATTTATAAAAAAAAAAGCAAGTCCAGTTAGTTAGTATTTTATTTATTTATTATAATACTAATACTAATATTATTACACCACTTGACATTATTTTTGTGGTTGGTTCTTTCATTTATGGATTATAAAGTGCGTTTATATTTTGCTGTTTTTAAGGAATCCAAAAAGCGACCATAAATGTTTGTTATTTCTGGGATTATTTAAAGGTGAGGCCGGTAACATAATAATTTTTTCTTTTAAAAAATTGTATGTCTGTCCACACCTTAGCAAAACACCAACAGCAAACTCAAGTTTAAAATATTTCACATACAAGTGTAAAAAGTATACCAAAAATAAACCTCTGCCAATATATTCAAAAAAGTTGTATTTGCAACTGGATAACCTTGCTCTAAAAACCTCATGAAATATATTTACACATTTTATATAAAACTAGTTAAATACTCGGGGTAGCCCAGGGTTATTTTAAGTTTTTTAATCCGTTTAATAAAAAGTTTCACCTCTGGTTGTTACACAATTGAAATTAGCATGTTCCAAATAAAAATATCTTTCCGCAGTACAAAATAAGCTCTCATATATTCAACGTATTTATTGATTAAAGTGGAAACATATTTGTCGATATTAAATTATGAAATGTATGGAAGAAGCTTGATAGGAATCCATTAATCATAATCAATCCATAAATCTAGAAAGTGGGTATAGTTAGTAACTATTTCAAATAGCAAAAGTGGGCGTGATATAAATGATAATGCACCATGTTTGGATAGAATCTATAAATTGAAATGATTAGGAATTTAAAATATGTATGTATGTACATAACATTTTTTGTGAATCATCGCGTATAAAATTTATGTTGCATACGCAATCAATCGTTAGATGGCGTTTTCGTTTGGCGTAAATGTGATCGTAACAATAAAATACATTATCTTTAACTATAGTACTAAAATTATGTATACGTTCACTTAACTCGATAGCTAAATTCTTAGTTTATACATACCAAACTTGACCGAAATACCTAGTGAAACATGCAACAAGAGTAAATATGGACTTTACATGTATGAAAAGTACTGGACGAAAACTTAGATGTGGCCTTAGCTATTACTCCACTTGCAGTAGGATATTATGTGTACCAAATATCACTGAAATATAGTTAATAAAATACCGCAATAAGAAAATAAATGTTTTTAACATTGATTCAGCTAGACTTAACTTTTAGCTGATTTCAGATACTTTGACAAAAGCGGGCGTGATCATCTATTCAGAAATATTGTGATAAAATATTAAGACAAAATAATTCTAATCGTAATCAAAATTAAAAATTTGTTGAATAACAAAAAAAGAGATACATTAAAATTCAACTTTTCAGAGCTAATAAAATTTCTATTGCATCCTGCATCTAAAATACGACGCGGTAAAATGAGATTTGCCTGTTTATTATTTTATATAAAATTGTTGGAGTGTGAATTTTCAACAGATTATCAAGAGAGACTTCGTAAAGATCTGTTTCCAATAAATATTGGCAAACCCCCAAATATATATTTGATAAAATTTGTTGTTTTCAATCGTCAAGAAACCGAAATATTATAATACCTGGACATCAATATCTAGTATCAGAATGTCTGTTTTATGTCCATGCCGCTCGTCTTTGAAGCAATCTTCCACAACAATTAAACATTAATGCTAAAAGTTTCAAAACTTTTTTATTTGAATTTTTTAGATAGTCTATTTTTTGAGCAATATTGTTATATTATACTAAGTATGACTTAAATTAATAAATAAATAAAATACGACGCGGTAAAATGAGATTTGAATCTATTTAAAATATGTTTGTAGCTCAAGTCAAGTGTGAATAAAGAAAGAACTATGACTTATACACATTCCAATTCTAAACAAAAATGCATACATTGAGCTAAACAATTTAACAAATACAAATAATAATAGGGTTGCGAAAAAATCCACCACCAACCAATGCGCAACAACCATAAATTATACCCAATTGTTAAACGTAAATGGTCTATTAACTAAACAATTTAAACACTAACATATAAACTTTTAAAACTTTATTAAATACAATTATAACTTATTCTAAATGTTAACGAACAAAACAAACAAGATGAAAAATTATTAAACACATTAAATCAGATTTAATTAATACTGTTATATAACAGAACTGTACTCTTTGAAATTTTAACTGTTTCGTAGTGTTAGGCAAAATATTCATTAGAACTGCATACGTATATACATATATATATATATAAATATGTATATATATAGAGTATAACATAGACCAATTCTCACAAACATTTATTTTCAATACTTTATTGTATTATACATTTTTTAATGATAATATATTTATTTGAAATTTTTAAGGTAGTTAAAATTGTAATACAATAAAATATAGATACATTTTTCATATATTCACAGAAAAATAGTAAATTAATTGTTTTTAATCAAATAAAACTAACCACTTTAAACATTTCTAAGAATTTTGTGGTGTATTAAGATTTGTAAAATAAAATAAAGTAATAAAATAAAAGGCTCAATGTAACTTACAGCTTGGAATTTTACACAAAATATTTGAAATAAATGTTATCAATTGTAAATTGATAGCCAAGTCAGCTTACTTGACAAGCGGGTTAGGAAACTAACTTTTGTCTGCATTGATATAACATTTAACCAATATTTACAGCATTTATTTTTAGAACGTAAATTGTCGCCAATACCATTTTAGCTCTTTTCGGAAAGAAAATAATTTTTTCCATAGGTTGAAAATATTTAATAATAAAGGTGGGTTTTCAGTTTCATATCATATCAGAGATGTTTTTATTATCATAGCCCTGAAAATTTTGAAAAAGCTGATCAAAACATTTATAATAAAATTCGATAAAAAGCGAAAACAGTATTGCCATCCAATTATTTTTATACACGTTACTTACAAGAGCTCTTGAAAACTATCATTTAAAATTTCAAATCACGCAAATTTTAAAGAAAACATACAATTGAATGTAAATTACTTTTGCAGACAATCGCAAAAAGAAACTTGAACTTTCGCAAAAACAATAAACATTAAATAAAATGCCAATAGTAATACAAATTTTAGTCATGCAATATTTGTTAACATATACACAAACACAAAACATTTATATCTACTTACATAAAGCATATTCATACATACATACATACATGCTTTTTATATGCACATGTACATGTAAATGAGTATGAAAAAATAAGGCATGTATATGACAACCGAATGAAAGGGTTTTTAAAATAACAGTTAAACGTTATACAACGTTTAAATCCTCTCTAATTTCAAATGGCCACTAAGATTTTATAAAATTTATAAATTCAATGGAAAGAGACAATAATAATTTGACGACATCGATAATTGATGGAAAATTTTAATTCATTCACGCAGATACATATGTATGGATTTGTAAATTGTAAAGTGTGTTAAAGTGTGTTAGTTATACATCCAACGTTTGCTTATGCATATTTTCCAATTGGTTTTTCTTTTTGTAAATTGTTTTAACCATCATTACTCTTTAAAGTGTAATGATGGCTAATTAAGTTCAATGACATTTACATCGGACAAAGAGTTTTAAGGCATTGGCGTCATTTTAAAGTATTTTTATAACTGTTCACATTCGTATGCATGATGTATTTACATATGTACATATTTATATATGCTGATATGAAAACAATTTAAGTTTATTTTTTCAATAAAAACGATAAAAAAAAGTTTAATGAACTTTTCAACATACAGTACTGCTCAGATAAAAGTTACCACCATACAAAATTATAAATTATTTCTATTAATATATAATTTCTATTATTTATAATTTTGTATTTCGGCAAAATTAAACTAACACACATTTTTGTGTTTAAAACTGGTTTTTTCCTTCGCTTCCTTGCTCGTAAACCCGCTTCTACCAATCTTCTGTGTACTATACAAGCACTTATGTTTATTCCAAATTGTTTATTCATATCTGAGCTCAACTTTACTGAAGGAAACCCGATTTCGATGGGTTAAATTTTTTAAATAGCGGTCCATTCTGGTGGTGGTGTTTTTATTTTTCAATTCAATCAACGTCATAATTGAACCTTTTTCGTCACAACTTAATTGTTTTATATTTGTGTATTATTGGATCGCACTTAAACTTGAATTGCCATGAAATTGAAAAAGGAAACGGCAGTACTGAATATAATATCAGTTTCATTAGTTTTAATGTAATTTTTTATTTTGGCAGTTGCACAAAATTTCTTGATTAGATATCGGCAAACATATTGCAAAATGATCAATAAATATTTCGTTTCTTTTACTGTAGATATTGACAACGATCCTAATCGTGCTCCACCATGTGATCCGACTGTTTGCGTTTTGCCTGACTGTTTTTGTTCAGAAGATGGTACCGCTATTCCCGGTGATTTGCCTGCTAAGGATGTTCCCATGATGATCACCATTACATTTGATGATGCTATAAATAACAACAATATTGAATTGTACAAGGAAATCTTTAAGGACCATAAAAATCCTAATGGTTGTGATATTAAGGCCACTTACTTCATCTCCCATAAATACACGAACTACTCAGCTGTCCAAGAAGTTCATCGCAAAGGTCATGAAGTTGCTGTCCATTCCATCACGTAAGTCCTATTCCATATTCAATTGAACTATATATTTAAGCTTATTAAACCGATTAATGAATCGATGCGTGTAGAAATTAATACTCTGAACCGAAAGTTAATAAATACATTTTCTATGTATTTTTGGTCTTTGTAGTCACAATGACGAAGAACGTTTCTGGTCGAATGCTACCGTCGACGATTGGGCTAAAGAAATGGCTGGTATGCGTATTATTATGGAAAAATTCTCCAACATCACCGATAACTCTGTCGTAGGCGTACGTGCTCCATACTTACGAGTTGGTGGCAATAATCAATTCACAATGATGGAAGAACAAGCCTTTTTGTATGACTCCACCATAACTGCTCCTTTGTCTAATCCTCCACTATGGCCCTATACCATGTACTTCCGTATGCCACATCGTTGTCATGGTAACTTGCAAAGCTGTCCCACGCGTTCTCATGCTGTTTGGGAAATGGTAATGAATGAGTTGGATCGTCGTGAAGACCCCGCTAATGATGAATACTTGCCCGGTTGTGCTATGGTCGATTCTTGTTCTAACATTTTAACTGGTGATCAATTCTACAATTTCCTGAACCACAATTTTGATCGCCATTACGATCAAAACCGTGCTCCTCTCGGTTTGTACTTCCACGCTGCTTGGTTAAAGAACAATCCGGAATTCTTGGATGCTTTCTTATATTGGATCGGTGAAATTTTGGAAAACCATAATGATGTTTACTTTGTCACCATGACTCAAGTTATTCAATGGATGCAAAATCCGCGTACCATTAGCGAAGTTAAGAACTTCGAACCCTGGAGGGAGAAGTGTACAGTTGAAGGTAAACCATCCTGTTGGGTACCCAACGCCTGCAAGCTAACATCCAAGGAAATTCCCGGAGAAACTGTTAATTTACAGACCTGTGTAAGATGTCCCAATAACTACCCATGGGTGAATGATCCTACCGGTGATGGTTTCTTCTAAGTCAATAACAAGCAACAAAAATCAAGCCTTACAACTTAAGCAAAAAATTTCTTTAACTTATAAAATCACCCTTAAAAATTTTATCACATCTTCTAACTATTATTTGAATTTTTAATATTGTTGATTTTATTCTTATAAAACCTTCTATTTTTTATGTAAAAGTTATTCAATCATTCACTTGTAAATATTTTTTGAAATTCTCAAATATTTTTTTAGTTTGTTTTTTATTATTATTATTTTGTTACAAAAGAAACATTTTATTTCTCACCTTGCAAGACTTTATTAGTTACGACTTTTAAACTTGGCTTTTTATAGTTGAAAAGTCATTGCTGTGTTAATTATACATGTTAAAAGAAAACCTAAAGAAAAAAAAATGATTGAAAAATGAGAACAGATTTATTTCGATAATAGACAATAAACAATCAAATGTTTTTATTTTTTAATTTCTAGAATATTATGTAATATGTAACGTACTATATTTAAATATTTTTATAATACATGCATATTGTATCGTTCAATTTATATAAAACAAGAAAATGAATATAAATTGTAATTTTATACTTAAACAAATACAAACAAAAAAATTAAATAAAAATTGAAAAACAATCCTTAGAGCTTTTTATATTTCAACGCTAGGTATAAATCTTTGTTACAATGTACACATATATGTACGTGGTTATGTTTTGGAACAATGTTTTCAAAAATTGTTCTTGGTGAATTAAAATATGTATATACTTTTGAAAAATGTTTTTTTTTTTTAAACTTGCATGGTTTATGATAAATGTATCAAGGATATTTAATATTATTGATATTAAATTAAAAATATTCATATAATATTCTGTTAAATGAATTGTTTTATATGTTTCTTAGATTTTATAAATACTTATGTCTTCTTTGGAAATCTCTTCATATCATTTTGTTAAAATATGGGAATTAACACGTGTTGGTTTAAATAATTTGCATAAATATTGAAGTTTTTAAAAACTTGTTTCTGAAATGTTGAAACTCATGACATTTTGGAATTAATTAATTTTTGTTTGTGTTGGGTTTAAAAATAAAACCACAAAAATAATTTATACGAAATTTCGTTGAGGTAATACGAAAACCATAAAAAACCTACTAACGTAGTAACCAGTTTTTGTATTTTAATAAATATCACACTTAAGACCGCCACCTTAATAATAACAAATGAAAGTGTACTCGTATGATTGACCAAGTCGACTTGTGTATACCATTTTATACGAACTTTATGTACTTTTTGGGTGTATATCATTTTGTGGTCAGAATGATTTTCTGAGTCGATTTGGCGAGGTCCACCCGTCCGTCTATCTGTCTGCCTTTATGTGTCCGTGTTATCCTTGTTATCAAACTACATGTTGTAAATAATTTTTATTTTTTTTTTGTTAACCAACACTCAGGGGATGCCCCCCTACAAATGCAGTGAATTGTGTTGATTCCAGGAAAATAGGTTATGGGAAGGAGGTGAGGGGGAGTAGTGTTTGTGGATATTTGACTTAAATTTTATTAGATTACAATAGACTACAAACGGATATGATCTGCTAGAGAAGCGGGTAGAGCGAACCGAAACTCTGGCACTTGGAATAACTTCGCTAATCTCAGAACAACATTTCCCATGGTAATATCTATAGAACAGTGCTACACAACCCACATTCCGACGATGTTCTAATGAATCAATAGAGTTGGATACCCTACTGTCATTGATGAGCGCCAACGCCCTTCTTTGCACACGGTCCAGTAGCTCCAAAATAGACTTTGAAGCTCCTGCCCATATATGGGAGTTGTAATTCCATTTTCGGTCGGATGTAAGTGGTATAGATTTTAAGGAGATCAGAAGGCGTGAAGTAATTTTTACACCGTTTTAGAAAACGAAGACACTTGAATGCTTCTTTCGAGACTTGAAAAACATACATGCTCGTTCCAACGAACATCACATTGAATGCTCATGCCTAGAACATCAAGAGTATCCGATTCTTCAATACCTATACCACCCATATATAATTAATTATATAATTATATTAATATATTTTGATGAAATTTGATATACAAGCTTTTATCGGTATTGAAATTGGTGAAAATCGGTGCAGTTTCAGAACTAGTCCCCCATACAAATAACATCTATCAGACCGACTTAAATTGTCGTACGATCCAGATTATCATATATATATCGATAATTTGGAGTATGTATGTGTATTAAACTCGCTAATCAGTATTAAAAAAATAAACCCAGTAGCACCATTTTTAGTCATAGTCCCCATATAAAGCTGATTTCCGAAATTCACTTAAATCTTTGAAATTTGGTTTATAACGTTTTTAAAAAAAATTAATAGACTAGTAAATATGGTAAATTTTTTGCCCAGTCCCCATATAAAAATAACATCCGATATGAACTTTTTCATATCTGCACGCCACAAATTAATAATAATACCACTAAAATTGATTTGATGCTTAATTCCTATATCCAGTTATAACCTTAGCAAAGTTTGATCCAAGATCCTCTTTTGAAATACATGGTATCGTATAGTCATTCTATACCGACTATAATTTTCATACAAAACATTGTTGCTGGTAGGAACTTTCTTACATCGATGTTCGGGAAAAGAAATAATGATGGTTTTGTAAATAGATGTCTTGTAAGAACCATATTAAGTCGCTCTTACAATCATTATTTAAAGCTGTTTAACGTAACCGACCAGTTTAAAAATGCGACATATGTTAAAAATATCGTTTCCAGTTATATAACTGTCTTTATCTCCAAACGCAATACTGAGCAATACGATGAACTAAATGTACCGAAATTCAATGACACAATAACATAACTAAAAATTATGCAAATATAATCCAAAAATTATTCAATAAATGAAAATGAAATGAATACATACTAAACTGGTACACTCACTCACTAATACATTATTTCTTATTTAATTGTCTAATAGTGTTGGAAAGAAAAGTAAAAATAAAAATACCCTATACAACTAGAAAAAATCTCTAGCACATGGCTTGTTTTTTTTTTTTAGAAATTTTTAATAAACTCTTAATTCATTCCAATATATTCCAATATATTATTCTTTTTTAATAACAAACAAGTTAATAATGATCCTTAGAAACTATAAAATATTCCAAAAACAAATACGTAACTGCAAAAAACTCGTATATCAATACCAGTTTAGTTAAAGAAAAATTTACTTGATTTGAATGGTATAAATTTGTTGTTTTGTCAAAATATGCATATAAAATAATAACTAACCAAACAGCATCAACATGTTTATGATTTTTGACATTTGCGTAAGTAAATGTCAAATATTTACTCTGAACTAAAAAAAAAAACAAGGAAATTATAAAATTTCAATAATTAATGTTAACAATTCTTTTCCTACATAGGTTTGTTCATACTGATGATAAGTACAAAGGAACAATGTCTTAATCAAGGTTAACACTTATGCAATGATTGACTCCATATTCATTGTACCTTAAGCCAAATGATTTAAATGCTGTAAAAGCAGTATTGCCGGAAACCTAAACTCTATAAAATGTAAACTTAAACTGGTTTAAACTTATTTATACCCAGAAGAAAAAACTATTCAATGTACACAATTTTATTCTCAATGCTACGTATGTGTAAGGAAAATGTAAAAATATCGTGATTACTGACGTCCTCCCCTCCCGCTCAACAACATTATTTCTATGTAGATCATAGACCTGCTGAATAAAATACACGGATTGCAATGCAGCTATTGCCAATTAAGTCGAGACACAAAAATGCCAGCAGCAGCAGAACTTATGCGCCCTCGTCTTTCAAAACAAACAACACATTGCAGTAATAAAGTAAGTACACAACAAGTAAGAATATTATTATCGGTCTAGACCGAATACACTGTACCTTATACGCGTTTAGAGAAAGGGTCTTATATCCAACTAATTGGATATAAAAAATAAGCATAAACCAAGTTTGACCTGCATTGCTATTAACTTATAGTCACCTGCTGATATGAAAAAATCATATTGGGTGCTTTTTTTATATGGGGATAATTAAGTCGCAAAATTTACCGATCGTGACCATATTTTGTTGAGTCACTTATAATTTGCAAAAACATAAACACCAAATTTGAGAAAAATCTGTGAAATCTTTTCGTTTTTAATTGATTTAAGTGAAGATTGGTTGTATTGGGTTTATTTTTGGAATACTTATTAATGGGTATAATGAACACACATGAAACAAATTTGACCGAGATTTTAATTTGGATCTCAGGTCAATTTAAGTCGATCTCGTAGGGGTCATTTGTATGAGGACAAGCTCTGTACATGTATCGATTTTCACTAGTTAATGCTATAGCCGAGAAAAGCCCTGTAGTTTGATTATTAGGTTTACATGCACACATAGTCAGACAGACAGATGTAAGGATGGACTGACATCGCTATATAGACTCAGAAAATTATTCTGAAGCCATTTGTATAATAAATTGGTCAGATATTTTTGGTAGTGACACACATCAGCACAAATTCATTATACCCTGACCACAGAGTGATATAGGGTATACAAATAATAGTTATAACATTAAATTCTTGGAATTATAATGACCTCATTAATCCAAGTTGTTTGAAATTTTAAAAGGAGGCCATCAAGAAAAGGTTGATAGAAGAGAAGAAGCAAATAACTTATTTGCAATAATTTTATTACACAAATTGTTTTCGTTTTCTAACTTTAACTTTAAGATACACTAAGCTTGAATAAGAACGAGGGCAGATTTAGAATTTAGTTCGATTTAAACTTGTAGGAGTAGGCGTTCAGAAGTTTGCTGAAAATTGCAGCTCCGTTTAACATCAGTAAAGAAACAATCAGTAATGAAAGTAAAAAATGTTTGAATTCAATTTCCATGGCATAGTTTATTTCCAAATTTGTTCAGTCGAAATATTGCAAATTAAACAAAATAATAAAAAATTTGTTTGTGATAAAAACCTGCATCTCCACACTGGTAAAGTCTACGCTTAAAGTAATGACTTTGAGGCCTGATGAACTTTGACTTGAAAACTTTTAATACGAAACATATTATACAAGAGAAGAAATCATTAGTATTGCATGAAAAAAATGTCATCTTCAAAATGAAGCAGGTATATTTTACAAAAAGATACGATGTTTCATTTATAACTCAAAATAAAAGACAATAAAACAATAAATGTTTGTATTTTTAATTTTATATTAATATGTAAATTTTATTAAAAATAGCTTCAACAATCAAAGAGTTAATATTGGAAAGAAAAATAGTTATACGAAGTTTGGTGTTCTTTAATATATGTAGCTTTTCATAATATCTCTTTTTTTGTTAAAATAATTTTCGAAATTTCAATTTTTATTGTTTAAATGCATTTCAGATATGGACATAAATGTATGTATGTCAATACATAGCATTGTATGTAGTTTTGTTGTTTATATGTTTTGTTTTAAGGTTGTTTGTAATAACTATAAAATAAAATAATTTTCTCTTGAAATTTCTGAGGAACCAGTTTCTTTCTGGGATACAATATTGAACTAAATACCAAAGTAACAACAAGACGCCAACAAAAGCAACTGAAATAAGTTATAATCTTGACTGCATAGTGTTGCTGATGGTGGTGTTTGTTACAACGTTATATCATTTTTCGTTTCATTTTTAAGTTGTGTGCCATTTTTGTTAATTTTTTTTCCACAAGATAATTATGCAACTCTTGTATTTTATTATTTTTCACTAAATTCAGAAAAAGAAGAAATCAATACCAGCTTGTGTACAAAACAAAGCTAAAACAATCAAATCATTTGCAGTCTTGTGCAAAAAATTCATTATCTGCAACCTCAAACTTTATTGAACGCAACCCTAAATACATATACAATAATAAAAGACGAACAGATAATATAATATGGATGTTTACCGTACCATCATCGACTCCAGATTAATATTTTTAAATCATCTTTAAAATGAAGTCAATAAACAGGGAGCATATACATACATATGTGACGAAATAACAATAACGAAAGATGATATTTTTCTGTTGAACAGCCAAATACATAATTTTATTTTTTTTTTTGTAAATTTTTAATATTTTCTTAATAATTTATCAAAGTCAAAAATTACGTAACATCAGGTTGCGCGATGAATGCTCAAAAACATACTTTAGGCGGGAAGCACACCTTTAGGCATTATATGTAAATTTTGATCATCATCATTAACTTACTTGATTATGGTTGTTGTCTATAGAATAAAGTAAGTGCTACTCATATGGCTATTTGATATCCAATATTAGGCAATTAATAAGGTACGAACATGCCCTTTTATTACGCCCCATTTAAGACATTTTACAATTTTATGTGTCTCATTCTTAAGTTTCGCACTTTTGACCCCATAATTACAATAATAATAATAAGCAGTTATAGTAAAACATCCATTATCGTGTGAAAACACAACAATAAGTAAGAAAAATCATTTTGAATTAACCCAAGTTTGTTTTATTGTTTAACTAGTAATCGCCGTCATTCTTTTCTATACTGTTTTTATTTTCATATTTTTCTAAGTTCATTATATGAAGATAAATATTTAAATATTGAATGGGAGGTGTCACGCCCAATAGAATATATCAAACAAAAATATAGCCTATATTGTTCTTCCCAAATAGGCACTATACAAACTTCACGCTGGACGGTGCAAATTATAATTATACATTATTAATATGGATAGATTAGCAACAGCTTTGTCATCCATCATTGTGTTAAAAAAAATTATTTTTATACCCTATACCACTATGTGGTTTGGGTATAATGACTTTGTGCTGCTGTTTGTAACAACCAAAAATATTTGACCTAGACCCATCTTTAATTATACCGATCGAATCAGAATCACTTTCTGAGTTGATTTAACAATGTCCGTCCGTCCGTCCGTCCGTCCGTCCGTCCGTCTGTGTGTCCATGTAAACCTTGTAATCAAACTGCAGGTCGCAAATATGAATATATTTTGATGAAATTTGGTATGTAAGCTTTTATCGGCCATGGGATGAACGCTATTGAAATTGGTGAGAATCGGTCCATGTTCAGACCTAGCCCCCATACAAATTACCCCTATGAAATCGACATAAATTGTCATAAGATCCAAATTGTCATATAGATCTTACTCAAATTTGGTTTATATGCGTTCATTACATCCATTAATGAGTAGTCCAAAAATTATGCCTGTGGCCCCATATAGAGCTGCTTCCCGATTTTCACTTAAATCTATTAAAAAACAAAAATATTGCACTGATTCTTCTCAAATTTTGTTTGTATATATTTTTGCAAAATACAAGAGACTTTACCAAACATGATCAGGATCGTTCCATTTTTGGACCTAGTCCCCATATAGATATAGCATCCGATATGAACTTTTTCATATCTGCAGCCAAAAAAATTAATAAAAATCCCACTCAAATTTGGTTTTTGCTTATTTTCTATGTCCAGTTAGTTGGGCCTAAGAGATAGGATTTCTAAACGCATGGTATAGGGTATCGTATAGTCGGTCTAGACCGACTATAATTTTCTTACTTGTTTAATTTAAAAATTTGTGTTCAATTTAATTATGTCACACGAAAATATTTTGAATTTTTCATCTCAAATTTTTTATTAAACGCCAGACGATTAGAATCCAGCAGCAGCGTATCTTAAAAATCAAATTAAAAAAACTTTACATAACTTAAAAATAATTTGGTAGCACTGGTAAAAAATCGTTTGATTAACTTTGACAATTTCAGATATATTTATACCCTATACCACTATGTGGTTTGGGTATAATGACTTTGTGCTGCTGTTTGTAACAACCAAAAATATTTGACCTAGACCCATCTTTAATTATACCGATCGAATCAGAATCACTATCTGATTCGATTTAACGATGTCCGTCCGTCCGTCCGTCCGTCCGTCCGTCTGTGTGTCCATGTAAAGCTTGTAATCAAACTGCAGGTCGCAAATATGAAAATATTTCGATGAAATTTGGTGTATAAGCTTTTATCGGCCATAGGATGAACGCTATTGAAATTGGTGAGAATCGGTCCATGTTCAGACCTAGCCCCCATACAAATGACCCCTATGAAATCGACTTCAATTGTCATAAGATCCAAATTATCATATAAATCTTAGTCAAATTGGGTTTGTATGTGTTTATTACATCCATTAATCAGTAGTCCAAAAACGATCCCTGTGGGACAACTCTTAGTCATAGGCCCCATATAGAGCTGCTTCCCGATCTTGACTATTAAAAAACAAAAATATTGCACTGATTCTTCTCAAATTTTGTTTCTATATATTTTTGCAAAATACAAGAGACCTTACCAAACATGGTCAGGATCGGTCCATTTTTGGGCCTAGTCCCCATATAGATATAGCATCCGATATGATCTTTTTCATATCTGCAGCCAAAAAAATTTATAAAAATCCCACTCAAATTTGGTTTATGCTTATTTTCTATGTCCAGTTAGCTTGGCCTATGGGGTAGGGTCTCTAAACGCATGGTATAGGTTATCCTATAGTCGGTCTAGACCGACTAAAATTTTCTTACTTGTTTTATTTTAGAAATTGTTAAAAAAAAAATATTATGAGTCATTCGAAATAAAGAGGTTTTTATAACTTTATTTTCTTTTAAAAAAATGTTTGTGTTGTGTTAAGTGTTTAAATTCTATTAAAATTAGCTTAAGTTTTATTATTTAATATAAACACTGAAAAAAGGTTTAAAGTTTTTGGGAAACGTTCTTCACTTTAATCATTAATATAGTTTAATATTGCTATAAATGTTGTTTAAAATATATAGCTATTATTAAATTCTGCTATTTGTTTCCATTTTAACAAAATTTCGAGTATGGCAATTCTGGCAAAGTAAGTGTGTAAAATGATACAGTAGTTTTGGTATTACAGCGATTTTAAGAAATTCTATATTTCTTACCATACAAACCAAACTAATAATAGGGAAATGCTGGAAAAAGAAAATTTAGATCTGCCTTGACCCTCTTTACATGTGTATACTAGAATGGTATAAAAAGTTAAAAATTTTTAAACATTTTCAAGTTTTAAAATGTCCCTATATTTCTTGTTACATATAATTTAGAACGTGGCAACTCTGGTAGTGTACGTCCAAAATTTTCCTCTTAATTTTTCTCTATAAGTTGGTTTTATTTTGGATGCGCTAGGTTCAATAGTTTCGGGGATATAACGCTTTTAAGAAATCCCACATTTGTGCCAATTTCCCAAACTTGGCAGTATTGACAGTGCACTGGAATCACAACAATGTAGGCTTTTTTAATTCTCTATCGGAATATCGAACTCAAAAAGTTGCCTTACTGCCAAAATCGCAATTATGTACAAATGCCATCTAGTTTTGACAGCAACATTGTTGTGATTCCAGCCAAATTGGCCCAGTGCAAAAAGTGTAATCAGACCTGAGACTAAAATAGTGAATGTCTCTGAAAATACACACACAACAATGTAAGTTTTTTTGCTCTTTCAGAATATCGAACACAAATTTGTGCCAGAGTTGCCATACTGTCAACACTAGATGAAATTTTTATATAAATGCGATTTTGGTAATGTTGCAACTCTGGTAAAAATTTGAGTTCGATGTTCTGAAAGAGCATAAAATGCTCCTACATTGTTGTGATTCCAGACAAATTGGCCGAATATTTTCAGAGATATTCGCTATTTTAGTAAAGCCTGCTTCAAACGAGTATTTTTAATAATTAATATTTTATATTAACAAATTTACTTACTGCTTAATTCTGATCCCCTATTATGTTTAGAAAATTTTTAGAGTATCTTTGAATAATTTCGAACAGGCCCTATCCCTGGATATGCTAAAATATATATTTAAATTAAGGTAAAGTTAGTTTTGAAGCAAAATATAAACGATTTGTTATAAATCCATGTAAAATCGATGAATTACACTAAGTGGGCGTGGTAGTGTGCGTAAATTTTTAGTCCGTACTGTAGAGAAAACTCCATTCTTTTAATTTCTGAAAATTTCAGAACGATATCTCTTCTGGTTTTCGAGTTATGTCCTAAAAACGATTTTTAATATTAACAAATTTACTTACTGCTTAATTCTGATCGCCCCTAAGTACCTTGTGCCCTTCCCAAAAAAAGGGATACAATTTCTCACAATATCACTTACTGTGTTTTGTTTGTTGCTCACTCTCATGCAGTTGTGTAAACTTTTCTCTTACTTTCTTTTCTCTTCCCTTTTTTTGGGAAGGACACAAGGTACCTAGGGAGGGCATATTTGAGAAATACACACATGGTTACAGGGGTTATATGTACTTAAGAGGTGTTGAAATTTCGATCTCTTCTAGTTTTCGAGATATGGTCCATTTTATATTTTGGAGACCCATTTTCCAGCTTAGTTTTTTTTTATATGTAAAACTTTATGCCAGTTTTATACAACAACATCATGAGAACAACAAACAAAACACAGTAACTAACATTGTGAGAAATTTTATCCCTTTTTTGGGAAGGCACAAGGTACTTAGGGAGGGCATATTTGCGAAATACACATATAGTTAAGTAAGAGAAAAGTTTATACAACATCATGAGAGCAACAAACAAAACACAGTAACTAACATTGTGAGAAATTTTATCCCTTTTTTTGGGAAGGGCACAAGGTACTTAGGGAGGGTATATTTGAGAAATACGCATATTGTTACAGGGGTTAAAAGTACTTAAGAGGTGTTGAAATTTCGTCCGTTTTGCTCTATCTCTTCTAGTTTTCGAGATATGGTCCATTTTATATTTTGGAGACCCATTTTCCAGCAAAATTTTTTTTTTGGTTTGTAAAACTTTATGCCAGTTTTAAGTAAGAGAAAAGTTTATTCAACATCATGAGAGCAACAAAAAAACACAGTAAGAAACATTGTGCGAAACGTTATCCCTTTTTTGGGAAGGGTACAAGGTACTTAGGGAGGGCATATTTGCGAAATACACACATAGGTAAGTAAGAGAAAAGTTTATACATCATGAAAGTAACAAACAAAACACAGTAAGTAACGTTGTGAGAAATTTTATCACTTTTTTGCAGAGGGCACATGGTACTTAGGGAGGGCATATTAAAATTATATTAAAATTAAGGTAAAGTTAGTTTTGAAGCAAAATATAAACGATTTGTTAAAAGTCTCTGTAAAATCGATGAATTACACTAAGTGGGCGTGGCAGTGGGCGTAGTTTTTTAATCCATGTTCTAGAGAATATTCCACTCTATTATCCTATAAAAAATTCAGAACAATATCTCTTATGGTTTTCGAGTTATATCCTAAAATCTATTTTTAATATTAAAAAATTTATTTACTGCTTAATTCTGATCGCCTATTACTTTTTAAAATTTTTTTAAATATTTTTGAATAATTTCGAATAGCTCCTATCCACAGATATGCTAAAATGTATATTTAAATCAAGGTAAAGTAGTTTTGAAGCAAAATATAAACGATTTGTTAAAAATCTGTGTAAAATCGATGAATTACACTAAGTGGGCGTGGCAGTGGGCGTAATTTTTTATTCCATATTCTAGAGAATATTCCACTCTGTTATCCTATAAAAAATTCAGAACAATATCTCTTATGGTTGTCGAGTTATATCCTAAAATCTATTTTTAATATTAAAAAGTTTACTTACTGCTTAATTCTGATCGCCTATTACTTTTTAAAATTTTTTTTAAATATTTTTGAATAATTTCGAATAGCTCCTATCCACAGATATGCTAAAATGTATATTTAAATCAGGGCAAAGATAGTTTTGAAGCAAAATATAAAGGATTTGTCAAAAATCTGTGTAAAATCGATGAATTACACTAAGTGGGCGTGGCAGTGGACGTAATTTTTTAATCCGTGTTGTAGAGAATATTCCGCTCTATTATTTTATAAAAAACTCAGAACAATATCTCTTATGGTTTCCGAGTTATATCCTAAAATCTATTTTTAATATTAAAAAATTTACTTACTGCTTAATTCTGATCGCCTATTACTTTTTAAAAATTTTTTAAATATTTTTGAATAATTTCGAATAGCTCCTATCCACAGATATGCTAAAATGTATATTTAAATCAAGGTAAAGTAGTTTTGAAGCAAAATATAAACGATTTGTTAAAAATCTGTGTAAAATCAATGAATTACACTAAGTGGGCGTGGCAGTGGGCGTAATTTATTAATCCATGTTGTAGAGAATATTCCGCTCTATTATTTTAAAAAAAACTCAGAACAATATCTCTTATGGTTTCCGAGTTATATCCTAAAATCTATTTTTAATATTAAAAAATTTACTTACTGCTTAATACTGATCGCCTATTACTTTTTAAAAATTTTTTAAATATTTTTGAATAATTTCGAATAGCTCCTATCCACAGATATGCTAAAATGTATATTTAAATCAAGGTAAAGTAGTTTTGAAGCAAAATATAAACGATTTGTTAAAAATCTGTGTAAAATCGATGAATTACACTAAGTGGGCGTGGCAGTGGGCGTAATTTTTTATTCCATATTCTAGAGAATATTCCACTCTGTTATCCTATAAAAAATTCAGAACAATATCTCTTATGGTTGTCGAGTTATATCCTAAAATCTATTTTTAATATTAAAAAGTTCACTTACTGCTTAATTCTGATCGCCTATTACTTTTTAAAATTTTTTTAAATATTTTTGAATAATTTCGAATAGCTCCTATCCACAGATATGCTAAAATGAATTTAAATCTGGGCAAAGTTAGTTTTGAAGCAAAATATAAACGATTTGTCAAAAATCTGTGTAAAATCGATTAATTACACTAAGTGGGCGTGGCAGTGGGCGTAATTTTTGAATCCATGTTGTAGAGAATATTCCGCTCTATTATTTTATAAAAAACTCAGAACAATATCTCTTATGGTTTTCGAGTTATATCCTAAAATCTATTTTTAATATTAAAAAATTTATTTACTGCTTAATTCTGATCGCCTATTACTTTTTAAAATTTTTTTTAAATATTTTTGAATAATTTCGAATAGCTCCTATCCACAGATATGCTAAAATGTATATTTAAATCAAGGTAAAGTAGTTTTGAAGCAAAATATAAACGATTTGTTAAAAATCTGTGTAAAATCGATGAATTACACTAAGTGGGCGTGGCAGTGGGCGTAATTTTTTATTCCATATTCTAGAGAATATTCCACTCTGTTATCCTGTAAAAAATTCAGAACAATATCTCTTATGGTTTCCGAGTTATATCCTAAAATCTATTTTTAATATTAAAAAATTTACTTACTGCTTAATTCTGATCGCCTATTACTTTTTAAAAATTTTTAAAATATTTTTGAATAATTTCGAATAGCTCCTATCCATAGATATGCTAAAATGTATATTTAAATCAAGGTAAAGTTAGTTTTGAAGCAAAATATAAACGATTTGTTAAAAATCTGTGTAAAATCGATGAATTGCACTAAGTGGGCGTGACAGTGGGCGTAATTTTTTAATCCATGTTGTAGAGAATATTCCGCGCTATTATTTGATAAAAAACTCAGAACAATATCTCTTATGGTTTTCGAGTTATATCCTAAAATCTATTTTTAATATTAAAAAATTTACTTGCTGCTTAATTCTGATCGCCTATTACTTTTTAAAATTTTTTTTAAATATTTTTGAATAATTTCGAATAGATCCTATCCGCAGATATGCTAGCACTAAGTGGGCGTGACAGTGGGCGTAATTTTTTAATCCATGTTGTAGAGAATATTCCGCTCTATTATTTTATAAAAAACTCAGAACAATATCTCTTATGGTTTCCGAGTTATATCCTAAAAACGATTTTTAATATTAAAAAATTTACTTACTGCTTAATTCTGATCGCCTATTACTTTTAAAAAATTTTTTTTTAATATTTTTGAATAATTTCGAATAGCTCCTATCCACAGATATGCTAAGATGTATATTTAAATCAAGGTAAAGTAGTTTTGAAGCAAAATATAAACGATTTGTTAAAAATCTGTAAAATCGATGAATTACACTAAGTGGGCGTGGCAGTGGGCGCAATTTTTTAATCCATGTTGTAGAGAATATTCCGCTCTATTATTTTATAAAAAACTCAGAACAATATATCTTATGGTTTTCGAGTTATATCCTAAAATCTATTTTTAATATTAAAAAATTTACTTGCTGCTTAATTCTGATCGCCTATTACTGTTTAAAATTTTTTTTAAATATTTTTGAATAATTTCGAATAGATCCTATCCACAGATATGCTAAAATGAATATTTAAATCTGGGCAAAGTTGGTTTTGAAGCAAAATATAAAGGATTTGTCAAAAATCTGTGTAAAATCGATGAATTACACTAAGTGGGCGTGGCAGTGGGCGTAATTTTTTAATCCATGTTGTAGAGAATATTCCGCTCTATTATTTGATAAAAAACTCAGAACAATATCTCTTATGGTTTCCGAGTTATATCCTAAAATCTATTTTTAATATTAAAAAATTTACTTACTGCTTAATTCTGATCGCCTATTACTTTTTAAAAATTTTTTTAAATATTTTTGAATAATTTCGAATAGCTCCTATCCACAGATATGCTAAAATGTATATTTAAATCAAGGTAAAGTAGTTTTGAAGCAAAATATAAACGATTTGTTAAAAATCTGTGTAAAATCGATGAATTACACTAAGTGGGCGTGGCAGTGGGCGTAATTTTTTAATCCATGTTGTAGAGAATATTCCGCTCTATTATTTTATAAAAAACTCAGAACAATATCTCTTATGGTTTCCGAGTTATATCCTAAAAACGATTTTTAATATTAAAAAATTTACTTACTGCTTAATTCTGATCGCCTATTACTTTTTAAAATTTTTTTTAAATATTTTTGAATAATTTCGAATAGCTCCTATCCACAGATATGCTAAAATGTATATTTAAATCAGGGTAAAGTTAGTTTTGAAGCAAAATATAAACGATTTGTTAAAAATCTGTGTAAAATCGATGAATTGCACTAAGTGGGCGTGACAGTGGGCGTAATTTTTTAATCCATGTTGTAGAGAATATTCCGCGCTATTATTTGATAAAAACTCAGAACAATATCTCTTATGGTTTTCGAGTTATATCCTAAAATCTATTTTTAATATTAAAAAATTTACTTACTGCTTAATTCTGATCGCCTATTACTTTTAAAAAATTTTTTTAAAATATTTTTGAATAATTTCGAATAGCTCCTATCCACAGATATGCTAAAATGTATATTTAAATCAAGGTAAAGTAGTTTTGAAGCAAAATATAAACGATTTGTTAAAAATCTGTGTAAAATCGATGAATTACACTAAGTGGGCGTGGCAGTGGGCGTAATTTTTTAATCCATGTTGTAGAGAATATTCCGCTCTATTATTTTATAAAAAACTCAGAACAATATCTCTTATGGTTTTCGAGTTATATCCTAAAATCTATTTTTAATATTAAAAAATTTACTTGCTGCTTAATTCTGATCGCCTATTACTGTTTAAAATTTTTTTTAAATATTTTTGAATAATTTCGAATAGATCCTATCCACAGATATGCTAAAATAAATTTTTAAATCTGGGCAAAGTTAGTTTTGAAGCAAAATATAAAGGATTTGTCAAAAATCTGTGTAAAATCGATGAATTACACTAAGTGGGCGTGGCAGTGGGCGTAATTTTTTAATCCATGTTGTAGAGAATATTCCGCTCTATTATTTGATAAAAAACTCAGAACAATATCTCTTATGGTTTCCGAGTTATATCCTAAAATCTATTTTTAATATTAAAAAATTTACTTACTGCTTAATTCTGATCGCCTATTACTTTTTAAAAATTTTTTTAAATATTTTTGAATAATTTCGAATAGCTCCTATCCACAGATATGCTAAAATGTATATTTAAATCAAGGTAAAGTAGTTTTGAAGCAAAATATAAACGATTTGTTAAAAATCTGTGTAAAATCGATGAATTACACTAAGTGGGCGTGGCAGTGGGCGTAATTTTTTAATCCATGTTGTAGAGAATATTCCGCTCTATTATTTTATAAAAAACTCAGAACAATATCTCTTATGGTTTTCGAGTTATATCCTAAAATCTATTTTTAATATTAAAAAATTTACTTGCTGCTTAATTCTGATCGCCTATTACTTTTTAAAATTTTTTTTAAATATTTTTGAATAATTTCGAATAGATCCTATCCGCAGATATGCTAGCACTAAGTGGGCGTGACAGTGGGCGTAATTTTTTAATCCATGTTGTAGAGAATATTCCGCTCTATTATTTTATAAAAAACTCAGAACAATATCTCTTATGGTTTCCGAGTTATATCCTAAAAACGATTTTTAATATTAAAAAATTTACTTACTGCTTAATTCTGATCGCCTATTACTTTTTAAAATTTTTTTAAATATTTTTGAATAATTTCGAATAGCTCCTATCCACAGATATGCTAAAATGTATATTTAAATCAGGGTAAAGTTAGTTTTGAAGCAAAATATAAACGATTTGTTAAAAGTCTGTGTAAAATCGATGAATTACACTAAGTGGGCGTGGCAGTGGGCGTAATTTTTTAATCCATGTTCTAGAGAATATTCCGCTCTATTATTTTATAAAAAACTCAGAACAATATCTCTTATGGTTTTCGAGTTATATCCTAAAAACGATTTTTAATATTAAAAAATATACTTACTGCTTAATTCTGATCGCCTATTAATTTTTAAAATTTTTTTAAATATTTTTGAATAATTTCGAATAGCTCCTATCCACAGATATGCTAAAATGTATATTTAAATCAAGGTAAAGTTAGTTTTGAAGCAAAATATAAACGATTTGTCAAAAATCTGTGTAAAATCGATGAATTACACTAAGTGGGCGTGGCAGTGGGCGTAATTTTTTAATCCATGTTGTAGAGAATATTCCGCTCTATTATTTTATAAAAAACTCAGAACAACATCTCTTATGGTTTTCGAGTTATATCCTAAAATCTATTTTTAATATTAAAAAATTTACTTGCTGCTTAATTCTGATCGCCTATTACTTTTTAAAATTTTTTTAAATATTTTTGAATAATTTCGAATAGATCCTATCCGCAGATATGCTAAAATGAATATTTAAATCTGGGTAAAGTTAGTTTTGAAGCAAAATATAAAGGATTTGTCAAAAATCTGTGTAAAATCGATGAATTGCACTAAGTGGGCGTGACAGTGGGCGTAATTTTTTAATCCATGTTGTAGAGAATATTCCGCTCTGTTATTTTATAAAAAACTCAGAACAATATCTCTTATGGTTTCCGAGTTATATCCTAAAAACGATTTTTAATATTAAAAAATATACTTACTGCTTAATTCTGATCGCCTATTACTTTTTAAAATTTTTTAAAATATTTTTGAATAATTTCGAATAGCTCCTATCCACAGATATGCTAAAATGTATATTTAAATCAGGGTAAAGTTAGTTTTGAAGCAAAATATAAACGATTTGTTAAAAGTCTGTGTAAAATCGATGAATTACACTAAGTGGGCGTGGCAGTGGGCGTAATTTTTTAATCCATGTTCTAGAGAATATTCCACTCTATTATTTTATAAAAACTCAGAACAATATCTCTTATGGTTTTCGAGTTATATCCTAAAAACGATTTTTAATATTAAAAAATATACTTACTGCTTAATTCTGATCGCCTATTAATTTTTAAAATTTTTTTAAATATTTTTGAATAATTTCGAATAGCTCCTATCCACAGATATGCTAAAATGTATATTTAAATCAAGGTAAAGTTAGTTTTGAAGCAAAATATAAACGATTTGTCAAAAATCTGTGTAAAATCGATGAATTACACTAAGTGGGCGTGGCAGTGGGCGTAATTTTTTAATCCATGTTGTAGAGAATATTCCGCTCTATTATTTTATAAAAAACTCAGAACAATATCTCTTATGGTTTTCGAGTTATATCCTAAAAACGATTTTTAATATTAAAAAATATACTTACTGCTTAATTCTGATCGCCTATTACTTTTTAAAATTTTTTTAAATATTTTTGAATAATTTCGAATAGGTCCTATCCACAGATATGCTAAAATGTATATTTAAATCAGGGTAAAGTTAGTTTTGAAGCAAAATATAAACGATTTGTTAAAAGTCTGTGTAAAATCGATGAATTACACTAAGTGGGCGTGGCAGTGGGCGTAATTTTTTAATCCATGTTCTAGAGAATATTCCGCTCTATTATTTTATAAAAAACTCAGAACAATATCTCTTATGGTTTCCGAGTTATATCCTAAAAACGATTTTTAATATTAAAAAGTTTACTTACTGCTTAATTCTGATCGCCTATTACTTTTTAAAATTTTTTTTAAATATTTTTGAATAATTTCAAATAGCTCCTATCCACAGATATGCTAAAATGTATATTTAAATCAGGGTAAAGTTAGTTTTGAAGCAAAATATAAACGATTTGTTAAAAGTCTGTGTAAAATCGATGAATTACACTAAGTGGGCGTGGCAGTGGGCGTAGTTTTTTAATCCATGTTGTAGAGAATATTCCGCTCTATTATTTTATGAAAAACTCAGAACAATATCTCTTATGGTTTTCGAGTTATATCCTAAAAACGATTTTTAATATTAAAAAGTTTACTTACTGCTTAATTCTGATCGCCTATTACTTTTTAAAATTTTTTTTAAATATTCTTGAATAATTTCGAATAGCTCCTATCCACAGATATGCTAAAATGTATATTTAAATCAGGGTAAAGTTAGTTTTGAAGCAAAATATAAAAGATTTGTTAAAAGTCTGTGTAAAATCGATGAATTACACTAAGTGGGCGTGGCAGTGGGCGTAATTTTTTAATCCATGTTGTAGAGAATATTCCGCGCTATTATTTGATAAAAAACTCAGAACAATATCACTTATGGTTTCCGAGTTATATCCTAAAATCTATTTTTAATATTAAAAAATTTACTTACTGCTTAATTCTGATCGCCTATTACTTTTTAAAATTTTTTTTAAATATTTTTGAATAATTTCGAACAGCTCCTATCCACAGATATGCTAAAATGTATATTTAAATCAAGGTAAACGAGTTTTGAAGCAAAATATAAACGATTTGTTAAAAATCTGTGTAAAATCGATGAATTGTACTAAGTGGGCGTGACAGTGGGCGTAATTTTGTAATCCATGTTGTAGAAAATATTCCGCGCTATTATTTGATAAAAAACTCAGAACAATATCTCTTATGGTTTTCGAGTTATATCCTAAAATCTATTTTTAATATTAAAAAATTTACTTACTGCTTAATTCTGATCGCCTATTACTTTTTAAAAATTTTTTTAAATATTTTTGAATAATTTCGAATAGCTCCTATCCACAGATATGCTAAAATGTATATTTAAATCAGGGTAAAGTTAGTTTTGAAGCAAAATATAATCGATTTGTTAAAAATCTGTGTAAAATCGATGAATTGCACTAAGTGGGCGTGACAGTGGGCGTAATTTTTTAATCCATGTTGTAGAGAATATTCCGCTCTATTATTTTATGAAAAACTCAGAACAATATCTCTTATGGTTTTCGAGTTATATCCTAAAAACGATTTTTAATATTAAAAAGTTTACTTACTGCTTAATTCTGATCGCCTATTACTTTTTAAAATTTTTTTTAAATATTTTTGAATAATTTCGAATAGCTCCTATCCACAGATATGCTAAAATGTATATTTAAATCAGGGTAAAGTTAGTTTTGAAGCAAAATATAAACGATTTGTTAAAAGTATGTGTAAAATCGATGAATTACACTAAGCGGGCGTGGCAGTGGGCGTAATTTTTTAATCCATGTTCTAGAGAATATTCCGCTCTATTATTTTATAAAAAACTCAGAACAATATCTCTTATGGTTTTCGAGTTATATCCTAAAATCTATTTTTAATATTAAAAAATTTACTTGCTGCTTAATTCTGATCGCCTATTACTTTTTAAAAATTTTTTTAAATATTTTTGAATAATTTCGAATAGATCCTATCCACAGATATGCTAAAATGAATATTTAAATCCGGGCAAAGTTAGTTTTGAAGCAAAATATAAAGGATTTGTCAAAAATCTGTGTAAAATCGATGAATTACACTAAGTGGGCGTGGCAGTGGGCGTAATTTTTTAATCCATGTTGTAGAGAATATTCCGCTCTATTATTTTATAAAAAACTCAGAACAATATCTCTTATGGTTTTCGAGTTATATCCTAAAAACGATTTTTAATATTAAAAAGTTTACTTACTGCTTAATTCTGATCGCCTATTACTTTCTAAAATTTTTTTAAATATTTTTGAATAATTTCGAATAGCTCCTATCCACAGATATGCTAAAATGTATATTTAAATCAGGGTAAAGTTAGTTTTGAAGCAAAATATAAACGATTTGTTAAAAGTCTGTGTAAAATCGATGAATTACACTAAGTGGGCGTGGCAGTGGGCGTAATTTTTTAATCCATGTTCTAGAGAATATTCCGCTCTATTATTTTATAAAAAACTCAGAACAATATCTCTTATGGTTTTCGAGTTATATCCTAAAATCTATTTTTAATATTAAAAAGTTTACTTACTGCTTAATTCTGATCGCCTATTACTTTCTAAAATTTTTTTAAATATTTTTGAATAATTTCGAATAGCTCCTATCCACAGATATGCTAAAATGTATATTTAAATCAGGGTAAAGTTAGTTTTGAAGCAAAATATAAACGATTTGTTAAAAGTCTGTGTAAAATCGATGAATTACACTAAGTGGGCGTGGCAGTGGGCGTAATTTTTTAATCCATGTTCTAGAGAATATTCCGCTCTATTATTTTATAAAAAACTCAGAACAATATCTCTTATGGTTTTCGAGTTATATCCTAAAAACGATTTTTAATATTAAAAAATATACTTACTGCTTAATTCTGATCGCCTATTACTTTTTAAAATTTTTTTAAATATTTTTGAATAATTTCGAATAGCTCCTATCCACAGATATGCTAAAATGTATATTTAAATCAGGGTAAAGTTAGTTTTGAAGCAAAATATAAACGATTTGTTAAAAGTCTGTGTAAAATCGATGAATTACACTAAGTGGGCGTGGCAGTGGGCGTAATTTTTTAATCTATGTTCTAGAGAATATTCCGCTCTATTATTTTATAAAAAACTCAGAACAATATCTCTTATGGTTTTCGAGTTATATCCTAAAAACGATTTTTAATATTAAAAAATATACTTACTGCTTAATTCTGATCGCCTATTACTTTTTAAAATTTTTTTAAATATTTTTGAATAATTTCGAATAGCTCCTATCCACAGATATGCTAAAATGTATATTTAAATCAGGGTAAAGTTAGTTTTGAAGCAAAATATAAACGATTTGTTAAAAGTCTGTGTAAAATCGATGAATTACACTAAGTGGGCGTGGCAGTGGGCGTAATTTTTTAATCCATGTTCTAGAGAATATTCCGCTCTATTATTTTATAAAAAACTCAGAACAATATCTCTTATGGTTTTCGAGTTATATCCTAAAATCTATTTTTAATATTAAAAAGTTTACTTACTGCTTAATTCTGATCGCCTATTACTTTCTAAAATTTTTTTAAATATTTTTGAATAATTTCGAATAGCTCCTATCCACAGATATGCTAAAATGTATATTTAAATCAGGGTAAAGTTAGTTTTGAAGCAAAATATAAACGATTTGTTAAAAGTCTGTGTAAAATCGATGAATTACACTAAGTGGGCGTGGCAGTGGGCGTAATTTTTTAATCCATGTTCTAGAGAATATTCCGCTCTATTATTTTATAAAAAACTCAGAACAATATCTCTTATGGTTTTCGAGTTATATCCTAAAAACGATTTTTAATATTAAAAAATATACTTACTGCTTAATTCTGATCGCCTATTACTTTTTAAAATTTTTTTAAATATTTTTGAATAATTTCGAATAGCTCCTATCCACAGATATGCTAAAATGTATATTTAAATCAGGGTAAAGTTAGTTTTGAAGCAAAATATAAACGATTTGTTAAAAGTCTGTGTAAAATCGATGAATTACACTAAGTGGGCGTGGCAGTGGGCGTAATTTTTTAATCTATGTTCTAGAGAATATTCCGCTCTATTATTTTATAAAAAACTCAGAACAATATCTCTTATGGTTTCCGAGTTATATCCTAAAAACGATTTTTAATATTAAAAAGTTTACTTACTGCTTAATTCTGATCGCCTATTACTTTTTAAAATTTTTTTACATATTTTTGAATAATTTCGAATAGCTCCTATCCACAGATATGCTAAAATGTATATTTAAATCAGGGTAAAGTTAGTTTTGAAGCAAAATATAAACGATTTGTTAAAAGTCTGTGTAAAATCGATGAATTACACTAAGTGGGCGTGGCAGTGGGCGTAATTTTTTAATCTATGTTCTAGAGAATATTCCGCTCTATTATTTTATAAAAAACTCAGAACAATATCTCTTATGGTTTCCGAGTTATATCCTAAAAACGATTTTTAATATTAAAAAGTTTACTTACTGCTTAATTCTGATCGCCTATTACTTTTTAAAATTTTTTTAAATATTTTTGAATAATTTCGAATAGCTCCTATCCACAGATATGCTAAAATGTATATTTAAATCAAGGTAAACGAGTTTTGAAGCAAAATATAAACGATTTGTTAAAAATCTGTGTAAAATCGATGATTTGTACTAAGTGGGCGTGACAGTGGGCGTAATTTTGTAATCCATGTTGTAGAAAATATTCCGCGCTATTATTTGATAAAAAACTCAGAACAATATCTCTTATGGTTTTCGAGTTATATCCTAAAATCTATTTTTAATATTAAAAAATTTACTTACTGCTTAATTCTGATCGCCTATTACTTTTTAAAAATTTTTTTAAATATTTTTGAATAATTTCGAATAGCTCCTATCCACAGATATGCTAAAATGTATATTTAAATCAGGGTAAAGTTAGTTTTGAAGCAAAATATAATCGATTTGTTAAAAATCTGTGTAAAATCGATGAATTGCACTAAGTGGGCGTGACAGTGGGCGTAATTTTTTAATCCATGTTGTAGAGAATATTCCGCTCTATTATTTTATGAAAAACTCAGAACAATATCTCTTATGGTTTTCGAGTTATATCCTAAAAACGATTTTTAATATTAAAAAGTTTACTTACTGCTTAATTCTGATCGCCTATTACTTTTTAAAATTTTTTTTAAATATTTTTGAATAATTTCGAATAGCTCCTATCCACAGATATGCTAAAATGTATATTTAAATCAGGGTAAAGTTAGTTTTGAAGCAAAATATAAACGATTTGTTAAAAGTATGTGTAAAATCGATGAATTACACTAAGCGGGCGTGGCAGTGGGCGTAATTTTTTAATCCATGTTCTAGAGAATATTCCGCTCTATTATTTTATAAAAAACTCAGAACAATATCTCTTATGGTTTTCGAGTTATATCCTAAAATCTATTTTTAATATTAAAAAATTTACTTGCTGCTTAATTCTGATCGCCTATTACTTTTTAAAAATTTTTTTAAATATTTTTGAATAATTTCGAATAGATCCTATCCACAGATATGCTAAAATGAATATTTAAATCCGGGCAAAGTTAGTTTTGAAGCAAAATATAAAGGATTTGTCAAAAATCTGTGTAAAATCGATGAATTACACTAAGTGGGCGTGGCAGTGGGCGTAATTTTTTAATCCATGTTGTAGAGAATATTCCGCTCTATTATTTTATAAAAAACTCAGAACAATATCTCTTATGGTTTTCGAGTTATATCCTAAAAACGATTTTTAATATTAAAAAGTTTACTTACTGCTTAATTCTGATCGCCTATTACTTTCTAAAATTTTTTTAAATATTTTTGAATAATTTCGAATAGCTCCTATCCACAGATATGCTAAAATGTATATTTAAATCAGGGTAAAGTTAGTTTTGAAGCAAAATATAAACGATTTGTTAAAAGTCTGTGTAAAATCGATGAATTACACTAAGTGGGCGTGGCAGTGGGCGTAATTTTTTAATCCATGTTCTAGAGAATATTCCGCTCTATTATTTTATAAAAAACTCAGAACAATATCTCTTATGGTTTTCGAGTTATATCCTAAAATCTATTTTTAATATTAAAAAGTTTACTTACTGCTTAATTCTGATCGCCTATTACTTTTTAAAATTTTTTTAAATATTTTTGAATAATTTCGAATAGCTCCTATCCACAGATATGCTAAAATGTATATTTAAATCAGGGTAAAGTTAGTTTTGAAGCAAAATATAAACGATTTGTTAAAAGTCTGTGTAAAATCGATGAATTACACTAAGTGGGCGTGGCAGTGGGCGTAATTTTTTAATCCATGTTCTAGAGAATATTCCGCTCTATTATTTTATAAAAAACTCAGAACAATATCTCTTATGGTTTTCGAGTTATATCCTAAAAACGATTTTTAATATTAAAAAATATACTTACTGCTTAATTCTGATCGCCTATTACTTTTTAAAATTTTTTTAAATATTTTTGAATAATTTCGAATAGCTCCTATCCACAGATATGCTAAAATGTATATTTAAATCAGGGTAAAGTTAGTTTTGAAGCAAAATATAAACGATTTGTTAAAAGTCTGTGTAAAATCGATGAATTACACTAAGTGGGCGTGGCAGTGGGCGTAATTTTTTAATCCATGTACTAGAGAATATTCCGCTCTATTATTTTATAAAAAACTCAGAACAATATCTCTTATGGTTTTCGAGTTATATCCTAAAAACGATTTTTAATATTAAAAAATATACTTACTGCTTAATTCTGATCGCCTATTACTTTTTAAAAATTTTTTAAATATTTTTGAATAATTTCGAATAGCTCCTATCCACAGATATGCTAAAATGTATATTTAAATCAAGGTAAAGTTAGTTTTGAAGCAAAATATAAACGATTTGTTAAAAATCTGTGTAAAATCGATGAATTACACTAAGTGGGCGTGGCAGTGGGCGTAATTTTTTAATCCATGTTGTAGAGAATATACCGCTCTATTATCGTATAAAAAACTCAGAACAATATCTCTTATGGTTTTCGAGTTTTATCCTAAAATCGATTTTTAATATTAAAAAATTTACTTACTGCTTAATTCTGATCGCCTATTACTTTTTAAAATTTTTTTTAAATATTTTTGAATAATTTCGAATAGCTCCTATTCATAGATATGCTAAAATGTATATTTAAATCAAGGTAAAGTTAGTTTTGAAGCAAAATATAAACGATTTGTTAAAAATCTGTGTAAAATCGATGAATTGCACTAGTTTTGAAGCAAAATATAAACGATTTGTTAAAAATCTGTGTAAAATCGATGAATTACACTAAGTGGGCGTGGCAGTGGGCGTAATTTTTTAATCCATGTTGTAGAGAATATTCCGCTCTATTATTTTATAAAAAACTCAGAACAATATCTCTTATGGTTTTCGAGTTATATCCTAAAATCTATTTTTAATATTAAAAAGTTTACTTACTGCTTAATTCTGAGCACCTATTACTTTTTAAAATTTTTTTAAATATTTTTGAATAATTTCGAATAGCTCCTATCCACAGATATGCTAAAATGTATATTTAAATCAGGGTAAAGTTAGTATTGAAGCAAAATATAAACGATTTGTTAAAAGTGTGTGTAAAATCGATGAATTACACTAAGTGGGCGTGGCAGTGGGCGTAATTTTTTAATCCATGTTCTAGAGAATATTCCGCTCTATTATTTTATAAAAAACCCAGAACAATATCTCTTATGGTTTCCGAGTTATATCCTAAAAACGATTTTTAATATTAAAAAGTTTAATATTAATATCTGATCGCCTATTACTTTTTAAATTTTTTTTAAATATTTTTGAATAATTTCGAATAGCTCCTATCCACAGATATGCTAAAATGTATATTTAAATCAGGGTAAAGTTAGTATTGAAGCAAAATATAAACGATTTGTTAAAAGTGTGTGTAAAATCGATGAATTACACTAAGTGGGCGTGGCAGTGGGCGTAATTTTTTAATCCATGTTCTAGAGAATATTCCGCTCTATTATTTTATAAAAAACCCAGAACAATATCTCATGGATTCCGAGTTATATCCTGAAAACGATTTTTAATATTAAAAAGTTTAATATTAATATCTGATCGCCTATTACTTTTTAAAATTTTTTTAAATATTTTTGAATAATTTCGAATAGCTCCTATCCACAGATATGCTAAAATGTATTTTAAATCAGGGTAAAGTTAGTTTTGAAGCAAAATATAAACGATTTGTTAAAAGTCTGTGTAAAATCGATGAATTACACTAAGTGGGCGTGGCAGTGGGCGTAATTTTTTAATCCATGTTCTAGAGAATATTCCGCTCTATTATTTTATAAAAAACTCAGAACAATATCTCTTATGGTTTTCGAGTTATATCCTAAAATCTATTTTTAATATTAAAAAGTTTACTTACTGCTTAATTCTGATCGCCTATTACTTTTTAAAATTTTTTTAAATATTTTTGAATAATTTCGAATAGCTCCTATCCACAGATATGCTAAAATGTATTTTAAATCAGGGTAAAGTTAGTTTTGAAGCAAAATATAAAGGATTTGTCAAAAATCTGTGTAAAATCGATGAATTACACTAAGTGGGCGTGGCAGTGGGCGTAATTTTTTAATCCATGTTGTAGAGAATATTCCGCTCTATTATTTTATAAAAAACTCAGAACAATATCTCTTATGGTTTTCGAGTTATATCCTAAAATCTATTTTTAATATTAAAAAGTTTACTTACTGCTTAATTCTGAGCGCCTATTACTTTTTAAAATTTTTTTAAATATTTTTGAATAATTTCGAATAGCTCCTATCCACAGATATGCTAAAATGTATATTTAAATCAGGGTAAAGTTAGTATTGAAGCAAAATATAAACGATTTGTTAAAAGTGTGTGTAAAATCGATGAATTACACTAAGTGGGCGTGGCAGTGGGCGTAATTTTTTAATCCATGTTCTAGAGAATATTCCGCTCTATTATTTTATAAAAAACCCAGAACAATATCTCTTATGGTTTCCGAGTTATATCCTAAAAACGATTTTTAATATTAAAAAGTTTAATATTAATATCTGATCGCCTATTACTTTTTAAAATTTTTTTAAATATTTTTGAATAATTTCGAATAGCTCCTATCCACAGATATGCTAAAATGTATATTTAAATCAGGGTAAAGTTAGTTTTGAAGCAAAATATAAACGATTTGTTAAAAGTCTGTGTAAAATCGATGAATTACACTAAGTGGGCGTGGCAGTGGGCGTAATTTTTTAATCCATGTTCTAGAGAATATTCCGCTCTATTATTTTATAAAAAACTCAGAACAATATCTCTTATGGTTTTCGAGTTATATCCTAAAAACGATTTTTAATATTAAAAAATATACTTACTGCTTAATTCTGATCGCCTATTACTTTTTAAAATTTTTTTAAATATTTTTGAATAATTTCGAATAGCTCCTATCCACAGATATGCTAAAATGAATATTTAAATCTGGGCAAAGGTAGTTTTGAAGCAAAATATAAAGGATTTGTCAAAAATCTGTGTAAAATCGATGAATTACACTAAGTGGGCGTGGCAGTGGGCGTAATTTTTTAATCCATGTTGTAGAGAATATTCCGCTCTATTATTTTATGAAAAACTCAGAACAATATCTCTTATGGTTTTCGAGTTATATCCTAAAAACGATTTTTAATATTAAAAAGTTTACTTACTGCTTAATTCTGATCGCCTATTACTTTTTAAAATTTTTTTAAATATTTTTGAATAATTTCGAATAGCTCCTATCCACAGATATGCTAAAATGAATATTTAAATCTGGGCAAAGGTAGTTTTGAAGCAAAATATAAAGGATTTGTCAAAAATCTGTGTAAAATCGATGAATTACACTAAGTGGGCGTGGCAGTGGGCGTAATTTTTTAATCCATGTTGTAGAGAATATTCCGCTCTATTATTTTATGAAAAACTCAGAACAATATCTCTTATGGTTTTCGAGTTATATCCTAAAAACGATTTTTAATATTAAAAAGTTTACTTACTGCTTAATTCTGATCGCCTATTACTTTTTAAAATTTTTTTTAAATATTTTTGAATAATTTCGAATAGCTCCTATCCACAGATATGCTAAAATGTATATTTAAATCAGGGTAAAGTTAGTTTTGAAGCAAAATATAAACGATTTGTTAAAAGTCTGTGTAAAATCGATGAATTACACTAAGTGGGCGTGGCAGTGGGCGTATTTTTTTAATCCGTGTTCTAGAGAATATTCCGCTCTATTATTTTATAAAAAACTCAGAACAATATCTCTTATGGTTTTCGAGTTATATCCTAAAATCTATTTTTAATATTAAAAAGTTTACTTACTGCTTAATTCTGATCGCCTATTACTTTTAAAAATTTTTTTAAATATTTTTGAATAATTTCGAATAGCTCCTATCCACAGATATGCTAAAATGTATATTTAAATCAGGGTAAAGTTAGTTTTGAAGCAAAATATAAACGATTTGTTAAAAGTCTGTGTAAAATCGATGAATTACACTAAGTGGGCGTGGCAGTGGGCGTAATTTTTTAATCCATGTTCTAGAGAATATTCCGCTCTATTATTTTATAAAAAACTCAGAACAATATCTCTTATGGTTTTCGAGTTATATCCTAAAAACGATTTTTAATATTAAAAAATATACTTACTGCTTAATTCTGATCGCCTATTACTTTTTAAAATTTTTTTAAATATTTTTGAATAATTTCGAATAGCTCCTATCCACAGATATGCTAAAATGTATATTTAAAACAGGGTAAAGTTAGTTTTGAAGCAAAATATAAACGATTTGTTAAAAGTCTGTGTAAAATCGATGAATTACACTAAGTGGGCGTGGCAGTGGGCGTAATTTTTTAATCCATGTTCTAGAGAATATTCCGCTCTATTATTTTATAAAAAACCCAGAACAATATCTCTTATGATTTCCGAGTTATATCCTAAAAACGATTTTTAATATTAAAAAGTTTACTTACTGCTTAATTCTGATCGCCTATTACTTTTTAAAATTTTTTTTAAATATTTTTGAATAATTTCGAATAGCTCCTATCCACAGATATGCTAAAATGTATATTTAAATCAGGGTAAAATTAGTTTTGAAGCAAAATATAAACGATTTGTTAAAAGTCTGTGTAAAATCGATGAATTACACTAAGTGGGCGTGGCAGTGGGCGTAATTTTTTAATCCATGTTCTAGAGAATATTCCGCTCTATTACTTTATAAAAAACTCAGAACAATATCTCTTATGGTTTTCGAGTTATATCCTAAAATCTATTTTTAATATTAAAAAGTTTACTTACTGCTTAATTCTGAGCGCCTATTACTTTTTAAAATTTTTTTAAATATTTTTGAATAATTTCGAATAGCTCCTATCCACAGATATGCTAAAATGTATATTTAAATCAGGGTAAAGTTAGTATTGAAGCAAAATATAAACGATTTGTTAAAAGTGTGTGTAAAATCGATGAATTACACTAAGTGGGCGTGGCAGTGGGCGTAATTTTTTAATCCATGTTCTAGAGAATATTCCGCTCTATTATTTTATAAAAAACCCAGAACAATATCTCTTATGGTTTCCGAGTTATATCCTAAAAACGATTTTTAATATTAAAAAGTTTAATATTAATATCTGATCGCCTACTACTTTTTAAAATTTTTTTAAATATTTTTGAATAATTTCGAATAGCTCCTATCCACAGATATGCTAAAATGTATATTTAAATCAGGGTAAAGTTAGTTTTGAAGCAAAATATAAACGATTTGTTAAAAGTCTGTGTAAAATCGATGAATTACACTAAGTGGGCGTGGCAGTGGGCGTAATTTTTTAATCCATGTTCTAGAGAATATTCCGCTCTATTATTTTATAAAAAACTCAGAACAATATCTCTTATGGTTTTCGAGTTATATCCTAAAAACGATTTTTAATATTAAAAAATATACTTACTGCTTAATTCTGATCGCCTATTACTTTTTAAAATTTTTTTAAATATTTTTGAATAATTTCGAATAGCTCCTATCCACAGATATGCTAAAATGAATATTTAAATCTGGGCAAAGGTAGTTTTGAAGCAAAATATAAAGGATTTGTCAAAAATCTGTGTAAAATCGATGAATTACACTAAGTGGGCGTGGCAGTGGGCGTAATTTTTTAATCCATGTTGTAGAGAATATTCCGCTCTATTATTTTATGAAAAACTCAGAACAATATCTCTTATGGTTTTCGAGTTATATCCTAAAAACGATTTTTAATATTAAAAAGTTTACTTACTGCTTAATTCTGATCGCCTATTACTTTTTAAAATTTTTTTAAATATTTTTGAATAATTTCGAATAGCTCCTATCCACAGATATGCTAAAATGAATATTTAAATCTGGGCAAAGGTAGTTTTGAAGCAAAATATAAAGGATTTGTCAAAAATCTGTGTAAAATCGATGAATTACACTAAGTGGGCGTGGCAGTGGGCGTAATTTTTTAATCCATGTTGTAGAGAATATTCCGCTCTATTATTTTATGAAAAACTCAGAACAATATCTCTTATGGTTTTCGAGTTATATCCTAAAAACGATTTTTAATATTAAAAAGTTTACTTACTGCTTAATTCTGATCGCCTATTACTTTTTAAAATTTTTTTTAAATATTTTTGAATAATTTCGAATAGCTCCTATCCACAGATATGCTAAAATGTATATTTAAATCAGGGTAAAGTTAGTTTTGAAGCAAAATATAAACGATTTGTTAAAAGTCTGTGTAAAATCGATGAATTACACTAAGTGGGCGTGGCAGTGGGCGTATTTTTTTAATCCGTGTTCTAGAGAATATTCCGCTCTATTATTTTATAAAAAACTCAGAACAATATCTCTTATGGTTTTCGAGTTATATCCTAAAATCTATTTTTAATATTAAAAAGTTTACTTACTGCTTAATTCTGATCGCCTATTACTTTTTAAAATTTTTTTAAATATTTTTGAATAATTTCGAATAGCTCCTATCCACAGATATGCTAAAATGTATATTTAAATCAGGGTAAAGTTAGTTTTGAAGCAAAATATAAACGATTTGTTAAAAGTCTGTGCAAAATCGATGAATTACACTAAGTGGGCGTGGCAGTGGGCAAAATTTTTTAATCCATGTTCTAGAGAATATTCCGCTCTATTATTTTATAAAAAACTCAGAACAATATCTCTTATGGTTTCCGAGTTATATCCTAAAAACGATTTTTAATATTAAAAAGTTTACTTACTGCTTAATTCTGATCGCCTATTACTTTTTAAAATTTTTTTAAATATTTTTGAATAATTTCGAATAGCTCCTATCCACAGATATGCTAAAATGTATATTTAAATCAGGGTAAAGTTAGTTTTGAAGCAAAATATAAACGATTTGTTAAAAGTCTGTGTAAAATCGATGAATTACACTAAGTGGGCGTGGCAGTGGGCGTAATTTTTTATTCCATGTTCTAGAGAATATTCCACTCTGTTATTTTATAAAAAACTCAGAACAATATCTCTTATGGTTTTCGAGTTATATCCTAAAAACGATTTTTAATATTAAAAAATATACTTACTGCTTAATTCTGATCGCCTATTACTTTTTAAAATTTTTTTAAATATTTTTGAATAATTTCGAATAGCTCCTATCCACAGATATGCTAAAATGTATATTTAAATCAGGGTAAAGTTAGTTTTGAAGCAAAATATAAACGATTTGTTAAAAGTCTGTGTAAAATCGATGAATTACACTAAGTGGGCGTGGCAGTGGGCGTAATTTTTTAATCCATGTTCTAGAGAATATTCCGCTCTATTATTTTATAAAAAACTCAGAACACAATATCTCTTATGGTTTCCGAGTTATATCCTAAAAACGATTTTTAATATTAAAAAGTTCACTTACTGCTTAATTCTGATCGCCTATTACTTTTTAAAATTTTTTTAAATATTTTTGAATAATTTCGAATAGCTCCTATCCACAGATATGATAAAATGTATATTTAAATCAGGGTAAAGTTAGTTTTGAAGCAAAATATAAACGATTTGTTAAAAGTCTGTGTAAAATCGATGAATTACACTAAGTGGGCGTGGCAGTGGGCGTAATTTTTTAATCCATGTTCTAGAGAATATTCCGCTCTATTATTTTATAAAAAACTCAGAACAATATCTCTTATGGTTTTCGAGTTATATCCTAAAATCTATTTTTAATATTAAAAAGTTTACTTACTGCTTAATTCTGATCGCCTATTACTTTTTAAAATTTTTTTAAATATTTTTGAATAATTTCGAATAGCTCCTATCCACAGATATGCTAAAATGTATATTTAAATCAGGGTAAAGTTAGTTTTGAAGCAAAATATAAACGATTTGTTAAAAGTCTGTGTAAAATCGATGAATTACACTAAGTGGGCGTGGCAGTGGGCGTAATTTTTTAATCCATGTTCTAGAGAATATTCCGCTCTATTATTTTATAAAAAACTCAGAACACAATATCTCTTATGGTTTCCGAGTTATATCCTAAAAACGATTTTTAATATTAAAAAGTTCACTTACTGCTTAATTCTGATCGCCTATTACTTTTTAAAATTTTTTTAAATATTTTTGAATAATTTCGAATAGCTCCTATCCACAGATATGATAAAATGTATATTTAAATCAGGGTAAAGTTAGTTTTGAAGCAAAATATAAACGATTTGTTAAAAGTCTGTGTAAAATCGATGAATTACACTAAGTGGGCGTGGCAGTGGGCGTAATTTTTTAATCCATGTTCTAGAGAATATTCCGCTCTATTATTTTATAAAAAACTCAGAACAATATCTCTTATGGTTTTCGAGTTATATCCTAAAAACGATTTTTAATATTAAAAAATATACTTACTGCTTAATTCTGATCGCCTATTACTTTTTAAAATTTTTTTTAAATATTTTTGAATAATTTCGAATAGCTCCTATCCACAGATATGCTAAAATGTATATTTAAAACAGGGTAAAGTTAGTTTTGAAGCAAAATATAAACGATTTGTTAAAAGTCTGTGTAAAATCGATGAATTACACTAAGTGGGCGTGGCAGTGGGCGTAATTTTTTAATCCATGTTCTAGAGAATATTCCGCTCTATTATTTTATAAAAAACTCAGAACAATATCTCTTATGGTTTCCGAGTTATATCCTAAAAACGATTTTTAATATTAAAAAGTTTACTTACTGCTTAATTCTGATCGCCTATTACTTTTTAAAATTTTTTAAATATTTTTGAATAATTTCGAATAGCTCCTATCCACAGATATGCTAAAATGTATATTTAAATCAGGGTAAAGTTAGTTTTGAAGCAAAATATAAACGATTTGTTAAAAGTCTGTGTAAAATCGATGAATTACACTAAGTGGGCGTGGCAGTGGGCGTAATTTTTTAATCCATGTTGTAGAGAATATTCCGCTCTATTATTTTATAAAAAACTCAGAACAATATCTCTTATGGTTTCCGAGTTATATCCTAAAAACGATTTTTAATATTAAAAAGTTTACTTACTGCTTAATTCTGATCGCCTATTACTTTTTAAAATTTTTTTAAATATTTTTGAATAATTTCGAATAGCTCCTATCCACAGATATGCTAAAATGTATATTTAAATCAGGGTAAAGTTAGTTTTGAAGCAAAATATAAACGATTTGTTAAAAGTCTGTGTAAAATCGATGAATTACACTAAGTGGGCGTGGCAGTGGGCGTAATTTTTTAATCCATGTTCTAGAGAATATTCCGCTCTATTATTTTATAAAAAACTCAGAACAATATCTCTTATGGTTTCCGAGTTATATCCTAAAAACGATTTTTAATATTAAAAAGTTTACTTACTGCTTAATTCTGATCGCCTATTACTTTTTAAAATTTTTTTAAATATTTTTGAATAATTTCGAATAGCTCCTATCCACAGATATGCTAAAATGTATATTTAAATCAGGGTAAAGTTAGTTTTGAAGCAAAATATAAACGATTTGTTAAAAGTCTGTGTAAAATCGATGAATTACACTAAGTGGGCGTGGCAGTGGGCGTAATTTTTTAATCCATGTTCTAGAGAATATTCCGCTCTATTATTTTATAAAAAACTCAGAACCATATCTCTTATGGTTTTCGAGTTATATCCTAAAAACGATTTTTAATATTAAAAAATATACTTACTGCTTAATTCTGATCGCCTATTACTTTTTAAAATTTTTTTAAATATTTTTGAATAATTTCGAATAGCTCCTATCCACAGATATGCTAAAATGTATATTTAAAACAGGGTAAAGTTAGTTTTGAAGCAAAATATAAACGATTTGTTAAAAGTCTGTGTAAAATCGATGAATTACACTAAGTGGGCGTGGCAGTGGGCGTAATTTTTTAATCCATGTTCTAGAGAATATTCCGCTCTATTATTTTATAAAAAACTCAGAACAATATCTCTTATGGTTTTCGAGTTATATCCTAAAATCTATTTTTAATATTAAAAAGTTTACTTACTGCTTAATTCTGATCGCCTATTACTTTTTAAAATTTTTTTAAATATTTTTGAATAATTTCGAATAGCTCCTATCCACAGATATGCTAAAATGTATATTTAAATCAGGGTAAAGTTAGTTTTGAAGCAAAATATAAACGATTTGTTAAAAGTCTGTGTAAAATCGATGAATTACACTAAGTGGGCGTGGCAGTGGGCGTAATTTTTTAATCCATGATCTAGAGAATATTCCGCTCTATTATTTTATAAAAAACTCAGAACAATATCTCTTATGGTTTTCGAGTTATATCCTAAAAACGATTTTTAATATTAAAAAATATACTTACTGCTTAATTCTGATCGCCTATTACTTTTTAAAATTTTTTTAAATATTTTTGAATAATTTCGAATAGCTCCTATCCACAGATATGCTAAAATGTATATTTAAAACAGGGTAAAGTTAGTTTTGAAGCAAAATATAAACGATTTGTTAAAAGTCTGTGTAAAATCGATGAATTACACTAAGTGGGCGTGGCAGTGGGCGTAATTTTTTAATCCATGTTCTAGAGAATATTCCGCTCTATTATTTTATAAAAAAACCCAGAACAATATCTCTTATGGTTTCCGAGTTATATCCTAAAAACGATTTTTAATATTAAAAAGTTTACTTACTGCTTAATTCTGATCGCCTATTACTTTTTAAAATTTTTTTAAATATTTTTGAATAATTTCGAATAGCTCCTATCCACAGATATGCTAAAATGTATATTTAAATCAGGGTAAAGTTAGTTTTGAAGCAAAATATAAACGATTTGTTAAAAGTCTGTGTAAAATCGATGAATTACACTAAGTGGGCGTGGCAGTGGGCGTAATTTTTTAATCCATGTTCTAGAGAATATTCCGCTCTATTATTTTATAAAAAACTCAGAACAATATCTCTTATGGTTTCCGAGTTATATCCTAAAAACGATTTTTAATATTAAAAAGTTTACTTACTGCTTAATTCTGATCGCCTATTACTTTTTAAATTTTTTTTAAATATTTTTGAATAATTTCGAATAGCTCCTATCCACAGATATGCTAAAATGTATATTTAAAACAGGGTAAAGTTAGTTTTGAAGCAAAATATAAACGATTTGTTAAAAGTCTGTAAAATCGATGAATTACACTAAGTGGGCGTGGCAGTGGGCGTAATTTTTTAATCCATGTTCTAGAGAATATTCCGCTCTATTATTTTATAAAAAAACCCAGAACAATATCTCTTATGGTTTCCGAGTTATATCCTAAAAACGATTTTTAATATTAAAAAGTTTACTTACTGCTTAATTCTGATCGCCTATTACTTTTTAAAATTTTTTTAAATATTTTTGAATAATTTCGAATAGCTCCTATCCACAGATATGCTAAAATGTATATTTAAATCAGGGTAAAGTTAGTTTTGAAGCAAAATATAAACGATTTGTTAAAAGTCTGTGTAAAATCGATGAATTACACTAAGTGGGCGTGGCAGTGGGCGTAATTTTTTAATCCATGTTCTAGAGAATATTCCGCTCTATTATTTTATAAAAAACCCAGAACAATATCTCTTATGGTTTCTGAGTTATATCCTAAAAACGATTTTTAATATTAAAAAGTTTACTTACTGCTTAATTCTGATCGCCTATTACTTTTTAAAATTTTTTTAAATATTTTTGAATAATTTCGAATAGCTCCTATCCACAGATATGCTAAAATGTATATTTAAATCAGGGTAAAGTTAGTTTTGAAGCAAAATATAAACGATTTGTTAAAAGTCTGTGTAAAATCGATGAATTACACTAAGTGGGCGTGGCAGTGGGCGTAATTTTTTAATCCATGTTCTAGAGAATATTCCGCTCTATTATTTTATAAAAAACTCAGAACAATATCTCTTATGGTTTCCGAGTTATATCCTAAAAACGATTTTTAATATTAAAAAGTTTACTTACTGCTTAATTCTGATCGCCTATTACTTTTTAAAATTTTTTTAAATATTTTTGAATAATTTCGAATAGCTCCTATCCACAGATATGCTAAAATGTATATTTAAAACAGGGTAAAGTTAGTTTTGAAGCAAAATATAAACGATTTGTTAAAAGTCTGTGTAAAATCGATGAATTACACTAAGTGCGCGTGGCAGTGGGCGTAATTTTTTAATCCATGTTCTAGAGAATATTCCGCTCTATTATTTTATAAAAAACCCAGAACAATATCTCTTATGGTTTCCGAGTTATATCCTAAAAACGATTTTTAATATTAAAAAGTTTACTTACTGCTTAATTCTGATCGCCTATTACTTTTTAAAATTTTTTTAAATATTTTTGAATAATTTCGAATAGCTCCTATCCACAGATATGCTAAAATGTATATTTAAATCAGGGTAAAGTTAGTTTTGAAGCAAAATATAAACGATTTGTTAAAAGTCTGTGTAAAATCGATGAATTACACTAAGTGGGCGTGGCAGTGGGCGTAATTTTTTAATCCATGTTCTAGAGAATATTCCGCTCTATTATTTTATAAAAAACTCAGAACAATATCTCTTATGGTTTCTGAGTTATATCCTAAAAACGATTTTTAATATTAAAAAGTTTACTTACTGCTTAATTCTGATCGCCTATTACTTTTTAAAATTTTTTTTAAATATTTTTGAATAATTTCGAATAGCTCCTATCCACAGATATGCTAAAATGTATATTTAAATCAGGGTAAAGTTAGTTTTGAAGCAAAATATAAACGATTTGTTAAAAGTCTGTGTAAAATCGATGAATTACACTAAGTGGGCGTGGCAGTGGGCGTAATTTTTTAATCCATGTTCTAGAGAATATTCCGCTCTATTATTTTATAAAAAACTCAGAACAATATCTCTTATGGTTTTCGAGTTATATCCTAAAAACGATTTTTAATATCAAAAAGTTTACTTACTGCTTAATTCTGATCGCCTATTACTTTTTAAAATTTTTTTAAATATTTTTGAATAATTTCGAATAGCTCCTATCCACAGATATGCTAAAATGTATATTTAAATCAGGGTAAAGTTAGTTTTGAAGCAAAATATAAACGATTTGTTAAAAGTCTGTGTAAAATCGATGAATTACACTAAGTGGGCGTGGCAGTGGGCGTAATTTTTTAATCCATGTTCTAGAGAATATTCCGCTCTATTATTTTATAAAAAACCCAGAACAATATCTCTTATGGTTTCTGAGTTATATCCTAAAAACGATTTTTAATATTAAAAAGTTTACTTACTGCTTAATTCTGATCGCCTATTACTTTTTAAAATTTTTTTAAATATTTTTGAATAATTTCGAATAGCTCCTATCCACAGATATGCTAAAATGTATATTTAAATCAGGGTAAAGTTAGTTTTGAAGCAAAATATAAACGATTTGTTAAAAGTCTGTGTAAAATCGATGAATTACACTAAGTGGGCGTGGCAGTGGGCGTAATTTTTTAATCCATGTTCTAGAGAATATTCCGCTCTATTATTTTATAAAAAACTCAGAACAATATCTCTTATGGTTTCCGAGTTATATCCTAAAAACGATTTTTAATATTAAAAAGTTTACTTACTGCTTAATTCTGATCGCCTATTACTTTTTAAAATTTTTTTAAATATTTTTGAATAATTTCGAATAGCTCCTATCCACAGATATGCTAAAATGTATATTTAAAACAGGGTAAAGTTAGTTTTGAAGCAAAATATAAACGATTTGTTAAAAGTCTGTGTAAAATCGATGAATTACACTAAGTGCGCGAGTTAAGTCCAATGGAACACTGAACTCAACAGATTCCATCGAACTTGAAAACCCTATATCTAGCATAAGAATAAATTACCAAGAATAAAATGAATACCATATTATTAAAATTATAATTTTTAATAACTAGAACAAAGTGTTAATAAACTTTGTATTAATAAAATTGTTTACTCAATAATTATTTCAGTTCATCATTTAAAATGAAATAAATGTCAAACTAACAGAATTATAATTTTAAACGAAAACAAAGTGTTAATAAACTTTCATATGGAAACTTACTTCATTCATTGAAACTTGATACCTTTGTTTTCGTCATTAAACTAGAACAAAGAGTTAATAAACTTTGTATTGAAATTTTGTTTATTCATTTCAATCATTTAAAATAAAATAAATGTCAAATCACCAAAATTACAGTTTCAAAACGAAAACAAAGTGTCGATAAACTTTCGTATGAAAAACTCACTTTGTTTTCGTCATTTACTTCCTACAAAATACAATATTGTTTTATGACCAACCAATTAAACGTTCTATAAAAGAAACCAATAGCATAAGCATATTTTTTTTTATTGAATATTTATAGTTTTAGATTAAGAATATTTTTGTATAAAAATATAGCAAACAATAAAGTAAAGAGGAGTTCATATTAACATTCCAACCAAATGTATTCGTGGACTTTCATTTAACTGGCGCAGTCGGCAAACAAATCCAAAAGATATTCTGAAGAATATCCCTATTTGGTCGCGACGCTATCTAAAAGAAATTAATGAAGATATTCTAAAGAATATCCTTTTTTAAAACAAAGAAACATTAGTGAAAATTGTCTAAAGAATATCCTTTTTTTTAAAAAAAAAAAAAAGTGAAACATTAGTGAAGATATTCCAAAGAATATCCTTTTTTGAAAAAAAATAACATTTGTTAAAATACTGAAGATATTCTAAAGAATATCCTTTAAAAAAAAAAAAAAAAAAAAATATATATTTGTGAAAAATTTTAAGATATTCCGAAGAATATCATTTTGAAAACAAAGAAGAAAAAAGACTAAAGAACTTATTTTTCGTTACGGTTCGAGTTTGTGAAGGAACAGTGAATTGTGTCTAAACTCCAGGGAGATGCCTAAAGATACGGAGAAAACTGAAACACCACAGTTTAAACCATACTTCAACATATTACAAAGCAACGATATACTCAACACAATGACATCAACATCATCAACAGCAACACTAACTTCTGCTCCAACACAAACATCAGCACCCACAGCAGTGCCAACAGAAACATCATCGTTGGGTCCGATTCCAATTTCTATCCTTTTGAAGGAAGTAGATAGAATAAATGTTTTCACTGGAAAAGATCGAGACTATGACATATCATCATTCATCAAGGAAGTCGAAATCTTCCTACGAATTTTTCAAGATGGTGAAATGGAGGAATATATATACCATCGCTGCATACTTAAGAAGATACAGGGAGAAGCAGCCAATATAATTCGAGGTTTAACCGATAAATCATGGCAGAACGTGAAAAATGAGCTATTAAAGGTGTTCGGCATCAGGGAAAGCTACACCCAACTATACCATAGAGCACTATCAACAAAAAACAATGATGTAAGTCAATTATATAATAATTTAAAAATAATATTAGATAAGTTGAATACAAAATACGAACAAGATTCATGTAAACCATTAGAATTCAACCCAAATATAAACGAATCAATGATTTTTCGAACTTTTGTTAATGGTATACCTCCGCATTTGGCAAGTGTTATATATAGCCGAAATATTAATACTATTCGCGAAGCATATCATTGTTTACAGGAATGCGACATGATCAGGGAAAATAATCGACATTTTAGAAATACTAATCAAAATATTAAATACACTAACCAAAATTCTACCCATAATTATTCCGAACCTCACCAAAGGCAAAATTTTCGACAAACAAATTTTAGACCGAGTAGACAGAATTTCCCAGACCAACGGACACAAGGTTTTTCTTGTCACCAAACACAAAACTTTCCAAATTCAAATCGACAAACACAAGGTTTTGATAATCGGCAAGGGCAATATTCAAACGTAATTCGAAATTCGCAACAGTTCCGACAATCTAATCAGTCGCGACAAAATTCTGGTCAACATCGACATAATGTTGAACCGATGGAAATAGATCATATTGAACAGAGTGAAATTGTTCCGAATGAGGAAGCAAATTTTCGTTCAGCCGAAAAGAAAACGGTTTACCGATAGTACAATTAACTATTGGTAATTCCAAGATAAGATGTTTGATTGATACTGGATCAACCACATCAATATTAAATTGTAATGCACTTCCTAGTTATGAACGTATAAAATTAAGAAAACCATTAACTTTCTCAACTCTGGCAAGCAAAGTAGTTATAAGTGAGGAAATTGTCACGGAAATCCCAGAAGAGTTTTCCGATAATAATTTTATGGCTTGGAAATTGTTGAAATTGACTAATAATAGATTTGATGGAATAATTGGTAATAATATATTGAAACCTTTAGGTGCAAAAATTTGTTTAGAAGAACGGTATATTCAGATTAATGATAGAAAAATTTTTTTTACAAATTCATTTCCTTGCTATTATAACGAGATTCATGCATTGGAATTTTTAGATGTCAATAAGGAGAACATTAAAAAACTTTTTAGAGTCGACATGAATTCCGAAGAAAAAGAGTTTCTTCGTGATCTCATAAGTAAAAATAGCGACTTGTTGTTTCATGAAGGTGATTCACTTACTCATACTCATGAGATAGGACATTCCATAATTACTACTACAGATAAACCTGTATACTCTAAAATATACAGATATCCCAAAATACATGAAGACGAAATTAACAGGCAGATCCAAGAAATGTTACAACAGAAAATAATTGTGGAAAGTAACTCTGCCTATAATTCTCCTATCTGGGTTGTTCCAAAGAAAATGGACCAATCGGGCAGGAAGAAGTGGCGCATTGTTGTTGACTACAGAAAATTGAACGAGATAACGGTGGACGACAAATTTCCAATACCCAATATAGAAAATATATTGGATAAATTGGGAAAATCTACTTATTTTACAACATTGGATTTAGCCAAGGGTTTTCACCAAATTCTCATGAATACAAACGATAGAAAAAAAACAGCTTTCTCGACTCCCTTGGGACATTTTGAATACAACAGGATGCCCTTTGGATTAAAAAATGCTCCAGCAACCTTTCAACGTCTTATGAACTCGGTACTTAGAGAATATATTAATAAAATTTGCGTTGTTTATTTAGATGACATTTTAATTTTTAGTACATCATTAACAGAGCATGTACAGAGTGTCAACAAAATTTTTCAAAAATTACGAGAGCATAATCTGAAGATACAGCTCGACAAATGCGTTTTTTTGGCGAAGGAAACTGAATACCTTGGTCATGTTCTGAGCGAGGAAGGTCTAAGACCTAACCCAAATAAAATTGATGCAATTCAGAAGCTAAAGCTTCCTGAAACAACTAAACAGATAAAATCTTTCTTAGGAGTTACGGGGTACTACCGAAAATTTATTAAAGACTACGCAAAAGTTGCACAAGGATTAACTAAATATCTAAAGAAGAATACGAAAATTAATCTCAACGATCCTAATTATCATGATTCCTTTGAAAAATTGAAAAAGTTGATCATTAACCCACCGATACTTAAGTATCCAGATTATTCAAAAAAATTTAAATTAACTACTGATGCAAGTGGTTATGCTGTAGGTGCCGTATTGTCTCAGGAAAATCATCCAATTGCCTATGCAAGTAGAACATTGAATGACCACGAGAGGCATTATGCGACTGTGGAAAAAGAATTGCTGGCTATTGTTTGGGCAGTAAACTACTTCCGTCCATATCTATATGGCAGGCAATTTGAACTATTTACGGACCATCAACCATTGGTTTGGCTTCAATCCAAAACCAAGGGTAAAGATATAAACCAAAGACTCCAGCGTTGGCTGTTGAGGTTGGGAGAGTATGATTTTAAAATAAGTTACATCAAGGGTAAAGAGAACGTTGTAGCCGATTTTATGAGCCGTATAAATGCACCAAATGATATTGTTTTCATGGCAGATGATCAAATGAGTGTGGCTGCAACTATCCATTCTCAACAGGAAGAATTGAATGATCATTTTTTTATTTTGGACACAGTCGTTAATAGATTTGAGAAGCAAATAATACTAACTGATAACAAAACTAATGAAACTCAAATCATTGACGGCAAACATAAAATTTTTTTAAACACTAACGATATCATAACCGGTACAATGACCGATATAGTTAGAAGGAATATAACTATCAAGAGAAATTTGAAGATAGGTATTTACACCGAATTGTCTGATCATTTGTACAATAAAGTACAATTAAAGCTAATTGAAATATTCGGTAACTCAATAAAATTTGTCCGATGTGTTTATCACGCTAAAGATATGCTGAATGAGGATGAATTGTATAGATATATAGCAAAATACCATAAAAATGAAACAGGTCATGCAGGAATTAACGAAAATTATTGTGGTTTGAAAACTAAAATTTATTTTAACAATCTTAAACATTTTATTCAGAAATACGTTAATAATTGTAATGTTTGCAACAAATCCAAATATGATAGGAAACCAATAACACCAAAATTTCATGTCACAGAAACACCAAAAGATGTTAATGAAATAGTACATATGGACGTATATACAAATAAGAAACACAGTTTTTTATCTTTCATTGACAAATTTTCAAAATACGCAGTTATGTTATATTTGGAAGACAGAAATAGCTGTACAATAGTAGAGAAAATTAGACTCTATATATCAATGAGAGGTAAACCAAACAAAGTAGTTACAGACAACGAATTCGCATCCATCAATGTAAAGAACTTTTTACGAGAGGAAAATATTACAGTTCATTTCACCAAACCTAACAACCATACAGGAAATGCAGATATCGAAAGATTACATAGTAGCATATCAGACAAGTTTAGAACATTAGAATTTCAACGATCAGAATTATCAGTACAAGAGCGAATGTATAAATGTGTTGAATGGTATAATAAATCCATTCACTCAACAACGATGAGCAGACCATTTGATGTAATACAAGGAACAATAGATAAAATAAAATTATATAATCGATTAAAAGACTTTAAGGATAAAATTATAACAAAAAGAAATCTGAATAGGGAACAATTTAATTATGACAAACCAGAAGCATATGTGAAAAATTATAAAGCTTTAAGACATAAATACGAACCTCGTTATAGAAAACTGAAAGTAGATAATATCCACCCAACTAACATCAAACGTCCCTTTAAATTTGCAGATTCACTGGATATTACGGCTTACGATTCTAATCCTACTAATATCACCGGTAATGAATAACTTATTGATTCAACCTATAAATGAAGGCAACAGTGGATATACGGAAATTAAGTTGGACAATGTAACAATGGTCGAAGCATATACAACGATAGTTCACACCATTTATCTAAGTGAAATCCAGGAAATAATTAGCCACATTGAAAATAGTATACAGCAGTCTAACATAAATAAACAAGTCTTACAAGCTCAGCTTAACAGGGTTATAATAAAGTTTCGTACTCTACAATTGAATAGAGGTAAAAGAGGTTTAGCTAATGTTTTGGGATCAGGTCTGAAATGGATGGCAGGAACTATGGACGAAGAAGATAGGGAAACAATACAGAATCATTTACAAATTATAGATAACAATAATCATAATATAATAGAAACCGCAAACAAACAAATAAAAATTACAAATCATTTCAATGAAACACTAACTAACTTAAAACACACTATTGAATCGGATAGAGATATTATTCTGGCAAAAATCAATTCAATAGACAAAAATAACTTAGATATTTTTTCACACATTTTTTATCTTGATTTGGTGCTAAAGATTAAAACATTGGACGAACAGATTGAGCATATACAAGATAATATTATTGCAGCTAACCACAATCTTATGACTAACAATATACTAACACCAGAGGAAATTAATGATTTAAATATTGATTTCAATAAATTACAACAAATACAATTAACAGTTGCTAAATACCGGAATGAACAAATTGTATTTTTTATAAAGATACCACTAAATATTATTACAGTCCCAAAATCATTGATTATGCCAATTAAAAACAAGGAAGGTTTTGAATTAGATATAAGAATACAAGAAATTGTTATTATCAATAATACTGTTTACAATTACAATAACGAACAAAATATTTCCAATCTAAAAAAAATCAAACCTATGTATTTTTAGTAATAAGCAAAAGTGTTACAAAATTCTCAATAATAAAGAAGAAATTTTAGAGGTTGAACAGGGAATGGTGCTTCTAAAGAATGTAAATGGTGCAAAGGTAGAAAGTAACTGCGACAGCAGGAAATTAGTTTTAAGTGGAAATCAACTTCTTACATTTAATGATTGCAAAATAAAAATTGATGGCAATATTTATGAAAATAAACAAAAAGAATATAAAACCAGTTTTGCATTATCACCAAATTTAAATTTAAATAATATGGAAACAACCATTTCTTTGGATCAAATAGCTATAAATGAAGTGGAACATATAAAAACCATAGAAGAATTGAAATATCATAAAGCAATACATTTTAATTCAATAATTGGTAATTATTTTCTAACTATCTGTATTGCAATTATATGTTTAACTTTTATAATCATAATTTATAAGAAATACAAAAAATCTCTTAAGAAAATCCAGGAGAATTTTCAATCTAAGGAGGGAGGAGTTAAGTCCAATGGAACACTGAACTCAACAGATTCCATCGAACTTGAAAACCCTATATCTAGCATAAGAATAAATTACCAAGAATAAAATGAATACCATATTATTAAAATTATAATTTTTAATAACTAGAACAAAGTGTTAATAAACTTTGTATTAATAAAATTGTTTACTCAATAATTATTTCAGTTCATCATTTAAAATGAAATAAATGTCAAACTAACAGAATTATAATTTTAAACGAAAACAAAGTGTTAATAAACTTTCATATGGAAACTTACTTCATTCATTGAAACTTGATACCTTTGTTTTCGTCATTAAACTAGAACAAAGAGTTAATAAACTTTGTATTGAAATTTTGTTTATTCATTTCAATCATTTAAAATAAAATAAATGTCAAATCACCAAAATTACAGTTTCAAAACGAAAACAAAGTGTCGATAAACTTTCGTATGAAAAACTCACTTTGTTTTCGTCATTTACTTCCTACAAAATACAATATTGTTTTATGACCAACCAATTAAACGTTCTATAAAAGAAACCAATAGCATAAGCATATTTTTTTTTATTGAATATTTATAGTTTTAGATTAAGAATATTTTTGTATAAAAATATAGCAAACAATAAAGTAAAGAGGAGTTCATATTAACATTCCAACCAAATGTATTCGTGGACTTTCATTTAACTCGCGTGGCAGTGGGCGTAATTTTTTAATCCATGTTCTAGAGAATATTCCGCTCTATTATTTTATAAAAAACCCAGAACAATATCTCTTATGGTTTCCGAGTTATATCCTAAAAACGATTTTTAATATTAAAAAGTTTACTTACTGCTTAATTCTGATCGCCTATTACTTTTTAAAATTTTTTTAAATATTTTTGAATAATTTCGAATAGCTCCTATCCACAGATATGCTAAAATGTATATTTAAATCAGGGTAAAGTTAGTTTTGAAGCAAAATATAAACGATTTGTTAAAAGTCTGTGTAAAATCGATGAATTACACTAAGTGGGCGTGGCAGTGGGCGTAATTTTTTAATCCATGTTCTAGAGAATATTCCGCTCTATTATTTTATAAAAAACTCAGAACAATATCTCTTATGGTTTCTGAGTTATATCCTAAAAACGATTTTTAATATTAAAAAGTTTACTTACTGCTTAATTCTGATCGCCTATTACTTTTTAAAATTTTTTTTAAATATTTTTGAATAATTTCGAATAGCTCCTATCCACAGATATGCTAAAATGTATATTTAAATCAGGGTAAAGTTAGTTTTGAAGCAAAATATAAACGATTTGTTAAAAGTCTGTGTAAAATCGATGAATTACACTAAGTGGGCGTGGCAGTGGGCGTAATTTTTTAATCCATGTTCTAGAGAATATTCCGCTCTATTATTTTATAAAAAACTCAGAACAATATCTCTTATGGTTTTCGAGTTATATCCTAAAAACGATTTTTAATATCAAAAAGTTTACTTACTGCTTAATTCTGATCGCCTATTACTTTTTAAAATTTTTTTAAATATTTTTGAATAATTTCGAATAGCTCCTATCCACAGATATGCTAAAATGTATATTTAAATCAGGGTAAAGTTAGTTTTGAAGCAAAATATAAACGATTTGTTAAAAGTCTGTGTAAAATCGATGAATTACACTAAGTGGGCGTGGCAGTGGGCGTAATTTTTTAATCCATGTTCTAGAGAATATTCCGCTCTATTATTTTATAAAAAACTCAGAACAATATCTCTTATGGTTTCCGAGTTATATCCTAAAAACGATTTTTAATATTAAAAAGTTTACTTACTGCTTAATTCTGATCGCCTATTACTTTTTAAAATTTTTTTAAATATTTTTGAATAATTTCGAATAGCTCCTATCCACAGATATGCTAAAATGTATATTTAAATCAGGGTAAAGTTAGTTTTGAAGCAAAATATAAACGATTTGTTAAAAGTCTGTGTAAAATCGATGAATTACACTAAGTGGGCGTGACAGTGGGCGTAATTTTTTAATCCATGTTCTAGAGAATATTCCGCTCTATTATTTTATAAAAAACTCAGAACAATATCTCTTATGGTTTCCGAGTTATATCCTAAAAACGATTTTTAATATTAAAAAGTTTACTTACTGCTTAATTCTGATCGCCTATTACTTTTTAAAATTTTTTTAAATATTTTTGAATAATTTCGAATAGCTCCTATCCACAGATATGCTAAAATGTATATTTAAATCAGGGTAAAGTTAGTTTTGAAGCAAAATATAAACGATTTGTTAAAAGTCTGTGTAAAATCGATGAATTACACTAAGTGGGCGTGGCAGTGGGCGTAATTTTTTAATCCATGTTCTAGAGAATATTCCGCTCTATTATTTTATAAAAAACTCAGAACAATATCTCTTATGGTTTTCGAGTTATATCCTAAAATCTATTTTTAATATTAAAAAGTTTACTTACTGCTTAATTCTGATCGCCTATTACTTTTTAAATTTTTTTTAAATATTTTTGAATAATTTCGAATAGCTCCTATCCACAGATATGCTAAAATGTATATTTAAATCAGGGTAAAGTTAGTTTTGAAGCAAAATATAAACGATTTGTTAAAAGTCTGTGTAAAATCGATGAATTACACTAAGTGGGCGTGGCAGTGGGCGTAATTTTTTAATCCATGTTCTAGAGAATATTCCGCTCTATTATTTTATAAAAAACCCAGAACAATATCTCTTATGGTTTCCGAGTTATATCCTAAAAACGATTTTTAATATTAAAAAGTTTACTTACTGCTTAATTCTGATCGCCTATTACTTTTTAAATTTTTTTTAAATATTTTTGAATAATTTCGAATAGCTCCTATCCACAGATATGCTAAAATGTATATTTAAATCAGGGTAAAGTTAGTTTTGAAGCAAAATATAAACGATTTGTTAAAAGTCTGTGTAAAATCGATGAATTACACTAAGTGGGCGTGGCAGTGGGCGTAATTTTTTAATCCATGTTCTAGAGAATATTCCGCTCTATTATTTTATAAAAAACTCAGAACAATATCTCTTATGGTTTCTGAGTTATATCCTAAAAACGATTTTTAATATTAAAAAGTTTACTTACTGCTTAATTCTGATCGCCTATTACTTTTTAAAATTTTTTTAAATATTTTTGAATAATTTCGAATAGCTCCTATCCACAGATATGCTAAAATGTATATTTAAATCAGGGTAAAGTTAGTTTTGAAGCAAAATATAAACGATTTGTTAAAAGTCTGTGTAAAATCGATGAATTACACTAAGTGGGCGTGGCAGTGGGCGTAATTTTTTAATCCATGTTCTAGAGAATATTCCGCTCTATTATTTTATAAAAAACTCAGAACAATATCTCTTATGGTTTCCGAGTTATATCCTAAAAACGATTTTTAATATTAAAAAGTTTACTTACTGCTTAATTCTGATCGCCTATTACTTTTTAAAATTTTTTTAAATATTTTTGAATAATTTCGAATAGCTCCTATCCACAGATATGCTAAAATGTATATTTAAATCAGGGTAAAGTTAGTTTTGAAGCAAAATATAAACGATTTGTTAAAAGTCTGTGTAAAATCGATGAATTACACTAAGTGGGCGTGGCAGTGGGCGTAATTTTTTAATCCATGTTCTAGAGAATATTCCGCTCTATTATTTTATAAAAAACTCAGAACAATATCTCTTATGGTTTCCGAGTTATATCCTAAAAACGATTTTTAATATTAAAAAGTTTACTTACTGCTTAATTCTGATCGCCTATTACTTTTTAAAATTTTTTTAAATATTTTTGAATAATTTCGAATAGCTCCTATCCACAGATATGCTAAAATGTATATTTAAATCAGGGTAAAGTTAGTTTTGAAGCAAAATATAAACGATTTGTTAAAAGTCTGTGTAAAATCGATGAATTACACTAAGTGGGCGTGGCAGTGGGCGTAATTTTTTAATCCATGTTCTAGAGAATATTCCGCTCTATTATTTTATAAAAAACCCAGAACAATATCTCTTATGGTTTCCGAGTTATATCCTAAAAACGATTTTTAATATTAAAAAGTTTACTTACTGCTTAATTCTGATCGCCTATTACTTTTTAAAATTTTTTTAAATATTTTTGAATAATTTCGAATAGCTCCTATCCACAGATATGCTAAAATGTATATTTAAATCAGGGTAAAGTTAGTTTTGAAGCAAAATATAAACGATTTGTTAAAAGTCTGTGTAAAATCGATGAATTACACTAAGTGGGCGTGGCAGTGGGCGTAATTTTTTAATCCATGTTCTAGAGAATATTCCGCTCTATTATTTTATAAAAAACTCAGAACAATATCTCTTATGGTTTCCGAGTTATATCCTAAAAACGATTTTTAATATTAAAAAGTTTACTTACTGCTTAATTCTGATCGCCTATTACTTTTTAAAATTTTTTTAAATATTTTTGAATAATTTCGAATAGCTCCTATCCACAGATATGCTAAAATGTATATTTAAAACAGGGTAAAGTTAGTTTTGAAGCAAAATATAAACGATTTGTTAAAAGTCTGTGTAAAATCGATGAATTACACTAAGTGGGCGTGGCAGTGGGCGTAATTTTTTAATCCATGTTCTAGAGAATATTCCGCTCTATTATTTTATAAAAAACCCAGAACAATATCTCTTATGGTTTCCGAGTTATATCCTAAAAATGATTTTTAATATTAAAAAGTTTACTTACTGCTTAATTCTGATCGCCTATTACTTTTTAAAATTTTTTTAAATATTTTTGAATAATTTCGAAAAGCTCCTATCCACAGATATGCTAAAATGTATATTTAAATCAGGGTAAAGTTAGTTTTGAAGCAAAATATAAACGATTTGTTAAAAGTCTGTGTAAAATCGATGAATTACACTAAGTGGGCGTGGCAGTGGGCGTAATTTTTTAATCCATGTTCTAGAGAATATTCCGCTCTATTATTTTATAAAAAACTCAGAACAATATCTCTTATGGTTTCCGAGTTATATCCTAAAAACGATTTTTAATATTAAAAAGTTTACTTACTGCTTAATTCTGATCGCCTATTACTTTTTAAAATTTTTTTAAATATTTTTGAATAATTTCGAATAGCTCCTATCCACAGATATGCTAAAATGTATATTTAAATCAGGGTAAAGTTAGTTTTGAAGCAAAATATAAACGATTTGTTAAAAGTCTGTGTAAAATCGATGAATTACACTAAGTGGGCGTGGCAGTGGGCGTAATTTTTTAATCCATGTTCTAGAGAATATTCCGCTCTATTATTTTATAAAAAACTCAGAACAATATCTCTTATGGTTTTCGAGTTATATCCTAAAAACGATTTTTAATATTAAAAAATATACTTACTGCTTAATTCTGATCGCCTATTACTTTTTAAAATTTTTTTAAATATTTTTGAATAATTTCGAATAGCTCCTATCCACAGATATGCTAAAATGTATATTTAAAACAGGGTAAAGTTAGTTTTGAAGCAAAATATAAACGATTTGTTAAAAGTCTGTGTAAAATCGATGAATTACACTAAGTGGGCGTGGCAGTGGGCGTAATTTTTTAATCCATGTTCTAGAGAATATTCCGCTCTATTATTTTATAAAAAACCCAGAACAATATCTCTTATGGTTTCCGAGTTATATCCTAAAAACGATTTTTAATATTAAAAAGTTTACTTACTGCTTAATTCTGATCGCCTATTAGTTTTTAAAATTTTTTTAAATATTTTTGAATAATTTCGAATAGCTCCTATCCACAGATATGCTAAAATGTATATTTAAATCAGGGTAAAGTTAGTTTTGAAGCAAAATATAAACGATTTGTTAAAAGTCTGTGTAAAATCGATGAATTACACTAAGTGGGCGTGGCAGTGGGCGTAATTTTTTAATCCATGTTCTAGAGAATATTCCGCTCTATTATTTTATAAAAACCCAGAACAATATCTCTTATGGTTTCCGAGTTATATCCTAAAAACGATTTTTAATATTAAAAAGTTTACTTACTGCTTAATTCTGATCGCCTATTACTTTTTAAAATTTTTTTAAATATTTTTGAATAATTTCGAATAGCTCCTATCCACAGATATGCTAAAATGTATATTTAAATCAGGGTAAAGTTAGTTTTGAAGCAAAATATAAACGATTTGTTAAAAGTCTGTGTAAAATCGATGAATTACACTAAGTGGGCGTGGCAGTGGGCGTAATTTTTTAATCCATGTTGTAGAGAATATTCCGCTCTATTATTTTATAAAAAACTCAGAACAATATCTCTTATGGTTTCCGAGTTATATCCTAAAAACGATTTTTAATATTAAAAAGTTTACTTACTGCTTAATTCTGATCGCCTATTACTTTTTAAAATTTTTTTAAATATTTTTGAATAATTTCGAATAGCTCCTATCCACAGATATGCTAAAATGTATATTTAAATCAGGGTAAAGTTAGTTTTGAAGCAAAATATAAACGATTTGTTAAAAGTCTGTGTAAAATCGATGAATTACACTAAGTGGGCGTGGCAGTGGGCGTAATTTTTTAATCCATGTTCTAGAGAATATTCCGCTCTATTATTTTATAAAAAACTCAGAACAATATCTCTTATGGTTTCCGAGTTATATCCTAAAAACGATTTTTAATATTAAAAAGTTTACTTACTGCTTAATTCTGATCGCCTATTACTTTTTAAAAATTTTTTAAATATTTTTGAATAATTTCGAATAGCTCCTATCCACAGATATGCTAAAATGTATATTTAAAACAGGGTAAAGTTAGTTTTGAAGCAAAATATAAACGATTTGTTAAAAGTCTGTGTAAAATCGATGAATTACACTAAGTGGGCGTGGCAGTGGGCGTAATTTTTTATTCCATGTTCTAGAGAATATTCCACTCTGTTATTTTATAAAAAACTCAGAACAATACCTCTTATGGTTTTCGAGTTATATCCTAAAAACGATTTTTAATATTAAAAAATATACTTACTGCTTAATTCTGATCGCCTATTACTTTTTAAAATTTTTTTAAATATTTTTGAATAATTTCGAATAGCTCCTATCCACAGATATGCTAAAATGTATATTTAAAACAGGGTAAAGTTAGTTTTGAAGCAAAATATAAACGATTTGTTAAAAGTCTGTGTAAAATCGATGAATTACACTAAGTGGGCGTGGCAGTGGGCGTAATTTTTTAATCCATGTTCTAGAGAATATTCCGCTCTATTATTTTATAAAAAACTCAGAACAATATCTCTTATGGTTTTCGAGTTATATCCTAAAATCTATTTTTAATATTAAAAAGTTTACTTACTGCTTAATTCTGATCGCCTATTACTTTTTAAAATTTTTTTAAATATTTTTGAATAATTTCGAATAGCTCCTATCCACAGATATGCTAAAATGTATATTTAAATCAGGGTAAAGTTAGTTTTGAAGCAAAATATAAACGATTTGTTAAAAGTCTGTGTAAAATCGATGAATTACACTAAGTGGGCGTGGCAGTGGGCGTAATTTTTTAATCCATGTTCTAGAGAATATTCCGCTCTATTATTTTATAAAAAACTCAGAACAATATCTCTTATGGTTTCCGAGTTATATCCTAAAAACGATTTTTAATATTAAAAAGTTTACTTACTGCTTAATTCTGATCGCCTATTACTTTATAAAATTTTTTTAAATATTTTTGAATAATTTCGAATAGCTCCTATCCACAGATATGCTAAAATGTATATTTAAATCAGGGTAAAGTTAGTTTTGAAGCAAAATATAAACGATTTGTTAAAAGTCTGTGTAAAATCGATGAATTACACTAAGTGGGCGTGGCAGTGGGCGTAATTTTTTAATCCATGTTGTAGAGAATATTCCGCTCTATTATTTTATAAAAAACTCAGAACAATATCTCTTATGGTTTCCGAGTTATATCCTAAAAACGATTTTTAATATTAAAAAGTTTACTTACTGCTTAATTCTGATCGCCTATTACTTTTTAAAATTTTTTTAAATATTTTTGAATAATTTCGAATAGCTCCTATCCACAGATATGCTAAAATGTATATTTAAATCAGGGTAAAGTTAGTTTTGAAGCAAAATATAAACGATTTGTTAAAAGTCTGTGTAAAATCGATGAATTACACTAAGTGGGCGTGGCAGTGGGCGTAATTTTTTAATCCATGTTCTAGAGAATATTCCGCTCTATTATTTTATAAAAAACTCAGAACAATATCTCTTATGGTTTCCGAGTTATATCCTAAAAACGATTTTTAATATTAAAAAGTTTACTTACTGCTTAATTCTGATCGCCTATTACTTTTTAAAAATTTTTTAAATATTTTTGAATAATTTCGAATAGCTCCTATCCACAGATATGCTAAAATGTATATTTAAATCAGGGTAAAGTTAGTTTTGAAGCAAAATATAAACGATTTGTTAAAAGTCTGTGTAAAATCGATGAATTACACTAAGTGGGCGTGGCAGTGGGCGTAATTTTTTATTCCATGTTCTAGAGAATATTCCACTCTGTTATTTTATAAAAAACTCAGAACAATATCTCTTATGGTTTTCGAGTTATATCCTAAAAACGATTTTTAATATTAAAAAATATACTTACTGCTTAATTCTGATCGCCTATTACTTTTTAAAATTTTTTTAAATATTTTTGAATAATTTCGAATAGCTCCTATCCACAGATATGCTAAAATGTATATTTAAAACAGGGTAAAGTTAGTTTTGAAGCAAAATATAAACGATTTGTTAAAAGTCTGTGTAAAATCGATGAATTACACTAAGTGGGCGTGGCAGTGGGCGTAATTTTTTAATCCATGTTCTAGAGAATATTCCGCTCTATTATTTTATAAAAAACTCAGAACAATATCTCTTATGGTTTTCGAGTTATATCCTAAAATCTATTTTTAATATTAAAAAGTTTACTTACTGCTTAATTCTGATCGCCTATTACTTTTTAAAATTTTTTTAAATATTTTTGAATAATTTCGAATAGCTATCCACAGATATGCTAAAATGTATATTTAAATCAGGGTAAAGTTAGTTTTGAAGCAAAATATAAACGATTTGTTAAAAGTCTGTGTAAAATCGATGAATTACACTAAGTGGGCGTGGCAGTGGGCGTAATTTTTTAATCCATGTTCTAGAGAATATTCCGCTCTATTATTTTATAAAAAACCCAGAACAATATCTCTTATGGTTTCCGAGTTATATCCTAAAAACGATTTTTAATATTAAAAAGTTTACTTACTGCTTAATTCTGATCGCCTATTACTTTTTAAAATTTTTTTAATATTTTTGAATAATTTCGCTAATAGCTGTCACTATCCACAGATATGCTAAAATGTATATTTAAATCAGGGTAAAGTTAGTTTTGAAGCAAAATATAAACGATTTGTTAAAAGTCTGTGTAAAATCGATGAATTACACTAAGTGGGCGTGGCAGTGGGCGTAATTTTTTAATCCATGTTCTAGAGAATATTCCGCTCTATTATTTTATAAAAAACTCAGAACAATATCTCTTATGGTTTCCGAGTTATATCCTAAAAACGATTTTTAATATTAAAAAGTTTACTTACTGCTTAATTCTGATCGCCTATTACTTTTTAAAATTTTTTTAAATATTTTTGAATAATTTCGAATAGCTCCTATCCACAGATATGCTAAAATGTATATTTAAATCAGGGTAAAGTTAGTTTTGAAGCAAAATATAAACGATTTGTTAAAAGTCTGTGTAAAATCGATGAATTACACTAAGTGGGCGTGGCAGTGGGCGTAATTTTTTAATTCATGTTGTAGAGAATATTCCGCTCTATTATTTTATAAAAAACTCAGAACAATATCTCTTATGGTTTCCGAGTTATATCCTAAAAACGATTTTTAATATTAAAAAGTTTACTTACTGCTTAATTCTGATCGCCTATTACTTCTTAAAATTTTTTTAAATATTTTTGAATAATTTCGAATAGCTCCTATCCACAGATATGCTAAAATGTATATTTAAATCAGGGTAAAGTTAGTTTTGAAGCAAAATATAAACGATTTGTTAAAAGTCTGTGTAAAATCGATGAATTACACTAAGTGGGCGTGGCAGTGGGCGTAATTTTTTAATCCATGTTCTAGAGAATATTCCGCTCTATTATTTTATAAAAAACTCAGAACAATATCTCTTATGGTTTCCGAGTTATATCCTAAAAACGATTTTTAATATTAAAAAGTTTACTTACTGCTTAATTCTGATCGCCTATTACTTTTTAAAATTTTTTTAAATATTTTTGAATAATTTCGAATAGCTCCTATCCACAGATATGCTAAAATGTATATTTAAATCAGGGTAAAGTTAGTTTTGAAGCAAAATATAAACGATTTGTTAAAAGTCTGTGTAAAATCGATGAATTACACTAAGTGGGCGTGGCAGTGGGCGTAATTTTTTATTCCATGTTCTAGAGAATATTCCACTCTGTTATTTTATAAAAAACTCAGAACAATATCTCTTATGGTTTTCGAGTTATATCCTAAAAACGATTTTTAATATTAAAAAATATACTTACTGCTTAATTCTGATCGCCTATTACTTTTTAAAATTTTTTTAAATATTTTTGAATAATTTCGAATAGCTCCTATCCACAGATATGCTAAAATGTATATTTAAAACAGGGTAAAGTTAGTTTTGAAGCAAAATATAAACGATTTGTTAAAAGTCTGTGTAAAATCGATGAATTACACTAAGTGGGCGTGGCAGTGGGCGTAATTTTTTAATCCATGTTCTAGAGAATATTCCGCTCTATTATTTTATAAAAAACTCAGAACAATATCTCTTATGGTTTTCGAGTTATATCCTAAAAACGATTTTTAATATTAAAAAATATACTTACTGCTTAATTCTGATCGCCTATTACTTTTTAAAATTTTTTTAAATATTTTTGAATAATTTCGAATAGCTCCTATCCACAGATATGCTAAAATGTATATTTAAATCAGGGTAAAGTTAGTTTTGAAGCAAAATATAAACGATTTGTTAAAAGTCTGTGTAAAATCGATGAATTACACTAAGTGGGCGTGGCAGTGGGCGTAATTTTTTAATCCATGTTCTAGAGAATATTCCGCTCTATTATTTTATAAAAAACTCAGAACAATATCTCTTATGGTTTCCGAGTTATATCCTAAAAACGATTTTTAATATTAAAAAGTTTACTTACTGCTTAATTCTGATCGCCTATTACTTTTTAAAATTTTTTTAAATATTTTTGAATAATTTCGAATAGCTCCTATCCACAGATATGCTAAAATGTATATTTAAATCAGGGTAAAGTTAGTTTTGAAGCAAAATATAAACGATTTGTTAAAAGTCTGTGTAAAATCGATGAATTACACTAAGTGGGCGTGGCAGTGGGCGTAATTTTTTAATCCATGTTCTAGAGAATATTCCGCTCTATTATTTTATAAAAAACCCAGAACAATATCTCTTATGGTTTCCGAGTTATATCCTAAAAACGATTTTTAATATTAAAAAGTTTACTTACTGCTTAATTCTGATCGCCTATTACTTTTTAAAAATTTTTTAAATATTTTTGAATAATTTCGAATAGCTCCTATCCACAGATATGCTAAAATGTATATTTAAAACAGGGTAAAGTTAGTTTTGAAGCAAAATATAAACGATTTGTTAAAAGTCTGTGTAAAATCGATGAATTACACTAAGTGGGCGTGGCAGTGGGCGTAATTTTTTAATCCATGTTCTAGAGAATATTCCGCTCTATTATTTTATAAAAAACCCAGAACAATATCTCTTATGGTTTCCGAGTTATATCCTAAAAACGATTTTTAATATTAAAAAGTTTACTTACTGCTTAATTCTGATCGCCTATTACTTTTTAAAATTTTTTTAAATATTTTTGAATAATTTCGAATAGCTCCTATCCACAGATATGCTAAAATGTATATTTAAATCAGGGTAAAGTTAGTTTTGAAGCAAAATATAAACGATTTGTTAAAAGTCTGTGTAAAATCGATGAATTACACTAAGTGGGCGTGGCAGTGGGCGTAATTTTTTAATCCATGTTCTAGAGAATATTCCGCTCTATTATTTTATAAAAAACTCAGAACAATATCTCTTATGGTTTCCGAGTTATATCCTAAAAACGATTTTTAATATTAAAAAGTTTACTTACTGCTTAATTCTGATCGCCTATTACTTTTTAAAATTTTTTTACATATTTTTGAATAATTTCGAATAGCTCCTATCCACAGATATGCTAAAATGTATATTTAAATCAGGGTAAAGTTAGTTTTGAAGCAAAATATAAACGATTTGTTAAAAGTCTGTGTAAAATCGATGAATTACACTAAGTGGGCGTGGCAGTGGGCGTAATTTTTTAATCTATGTTCTAGAGAATATTCCGCTCTATTATTTTATAAAAAACTCAGAACAATATCTCTTCTGGTTTCCGAGTTATATCCTAAAAACGATTTTTAATATTAAAAAGTTTACTTACTGCTTAATTCTGATCGCCTATTACTTTTTAAAATTTTTTTAAATATTTTTGAATAATTTCGAATAGCTCCTATCCACAGATATGCTAAAATGTATATTTAAATCAGGGTAAAGTTAGTTTTGAAGCAAAATATAAACGATTTGTTAAAAGTCTGTGTAAAATCGATGAATTACACTAAGTGGGCGTGGCAGTGGGCGTAATTTTTTAATCCATGTTCTAGAGAATATTCCGCTCTATTATTTTATAAAAAACTCAGAACAATATCTCTTATGGTTTCCGAGTTATATCCTAAAAACGATTTTTAATATTAAAAAGTTTACTTACTGCTTAATTCTGATCGCCTATTACTTTTTAAATTTTTTTTAAATATTTTTGAATAATTTCGAATAGCTCCTATCCACAGATATGCTAAAATGTATATTTAAATCAGGGTAAAGTTAGTTTTGAAGCAAAATATAAACGATTTGTTAAAAGTCTGTGTAAAATCGATGAATTACACTAAGTGGGCGTGGCAGTGGGCGTAATTTTTTATTCCATGTTCTAGAGAATATTCCACTCTGTTATTTTATAAAAAACTCAGAACAATATCTCTTATGGTTTTCGAGTTATATCCTAAAAACGATTTTTAATATTAAAAAATATACTTACTGCTTAATTCTGATCGCCTATTACTTTTTAAAATTTTTTTAAATATTTTTGAATAATTTCGAATAGCTCCTATCCACAGATATGCTAAAATGTATATTTAAAACAGGGTAAAGTTAGTTTTGAAGCAAAATATAAACGATTTGTTAAAAGTCTGTGTAAAATCGATGAATTACACTAAGTGGGCGTGGCAGTGGGCGTAATTTTTTAATCCATGTTCTAGAGAATATTCCGCTCTATTATTTTATAAAAAACTCAGAACAATATCTCTTATGGTTTCCGAGTTATATCCTAAAAACGATTTTTAATATTAAAAAGTTTACTTACTGCTTAATTCTGATCGCCTATTACTTTTTAAAATTTTTTTACATATTTTTGAATAATTTCGAATAGCTCCTATCCACAGATATGCTAAAATGTATATTTAAATCAGGGTAAAGTTAGTTTTGAAGCAAAATATAAACGATTTGTTAAAAGTCTGTGTAAAATCGATGAATTACACTAAGTGGGCGTGGCAGTGGGCGTAATTTTTTAATCCATGTTCTAGAGAATATTCCGCTCTATTATTTTATAAAAAACCCAGAACAATATCTCTTATGGTTTCCGAGTTATATCCTAAAAACGATTTTTAATATTAAAAAATATACTTACTGCTTAATTCTGTTCGCCTATTACTTTTTAAAATTTTTTTTAAATATTTTTGAATAATTTCGAATAGCTCCTATCCACAGATATGCTAAAATGTATATTTAAATCAGGGTAAAGTTAGTTTTGAAGCAAAATATAAACGATTTGTTAAAAGTCTGTGTAAAATCGATGAATTACACTAAGTGGGCGTGGCAGTGGGCGTAATTTTTTAATCCATGTTCTAGAGAATATTCCGCTCTATTATTTTATAAAAAACTCAGAACAATATCTCTTATGGTTTCCGAGTTATATCCTAAAAACGATTTTTAATATTAAACAGTTTACTTACTGCTTAATTCTGATCGCCTATTACTTTTTAAAATTTTTTTAAATATTTTTGAATAATTTCGAATAGCTCCTATCCACAGATATGCTAAAATGTATATTTAAATCAGGGTAAAGTTAGTTTTGAAGCAAAATATAAACGATTTGTTAAAAGTCTGTGTAAAATCGATGAATTACACTAAGTGGGCGTGGCAGTGGGCGTAATTTTTTATTCCATGTTCTAGAGAATATTCCACTCTGTTATTTTATAAAAAACTCAGAACAATATCTCTTATGGTTTTCGAGTTATATCCTAAAAACGATTTTTAATATTAAAAAATATACTTACTGCTTAATTCTGATCGCCTATTACTTTTTAAAATTTTTTTAAATATTTTTGAATAATTTCGAATAGCTCCTATCCACAGATATGCTAAAATGTATATTTAAATCAGGGTAAAGTTAGTTTTGAAGCAAAATATAAACGATTTGTTAAAAGTCTGTGTAAAATCGATGAATTACACTAAGTGGGCGTGGCAGTGGGCGTAATTTTTTAATCCATGTTCTAGAGAATATTCCGCTCTATTATTTTATAAAAAACTCAGAACAATATCTCTTATGGTTTCCGAGTTATATCCTAAAAACGATTTTTAATATTAAAAAGTTTACTTACTGCTTAATTCTGATCGCCTATTACTTTTTAAAATTTTTTTAAATATTTTTGAATAATTTCGAATAGCTCCTATCCACAGATATGCTAAAATGTATATTTAAATCAGGGTAAAGTTAGTTTTGAAGCAAAATATAAACGATTTGTTAAAAGTCTGTGTAAAATCGATGAATTACACTAAGTGGGCGTGGCAGTGGGCGTAATTTTTTATTCCATGTTCTAGAGAATATTCCACTCTGTTATTTTATAAAAAACTCAGAACAATATCTCTTATGGTTTTCGAGTTATATCCTAAAAACGATTTTTAATATTAAAAAATATACTTACTGCTTAATTCTGATCGCCTATTACTTTTTAAAATTTTTTTAAATATTTTTGAATAATTTCGAATAGCTCCTATCCACAGATTTGCTAAAATGTATATTTAAAACAGGGTAAAGTTAGTTTTGAAGCAAAATATAAACGATTTGTTAAAAGTCTGTGTAAAATCGATGAATTACACTAAGTGGGCGTGGCAGTGGGCGTAATTTTTTAATCCATGTTCTAGAGAATATTCCGCTCTATTATTTTATAAAAAACTCAGAACAATATCTCTTATGGTTTTCGAGTTATATCCTAAAATCTATTTTTAATATTAAAAAGTTTACTTACTGCTTAATTCTGATCGCCTATTACTTTTTAAAATTTTTTTAAATATTTTTGAATAATTTCGAATAGCTCCTATCCACAGATATGCTAAAATGTATATTTAAATCAGGGTAAAGTTAGTTTTGAAGCAAAATATAAACGATTTGTTAAAAGTCTGTGTAAAATCGATGAATTACACTAAGTGGGCGTGGCAGTGGGCGTAATTTTTTAATCCATGTTCTAGAGAATATTCCGCTCTATTATTTTATAAAAAACTCAGAACAATATCTCTTATGGTTTCCGAGTTATATCCTAAAAACGATTTTTAATATTAAAAAGTTTACTTACTGCTTAATTCTGATCGCCTATTACTTTTTAAAATTTTTTTAAATATTTTTGAATAATTTCGAATAGCTCCTATCCACAGATATGCTAAAATGTATATTTAAATCAGGGTAAAGTTAGTTTTGAAGCAAAATATAAACGATTTGTTAAAAGTCTGTGTAAAATCGATGAATTACACTAAGTGGGCGTGGCAGTGGGCGTAATTTTTTATTCCATGTTCTAGAGAATATTCCACTCTGTTATTTTATAAAAAACTCAGAACAATATCTCTTATGGTTTTCGAGTTATATCCTAAAAACGATTTTTAATATTAAAAAATATACTTACTGCTTAATTCTGATCGCCTATTACTTTTTAAAATTTTTTTAAATATTTTTGAATAATTTCGAATAGCTCCTATCCACAGATATGCTAAAATGTATATTTAAAACAGGGTAAAGTTAGTTTTGAAGCAAAATATAAACGATTTGTTAAAAGTCTGTGTAAAATCGATGAATTACACTAAGTGGGCGTGGCAGTGGGCGTAATTTTTTAATCCATGTTCTAGAGAATATTCCGCTCTATTATTTTATAAAAAACTCAGAACAATATCTCTTATGGTTTCCGAGTTATATCCTAAAAACGATTTTTAATATTAAAAAGTTTACTTACTGCTTAATTCTGATCGCCTATTACTTTTTAAAATTTTTTTTTTAATATTTTTGAATAATTTCGAATAGCTCCTATCCACAGATATGCTAAAATGTATATTTAAATCAGGGTAAAGTTAGTTTTGAAGCAAAATATAAACGATTTGTTAAAAGTCTGTGTAAAATCGATGAATTACACTAAGTGGGCGTGGCAGTGGGCGTAATTTTTTATTCCATGTTCTAGAGAATATTCCACTCTGTTATTTTATAAAAAACTCAGAACAATATCTCTTATGGTTTTCGAGTTATATCCTAAAAACGATTTTTAATATTAAAAAATATACTTACTGCTTAATTCTGATCGCCTATTACTTTTTAAAATTTTTTTTAAATATTTTTGAATAATTTCGAATAGCTCCTATCCACAGATATGCTAAAATGTATATTTAAAACAGGGTAAAGTTAGTTTTGAAGCAAAATATAAACGATTTGTTAAAAGTCTGTGTAAAATCGATGAATTACACTAAGTGGGCGTGGCAGTGGGCGTAATTTTTTAATCCATGTTCTAGAGAATATTCCGCTCTATTATTTTATAAAAAACTCAGAACAATATCTCTTATGGTTTTCGAGTTATATCCTAAAAACGATTTTTAATATTAAAAAATATACTTACTGCTTAATTCTGATCGCCTATTACTTTTTAAAATTTTTTTAAATATTTTTGAATAATTTCGAATAGCTCCTATCCACAGATATGCTAAAATGTATATTTAAAACAGGGTAAAGTTAGTTTTGAAGCAAAATATAAACGATTTGTTAAAAGTCTGTGTAAAATCGATGAATTACACTAAGTGGGCGTGGCAGTGGGCGTAATTTTTTAATCCATGTTCTAGAGAATATTCCGCTCTATTATTTTATAAAAAACCCAGAACAATATCTCTTATGGTTTCCGAGTTATATCCTAAAAACGATTTTTAATATTAAAAAATATACTTACTGCTTAATTCTGTTCGCCTATTACTTTTTAAAATTTTTTTTAAATATTTTTGAATAATTTCGAATAGCTCCTATCCACAGATATGCTAAAATGTATATTTAAATCAGGGTAAAGTTAGTTTTGAAGCAAAATATAAACGATTTGTTAAAAGTCTGTGTAAAATCGATGAATTACACTAAGTGGGCGTGGCAGTGGGCGTAATTTTTTAATCCATGTTCTAGAGAATATTCCGCTCTATTATTTTATAAAAAACTCAGAACAATATCTCTTATGGTTTCCGAGTTATATCCTAAAAACGATTTTTAATATTAAACAGTTTACTTACTGCTTAATTCTGATCGCCTATTACTTTTTAAAATTTTTTTTAAATATTTTTGAATAATTTCGAATAGCTCCTATCCACAGATATGCTAAAATGTATATTTAAATCAGGGTAAAGTTAGTTTTGAAGCAAAATATAAACGATTTGTTAAAAGTCTGTGTAAAATCGATGAATTACACTAAGTGGGCGTGGCAGTGGGCGTAATTTTTTATTCCATGTTCTAGAGAATATTCCACTCTGTTATTTTATAAAAAACTCAGAACAATATCTCTTATGGTTTTCGAGTTATATCCTAAAAACGATTTTTAATATTAAAAAATATACTTACTGCTTAATTCTGATCGCCTATTACTTTTTAAAATTTTTTTAAATATTTTTGAATAATTTCGAATAGCTCCTATCCACAGATATGCTAAAATGTATATTTAAAACAGGGTAAAGTTAGTTTTGAAGCAAAATATAAACGATTTGTTAAAAGTCTGTGTAAAATCGATGAATTACACTAAGTGGGCGTGGCAGTGGGCGTAATTTTTTAATCCATGTTCTAGAGAATATTCCGCTCTATTATTTTATAAAAAACTCAGAACAATATCTCTTATGGTTTTCGAGTTATATCCTAAAATCTATTTTTAATATTAAAAAGTTTACTTACTGCTTAATTCTGATCGCCTATTACTTTTTAAAATTTTTTTAAATATTTTTGAATAATTTCGAATAGCTCCTATCCACAGATATGCTAAAATGTATATTTAAATCAGGGTAAAGTTAGTTTTGAAGCAAAATATAAACGATTTGTTAAAAGTCTGTGTAAAATCGATGAATTACACTAAGTGGGCGTGGCAGTGGGCGTAATTTTTTAATCCATGTTCTAGAGAATATTCCGCTCTATTATTTTATAAAAAACTCAGAACAATATCTCTTATGGTTTCCGAGTTATATCCTAAAAACGATTTTTAATATTAAAAAGTTTACTTACTGCTTAATTCTGATCGCCTATTACTTTTTAAAATTTTTTTAAATATTTTTGAATAATTTCGAATAGCTCCTATCCACAGATATGCTAAAATGTATATTTAAATCAGGGTAAAGTTAGTTTTGAAGCAAAATATAAACGATTTGTTAAAAGTCTGTGTAAAATCGATGAATTACACTAAGTGGGCGTGGCAGTGGGCGTAATTTTTTATTCCATGTTCTAGAGAATATTCCACTCTGTTATTTTATAAAAAACTCAGAACAATATCTCTTATGGTTTTCGAGTTATATCCTAAAAACGATTTTTAATATTAAAAAATATACTTACTGCTTAATTCTGATCGCCTATTACTTTTTAAAATTTTTTTTAATATTTTTGAATAATTTCGAATAGCTCCTATCCACAGATATGCTAAAATGTATATTTAAAACAGGGTAAAGTTAGTTTTGAAGCAAAATATAAACGATTTGTTAAAAGTCTGTGTAAAATCGATGAATTACACTAAGTGGGCGTGGCAGTGGGCGTAATTTTTTAATCCATGTTCTAGAGAATATTCCGCTCTATTATTTTATAAAAAACTCAGAACAATATCTCTTATGGTTTTCGAGTTATATCCTAAAATCTATTTTTAATATTAAAAAGTTTACTTACTGCTTAATTCTGATCGCCTATTACTTTTTAAAATTTTTTTAAATATTTTTGAATAATTTCGAATAGCTCCTATCCACAGATATGCTAAAATGTATATTTAAATCAGGGTAAAGTTAGTTTTGAAGCAAAATATAAACGATTTGTTAAAAGTCTGTGTAAAATCGATGAATTACACTAAGTGGGCGTGGCAGTGGGCGTAATTTTTTAATCCATGTTCTAGAGAATATTCCGCTCTATTATTTTATAAAAAACTCAGAACAATATCTCTTATGGTTTTCGAGTTATATCCTAAAAACGATTTTTAATATTAAAAAATATACTTACTGCTTAATTCTGATCGCCTATTACTTTTTAAAATTTTTTTAAATATTTTTGAATAATTTCGAATAGCTCCTATCCACAGATATGCTAAAATGTATATTTAAAACAGGGTAAAGTTAGTTTTGAAGCAAAATATAAACGATTTGTTAAAAGTCTGTGTAAAATCGATGAATTACACTAAGTGGGCGTGGCAGTGGGCGTAATTTTTTAATCCATGTTCTAGAGAATATTCCCCTCTATTATTTTATAAAAAACCCAGAACAATATCTCTTATGGTTTCCGAGTTATATCCTAAAAACGATTTTTAATATTAAAAAGTTTACTTACTGCTTAATTCTGATCGCCTATTACTTTTTAAAATTTTTTTAAATATTTTTGAATAATTTCGAATAGCTCCTATCCACAGATATGCTAAAATGTATATTTAAATCAGGGTAAAGTTAGTTTTGAAGCAAAATATAAACGATTTGTTAAAAGTCTGTGTAAAATCGATGAATTACACTAAGTGGGCGTGGCAGTGGGCGTAATTTTTTAATCCATGTTCTAGAGAATATTCCGCTCTATTATTTTATAAAAAACTCAGAACAATATCTCTTATGGTTTCCGAGTTATATCCTAAAAACGATTTTTAATATTAAAAAGTTTACTTACTGCTTAATTCTGATCGCCTATTACTTTTTAAAATTTTTTTAAATATTTTTGAATAATTTCGAATAGCTCCTATCCACAGATATGCTAAAATGTATATTTAAATCAGGGTAAAGTTAGTTTTGAAGCAAAATATAAACGATTTGTTAAAAGTCTGTGTAAAATCGATGAATTACACTAAGTGGGCGTGGCAGTGGGCGTAATTTTTTAATCCATGTTGTAGAGAATATTCCGCTCTATTATTTTATAAAAAACTCAGAACAATATCTCTTATGGTTTCCGAGTTATATCCTAAAAACGATTTTTAATATTAAAAAGTTCACTTACTGCTTAATTCTGATCGCCTATTACTTTTTAAAATTTTTTTAAATATTTTTGAATAATTTCGAATAGCTCCTATCCACAGATATGCTAAAATGTATATTTAAATCAGGGTAAAGTTAGTTTTGAAGCAAAATATAAACGATTTGTTAAAAGTCTGTGTAAAATCGATGAATTACACTAAGTGGGCGTGGCAGTGGGCGTAATTTTTTATTCCATGTTCTAGAGAATATTCCACTCTGTTATTTTATAAAAAACTCAGAACAATATCTCTTATGGTTTTCGAGTTATATCCTAAAAACGATTTTTAATATTAAAAAATATACTTACTGCTTAATTCTGATCGCCTATTACTTTTTAAAATTTTTTTTAATATTTTTGAATAATTTCGAATAGCTCCTATCCACAGATATGCTAAAATGTATATTTAAAACAGGGTAAAGTTAGTTTTGAAGCAAAATATAAACGATTTGTTAAAAGTCTGTGTAAAATCGATGAATTACACTAAGTGGGCGTGGCAGTGGGCGTAATTTTTTAATCCATGTTCTAGAGAATATTCCGCTCTATTATTTTATAAAAAACTCAGAACAATATCTCTTATGGTTTTCGAGTTATATCCTAAAATCTATTTTTAATATTAAAAAGTTTACTTACTGCTTAATTCTGATCGCCTATTACTTTTTAAAATTTTTTTAAATATTTTTGAATAATTTCGAATAGCTCCTATCCACAGATATGCTAAAATGTATATTTAAATCAGGGTAAAGTTAGTTTTGAAGCAAAATATAAACGATTTGTTAAAAGTCTGTGTAAAATCGATGAATTACACTAAGTGGGCGTGGCAGTGGGCGTAATTTTTTAATCCATGTTCTAGAGAATATTCCGCTCTATTATTTTATAAAAAACTCAGAACAATATCTCTTATGGTTTTCGAGTTATATCCTAAAAACGATTTTTAATATTAAAAAATATACTTACTGCTTAATTCTGATCGCCTATTACTTTTTAAAATTTTTTTAAATATTTTTGAATAATTTCGAATAGCTCCTATCCACAGATATGCTAAAATGTATATTTAAAACAGGGTAAAGTTAGTTTTGAAGCAAAATATAAACGATTTGTTAAAAGTCTGTGTAAAATCGATGAATTACACTAAGTGGGCGTGGCAGTGGGCGTAATTTTTTAATCCATGTTCTAGAGAATATTCCCCTCTATTATTTTATAAAAAACCCAGAACAATATCTCTTATGGTTTCCGAGTTATATCCTAAAAACGATTTTTAATATTAAAAAGTTTACTTACTGCTTAATTCTGATCGCCTATTACTTTTTAAAATTTTTTTAAATATTTTTGAATAATTTCGAATAGCTCCTATCCACAGATATGCTAAAATGTATATTTAAATCAGGGTAAAGTTAGTTTTGAAGCAAAATATAAACGATTTGTTAAAAGTCTGTGTAAAATCGATGAATTACACTAAGTGGGCGTGGCAGTGGGCGTAATTTTTTAATCCATGTTCTAGAGAATATTCCGCTCTATTATTTTATAAAAAACTCAGAACAATATCTCTTATGGTTTCCGAGTTATATCCTAAAAACGATTTTTAATATTAAAAAGTTTACTTACTGCTTAATTCTGATCGCCTATTACTTTTTAAAATTTTTTTAAATATTTTTGAATAATTTCGAATAGCTCCTATCCACAGATATGCTAAAATGTATATTTAAATCAGGGTAAAGTTAGTTTTGAAGCAAAATATAAACGATTTGTTAAAAGTCTGTGTAAAATCGATGAATTACACTAAGTGGGCGTGGCAGTGGGCGTAATTTTTTAATCCATGTTGTAGAGAATATTCCGCTCTATTATTTTATAAAAAACTCAGAACAATATCTCTTATGGTTTCCGAGTTATATCCTAAAAACGATTTTTAATATTAAAAAGTTCACTTACTGCTTAATTCTGATCGCCTATTACTTTTTAAAATTTTTTTAAATATTTTTGAATAATTTCGAATAGCTCCTATCCACAGATATGCTAAAATGTATATTTAAATCAGGGTAAAGTTAGTTTTGAAGCAAAATATAAACGATTTGTTAAAAGTCTGTGTAAAATCGATGAATTACACTAAGTGGGCGTGGCAGTGGGCGTAATTTTTTATTCCATGTTCTAGAGAATATTCCCCTCTGTTATTTTATAAAAAACTCAGAACAATATCTCTTATGGTTTTCGAGTTATATCCTAAAAACGATTTTTAATATTAAAAAATATACTTACTGCTTAATTCTGATCGCCTATTACTTTTTAAAATTTTTTTAAATATTTTTGAATAATTTCGAATAGCTCCTATCCACAGATATGCTAAAATGTATATTTAAAACAGGGTAAAGTTAGTTTTGAAGCAAAATATAAACGATTTGTTTAAAGTCTGTGTAAAATCGATGAATTACACTAAGTGGGCGTGGCAGTGGGCGTAATTTTTTAATCCATGTTCTAGAGAATATTCCGCTCTATTATTTTATAAAAAACTCAGAACAATATCTCTTATGGTTTTCGAGTTATATCCTAAAATCTATTTTTAATATTAAAAAGTTTACTTACTGCTTAATTCTGATCGCCTATTACTTTTTAAAATTTTTTTAAATATTTTTGAATAATTTCGAATAGCTCCTATCCACAGATATGCTAAAATGTATATTTAAATCAGGGTAAAGTTAGTTTTGAAGCAAAATATAAACGATTTGTTAAAAGTCTGTGTAAAATCGATGAATTACACTAAGTGGGCGTGGCAGTGGGCGTAATTTTTTAATCCATGTTCTAGAGAATATTCCGCTCTATTATTTTATAAAAAACTCAGAACAATATCTCTTATGGTTTTCGAGTTATATCCTAAAAACGATTTTTAATATTAAAAAGTTTACTTACTGCTTAATTCTGATCGCCTATTACTTTTTAAAATTTTTTTAAATATTTTTGAATAATTTCGAATAGCTCCTATCCACAGATATGCTAAAATGTATATTTAAATCAGGGTAAAGTTAGTTTTGAAGCAAAATATAAATGATTTGTTAAAAGTCTGTGTAAAATCGATGAATTACACTAAGTGGGCGTGGCAGTGGGCGTAATTTTTTAATCCATGTTCTAGAGAATATTCCGCTCTATTATTTTATAAAAAACTCAGAACAATATCTCTTATGGTTTTCGAGTTATATCCTAAAAACGATTTTTAATATTAAAAAATATACTTACTGCTTAATTCTGATCGCCTATTACTTTTTAAAATTTTTTTAAATATTTTTGAATAATTTCGAATAGCTCCTATCCACAGATATGCTAAAATGTATATTTAAATCAGGGTAAAGTTAGTTTTGAAGCAAAATATAAACGATTTGTTAAAAGTCTGTGTAAAATCGATGAATTACACTAAGTGGGCGTGGCAGTGGGCGTAATTTTTTAATCCATGTTCTAGAGAATATTCCGCTCTATTATTTTATAAAAAACTCAGAACAATATCTCTTATGGTTTCCGAGTTATATCCTAAAAACGATTTTTAATATTAAAAAGTTTACTTACTGCTTAATTCTGATCGCCTATTACTTTTTAAAATTTTTTTAAATATTTTTGAATAATTTCGAATAGCTCCTATCCACAGATATGCTAAAATGTATATTTAAATCAGGGTAAAGTTAGTTTTGAAGCAAAATATAAACGATTTGTTAAAAGTCTGTGTAAAATCGATGAATTACACTAAGTGGGCGTGGCAGTGGGCGTAATTTTTTAATCCATGTTCTAGAGAATATTCCGCTCTATTATTTTATAAAAAACTCAGAACAATATCTCTTATGGTTTCCGAGTTATATCCTAAAAACGATTTTTAATATTAAAAAGTTTACTTACTGCTTAATTCTGATCGCCTATTACTTTTTAAAATTTTTTTTAAATATTTTTGAATAATTTCGAATAGCTCCTATCCACAGATATGCTAAAATGTATATTTAAATCAGGGTAAAGTTAGTTTTGAAGCAAAATATAAACGATTTGTTAAAAGTCTGTGTAAAATCGATGAATTACACTAAGTGGGCGTGGCAGTGGGCGTAATTTTTTAATCCATGTTCTAGAGAATATTCCGCTCTATTATTTTATAAAAAAACTCAGAACAATATCTCTTATGGTTTCCGAGTTATATCCTAAAAACGATTTTTAATATTAAAAAGTTTACTTACTGCTTAATTCTGATCGCCTATTACTTTTTAAAATTTTTTTAAATATTTTTGAATAATTTCGAATAGCTCCTATCCACAGATATGCTAAAATGTATATTTAAAACAGGGTAAAGTTAGTTTTGAAGCAAAATATAAACGATTTGTTAAAAGTCTGTGTAAAATCGATGAATTACACTAAGTGGGCGTAATTTTTTAATCCATGTTCTAGAGAATATTCCGCTCTATTATTTTATAAAAAACTCAGAACAATATCTCTTATGGTTTTCGAGTTATATCCTAAAAACGATTTTTAATATTAAAAAATATACTTACTGCTTAATTCTGATCGCCTATTACTTTTTAAAATTTTTTTAAAATATTTTTGAATAATTTAGAATAGGTCCTATCCACAGATATGCTAAAATGTATATTTAAATCAGGGCAAAGATAGTTTTGAAGCAAAATATAAAGGATTTGTCAAAAATCTGTGTAAAATCGATGAATTACACTAAGTGGGCGTGGCAGTGGGCGTAATTTTTTAATCCATGTTGTAGAGAATATTCCGCTCTATTATTTTATAAAAAACTCAGAACAATATCTCTTATGGTTTCCGAGTTATATCCTAAAATCTATTTTTAATATTAAAAAATTTACTTACTGCTTAATTCTGATCGCCTATTACTTTTTAAAATTTTTTTTAAATATTTTTGGATAATTTCGAATAGCTCCTATCCATAGATATGCTAAAATGTATATTTAAATCAAGGTAAAGCTAGTTTTGAAGCAAAATATAAACGATTTGTTAAAAATCTGTGTAAAATCGATGAATTACACTAAGTGGGCGTGGCAGTGGGCGTAATTTTTTATTCCATGTTCTAGAGAATATTCCGCTCTATTATTTTATAAAAAACTCAGAACAATATCTCTTATGGTTTTCGAGTTATATCCTAAAATTTATTTTTAATATTAAAAAATTTACTTACTGCTTAATTTTGATCGCCTATTACTTTTTAAAAATTTTTTTAAATATTTTTGAATAATTTCGAATAGCTCCTATCCATAGATATGCTAAAATGAATATTTAAATCTGGGCAAAGTTAGTTTTGAAGCAAAATATAAACGATTTGTTAAAAATCTGTATAAAATCGATTAATTGCACTAAGTGGGAGTGGCTGTGGGCGTGATTTTTTAATCTATATTGTAAATTTTTAATCCATATATATATAAGTTTATTAAAAAAGTTTCCAATATGAGACGAAAAATTCTGATGATAGTACCAACCAGATGGCTTTCTATATAACGATTAACAATTCGTTTGGATATGTGGCTTGAGTTGAAAACTAATTTTATCGTTGTTAATGAAAAATCAACGATTCCAAAAACTGTATTTATATAACGTACTTACTTGGCTCAATTTTATCAGAAGTACAAATAGTGAATCTAGAATTCGAAATCCAAAATGTGGTTATAAAAAAGCTTATAAAATAGGATAATCGTATGTATTTTTTTTCTAATACAGCTCAAAAAATTAAGGGGATAAGAAACTATTCCAGCTGCACTTTTTTAAAATCAATCAGAAAGCGTCATCTATAATAACATTTATAGCAAACAACTGCAGGGGCTCTGCCTCCAAGCTTTTTTTTTGGGTGCCTCTCTAGATGGTGCTGTCTGCACACCAATAAAAAATAAGTTACTTTTTAAAAATTAATGCTATTTCTTTGTTTTAAGCAAAACTTGCGGAATTTTGGCTCGATTTTCATAAATGAGGTATCAATGGAATGCTTGAAACTAACGAATAAAAGAAATGATTATTCTTCATTGTAGGGCTAAATAAAATATTTAAATAGTTTTTTAAATAATATTCATAAATTAACAAAATTTATTAACAAAAATATTTTAACATTTTTATACTTAAACATATTAGAAAACCACCACAAGTTGTTATGAAAAAAGCCTCTCATACATTGTACATCACAATTTAGTGCAGCAAATCTAGAAATTAAATAAATTCGAAATTTAGAAAATATGTTTATTTATTATATAAATTTTACAGTCATATTCAAAAATGTACCAATAATTTTGAAAAAAAAAATTAATAGAAATTAGTAATCTGGGTTAATGTTAAAATTAAAGATCATCTATTATTTAAGCTAAGTAAAGTTTAAGTAGGTGCTTTCAGCTTCCAATTTCTTACTTTCTTGTAGATATTTTTGTAATTAAAATGTGTGAAGTTAAGCTCAATTATTTGTCGTTTAAGGTACAATTTAAAGCTCAATCATTGTACTTTCTATAGTTCATATTCAATCTAACTCGAGGGCTTTTTATACTTCAAACTCAAGCACTAGCATAAGAAGTTTTTTTATGTTAAATTTCAAGAAAAATTTAAGGGATAAATGGTGTTTGTTTCTTGTTAAAGTTACAGTTTAAGCACACATGTAAATTTTAAAAAATTCCATTTTAATATCCAATTGTTAATCTTTCTATAGGTCAAATTTAAAACAGCATTTATTTAAGTTATAGTCAAGAGCAACTACACATTTTTTAATAATATTAATAATAATTATTCAATGTTTTTTTTATTTAACAACGTGATGTACGATTTTGATTACAGACATGAAAATTTGGATTTTTAAACGGGATTTATAGAAAATAGTTTATTTTTTTTTAAATGAAATTAAACATTTTATTAAAATTTCACAGCAATATCATCTCTGGTTTTCGAGTTATATATTTTAATTTGAGGAATTCAATATCTGCATAGTTCTGATCGCATATTACTTTTAGAAGATTTTCAATATTTTTCAACTATTTGGAACAGGTCCAGTCTTTGAGTATCTTAAAAGATGTATTTAAATCAAAGAAAAGTAAGTTATGCAGCAATATATAAACAATTTGTTAAAAAATCCACGAATTACACTAAATGATCATGCCAATGGGCGTATTTTTTAGTATGTAGACCAAATTCTACTCAAATACATTATAAAAATTTCAGGGAAATATCTTCTCTGGTTTTCGAGTTATATCTTTAAACTTTTTATTATACTGATCGACTCAGACTCTCTTTCTGAGTCTTTTTTTTTTATCGATGTTCGTTTGTTCTTAGTGAGTATGTATGTTCATCTGTGTGTCCTTGCAATCAAACTACAGTTCTCCAATATGTATATATTTTGATAAAATTATGTATACAAGCCTTTGTCGGCCATAGAAAATCGCTATTTAAATTAATAACAAAAGACCTCTATGACATCGACTTAAATTAGCCTAAGATCCAAATTATCACGTGATTCTGCGTATTTATTACACCCACTAACCAGTAGTTTAAAAATAAACTCTGTATCACCAGTCTTAGACGTCACTACAAATTTTCGATGCAATCACTATATAAAAAAGAATGCGATATGAATTTTCATATCTGCAGGGTATAATCTATGCCACTAAAATTTGGTTTATGATTATATCTATATCCAATTAGTAGGACCCTTTCTATAATCTTATGGTATAGGGTTACAAGTCTTCAATATAAATTTTCCTACTTAGAAGGCTTTATGCACTGCGACCAATTTGATCTTCAGCATTTGAGAGTTTCCCAATTTCTATCCCTAGCAAATAGCTTAATCAACAATGTCGAATATGAAAGTTTTCTTGTGTTTAAATAAAATACTAGGACCTTTATAAATAAGCTAAAATAAAAACATGCTTTTGTAAAATAAGTAACAATTTAAAGCAAAAAGTTTGAATTGTCTTTATTGACCATAACTATGTAGATTTAAATAAGGGCGCCTTTATTCTAAAATCCATCCATCAAAAACATCCTACAGGAAAAAGGCGAAGCAACGAGTATTAATTGACTCCTGCTGAGGTTGAATGGCCAAAGCGTTATCGACATTTAGTGAAAAATAATAATACCAGTAACAATTGTTTGTAACTAGGAAGTAATCGTTAAGCAAATTATACAATATTTTGTTTTTAAAGAACTGCTGATTAAGAATTGAATTTGTAATATTTTCTTTGTTAGAGGCTTATTATCGTTAAATAATATTTATCTGAAGTTGAACTTATTTCTGAAACATTTTACTGCCATTTTTCCTTGTATGGCAATTTTTAATATTACATAAAATTACAAATGGAAAGTACTTTTTGGGCAATTTATGTTGTCTAATCAGTTCAATGTTGAACTTTTAGAAAAAAAAAAATTAGGATAAAAATAGATACAAGTTTACAACATTAATTGCATTTAAGGTATTTAATAGGTATTTACGAGATCGTGGTTTACAGCACATAATAAACAACTGATTGGTCAAAGAGATAATGCGTTTTCACGTTGGAAAAAATTTAAGTTACCTCAACTTAAAGAAGAATATCGAAATCTTAGAAGAGAAGTTACTCGTGAAATTCGTAGATCAAAGTCTGAATATTATGGCCACCGTTTTGAAAATGCAATTAACACCAAACGGAAATAGAAAACTATTCGGGAAATTGGAATTGGCCGAACTAGTAATAGGAAAACTTGCGAACTCACTCCTGATGAACTTAATTCAGCTTTTACTAATTTACCCACTGTTCAATTTCAACCTCCTGCACACAATACAATCAATAACGTAGTGATTTCTGATAATGATAGTCCATTTGATTTTCAATGTGTTAGCAATGATGAGGCACTTACCTGTCTTTTAGCCTTCCTATCCTCTTACCATACATTACTTACATATAACGGGTGATTTTTTTGAGGTTAGGATTTTCATGCATTAGTATTTGACAGATCACGTGGGATTTCAGACATGGTGTCAAAGAGAAGGATGCTCAGTATGCTTTGACATTTCATCATGAATAGACTTACTAACGAGCAACGCTTGCAAATCATTGAATTTTATTACCAAAATCAGTGTTCGGTTCGAAATGTGTTTCGCGCTTTACGTCCGATTTATGGTCTACATAATCGACCAAGTGAGCAAACAATTAATGCGATTGTGACCAAGTTTCGCACTCAGTTTACTTTATTGGACATTAAACCAACCACACGAATGCGTACAGTGCGTACAGAAGAGAATATTGCGTCTGTTTCTGAGAGTGTTACTGAAGACCGTGAAATGTCGATTCGTCGCCGTTCGCAGCAATTGGGTTTGTGTTATTCGACCACATGGAAGATTTTACGCAAAGATCTTGGTGTAAAACCGTATAAAATACAGCTCGTGCAAAATTGCCGTATTTGGAGTGAAGAGCAACCAGAAGCCGTTCAAGAACTGCCCATGCATCCCGAAAAATGCACTGTTTGGTGTGGTTTGTACGCTGGTGGAATCATTGGACCGTATTTTTTCAAAGATGCTGTTGGACGCAACGTTACGGTGAATGGCGATCGCTATCGTTCGATGCTAACAAACTTTTTGTTGCCAAAAATGGAAGAACTGAACTTGGTTGACATGTGGTTTCAACAAGATGGCGCTACATGCCACACAGCTCGCGATTCTATGGCCATTTTGAGGGAAAACTTCGGAGAACAATTCATCTCAAGAAATGGACCGGTAAGTTGGCCACCAAGATCATGCGATTTGACGCCTTTAGACTATTTTTTGTGGGGCTACGTCAAGTCTAAAGTCTACAGAAATAAGCCAGCAACTATTCCAGCTTTGGAAGACAACATTTCCGAAGAAATTCGGGCTATTCCGGCCGAAATGCTCGAAAAAGTTGCCCAAAATTGGACTTTCCGAATGGACCACCTAAGACGCAGCCGCGGTCAACATTTAAATGAAATTATCTTCAAAAAGTAAATGTCATGGACCAATCTAACGTTTCAAATAAAGAACCGATGAGATTTTGCAAATTTTATGCGTTTTTTTTTAAAAAAAAGTTATCAAGCTCTTAAAAAATCACCCGTTATAATACGATCCTTACCACCAGCGTGGCTTTAGACAAAAACATAGTTGTACAACTACTTTAATAGATGTTGCAGATGATATTCGTCATGCCATTGATGGTGGAAATATTTGCTTTTTAGTCCTTCTTGATCATTCTAAAGCCTTCGACATAGTTGATCACTCAATACTTTCAACAAAACTTAGCTGGCTTTTTAATTTCTCCGAGTGTTCAAAGAAACTTATTGAATCCTACCTGGCAAACCGTGTTCAGTCAGTCTTCCTTAATAACCAATTTTCGAGACCACTACATGTACCTAAAGGTGTTCCGCAAGGCTCAATTCTAGGCCCTCTTTTATTTTCAATGTACGCCAATGACTTGCCAGATCATGTAAAGTATTCTAAAGTAAACATGTACGCCGATGACGTCCAAGTATATCTTTGCAGTTCACTAATATCTTCCAGAGAAAACGTAGCAAAACTTAATGATGATTTAAATAATATTTATAACTGGGAAACTGCTAATGGACTTTGTCTGAATCCCGTCAAGTCCAAATGTCTCATCATGCATAAGAAAACTCTACGTCATAATCTAGATTTTGATAATGTTCTCAACAATCAGAGAATTGAAATTGTGTCCTCATCAAAAAATCTGGGTATTGTTTTTAATGACACACTTAGTTGGAACAATCATGTAAACGTAGTGGTAGGGAGAACGTATGGTATGCTTCGGACGCTATGGGCGACTCAATCTTGCACTCCATTAAATATAAGAATAATACTTGCAAAATCTTACCTAATGCCGGTTTTATTATACGGGTGTGAAATTTTTGCTTTATGTGACTCAACTAGTAAGAGAAAACTAAATGTGGCCTTCAATAGTATTATAAGGTATGTTTATGGATTAAACAGACGATCGTATTACCTCGTTTTCAACAAGACTATATGGTATGTCGTTTGATAATATTTTAAAATTAAAGGTGCTAGTCCTATTACACAAAATTATATATCAGAAGGAACCATCATACCTTTTTAACCGCTTAACCTTTGCAAGATCCAATAGAGGGAGAAAGCTTGTACCGATAAGATATCGTAGTAAAATTTCTGAATGGCAGTTCTACTTTAATGCCGTTTATCTCTGGAACTTACTACCAAATCAAACACAGAAAATCAACAACGCAATACAGTTCAAAAACAAAATAACTGCTAGTTTTTCAATGCAAATTTAAATTATTTGTCACTTATTGTTTTTAATACACCAATGTTATTTCAACCATTTTTCTCTTTTTTTTTTTTAATCAAAATTTTACCATTTGATTCTATTATATTAAATTATGTCAAACTCATTCATTTATTTCTTTATTTTATTTATTTTTTTAATTATTTTATATAATTATACAATTTATTTAAATATTTTTGTATACTGTAACTTGTTTTTCTTTAAAAATTCCCATACTATAATATAAAAGATGTAAATCTTGTTGTATGGGAAGAACAAATAAAAATAAACTAATCTAAAACATTAAATTCTACACTGATTTTTAATTAAAATTATTGAAAATTAGTGCCAAATTCTTGGTATAACATACATAGTAATAAAGCAACAATTCAGACGAAGATAAAATAAGTGTACAGTCATATAAAACCAAGTTAAAACGTGAATTAAAAGAAGAAAAAAAACAACGATCACTGTATAAGAAGAAATAGCTATGACGCACAAAATAATTTGTTGTGCTAAATAATATATAATTTATATAAGTTACATTAAGAATAAACAACGAAGACAATAACAACATCTGTTGCGGAACAGGAAGAATATGAATATATTCATGAAGTCTTTGTTTTGTTTTTCTGAATGTACCAATAAAATACATGTCATTTATAAATAAAATTTTTTGTTATGTCTTTAAAAATCAGAATTAGTAATGAAACATTTGTGATCCGGTAATGAATATATGTACATACATACATACAATGTGTTGACTAAGTAAGGTCCAAATGTTTCCTCAATTGCAAAATATGTATTTGATATAAGAGAACTATAACTCCCACATGCAAAATAAGTCGCAAACTAGAAGACAAGTAGGAGGGACTTATAGACTAAACGGCATCTGCATTTGTTTGCATTTTGAGACAAATATTTTTGTTCATTATTGATTCGTTCGTGTAGTCGTACATTTATTAAACACAAAAATATTTGGAGAATTCTAAAAAAACCTATTAGAAATAAAAAATAATTTAAAAATTAAAAATATACATTGGCACAAAACTGGTAATTGAAAAAATTATATATATGTATATATGTAAACTGAAAATATATAATTTTCACTTTTCACCTATCATAAGTTTTTTGTAGAAATAAAGTAAAAATTTATAAGTAATTTTATTTTTTGTGCAGCTGTCATTTATTTTTGGAGATATGTCACAAAAGATCGGGTATTTTATGATATTGTGTCTTGCGAATGCATTTGTTTTTTCCTTTGATTTTATATATATATATATATATAAAATATATATATTTTTTTAATGAAAATTGTGAGATTCAGAATGTAGGAAGTGCCAAAACAATTAGCAATCAGAATACATAAGGTAAAAAATGGTCCATCCTTTGCAAAATGGACGATATATTGAAAATAATAACAATAATACAATAAACTTCATTTCATACTCTAATAAATAGTTGGAATATTTAATGTTTAATTTTTTTTTTTATCAAGAGTGGAAACGATTTTATTCAAGTCTGTATATGCCCGTTTACATTAAAACTTACAACACACTTCTCTATAATTCGCATATATAGCTATGTATGTATTAATGTGGTATAATGTCGTGTCGTGCACTCAGTATTTTTAAGTCCAGACTTGTTTCGATCATTTCGATGTATCAAAGCCGCTCACTCACCTTGAGTAGTGATAAAAATTATTTATGTGTGTGCGAAAGTATTTTATATATTTCGCAAAAAATAAACCACACACAATAATAAGAAACATTGATATCTTTTTCTTCGTTAATCGCGAAAGTTTAAATATCAAAGTTAATTTTGTAATGAATTTTTTGCAGACTACAATTTGAAATTCCAATGTGTAAGCTAATAAGATGGTCTTAGAAAAAACTTATTTCAGAACTATAACGTATCCATTGAATTTATTCATTCAAGAAGTAGGAATATTAACAGTTTTATTGTGAAGTAATTATGCGAAGGATGAAGCCAACGAAGCGGGAAGGAATACAATAAATTCAGTTAATATATATGTATACTATTCCATTGTTGTTAAATTCGTTTGGTATGGTGTCACCGGTCTAGTTTCAGTTCAGTGGAAGATCATAACTCTAATGAGAACCATTATACATATGGAGAGCATATATCCGCCTAGTATCGATTTTTGTTTGGTATATGAATATGCAGGAGCGATTTTTCCAGTAGATGATGGTTTGACTACTCGTCGCTTAAGAAATCGTTCGTACAGTTTTTATACCCTATACCACTATGTGGTTTGGGTATAATAACTTTGTTCTGCTGTTTGTAACTACCAAAAATATTTGACCTAGACCCATCTTTTATCATACCGATCGAATCAGAATCACTAGCTTATTCGATTAGCCGATGTCCGTCCGTCCGTCCATCCGTCTGTGTGTCCATGTAAAGTTTGTTATCAAACTGCAGGTCGCAAATATGAATATATTTAGATGAAATTTGGTATATAAGCATTTATCGGCTATAGGATGAATGCTATTGAAATTGGTGAGAATCGGTCCATGTTCAGACCTAGCCCCCATACAAATGACCCCTATGAAATCAACATAAATTGCCATAAGATCCAAATTATCATATAAATCTTAGTCAAATTGGGTTTGTATGTATTTATTACATCCATTAATCAGTAGTCCAAAAATTATCCCTATTTGACAACTCTTAGTCATAGGCCCCATATAGAGCTGCTTCCCGATCTTCACTTAAATCTATCAAAAAACAAAAATATTGTACTGCTTATTCTCAAATTTTGTTTGTATATATTTTTGCAAAATACAAGAGACTTTACCAAACATGGTCAGGATCGGTCTATTTTGGGGCCTAGTCCCCGATATGAACTTTTTCATATCTGTTAGTTGGGCCTGAGAGATAGGGCCTCTAAACGCATGGTATAGGGTATCGTATAGTCGGTCTAGACCGACTATAATTTTCTTACTTGTTTGAATAAGGGAAAGCCAAGACAGAGGCATTTATGTGTGTCATACAGAAATAATGATATATGCAAAGGATGAAAACAAACCCGAATACTAGTATGATTCGGATGCAGTACTTGAGAGTTCCACTTTCGAGATATATTGGAACAGGCCAGATTTAATTTTTACTGCTTATATAACCAGCATTGGAGTTTACCGTAACACCGGAAAAGATTGAACACTTTTTGCTGTGGCCGGAATTTTTGGGGAACCACAGGGCAACATATAACAATTGCAAATAGAAACAGTGAATACTCAAAGGAAAAGGAAATAGAAATATTCAATTACAATAAAAACTTGTTTAATAGGGAAATAAATGGAGTAATAAAATATAATCAAAATGATAATGTCAATAATAAAGCTGACCATATTGATGCCTGCATAGAGAACACAATTAAAAAATTCACGAGAAAGAAAAGAATTACAGAAAAGAATAATGTAAACAAATGGTTTAATAAAGAATTAAAACTACTCAAAAAAGACAAAATAATCAAATACTATATAGCAAAAAACGAGAACACAAGTGTAGCATGGAATAATTATAAAATAATAAGAAACAAGTATAAGACACAAATCACTTATGAGAAGGATAAATTTGTCAATAAAAAAATAAATAATGCCAAAGATCAAAAGCAAATGTGGAAGGAAATTAAAGAAAAATGTTATAAAAAGAAAAATGTTATAAAAAGTGTGATATTTAATCAAATAGAATATAAGGAAAACATACAAATAGCCAGTCAATTTAATAAATACTTTGTAGATAGTATAAAATCAATAAGAAACTAAATAGAAGAAGTGCAATATATAAATCAAATACCTGTGATTAATCATAAATTTAAATTTCATGCAAAAAATCTACGAGATCTTAAAAATATATGTAAAGATATCAAAAATAAACCTGACTTTAACAATGTATCTATGAAAATAATAATAGATAATTGGAACGTAATAGGTGAGATCATGATGAATTTAATAAAAAAATCGTTGGAAACGGGAGAATTCCCAGAAACATGGAAAATATCTTCGGTAACACCAATAGAAAAAATTGTAAAAACAACCAAATGCGAAGAGTTTCGGCCAATTAATACACTAAAAACATGTGAAAAAATAATTGAAAAAGTGGTAAAACAACAACTTGAAAACTACTTAGAGGAAAATAACATATTTTCCAAATATCAATCAGGATTTAGGAAAAAATATTCATGTGAAACAACGGTGAACTATGTTATTAATAGATGGAAAAACGTGGAGAAAAATAAGAAAATTATGGCAATCTTTTTAGATTTTAAAAGAGCTTTCGAGACAATCGATAGAGATATTTTAATAAAAAAAACTATTTATGTACGGAATACAAGAAAAGGAGCTAAAATGGTTTAAATCGATCTATCAGAACGAAAACAAATGGTGAAAGTAAATAATGTGAAATCTAGCTATATCAATAATGAGTATGGAGTGCCACAAGGTTCAATTATGGGTGCACTATTGTTTATCATATATATAAATGACATGCCGAATGTTTTACAAAAATGCGAAATAATTTTGTATGCAGACGACACACTGATCTTTACAGAAGGATACACAGATAAACATTGTCAGGACAACATAATGCATAATATTAACAATGTGAATAAATGGTTAAAAATGAATAAACTAAAATTAAATGAAAATAAAACGAAACAAATGGAAATAAATATGAACAATGAATCGGTATTTAAAATTAATAATGAGGTAATAGCAAAAGTAAATCAAATTAAATATTTTGGCTTTATAATAGACAAACAATTAAAATTTAAAGAACATGTAGAATATATATGCAAAAAAATTGGTAAAAAAATCGAGTTTTTTAAAAGAATACGTAATAAAATATCTATAATAACGGCTATAAATATTTACAATACCATGATAAAACCACACTTTGAATTTGGTTCAACAATTCTATATACATGCTGCTCAGTAACACAAATAGAAAGACTTCAAAAATTACAGAATAAAGCAATGCGATCAATTTTAAAATGTAACATTTATACACCTATAGAAAATATGCTGAATGCGCTAAAATGGCTTAATATAAAACAAAGACTTGAAATGAACACACTTCACTTTATACAAAAAAATTAAAACTGGAAACGCATCAGAATATCTAATAGAGCAACTAAACTATGTTGGAGAAATACAACCCTATCATCTTAGAAATGTTGACAACTTCAGACTTCCAAAAGCAACAACAACGGCGATGCAACGATCTCTTTCTTATAAGGGGTTACACCTTTATAACATGCTTCCCAGTAATATCAAATCTGAAAATAATACTAATGCATTTAAAATGGGAATTGTAAAGAATAATAATATTCATCGGAGCTTTTGAAAATAAATTTTTTTTTTCTTTAATTATATAATTGTAAAGATTCTATTGTAAAGTATTTTAAATACTATTAATTTACACTAATAAAAAAAAAAAAAACATAGCACTATTAGTTTTTAAAGATACCGGAATCATACCTACACCCTACTCACATGCAGAAGTACATCATTCTGTCTACTAACACTCAACTACACATTATGTCACATAGCCACAGATTCATTGTGTCTATGGAATTTATTACCAACCGAATGGAGATGAACTTAATAATTCTGTTGTATTAACAGTTAAACATTTAGCACAATAGGAAATAGTTAGCTGCTATAAAATTTCTGTTGGTGCAATCGAAAATATAATAGAACGGCGAGATTGGCACGAGGCTGTCTGTACTAAATATATAACCAAGAGCAAATTTTTTATATGTATTGTACTTCCAGAATCCTCCCTTAATTTTGATGTGCATATTTTCTTCCTGGTTTAAACACCGGAAATCATTATTTTATACACTTTTTTATACTTTTATTAAATAACCTGTATTATTCAACAAATACTACATTTTTCAACAAATACATAACATTTGATTTTAATAGTGTATCAACCGAAATCCATAATTCAATTAGTTTGCATCTACCGAATTCAATAATCAATTCGGAGGGATTTTTTAGAGGCAAAATATAATTTTGTTGAATCATCCGAATTCCGTAATCACTTAGGTTGGTACAAATTTGTTTAATAATAAGCAATCATTAAAAATATAATAAGATTATATTAATACTTGTTAATATAAATAAAGAAACATTGCTATAAAAGTTTATTAATTATTAACTGTTTATTTATAGAAAACGTGACGTTTAAAGACCTCTTTCGCTCATAATAGTTTTTAGAGGAATAGAAAAAGAGTGTTAAAAATTAATTTTTCATTGATTCTATCTTTTCTTTGGTTTTTGTATAAATTGTAATAATGTAAGATATTCATTAACTAAGTTTAATAACCTTTTTATAGAGAGCTATAAAACTCTTCTTTCCCTAAATTAAAAACCGTTAACTAAAATGTACATATAAGATGAGAATATTGAATTATTCTTTTCTGAACAAGAAAAAAATGGGTTTGTTGAATCTAGTATGTACTAGAGACAGTACTTAAATAACTGCCACGTTATGAGAGTTTAGAACGTGCAACGAATTTTAAATTGATTACCAATTAATACAAACTCAATTGAGCACATAGAAAAAATTAAAACAAGTGTTTTATATATACTTATATACATATATATATGTATATACTTATTTATACATTTGAATATTTTTGCTAGAATGAACTACACGAAACGAGTTAAATTTAAGACGAGAAATATTTAAACAATTACAATCATTAATATTCACCTCAGTGAATTTTGAAAATAATAAAAACTTCTGTCAAAAGCCGGCTTTAAACATAATCATGAAATAAAAACATATTTATATAAAAAAGATCAACACAGAGGGATAACGTTATAGAAAAAATAAATAAATAAATGTTTATATAAGTAAATATACATGTTTATTTTTTACTATACATATATGTATGAGATGATTTGTATATGGCATTTAAATGTTTGCTACTTTTTTAATTTATTATATTCAAACGCCTGCACGACATTAAATGTCAATTTCATCATTACTATATCAGACACTCCTCAATTTCAATGAAATCGTGTTTTTATGTAAAAATGTGCTAAAACGTTTTTAGTTAAATATAATATTTTATCTCATATTAACATTATTTCAATTATTATTTAAAAAATGTTAACAATATTTGTTATTCATTATTTATACAAAATAAAACAAAATACACAAAGTTAATTATTTTCACAAATTAGGGGTATATGAAACAAAAGATTTAAGCAACGTACACACACGGAGGTGAATATTAAAATTTCTCCTTTAAAAGAGTAGTTATTCCCCCCCCCCCCCACAATTTTATTAGGAGGTGACTTACATGAACTTCGGAGACGAGCTTCTTTTAAAACTGGTTTTCTTTAAAAAATACAAATTCCCTAAAGCATATATAAGTATAAAAGCTTTTTCTGTTAACTCGTTTAAGTAGCTTCCCCTTCTTATTGTGTTGAATACCAAAATACACCTTAATTGGCAGAAGAGATAGAGCGGGCTTGAAATTACAAGAAATCTCTGACTTAGTGAAGTATTTCTTTAAAACTCGTTTTTCATTGTGGTTTCTGCGGATTTTATTCACCTTTCAGAAAAACTTAACGTTGTCTTTAAGGCATTTCTGCATCTTAATAAATAGAACTTGCTTTTAGCAGCCAACACCTAGTGTAATCGTAGCTGTGTATTGAGCAAGTATACTAGCTAACATTTATGGTTTTAATTCAAACTATAAAAAAGTTAGTATTTGGTTGTCGATTAAATTTATTTGTAATAAGTGCTAATTTGTCTTCATTTTTTTTTCCTTTAAAGGTTTCGTTAGTTACCCTCTCACTATACAAAGAAAAGCATATACGCAAAATGGCGCGTGTATTTGCTGTCTTATGTTTATTTGTGTGGTGCTGTGCATATGGTAAGTAATTCATATGAATTTTCTAAGATTAAAAAAAAATTGAAAGTGTAACTTTGATTTAAAAAAAAATATTTTGAATTGGCCGGCCAAAAAGTAAGAGTGTAAAACGTAATTTGAAGAAAACAGTGTTGCCACGTCAAAAAACAGTTATAATGATTTTTAAATAATTTGTCCAATATATATAAAAACAGAATAAATGTTATTTAAAAATTCTGGCACATTTTTGTTCTGATGTTGCTCAAAATTTTAATTCTCGTGACGTTAAGATTTTTGCAAAATCATTAAAGTTAAGTTCTGAATATGTTATTTAACAATAGCTGATAATTATTGGAAGCCAAGGTTAACAACTTTTAAAAAAAAAAACAAATAATAACTGATGTCGCTTTTATTAGCAAAACAAAAAACAAGATATTTTAACGATTACACGGTTTTACGAAGTATTTATTGCAAATAATAAAATCCCATTTGGATTTTGCTACTTTAGCTGCTGTTCGGATTTTATGGCCTCATGAATATTTCGGCTAAAACTTGTGTTATATACTTGTGTTATATTAATCTTTAAACATTTTCATTACAATCATGAAATATCTGTTCCCGTTTTTATGGTGATTAAAAGATACAATCTTAAACTACTTTTCACCTTCATTTTTGAAAACGCCTTTCAGTCTTTACATAGAGAATTGTAAATATATGTGAATCGGATAGTACAATTAGGCTAGAGCAGAAATCGTTATAAACGAAATGCGGATCTTCAAAGTTTAATATTTCTTTTACAAATAATTAAGTTAAAAAGACCACGATTACAAATCATAATTATTTTTTTCCATAATTTTTGATTGGGTTAATACTATGAACCCCACTACTCTCTTTGATATTTAAAATATTTTGTTAAGTATTCAACAATTCAGCATACATTTAAAGTCTTTGGCGAATGAAGTTTTTGCAACGAACATTACCAACTAATGCTAATACTAAACAAAATTTAATTTGAGTTGTAATAACCGTGAGATCGACTCAATACGAGTATATCTTCAACTATATATCAATCTTAATATCTTCAATATTATTAAACAACCAAAGTGGTTTTTATGCAATATTCCAACAAAACTTGTTAAACAACTTACTTGGTTGGATGGAAACTGATATCAACCACACAGCCCATGGTTTTGTAAAATACTTTTACTCTTGATAGTTTAGGAGCGACTATTTATATCATATGCGGAATCTGATTGTTATGCTTATGGTTAAAGACATTAACATCATTTTGATTTCGTGTTTATTTGAACATGTTCAATAAACACAAACTAACACAAAGTAACTTAATTGCATAACTTAATGCCAGTTTGCAAATGTTTTAAAAATATTTGTTATTACATTTCCAGCCGTGGTGGAATAAACATTTTAATCAACAAATAATTTGGAAATTTTAAGAACCAAGTTGAAAAATGTAGAAAATTTGACAATTTAATTGACTACTTTATAATTTACTGCAATAACAACCTGAATTAAAAAAAAAAATTTAAATAAAATTTATATATCCATAACAAATTCATAAGTCTTATAAAATTTTAAATTTCATTAAATCGGTCCTAGGATCTATCACTATAGAAATCAATGTCCTATGATATGCTTAATTGGCCTCGTGTGACCTATCACACGACTAATCCTAGACATATTTCCCGTCTAGGACATAGCTTAGAAAAAGTATTATTAATAATTTTAGCAAAATTTTTTAGTACTAGAAGTTAAAATACAATATTTCCAATTGTATTTTAGAAATTGTTTAATGTATGTCAGGCTTTACCAAATGTATTTCAGAAGTTCTTATTTGAATTTCAAAAAGTATTCTATCTTAAAAATCACTTATTATATTACAAATTGATTCAAGAAAATTAAAAAAATAATTTCTTTTTTAAAACATTTTAACTAAATCCTATTGCAATTTTCTGATATACAATTGACCAGTTTAGAATAACCGTCATTTCAGAAATACAGTTTATAATTAGTTACTTATGCAGTTCTTGAATTGAAAATGTAAGACATTTTTTAAGCGCATAAAACTGTTTGTAAAGCGTATTTATTAAGGTTTTTAATTAAATTTTATTTTTTCATTTTTATTTTATTTTTATGAAGCCACCAGTCAAAAAACCCATGATAAATTTGATGGCGTAGATATTGAAGAAGTATGTACCGATAGACCCGGTGATGAATATTTCCGTTTGGATATTGATGGCGACTGTCGAGAAGTTTACAGGTATGTTTTTTAATTCCCTTACACAAACAATTAACATTTTATCTGAATTTCATGAAAAATCTTTGAAAATCTAAAAAATTCTTTGTATAAATAGATATTTGAAAACTCTTTTCAATACACTTTTCATAACATTCATATCGTTAATGTTACTTAAAAATCATCCACATATAAATAAAACAAATTCTTATTTCAAATAAAGATGTGATAAAGGTGAGGAGGGTAAAACCCGATTAGCATCAGTTAAATGTTCTGGCGGTTTGGCATTTGATATTACAAAACAAACCTGTGATTGGAAAACAAATGTTAAAAATTGTGATGAAAATGAGAGTAAGTGTAGGCAATTGTAAAAAATTCTTTTCAATATTCTAAAACTCTTCTTAGACATCTGTGTCAATTTAATGTTACATAATACTCCTACCAATTAAACAAACAAAATAAAAAAGCAAACATATAAATAAAAATTTCTTAAACTTTCAAACATTCAAACATTTCGACATATTGCCAAAGTTCTGCTGTTTATTATACATACTTAGACATGATTTGTGTCTCTGTTATAAATTTAAAATATATGGTGATTTGTGTAAACATATGTATTGTAAAATTTATAAACAAAAGATGAAACTACGGCTACTCTATCAAATAACTTTTCATATTTTAACACTGTATCCATACTTAAGGGAAAGCGTGCTATTTAGTACTCATTCGAAAATATCAACCGTAATTGTAATGTGACGAATCAGCTGGTCCATTCTATCTTATGACGACAGCATACATATACACGATTATCCAGTGTAAATGTAATGTAATTTAGTGTAGGATTCTATTACATTACATTAGAATTACGGTTGGGAAATCCAACCTTAAGTGTTAACAAACTAAGTATATATGTAATCTTAATATGTATGTATATGTGTATGTATGTGAGAATACTATCTATCTTTCTCTTTCTATTTCCGCTTCCTACAAACCAAAGTTCTAAGCTGTTAAATAGCCCAACAAACCCGTTACAATTTGAGATGTTTTTGTATATATAATAAATTTTCAAGATTTTTACAGAAAAATTCTTTTTTTTTGTGTGTAAATTGTGCCTAAAAGACAGATCCTAAAATATCCTGCATTTCCCCTTTTTCTGTGTGTTTTTAGATGTACCAAATCAGGTTTGAAAGAAATTCAATGCCCCTCTGGTTTGGCCTTCGATATCATGAAACAAACTTGTGACTGGAAGGCTAAAGTAACTAACTGCAATGAAAAAGAAAGTAAGTGACTAAGCATTACACTTGAAATAACTACTAGAACAAAAACAACACAATTTGGAAACGGACACAGGGCACATTTGTAAAAAGAAACTAGATCATATTTAGAAAAGAAAATTCCCAAAAAAAAATTAGGAACTTTGGTATTGGTTTTTCAACAAATGTTCTAACCCAATCAAATCTTTGTGTAACTAACAACAACAACTCTAATCGCGATACTATTACTCTTCTAATTTTAATTTAGAACTACTTAAGTTAATTTACGCAACAAACTTTTGTATATAATTCTAACTAGTTAATCTATTTATTTCGTAAAATTAGAGCCTCGTAAGGTTAAGCCTATCTTAAAGACCGACGAACCAATTTGCCCTGAAGGAAAATTGTCTTGCGGTGATGGCGAATGTCTCGACAAAGAGCTGTTCTGCAATGGTAAACCCGACTGCAAGGATGAATCCGATGAAAATGCTTGCTGTAAGTTTTTGGGATGATTTGAAGTTTGTTTTTAAAATTCTGATTTTATTTATTTTTTATTCTGTATAATAGCTGTTGATGATGATCCCAACCGTGCTCCAGAATGTGATCCTACCCAATGTGCTTTGCCAGATTGTTTCTGCTCTGCTGATGGTACACGGATTCCCGGTGGTATTGAACCTCAACAAGTCCCTCAGATGATAACCATCTCTTTTAATGGCGCCGTCAATATAGACAACATCGACTTGTATGAAGATATCTTCAATGGTCAGCGTCAAAATCCCAACGGTTGCTCCATTAAAGGTACTTTCTTCGTATCCCATAAATACACCAACTACTCTGCAGTTCAAGATTTGCATCGTCGTGGTCATGAAATCTCCGTCTTCTCTTTGACTCACAAGGATGATCCCAACTATTGGTCGAGTGGTACTTATGACGACTGGTTAGCTGAAATGGCTGGATCCCGTTTGATCATTGAACGTTTTTCTAACATTACTGACGGCTCCATCATTGGCATGCGTGCTCCTTACTTGCGTGTAGGTGGTAACAAACAATTCGAAATGATGGCTGATCAATTTTTTGTTTACGATGCTTCCATCACAGCCTCATTAGGCCGTGTTCCTATTTGGCCATACACCTTATATTTCCGCATGCCTCACAAGTGTAACGGCAACGCTCACAATTGCCCATCTCGTAGCCACCCTGTTTGGGAAATAGTAATGAATGAACTTGATCGCCGTGATGATCCTACTTTTGATGAATCTCTTCCTGGTTGTCATATGGTAGACTCCTGCTCCAATATTGCCTCCGGCGATCAATTTGGCAGACTTTTACGTCATAATTTCAATCGTCACTACAATAGCAATCGTGCTCCTCTGGGACTTCACTTCCACGCCTCCTGGTTAAAATCCAAGAAGGAATATCGCGATGAACTCATTAAATTCATTGAAGAAATGTTGGTTCGCAATGATGTTTTCTTTGTCACTAACTTGCAAGTCATCCAATGGATGCAAAACCCCACTGAATTGAACGCTTTACGCGATTTCCAAGAATGGAAGGAAAAGTGTGACGTTAAGGGTCAACCTTATTGCTCTCTTCCAAATGCCTGCCCCTTGACCACCAGAGAATTACCTGGTGAAACTTTACGTCTATTCACATGCATGGAATGTCCCAACAATTACCCCTGGATATTGGATCCCACCGGGGATGGTTTCTCAGTTTAAGTCACTAGCTAGAGCGACGACGTAATTTATATAATGTTTAAGTTTTGTTAGAATTCAATTTTCGTAGAAATACTTTTAAAAATAACAATTGTTTTATATAAAATCTAAAAACAGAGAATTACGTTATTAAAGTAGTTCCAACAAGAGTCTGATTTAAAACATTAAAAACCAACAAATTCGCAAATAATGCTTTATATTTTTCTAAACCTAACTCACTACAAAATACTCATCAAAATATTTCTTTTAGTGTAACAATATTATTTCACTCAAGTCTATTGGAGAAATCCTTATTTTTTCTATATTGTTACTGTCTGTTATGCTATCCACTACACAACTGTATAAATTTTTTGTCTTTAATATTAAGTGACCCTGCTTCCTTTTTGTTTTGACTTTTTTAAGCTGCAGCAATCTCTTGTTTTTCTAATTTGTTATAAGAACCAAAAATTCTCACAAGCAGCTACAATATTTTTTTAATTAATTTAGTATTTTTAAGAAATACAAAATTTTTTTTGTAAAACATAAATAAAAATATAAAAAAAAATTTAAAATTTAAAAAATAAAAAACCTGTTTTTATTTAAAAGAACAAATTAAGCATCAATAAATCTTGAAAAAAAAAATAATAGTGTTGATGGAATTCCCAATGGATTTAACACAAGCTGGAAGTACTATTTAATAAATTTTGCTTAATTAAGCTAATTTTCAAAATATTTTTACAGATTTAATTGAAAGTACGTTTTTTCTGGTCAGTTTCAGTCTAATTGAAATGTACAACATTGTCATAAGCAAACATCCAGTTATACACATATATAATATCGTGTAACCAAAATTATATACACGTGAAACTAGAGGCCATATGTAATAAAACTTGATCGTACCATTTTTGCGCCTAGTCCCCATATTACAAACTTCATGATTAGTATATGGGGACTAGATCCAAAAATAGTTTTCTTTTTTACAATATCTTGATTTCTTTGCATATGTGCGAGCTAAGCGTTTTTTGGTTTTTATTGTTCCGCATTTTCCGCATTTTTCTGTCCATCGCTCTTAAAGTACAAATTAGATTATAAAATAATATTAGTGTAAATAGTGAAACTACATTCGAAAACAAAAATTTTAAAAAACTTGTCCATAAAAATGATTTTTTATTATTTATTAAAATTGTACTTAGATTAATGGACTTGCATAAGCAATTGTTTTTATATCCTCTGCACCACTGTGAATGACGTACGAAAATGTAAAGATACTCAATAAAATTTCATATAAAAAAATAAAAATAGTGAAAAATGTATCAGCGATGCAGAACATTTTTGTTTGCTTGTTCATTTTGTTGTTTTCTTTTGTGTATGTGAACATAACAACAAGCAAAGCAAATAAGAAAATTATAGTCGTTCTAGACCGAATATACGTTACCCTATACCATGTGTTCAGAGTAGGAGTCTCAGGTCCAACTAATTGGATATAGAAAATAAGCATAAACCAAAGTTGAGTGGCAGTATTAGTAATTATTTTGTGTGAAGATGTGAAAAAGTTCATATCGGATACTATACTATATTTGTGTGGACTAGGTCGAAAAATGGACTGATCCTAGCCATATTTGTTAAAGACACTTATTTTTTGCACAAACACACACCAATTTTGAGAAAAATCTGTGCAATAGATTTAAGTGAAGATCGGGATGCAGCTTTATATGGGGGGCTACAAATTTTATTTTTGAACTACAAATTAATGGGTGCAATAAACACAAACAAACCAAATTTGACCGAGATCTATATGATAATTTGGTTCATATGACAATTAAAGTCGATCTCATTAGGGTCATTTGTATGGGACTAGGTCTGAACATGCACCGATTTTACCAATTTCAATAGCGTTCGTCCTATGGCTGATAAAAGCTTATATACCAAATTTCATCGCAACATATTCATATTTGCGACCTGTAGTTTGCTTACATGGTTCACATGTGGGTACACAAGGTCTACAAACATCAGCACAAAGTCATTATACCCTGACCACATAGTGGTATAGGGTATAAAAAAAATGTGTATGAATCGCTAATAAACAAACAAACAAAATGTAATTGTATGTGTTTACATTTATGCTGATTGCATTTAATAATTATTTTCAATTAAATAAAGCACGAAAATACGTAAAACTTATGTTAATTATCTTATTAATTTTAACAGCGTTGTAACAAGTCTAGCCATTATAATGTGAAATCCCTTTTTTCTCTTAGTGTTGACAACCTTGGTTATAATATTGTGTTTAGAACACGAGTGGAGGGTATTAAATATTCGGCACAGCCGAATTTAAAACTTGTTTTTTATATTTAAATTTGCATTTTTTAAATAATGGTAATTAAACTTAAATTAACATATTTGAAAATGCAAATTAAAAAATTTACAATTACCATTTGTTTTCTGTAATCACTTACCACTTGCAAGAAGTATTGCTTTTCTTTAATTTTATATTATATTAATTTTATATTTCATATTCTATTGAAAAATTGTCTTTTATTAGCGTATCATATGTGACCCCAATTCCAAAAAGGGTTAATGGGGTCATATTATTTTTTCCGAAACCCTATAACGATAAAATATAACATTTAAAAGTAGAAAAGTGATGAATTTTTGATACAAAGTATTTAGAAATAGTACAAAATCCACAAAAAAAAACTCCTTGCCAAAAAAATTTTGACATAGTGATTTACCTAAAAATTCACACAGCAAGACCTTAAAGAGCTAGATAAATTTTTTTAAATTTTGTTTAAGAAAATTTTTCAAAAATTGAAAAAGGAGTTTTCAAAATTTTATCAAAAAAAAATTCAATTTTCAGTCTTAATGCTTACAGGTATAGAGACTAAAACAAAATGTTGGCTTAAATTAATTTAATTTCTTAAAGTTGAAAAAAATGCCATCAAATTTCATGGCCTAGTTTTTTTTTGGGCACTTGCTATTTCTTGGCGAGTTTTTATTCGATTTTGAAGTTTTATAGCTTTTTAGAAAGATAATTTAATACTGATCCCGAATTATATAACAAAAATTAAAGTATAGAACAAAATTTTCGTAAAATCTGAAAGAGTCATATTTTCCCCATATAAAACACACTTGCAATTTTCAATCGCGTTGAGCCACTTCTAAATGTTTTTTGATTGGCCCAAAACTTTGTATTTCTCACTTTTTTTGCTATTCGCATATTTCTAGGGGTGCGACCGAGAGTTTGAACACTTCTTTTCTCTCCATATAATGAAGGGCCACCCTAATGATCACAGTTAAATTGTTTAATCATTATATTTGATACGTATTTCAAATTTATTACAGCAAATTATGTAACATAAAAATAGATTTCATAAGTATACACTATCGCCCAAAAGCCAGAAATATGCTTTGGTATTTAATTTTTATATCAAATGAGGTACCAAAGATTTAAAATTGTTATAACAGAATACGAAAATATGTTTCCAAACCGAAACTGAAATCTTCATTTTAGGAAGCAATGCAACTTACCATACCTATAACGGTCTATAAATTTCAGTAAATTTTTTGTGTACATGTAAGATACAAAAAAAAAAAACCGGCATTGTGAACCGGGTGCTCTCTTAGACTAATCGCTTACAAACCTGCTTACATACGTAATTATTAATATTTTGTCGATTTAAAACCTGCTGCCTCATAAAGTAGACTTCCCTTATTCATTTGGTATACATATTGTCATCATGCAACAAAAATGTTTTAAAAAAATTTAAATATGTATGTACTATATAGCCTTCAATAAATATGAGATGTGAAAAACTGAGTAGGAAGTTATACTACATATGACCTAGTTTCACACGTATATAGATTCATCCACGGGTGCAAATGCCTGTCGCACGGTGTAATATGCCGCACACAATTTTAAGAGTTTATTATTTCCCTAAAATCATTACTTTGTTTGTCATTTCTATTCGTTTTCGTCGCTTTTAGTTACACACAAAAGCAACAACACTGTAAATCCAATTAAATTACAACTAATGCAATTAGTTATAAATATTGGTAAAATAATTTTAAAAAATTTCTAGCTTTAGTCTTTGACAATCTTTTAGGTAAAAACGTTTTAAAAAATTAAATAAAAATTAAAATAAAAAAATATCGTTAAAAAAGTAAAAACAAAAACATATTAATCCAAAAATGCCAAAAGTCGATCCTGAAACTCAAAAATTGTACGATGAAATTAACGGTTTAATAGCAAAGTTTAAGGTGAATTCAAATCGATTTTTTTTTTATTAATTATATTTATATAGAAATAATGAACGTAATACAGAACCTTGAATAATTTAAGATTCAGAGCCAACAGATCCAAATGGGTCGCAATGTCGGCCACTGTGCTAGATATAAATCTTAAAGAAAAATCGTGGAGTCAAAAGAAGGAATCTAAGAGAATTAGAAGTTCTTTTAGGTTTATTAAAAAAAAATTTTTTTTTAGGATGACCAAAAAGCCAAGGCCGATTGTACACTTCAAGAAAAATGTGGCGATATGTCGGATATACCCAAAATACGTTTAAGTGCTAAGAAGACCCTAAAGGGGCATATAAACAAAGTTAACTCAGTTCATTTTGCTGGAGATTCCAGACACTGCGTTACTGGGTCACTTGATGGAAAATTAATTATTTGGGATACATGGACCGCCAATAAAGTACAAGTAAATTCAAAATTTAAAACTTTCTTTAATATCTAACTTCGAAAATGATAACATTTTGATATCGATTTAAGGTAATACCATTGAGATCTGCTTGGGTAATGACTGTAGCATTTTCACCTTCCGGAAATTTTGTAGCTTGTGGCGGCATGGACAATCAATGTACTGTGTATGATGTTAACAACCGTGACGCCTCAGGCGTAGCTAAAATGACTAGAGAACTTTTGGGCTATGAAGGTTTCTTAAGTTCTTGCCGTTTTTTGGATGATACTCATTTAATAACAGGATCTGGTGATATGAAAATGTGAGTTATATATTGTACCGTATAATCGCACCAAATTGAAGATAGATATCACATGATGGTACGTATTGCACGATGTTAAAATATTTTAAATTCGTTTTAGTTGCCATTGGGATTTGGAAAAGGGAGTCAAAACTATGGATTTCAATGGTCATGCTGGGGATATTGCTGGTTTATCTTTATCACCCGATATGAATACCTATATCACAGGTTCGGTTGATAAAACTGCCAAACTGTGGGATGTCCGTGATGAATCGTATAAGCAAATGTTTTTCGGACATGAAATGGACGTTAATTCTGTTTGCGTAAGTTTGAATTGTGTTTGTATTTTGTGCTCTGATATTTCAATTATTTTTTTTAATGAGGTGAAGAAAATATAATATGTATTTTTTTTCAAACACGTCACTTTGAAATTCAGAATTTGTTTAAGTACCACAAGCGATATATGTATATTGTCAAAATATTATAAAATTTTTTGATATTATCGATTATTTTATCGCTTGTGTAACGTAAACATGAGGTTAGTTGCAAAATGTTTAGATTGTGTAATTCAAAAATTAAATTAAAAGTTTTGCAGACAATTCTTAAACGCATTAGAAACTATTAATAATTTTTTAGGGGTTCCATTGAACGCTGTTTCGCCCAAGCCTACATTCATAAATAAATACGTTTGAGTGGACTAAAACATTCGCTGCATATAAACAGCAATTTTCACGAAATAACGTACACATGGTGTAAACATGAGCTCAATCGACCTAATGCACAGTGGTAATATACGGCCAAAACGCCATAACTATTTTTATACCCTCCACACCTCGGTGGCAGAGGGTATATAAAGGTCTGACCGTTTGTAACGCATCGAAAAACTAATTTCCGGCCCCCATAAAGTATATACTTGAGCCTTATCACAGCTCGAGTCGATATAGCGATGTCCGTCTGTTAGTCTGTCTGTTGAAATCACGATCATTCACAAAATAAACCATTTACCTGGATAAGGTTACTATAATATCATTTCCATTATTTCCACCAGGTTGTATTTAAAATGGGGTAACTCGGGCGTCACTGTGGTCAGATACGAGCAAAAATATTTAAACACCTCTAAAAAAAAAACATAAAACCAAGTGTGTTTGTTCTAATATTTAAATGGTTGAACAAAATAGTTTTACACAGTTCAAAAAAAGCTACAAAAAAATAATGCAATCATACCAGCAAAGTCTGGGTTCACACAAGGCAATTTTTGTTGCGCAACTTTTTTTTCAATTCTCTTTTATTTATTATTATTATTAATTTATTGCCTCAACTTTTCGTTTTCTTTTGCTTTCAAATTCTTAAATTTATGACAGTTTACTTTATTAGCTTGTGTAAAGAGAATTTATTATTGATCCAAAGTGAAAAATCTATTTGTGTGAAAAAATGGAAGTCAAAGAAAAAATGAAATAATAAAAAAATAATAAAATAATTGAAATAATAATAATTTTTCACAGCGAAGCAAAGAATAAAAAGAAATGTCAAATAATAAGCTGCAGCTAACTTCGTGTTTATAATTACGAATTGCACAACAAAACAAGTTGCCGAGTACAAGCAACTCCGTACCAAATACCATTCTTCTTTCCCCTCTCTCCTACAAACTCAAGAATTGCGCAACAAAAGTTGCCTTGTGTGAACTCGGACAAACACAACTACCATGAGATATGTCAGCAGTATTGCCACATATTTTTTTTTAACGTTATCACGATATAATAAAAAAATCGCCAATATGAAAGAAAAAATATTATCCCTAATATAAATGTAAAATGAATGAAAAATTAAAAATGGAAAATGAAAAAAAAATTTAAAATTGAAAAATAAAAATGAAAAATGAAACAAGAAAAATAAAAAATTAAAAATGAAAAACAACAAGAAAATTATAGTCGGTCTAGACCGACTATACGATACCCTATACCATGGTTTACAGACCCTATCGCTTCGGTCCAACTAATTGGATATAGAAAATAAGCATAAACCAAATTTGAGGGGAATTGTTTTTAATTTTTTTGGCTGCAGATATGAAAAAGTTCATATCGGGTGCTATATTTATATGGGGACTAGGTCGAAAAATAACCCGATCCTGACCATATTTGGTAGTCACTTATATTTTGAAACCAAATTTGAGAAAAATCTATGCAATATTTTTGTTTTTTTAATAGATTTAAGTGAAGATCGGGAAGCAGCTCTACATGGGGCCTATGACTAAGAATTGTCCTATAGGGATTATTTTTGGACTACTGATTAATGGATATAATAAACACATACAAACCCAATTTGACTGAGATCTATATGATAATTTGGATCTTATGGCAATTTATATAGATTTCATTGGGGTCATTTGTATGGGGACTAGGTCTAAACATGGACTGAACTTCACCAATTTCAATAGCGTCCTATGGCCTATAAAAGCTTATATACCAAATTTCATCAAAATATATGCATATTTGCGACCTGTAGTTTGATTACAAGGTTTAAATGGACACACAGACGGACGGACGGACGGACATCGCTAAATCGACCCAGAAAGTGATTCTGAGACGATCGGTATAATAAAAGTTGGGTCTAGGTCAAATATTTTTGGTAATTACAAACAGCAGCACAAAGTCATTATACCCAAACCACATAGTGGAACAGGGTATAAAAATTAAAAGTGAAAAATGAAAAAGGAAAAATTAAAAATGAAAAATTAAGTTGGAAAAATGAAAATGCAAAACGAAGAATGAAAAATGAAACATGAAACATGAAAAATAAAAAATTAAAAATTAAAAATTAAAAATTAAAAATTAAAAATTAAAAATTAAAAATTAAAAATTAAAAATTAAAAATTAAAAATTAAAAATTAAAAATTAAAAATTAAAAATTAAAAATTAAAAATTAAAAATTAAAAATTAAAAATTAAAAATTAAAAATGAAAAATTAATAACGAAAAATGAAAATGAAAAATTAAGAATGAAAAATCCAAAATAAAAAATAAAAACTGAAAAATAAAAAATGAAAAAATTAAATATTAAAAGTTTTAATTTCTATCTTTAGTTTCTACCTGTTTTTATTATATATTTTTTTTTATTAAATGTATCCTTATTTAACATATTACTGGATAATTCCGATAAAAATATATTAAAATTTGCTTATTTTTAATATTAACAATTTTTAGCCAAAAATTATTTGATTTTTTTTTTTAATTATCATATAACTTCAAAGGTCTCAAAACATTCTTATAGGGATCAAACTTTGGGTATTATAACGGCTGCGTTAAATAATAAATTTCGTTAGTGTTCTATGAATGACTGAGGGAACTTATATTAATTATTAATAACTTTAACTTTATAATTTAATTGGTATTCGGAATTCAGTATCGGCAACAGTTAAAGTGGTAGCCGTACCCAACATTGGGAGTAGTATTGAGTTTAAGACGCAAGTGGCGGTATCAAAAAATTCGTCACAGCCGAATTTAACAATACTTTTTCGTTTAAAGCCATATGTTGCATGTTTATCTACACAATTTGTTATTACTTGGTTGTTGCACAGCTATAAACTTTCACATAAATTTCACTCAAAATTTACAAATTTTCAATAGAGGCAAAAATTTAAAAACAATTGTTTTATTGTAAAGAATTGCGATTTTTCAGTGATCATCAAAAATAACAAGTTTTTTTGTGTGCAACTCAAAATATGTGTTTTTAGTGGATTCTACAGAAGCTACTCTTATAACACAGAGAGGGTTACAACTGTATTTTTTTTCGAAAGACTTGAAAAGCCGATGTACGATTTTTACAGTGGATAGATATGACCACTGTGTATCGTTTTCTTGCAAAAAGTGAAAATTGAAAAATTTTGAGTTGACTCACTTTAGAGGTACAGGTGCGATATGTATGTACATATTTTGTAGATCTCGTTTTTAATCTTTCTTGCATTTTCTGAAAAATTAATTACATTATAGATACATATTTTGATTTAGAAATAGAACTAACTAACTATTTACAAGATTTACAATCGCAATAAATTATGAAGGTAAATAAAATTTTATACTCAGGTACTAACTGCAGTGGTTTTTGACCTAAATTTGTTTTAGAAGGACTTATATCAAGTGTTATATATTACAAAATTTTAAAATACTTTGAACTGCATTAATATTTTCAATGTTAATGGTTTTTAATAGATCTTTTAAACAAACTCTACCAAATAGCGTGAGTTGAGCGCGGTTTATGGTACTGCAATTGGAAACTAGATGGTTTATATTTATGACTTTTGTATTGCATAAAGGACATTCTGCTGGTCTTGAATTGATGAACAAATGACAATTTGTGATGTAGGTGTGTCCCAGTCTTAATATGATGTATTTTTGCAAATCTAGTCTTGTGGCGTGAGGGGGAAAAATTGGTCTGGTTTTGTTACTTCTTTTGGGCTATGATGGTTTTGTTTGGGTTGATGAGTTTTGTAGTGATGCTGATAGTTGTTCCAGTCATCCCTATCAATTTTGTTTAGATGTGATGAAATAGTTTTTATGTCTTTTTTATTTATTGAAGGATACTGAATAATGGGGGCATGTGTTGCGTATTTTGCTGCTTCATCTGCAAGGGTGTTTCCTATTATACCAATGTGGCTAGGGATCCACATTATTTCGAATTTGGTGTGAAATTTTATTAGAATATCCCTTATTTTCGAGATGTAAATGGTTTTGTTTTTTATGTTTTGAATTGCCATTACTGTAGATTTGAAGTCAGAACATATCATGAACTTTCCACGGATATTTATACCCTATACCACTATGTGGTTTGGGTATAATGACTTTGTGCTGCTGTTTGTAACAACCAAAAATATTTGACCTAGACCCATCTTTAATTATACCGATCGAATCAGAATCACTTTCTGAGTTGATTTAACAATGTCCGTCCGTCCGTCCGTCCGTCCGTCCGTCCGTCCGTCCGTCTGTGTGTCCATGTAAAGCTTGTAATCAAACTGCAGGTCGCAAATATGAATATATTTTGATGAAATTTGGTATATAAGCTTGTATCGGCCATGGGATGAACGCTATTGAAATTGGTGAGAATCGGTCCATGTTCAGACCTAGCCCCCATACAAATTACCCATATGAAATCGACATAAATTGCCATAAGATCCAAATTGTCATATAGATATTACTCAAATTGGGTTTGTATGCGTTCATTACATCCACTAATGAGTAGTCCAAAAATGATCCCTTTGACCCCATATAGAGCTGCTTCCCGATCTTCACTTAAATCTATTAAAAAACAAAAATATTGAACTGATTCTTCTCAAATTTTGTTTGTACATATTTTTGCAAAATACAAGAGACTTTACCAAACATGATCAGGATCGGTCCATTTTTGGACCTAGTCCCTTTATAGATATAGCATCCGATATGAATTTTTTCATATCTGCAGCCAAAAAAATTAATAAAAATCCCACTCAAATTTGGTTTTTGCTTATTTTCAATGTCCAGTTAGTTGGGCCTAAGAGATAGGGTTTCTAAACGCATGGTATAGGGTATCGTATAGTCGGTCTAGACCGACTATAATTTTCTTACTTGTTTTGTATTTATTTAATACGTAATAAATTGCTGTTGATCTCTGATCTAGAATTGCTAGGTGGTCTATGTTTAAGTTGTTGTTAATTACAGCAAATGAGGTGGAATTGTCAGTTTTTGATCCATAGGTATACAGGATTTTCCAATTGTTGTTTAAGTGGGCAGATGAAATCTCCTTGAATAGTGATGTATAGGTGTTATTTGGTGTACATTCTTTTAACAGTACTATTCAATTATCTTCGAACTTTTGCATAAATTATTGATCTTTTCATTTTGACGCGCACTTTATTTGTATAATTATATTAAAACAAGAAAGACATAAATTTGTAAGTTCCTACAAAACCAAATTCTATTAAATTTTTTATGAATATACTCATATATAGCTTTGTCAAGGTTAAACGATATTATTTAGTTTTTTTTTTTGGTTTGCACTTTCAATAGTATCATCCAAGTGGTAATGCTTTTGCTTCAGCGTCAGAGGATCAAACGGCCCGTCTGTATGATATACGATCGGATCAACAAATAGCTTTATATGAGCCTCCTCAAAAAAATACAGGCTTTACTTCGTGCGGTAAGTATTAGTAATTTTATATGTTTCTAAAGATATATCCAATGCTTTATTTATATATTAGCACTATCGACAAGTGGACGCTATTTATTGTGTTCCGGCATTGAGGGTAATATTCATGCGTTCGATACCATGAAAGTAAATCATAACGGTAAGAATTCTCATGATTTCAAATAATTCAATTAGTATTGATTTTTTCTTCTCTCGCCCGATATATTTTACCAGGCATGTTGCAAGGCCATGAAAATCGCATTACATGCATTAGTTTGTCACCCAATGGCATGTGTTTGGCCTCAACTAGCTGGGATCAACAAGTTCGCTTATGGCTGTAAACGTCTTATAGTGCAATTTGAATACTCATCTATCTATATAGCAAATTAAAGCATAATTTTCTTTAACGAAATGATTAATAAATAATAATCATCCAGCTGTTAATAAAACAAAGTTTGTTGCTTAAAAATATTAATTTGTATGAAAAACATTTATTAGAATGGAGGGATTTTTTTAGTAGTCAGTAACTTAGTTTCAAAATTGAGGTGGGAACGAATGAAATTTTTAGTATTCGATAGAGAAAAAGTACCAGAAATTTTAATTTTTTTTAAAGCCTCAAAAGTATAAAGAACGAGATTGATAAAATTTTAACACGAAATAAAAACAAAACCACTGTCCAACTAAGCGAACCATTCTAATAGAAACTATGGCATGCTAAAAGAAATTTTATAAGAAATAAATTTGTATATACTAACAATTCAGAATTAGTTGTTGCGAATGATTTAATCACTTCGTCTGGAAATACCTCTATTAGGGATTTTATGATATTCTTTGTAACCCTATTCTGTAAATGTACCATTTGTTTACATCCTTCATAACATTTATCCTGCATAACTTTATTTAGGTAGGTTTGCTTCCATGGGATATGAGATAAGGCCTGGCAAAAAAAAATAGAAATTTTGTATTGTCTTAATAATGGAAGTTATGACAAGCGACCAGCTTCTTTTCCCACAAGTGCAAATTGCCTTCCAAACTAAGAATTTTTTAGAAATTTGCTTTCTTGGTACTGAAATAATTTAATTTCTTCTAGATCAGCAATATAAAAATGTAGACTCTGAAGTTGGGAAAAGTCAGCAAGCACGTAATATTCATCTTTCATTAAACAACCAACACTCATATTTTCTTAGAAAATATCGAAAGTTTTTTTTTCAAATATTTTTCCTCCTTACATCTAAACAAATTTTGATCTTGCACTTTTTGTACTTAACAATCTGTATATTTTCTTTTCTTACAAAACGGATCTTTTCTGTTAGAGGTTATGATTTTTCTTAGATAAACAATTTATTTGTTTGTGTGGGTTAGAAAGCCCTTTTCAGTTTTTATTTCCAAGCGTTCTTTTAATAATACGATGTTCATTGTAAATTTTATTTATGTATATAAATTCGTTTGTGTTTCCACTATAACCTATCTAGCAATTGATTTGTAAGTATGTTTTATTTTTATAAATTACAATTGAGGAGGTCCATAACAAAACGCAACAATTCCACCAGAACAATTTTTTGGAAAAATAAATAATTTAATAAAAGTCAGTATATATTGGATATATATTGGAATTGTTTCATTTTGGTCTATATCGTCATTTTTGGTATTGAATTACTGTAAAATTATTGATCTTTGGTTGTTTTATAACAATGGGCACATAGATTTCACTAAGTGGAAACGGATTTAGTCAAAAAAAACTAAAAATTTAAAAAGTGGAATTATTGCGTTTTGTTATGGACCTCCTCAATTCTTAACGTATTTTTTGTTCAGATTCCATTTAGAAACACACTATCCGAGTATTTAATAATTTTTTATTAGTTAATCAACTATATTATCAACACCGTCAAAAAAAAATTTAATATCTTTCAAAGAAAAACGATATAAATGAAAATGCGTGTTATAGTTTTAACAATCTCATTCCTTACTCATACGAAAATGTCGAACTATCGTAATTTCGATACATATTTATAGAAAAACAGCACTATTTTTTAAATTAATCTTTGATGTGAACAGTTTTTTTAAAGCTATTTTTCATGAACTGAAATTGTATTCTATAATTGCTGCTTAAATCCAAATGAGAGTTATAAAAAATTTATAATCAATACATGGCCATTATTTGTTCTAAATCACGATTCATAAATTGATTAGTCCAATCATTTTCGGGATTATCCAAATGATTATCAAAGTCTACGATATCTTTCATAGCTCCTCTTTTTATCAAAGCAGAAACGGCCTGTAAAGTAGTTTCTGATTGTATAATTTTAAAGTCCGCTTTAGACCATCGACCTGAATCAGAACTGCAGCCAAATACTTTAAGAGCTGGTGTTTCTTGTCCCAATGTCATAAGTTTATTATCGACAAGTACAAAACACGCATTTTTATAGTTTTCTTGTATTTTATCGGCAATTTTAGCAGCTGGTGCCTTATCAATGGAATTATCATATAAATTCTCGGCAGCACAGTAATACCCAGCTACAATTAGGTTTTCACGTTCTGCGTAAGCATCGATCTAATAAGAATTAAATTGCATTAAAATTTCGTTCGTCATTCCAAATATTAAACTTTAGTACCTGCATAAATGCTATTTCTATCATTGGAGTGACATACAAGCATTGATGAAAAAGTGGTATGGCATCGATAATTTCCGAATTAGATTTATTGGCTAAAAGTAATCCATTTACCGCCAAGTGTGGATACTTAGCCGCATGGAATATTATTTTAGCATAAGCCCTGTCACTAAATTTGTACATAGCTAATGAATTAGCTTAAAATCGAGAATATAAATGAAAAAACACGTATTTCTTTTACACTAATTGGTACAAATACTGAAAAAAATTGTTTGACATGCAGTGTTGCCATAATTTGAAATTGAAAACATGCTAAATTGCAAAAAAAAAAAAGCTAAAACGTACTGGAGTCAAAATAAAAGATCCTAAATTTTTTTTTAAATTCCATTACCTTTTGACTGAAAAATTAAGTACTTATTAATTAATTCTTTGGTTTTTAAATGGAAAAATGAATATAAAACATAAGTTTCGATTTATATTTTTAAAATTTTAAATAAAATTATTTTGATTAAATATTTTAAATTAAATATTTTTAATTTTAGAGATTTTTTTTTATTTCAAATATAACAGAATTTACATTATCAAAAGATACGAGTATATCTATAATATTAATAGGCTGGGCGATTTCTTGTGACCGATGTTTTGTTTTACCGTTTTATCCCGATTTTCATCAAACGTATATTATTTGAAAGGTACTTCTTTTTAGCCGGATTGCAGATTTACAGATTTTTAATTTTTTTCCTTTATTTTGAGTAAACTGCATTTAAATTTGCTACTAACACATAAAATTAAATTATACAATGCTAAGTGTGTGTTTATTAAATTTGTTAATGTGTTTGTAATAAAAATGAATTTTTTTTTGTGTTGATTTGCGAATTGGCTATAATTGATTAGCATACCTTTAGGGTCTTTATTTAATGAAAAAATAAAATTTCCTAGAATTTGCACTCGAATTTCGAGGGCTGGAATCTGCTAGTTACAATAATTGGTTTATGAAAACTAATATTTCTGTGATGTCTTCATTTTCAAGTTCTTCTTGGCTCTGATATTTTTCTGACGATCGACTTTCAACCACATCGCTCGGTATATTGTAAGTGTAACAGCACCCATTTTTCAATTTCAAACCTTTTTCTATACGTATTACAGAACATAGCAAGTCGGATTTTATTCTGTTGCAAAGTTTGCTTTTAACTAAAGTCATTAAATTAAACGAACGTTCAACTCCGGCTTTTGAGAAAGGCAAAACAAATAAAGACTACAAATATTGATAACTCTTTAAATGGACTTTCGCCAATAGAATTTTTGTTTACTTCAATCCATAAAGAGGTTGTATTCAGTGTTGTATCACAATATTGTTCTGTGAGACAACTCAATTGGATTTGAATTTTTTCTGTTTCAGATAACCTAAATTTAAACTCTTCTAATATATTGGTTATATATTTTTTTATCCGGTTTAATGTGTTTTGTATTGAAAATTTTGGAATTTTTTTTAATGCAATTATATTTTTTGGCAATCGACTTTTTAAATCATTAAAAACTGTTGTTGCTGTTTACATTCTTCTATTTCAAAATTTTCTGTTATATTTGTTGAAAGAAACGAGCAGAGTGTAAAAAGAGTAGTACACAAATTTCTCGTATTATATATTCAGAAATATTGATAAAAAAAAAAAAAGATGCTAAAAGCATTTTTATTAATAAAAGATGCTAAGTTAGCATCTAGCAACTTTTCATAAATTTTGGATGCTAAGCAACAAAAAAAAGTTGCTAAATCTAGCAACTAAAATGCTAAAATGGCAACACTGTTGACATGGTTTTGCTTTAGTTTTTCTTTTTTGTATATACTTTTTAGTTAATACATTTTGTTTAACAACACTGATTATGACAATTTTTTTTCTCTCGGCGAGAGAGTTTCTCATAATTTTAAATTAGGTCTCTATACCTTCGCATGCGATTATATCGCAGCTTTGACTTGTTATGCGTAGCTGCGAAGCGAAGTAAAACCTTTGAATAACTTTTTTTATAGAATATGCTAGCATAGCGCTCTGCGATGGTACTACGCTGCGCGATGCCAACTTTTTCCAACTTTTTGGCAACGCCATCACAGTCATGCTTGTTGTCATCATGATATTCAAACTACATATTTTGATAACGCTGCAACCTGTGATGCCACTAAGAAATGGTAAATTACACATCCATGATGTTGGATCATGCCAAAATTACACATGTAATCACGTTGTTTCGAATTTCATGTGACTTGGTTAAAAATACACTAACTGAAACTGTTTTAGCGACAATTGAGGTGAAAAACAGCAAAAGAACAGTTCTTTTTAACTAAATTTACACATTTTTAGTTTCTGTAGAAACTAACAGCCAAAATGTTGTGGCTTACCATTTAAAAAAAAACGTCGACATTATGTCAACTACAAAGGAAAACCCGCTTTCCTTAAGGTGCTATTACATGATGTGTTTTTTACATATATACTGTCAAATTTTCCCACAACAAAAGTTGTACACATCGTGTGATACATATGAAAAATTGTTTATGTACAATACATGAAGAAAGTCACATATACATTTTTCAATTTGAACAGGTTCTATTTTGGGATGACAAACATATGAAAATACAACACTGCTTACGGCGAAAGATAAACAGAGCAAATTATAAAGATTAATTTTGAAAGAAAAATAAATTTTTTAATATTAATTACCAATTAAAAAATATATAACTTTATTTTTAACAATACATTTTTGTAAATTCACATATTAAATCAGCTGTTGTTTACATTTAGAGTTTATGTCATACGGAAATTCATATGCACGTGTGATAGCAAAAATTATGATTCGTATGTAAAAGACAATTTTGACAGACATGAGGAATTTCATATGGATAAAAAAAGTGACAGTACATATGTAAAAAACACTTCGTGTAATAGCACCTTTAAATATTGCTATATTCACCTCGATTTTATTCAAAGTAAATTGTCATTGACTACCCTGTCCTTATGGAAACACTATTATCATTGTTGAAATGACATTTGATGGTTGTCAAATTTTTGACGTTTCGACTTATTTTCTTCACTTTGTAAGAAAATAGGAACAGTTGTTTTTCTAATTATTTATGTTATAAAGTTAAAGTGCTTTAAGTTTATAAAATCAAATCATACTACAAGTAAATAAAAATTTAAGAAACATGTTTTGTGCACGAAATTAATGTAACAAATTAGAACTTAATAATATGATGGAAACGATTACATTAAGCTCAAGAGACAACCAAAACAATCAAACACTCCACGTAGCTGCAACCGGAGGTAACTTTAAACCAATGCAATTATTTATCGAAAAAAAAAAAGACTTGAAATATATAAAATTCCTTTGTAAGATAATCCCAATCATTCACCAGTAGATGAGGAGCAAATGATGAATCTTAGTGATATGACAGATTTATCAGAAGAAGTGCAAGAAGATATAGTGACTATACCCAAAGAAGTTATACTGATTTCATTGGTTTCACAAGAACAGGCTTTATACAATCCTAAACATGAAAATTATAGAAATACGCAACGAAAAGATATGAAATGGATGGAAATATCTGAAAACGTAGGATGGACAGGTGAGTGCTATTCGATGGATGAAGTGTACTGTGTAAGATAAGAAATAATTTAAATTCACGCACTTTTGAAGAAATGCAATGCAAAGCCAAATGGAAGGCAATGAGGGATCAATACTGTCGCGAATTGAAAAGATCGAAATTCAATTCCAAAGCCGTTGTTAAATGGAAGTATTTCAAGGAGTTAGATTTTTTAAGACCATATGCCTTAGCAAGAAAGTAAGTTGTATACTTTTTGATATAATATACATTTTAATTTATTCATATTTTGTTGATACAGTTATCGCCCACGTAATCCACCTGGCAACAATAACAATTCTTTCAATTGTTCTCCAGGGTCTACTTCAAATTGCATTTCCGGTGTTAATCAAGCAAATAATAATACTTCAAAATTTACGACAGTGAAAGTTGAAGGAACTCCCATACAAAATTTCGCTAATTGTGGCTTCTCCACAGCCAAAGCAGACACTTCTAACAATCTTACAGAGGAACAACTGTCGAATGTGTTGCAGCAACAAGCGGATGATAATAATTGGACTTATATTACTGGCTCTAATAACTCATCTGCCAACACAAGCCGAATAGACAATCATTCTTTAAGTGATACAGAACATTTACTTTCAACACATCATCATCAACATCATTCGCAACAACAAACAGATGAAGCCTTTTACAATGCATTTGTAGATTGTGTCGGACAAATTCAACAACAGCAGCAGCAACACCTGTGCCAGCAACAATCTACCTCCGAACAGCAACAGATTACATCAAATATTGATGAAGAAGATGATGATCCTATTCACACATTTCTTAATATCGAAAGTTATTTTGAAAAAGAATTGATTTCATTAATACAAAGCGAGGATGTTCTATACGACAGTTTCAATCCTAATTATCGAAATGTTAAGATAAAATTGGATGTGTGGGATGAAATCGCTCGTAAATTAAAAAAGACCGTTAAACAATGCCGCCTTAAATGGAAAGCGTTAAGGGATCAATTCATAAGGGAACATAAACGTTTAAAAAATCGTGATAATATTGAGACTTTGTCTAGATGGAAACACTATGATGCTTTAAATTTTTTACAAAAGTTTATAAAACACAAAGCAAGGTAAGCTTTTTATTAAAATAATCATTAAATATGGGAAGGGTTATATACTCCGTATTATAACCTTAGCCCGCACTTGATTTTTAAATGGATTCTTATTTGAAAAATATGTAGTTTTAAATCTACAATATTAATAAGGCTAGGCGATTTCTTGTGACCGATGTTTTGTTCTACCGTTTTATCCAGATTTTGACCAATCGTATATTATTTGAAAGGTATTTCTTTTTAGCCGTTTTGCAGATTTACAGATTTTTAAATTTTTTCCTTTATTTTGAGAAAATTGCATTTAAAGTTGCCACTAACACATACATAAAAAAAATGAGTTTGTTTTTTGTGTTGATTTGTGAATTGGCTATAATTGATTAGCTAAAGGTAGTCTTTATTTAATGAAAAAATAATATTTCCTAGAATTTGCACTCGAATTTCGAGGACTGGAATCTGCTAGTATATTATTAAAGTGATATAATTTATATTTAGTTTTTAATTTTTTTACATTTTTAATTAACATAGTTATTTATGACTTTGTATTTTCAGTGTTGTATAACGATAACAGCAATTTAAGAATAACAAAATTTACAGAAAAAAAAAACAAAAATAAAATATATTTTTGTAATAAACTTAAAAATTTAAACAAGGGAAACAACTGCCAGAAGTTGTGTCAGCTAAAATTTTTGAGCTGACATAGGGCCCTTCTTTAAATACGGTTATAGATATACAACTCTGAAAGCAAACCGAAATATATATTCAGGTATTGAGCGGTTTCACAAGTTCATGGAATTTTCAATTCGATTTCATAAAAATACAAGTCTTATATCCAATAGCAAATATCAATAAATATAGATGAAAATAGAGTTTGAAACCGATAGGAAGAAGATTCAAATCGATTTGATGTCGAAATCGTATAAAGCGTATCTTGGATAAAAAAAGTCAAACAAAATTCTAAATATATCAAAAAAAAAAAAATTAAAAAACTAAAATTGTATATTCCAACAACTATAAACAAATGCATAACTTTCTTTTCTTTTTTTTGCAGTGATTATGACTCTACAAAAACCCTTTTACAAATACCTAAAACTGAAATTGATGCTGATATGGATGATGAAGATGATCATATCAACATCGGTGGTAGTTCAAGTTCACCACTGCGAACTCCATTGGATGACATAAAATGTGAACTAACACAGCCACAACTACAAATGCAACATATCTCCGGAGTAACCGAAACTCAAGCGCAAACCAATCATCAAGATAGCATTTGTGTTAGCGCTGCCAGTGTAGGAGGCTATGATGATATGGATATTGATAATTATATTATGGGCGACAGTGGCAGTGTGGTAGACGAACATAATGACCAGGATGAAAATGAACAAGAAATCGTAGATGACCATAAATCTCAACAAGATTTTTCGGTGTATAGCAATCACAATACTAACATAAGTAATGACATCGGTGCCGCAACAATAGACCAAACAAATCTGTCAATTAATGAGCAGCCACAACAAAATCATCAAACACAACATATCAATATCCCTTCATTAGATTTAAACGATACATCAACGGCCTTAATTAATACTGATAATTTAACAACGACCTCGTCAGCGAATAATTCCTACCAACAAGATCCTTTAACAAATGGTCCTAACATCACTTTGGCAGCAGCTGTAACAACTTTAGATATATGCAACCCGCCACCTTGTCCTACTACTTCAGAGGCTTCTACCAATACCAGTCCTTTGCTGGCGATTAACAACAACGTAAATGCTGTCAATCAAGAAGATGATGAAGTAGGAGCATTTTTTAAAGCAATTGCCATGAAAATACGTAATGCTAAATTATCGCCAGTGGCCTTCACTGATCTACAAATTGATATATTACGAGCGATAAATGGTTCCTTGCGAAATCATTAACTTGAAAGAGATTAAGGACTTTTTTACGAAAACAAAAACACGAAGAAAAACAAAAAAAAAAAAAACACATGGGATCAATTGTATTAATAAACATTTAAGATCATTACATCTTTATGGTTTGCAAAAGATAACACTAGCCATCCCATTTTTTTTTCGATTTTTTCCGTTTTCATCTTGTTACCTTCTTAGCATTGTTAGTTATTTTTTATTGAATCTTTTTAGTATTGTTTGTATTATGTTTCTCATTTGTTTTATTTATTTGATTATTATTCAATTAATTTTATTTGATAATTAAACAAATTGTTAATTTATCTATTTTTATTTACTGCCAACTTAACTTCGTAACGATTACGTACTACATATCGTTAGCTTAAATGTAAAACCGCGTAACATTTACATTTTTTACAGGGGAAGAAAAAAAATGTTGTTAATAGATAGCACCCTTAGTATCGGATAGAAATTTTTTGTTAGTTGCGTGGTTTTGCATTTCAGGCGATGATACACATATGTATGTGACATATTTAAGCTCAAACATACATTTTAAACAAAATATGTGTAAATTTATTGTAAATAAAGACCAATTAAGTTATGTGAATTTATTTTAAATAATTCAAGAGTTTGCAACTTTTTTAATTCCTTTTAAATGCTTAATGTGACGTACGTTAGTGTTTTTAAATCATAATTTAAAAATACAACTGGGAAGTTTCTGCGATATGCAAATAAATACAAAAAATCTGCAATTATATAACAGATTTTGATGACCTAGTAAATAGTTCAGAAGTTCTAGAATAATAAATGCTTAATTAACGTGGTAGAAACAACTATAATAAATTAGAATTTTTTTTAAACTTCATCTCGAAAAACGTATTTCATTAACATCGAAAATAAATTATTCGTACAGAAATTTGGGAACAGAAAAATATCGAGAAAGTGAAATTTTTGAAAGTTGTGTTTCGCTAGTTCAACAAAGCTGAATGGTTAAATAAATCATCAGCAACACAAACAACCAGTTTATATTTTTGTATGGACTTCGAATTATCCGAACCGGTTTTGAAAGCATTTAAATCAGAAGCCGATGTTCAATAGCACTTTATGAAGCTAATACTATGTTCACACGGACAGCAATATTCGCGGTTCGCTCTCTTATTCTCGGTTGGCGAGCGAATCATGATTGAATCTATATGATTCGCCATACAAAATTTTGAGAGCGAATCTACTTGGTTCATTTTGAACCTAGTTGTGAACCTAGAAACATTCAGTGTCATCTCCAATTTTGATAACAAATTATCGCTAGTTTATCTAAACTAGCTGTCAAATACAAAATATAAACAAAGAAAAAAACAAGAAAATGTGTACAAAGAACATAAACAAAGAAAAAACAAGAAATTAATGTGTAAAAAACAATATAAACAAAGAAAAAACAATAAATTAACGTGTACAAAACAATACAAACAAAAAAAAAACAAGAAATTAACGTGTACAAAAAAATAAATAGAAACATAAATAGAAGCAAATAAAAGCCATATATTACATAAAGCATATAAATAATTAAAAAAATTTAAAAAAAGAAATAGTGAAACATATTTTGAAGTGCAGAACCCTAAGAACCCTAAGAAAACCCTAAATATTTAAACGAAAAATTTTAATGTAAAATAAAAACAAAACAAAAAAAGCCGCGCCATATGTTTCAAAAAAATATATATATAAACGTCAAAATGAAACAAGAACACTCGTCAGAACACCTAGGTTCACAATCATGATTCAGAGAGCGAATCAAGTGGTTCATTTTGCCGTCTGAACATGCTATAATGACAGTTCCTTATAAAAAGCCCATCACTTGTTAAAATCGATAAAGAACATAAATCGAACATAATCGATAAAAAGCATAAAAAAATTTGAGTGGCATTGTTATTAATTATTTTGCCTGCAGATAAGTAAAGTTCATATCGGATACTATATTTTTATGGAGACTAGGTCGAAAAATGGACTGACCCATATTTGGTAGACACTTATTTTTTTGCAAAAACATAAACAAACCAAATTTGAGAAAAATCTGTGCAATAGTTTTGGTTTTTGATAGATTTAAGTGAAGATCGGGAGACAGCTTTATAAGGAGGCTACAAAGTTTATTTTTGAACTACTAATTAATGGGTGCAATAAACACGAACGAACCAAATTTGATCGAGATCTATATATGATAATTTGGGTCGTATGGCCATTTAAGTTGATCTCATAGGGGACACATGTATGGCGACTAGGTCTGAAAATGCACAGATTTTCGCCAATTTCAAAAGCGTTTGTCTTATGGCAGATGGAAGCTTCTATACCAAATTTCATCAGAATCAGCCCAATTACGAATATTCTCAAGGAATTTCTTTCTCAGGGAAAATACTTTTCTCGAGAAAAAATCCTCCAATTATAAATTACGCGCGAACAAAAACCTGAATAAGTGGAATCATCGCATTTCGAAGCCAGTTGTTTTGCTTATCTATCTATAATATTAATAAGCTAGGTGATTTCTGGTTACCGATGTTTTGTTCTACCGTTTTATTCCGATTTGGACCAAACACATATTATTTGAAAGGTATTTCTTTTTAGCTGTTCACCAGATTTACAGATTTTTTAATTTTTTCGTTTATTTTGAAATAAATAAGTTCAGAAATAAAATTGCCTAGAAATTGCACTCGAATTTCGAGCGCTGGAATCGGCTAGTTGACAATTAATATTCTATATTTTTTTTTGTGTGTGCAAACGCAAATAAAACCATTAAAAAAACAAGTATGAAAATTATAGAAAATTATAAAATTATAGACCGACTATATGATACCCTATACCATGCGTTTAGAGACCCTATCTCTTTGGTCCCACTAAGTGGATATAGAAAATAAGCATAAACCAAATTTGAGTGGGATTTTTATTAATTTTTTTGGCTGCAGATATGAAAAAGTTCATAATGGATGCTATATCTATATGGGGACTAGGCAAAAATGGACCGATCCTGACTATGTTTGGTAAAGTCTCTTGTGTTTTACAAAAATATATACAAACAAAATTTGTGAAGAATCAGTGCAATATTTTTGTTTTTTGATATATTTAAGTGAAGATCGGGAAGCAGCTCTATATGGGGCCTATGACTAAGAGTTGTCCCATAGGGATAATTGTTAGACTACTCATTAATGGATGTAATAAACGCATACAAACCCAATTTGAGTAAGATCTATAGACAATTTGGATCTTATGGCAATTTATGTCGATTTCATAGGGTTCATTTGTATGGGGGCTAGGTCTGAACATAGACCGATTCTCACCAATTTGAACAGCGTTCATCCTATGGCCGATGAAAGCTTATATGCCAAATTTCATCAAAATATATTCATATTTGCGACCTGCAGTTTGATTACAAGGTTTACATGGACACACAGACGGACGGACGGACTGACGTACATCGCTAAATCGACTCAGCAAGTGATTCTGAGTCGATCGGTGGGTCTAGGTCAAATATTTTTGGTAGTTACAAACATCAGCACAAAGTCATTATAATACCCTGACCACATAGTGGTATAGGGTATAATTATTTGAATAAAAAACAAGTAAGAAAATTATAGTCGGTCTAGACCTATACCATGCGTTTAGAGACCCTATCTCTCAGGCCTAACTAACTGGATATAGATAATAAGCATAAACCAAATTTGAGTGGGATTTTCATTAATTTTTTCGGCTGCAGATATGAAAAAGTTCATATCGGATGCTATATCTATATGGGGACTAGGCCCAAAAATGGACCGATCCTGACCATATTTGGTAAAGTCTCTTGTATTTCGCAAAAATATATACAAACAGAATTTGAGAAGAATCAGCGCAATATTTTTCTTTTTTGATAGATTTAAGTGAAGATCGGGAAGCAGCTCTATATGGGGCCTATGACTAAGAGTTGTCCCATAGGGATCATTTTTAGACTACTCATTAATGGATGTAATAAACGCATACAAACCCAATTTGAGTAAGATCTATATGACAATTTGGATCTTATGGCAATATATGTTGATTTCATAGGGGTCATTTGTATGGGGGCTAGGTCTGAACATGGACCGATTCTCACCAATTTCAATAGCGTTCATCCCATGGCCAATAAAAGATTAAATACCAAATTTCATCCTGTGGCCGATGAAAGCTTACATGCCAAATTTCATCAAAATATATTCATATTTCCGACCTGCAGTTTGATTACAAGCTTTACATGGACACACAGACGGACGGACGGACATCGTTAAATCGAATCAGATAGTGATTCTGATTCGATCGGTATAATTAAAGATGGGTCTAGGTCAAATATTTTTGGTTATTACAAACAGCAGCACAAAGTCATTATACCCAAACCACATAGTGGTATAGGGTATAATTATTTGAATAAAAAATTAATAGTTATGATGCGAGCACTTTTGAAGGAAATTGGTGTGTTGTAGAATGACAACAACGAAATAGCCAAAGGATTGCTAGTAGACAATTGCGGGATGAATCTATGGAAACCGCAATGAATGCCTGAATTAGCTTCCATTAAAGTTAACAAAAGTTGTAGTTAGGCTTTATTTGTGGAAAGAAATATGAAATACTTATTTTTCTATTTAAATTTTGTTTTATCAAAATACTACTTTCATTTTTATGTAAACCCTCGTCTGTTCTGCAAGTGAAATTTTTTTTTAGGGAAAAAAACAAATTCAAATGCATTTTTTCCCATCGACTGAAGTAATTTTTATTCATAATAGGAGAAAAGGGAAAAGTGAGAAATTTCATGTGGAATTTTTGTTTAGAATTGGGCTGAAAATATTTATATTTACGACTTTTAGTTTGATTACAAGGTTTACATGGACACAGAGACAGTAGGACGATCACTTTCTGATCGGTATAAAAAGAGATGGGTCTATGTCAAATTTTTTTGGTAGTTACAAACATCAGCACAAACACATACCCTGACATTTAGTGGTGTAGGGTATAAAAGTTAAAGAAACTGCAAGAAATACTTAACTACGAGCAGTTAGTAGCTACCGGCCGTTTTAAAAAATTAACTGAATACAAATGAACATACAACAATAAAGTTATATATGTATATATATATCGTTTATATCGACTCTTAACTTCACAAATCAACATTCATAGCTTTTTGACTTACAATTCATATTAAGTAAATAAGAAAGAGACACAGAACCATAGCTATTGGCTATTGGTTGTTTAACAAATACCAATGAGATTGAAGCATATATAGAGAGAATGAAATAGAAAATGAAACAATTGATTAAATATGATACATACATTTGAATGTACATATGCATGTATATGTATGTATGAGCACTCACGCTCTCTTAATTTAAATAGTACGTACTTCTGTGAAACATTACAAATTTTTTGTACAATTGAAATAAACTTTTAACAGAACAAATTCTTTTTCTGGTTTTACATAATTTTTTCTGTTGCCATTTTGTTGTTACTTTTTTGGTGCGTTGTGGATGCATCACTTTTGCGCTTGATTGATTTTCGATATTTTACGAATAGTTAAAGTCGCGGTGGAATTCCCTACTATTAGGTGTAGTTACTACAATTTAATACTATTTGCTTTGGTTCGTTGAAAGTGGTGATGCTAAACTTATTTTAAAATGAATATGTTTTCTAATGAATTGTGCTTATTATTTGATTTGAATGGTACACTCAAAATATTTTGTTGGTTAATTAAACCGTAAATTCATGAAATACAACAATGTTGTTATTTGTTGTAATTTAACTGTTCAAAACACGTAATTCATTATAAATTATAAATATATATATATATATATTCTGAAAAAAAAATAAATAAAACAACAAACCTATAATCAAAAATGTCATACATACATACAAAAAAGTATTTTTTAAAAAACAACCCATAAATGTACATCGCAAAAGTTTAAATACACTATGTACCTACCTACATATATAATTCCAAGTTGAAAATTTAATGTTTTATTTCATTTCTAATATTTTGTATCCAATTGCCTTTATAAAGGCTTCTAGACTTAATTGATACAATCGTTTTTAGTCATCCAAGATATTGTGATCTGTCTTTCCTGCAATTCCCACAGTTGCTCAATAAGGGTCCTGTGTGGGGACTGTGGAGGTGTATGCGACTTTTTGGAACGTTGGAGGGAAGACATTCCTTAGCGAACTCTAGGCGCTTTTCTCTTCTTATTGACATCCGAGATACCTTGATAGCCCACTTTGGTAAGGATACACCGAACTATTTGTGAACTAGTAGATGTAGTGAAAGAATTTCCAAGGTTTGTACAAATTTTTAGAGCGGAAAACTTCGGATTTTGTTTATATTTCGCTATAATATTTTCTATGAGTCTGCCAGAACGCCTCATAGAAAAGGCACTTCCATGTGTATTACAATGTGTTCGTCATCATATTTTTCCGATTTTTCTTAAGCTTTTATTTTCATATCTATATATATAAAAGAGTTGCGTGAGTGACTGACTGACTGACTGACTCATTCATCATCGCCCAGCCCAAACCGCTGAACATAGAAACTTGAAATTGGGCATGTAAGCTCCTTTTACAGAGTGTAGATCCACTAAGACGGCATTTTTGGAAATTCGAATTTTTAGGGGGTAAAAAAGGGTAAAAACGGCCGAAAAGTGGCATTTTTAAAAAACGTCCTAGGAGTATGAAATTTCGAATGTAGGTTCCTTTTGGGACGCAGATTTTTAGGGGGTAAAATGTTACCGGTTTAAAAAGGGACATTTAAAAAAAAAAACTTTAAAAAAGGTCCCAGGAATATCAAATTTTGAACGTAGGTTCCTTTTACGATGCAGACTCGAACCACAATATGTATTTTTGGAAATTCGCATTTTAAGGGGGTAAAAAGGGATAAAAACGGCCCAAAAAGGGACATTTTTAAACATGATCCCATGAATATGAAATTTGGAATGTAGGTTCCTTTCAGGACGTACACTCGAACCAAAATATAATTTTTTTTAGAAATTCGCACTTTAAGGGGGTAAAAAGGGGTAAAAGCCTCCCAAAAGGGAATATTTTTAAAAATGGTTCCAGGAATATGACATTTGGAATGTGGGGTCCTTTTGGGAGGCAGATTCGAACCGAAATAGGGATTCTTAGAAATTAGCGCTTTAAAAAGCTAAATAGAGGAAAATAAAAGGGAAAAAAATTACATTTGGTATCTTCTAAACAAATGAATCTAGGAATATGAAATACAGTATGTGGATTCCACTAGAGACTTCAGATGCGATGAAAACTTTTGGAATTCGGATTTTAAGGGGGGTAAAAACGGTCAAAAAAGAGGAAATGGTATCTTTTTGTATCTTCTTAATATATGAATTTTGTCATACAGACTCCACCGAATACATGGGCATCAGTCAGGGATGAATTAATTGATAATTCTAATAAGTGTACATTTGGTATCTTCTAAACAATCGAATATAGAATGAGGTTCTTGAATTCCACTGGAGATAGAAACACCCGATGAGAGGGAAACTTTTGGAAATTCTTAACATATTAGTCTATATTTATGAATTTTGGTATACAGACGCCACTGAATTCGTGGGCATCAGTCAAGGATGAATTTATCGGTAATTCTAACGTGTGGGGAAAGAAAAACGGCCAGAGAGGTAAAAATTATGTATCTGGTATCTTCTAAACAAACAAAAAAAAAAAATATATAAACATTAGAAAAGAGAATAGGCGAACATCAAGCAGACAATAACAAAGGGCAAAGAAAGTACAGCTTTAGCACAACATATACTAAAGACAGGCCATACAGCTGATTTTAAACAAGTGAAAATTTTGGACAAAGAGACAAGAGAGAGGAAGAGATTTACATTGGAAAGTTTACATATACAACAGAACATAAAGAATACGATGAACTTGAAAGAGGATACAAACAATATTAATGCGAGTTACATGATTGCCATCAGTTGATCATGATTGCCATCAGTTGATACCCTGTGATTGCCATCAGTTGATACCCTGTGATATTACTTTTAAGTTGTGTTTTAAATGTTGTGTGTAATTAAATGTTATTTTAAATTGAATGTTTTTTGTTTATATGTAACAAATATTTTTATTTTAATGTAAAGACAAATCCATATTACTGTGAGTTATAATTGCTGTTGGTGAATTATGTATTTTTGTAATAATTTATGCTTTATTTTTCAAATAGACGACCTTTGATAAAGTCAATATAAAATTGACGAAACGTCAGGAAAAATGGAATAAGCGGTTGTTTTATTTACATTGGAAACGTTAGGCCTAATTAGCTTAAATAAAATAAAAATAAATAATTTTATGAACTTGGCCAAAAAAACAAGTAACATATATATAAAATATAGTTTGTCGATTCCACAAAAGATAGAAACATCAAATGAGACGGAAGCTTTTGAAAATTCGGATGTTAAAGGGGGAGGGCAAAAACGGAAGTGTAAAAGTGTACCTTTTTGTATCCTCTTTACAAAGTAATTTGGGAATATGAAATTTGATATATAGATTCCACCAGAGACACATACATCGGAGAAGAATAAACTTTGTTTTAATTCGATCCCTTGGAGGGGTAAAAACGGCCAAAAAATGCGAAAACTGATACTTTTCAACTGGTAAATTTTCCTTTGAAAGTACATTTTCTTAAGAAAACAAGAAAGAAAATGATAGTTGGTCTAGACCGATACCCTATACCATGCGTTTAGAGAATTGGTCTTAGGTCCAACTAATTGGGTTTAAAAAAAATCATTAACCAAATCTACGTCGAAAATTGGACCAATCCTGAACATTTATAGTAAAGTCACTTATATTTTGCAACAACATATACAAACCGAGAAAAAGCTGTGCAATATTTTTGTTTTGGATAGGTTTAAGTGAATTGTCTTATAGGGTTTATTTTTGGTCTACGGATTAATGGATGTAATAAACATACACAAACCCAATTCGACTGAGATCTATTTGGTAATTTGGATCTTATGGCAAGTTAAGTCGATATCATAAGGGTCATTTGAATGGGGATAAGGTCTAAACATGCACCCATTTTTACCAATTTCAATAGCGTTTGTCCTATGGCTTGAGTTACTTCTTTCCAAACTAAGCCATCGATATTACAAATAATATATTTGAATAATTTTCGAATCTATAATGAATAAAAAAGTGGTACTTAAATAGAGTAGGTCGCAATACATTGGAAATTTTTACAAAATTCAAAATTTGCCAATTTTGTTTTTTAATAAGGGTCATTTGAATGGGGATAAGGTCTAAACATGCACCCATTTTTACCAATTTCAATAACGTTTGCCCTATGGCTTGAGTTACTTCTTTCCAAACTAAGCCATCGATATTACAAATAATATTATATTTGAATAATTTTCGAACCTATAATGAATAAAAAAGTGGTACTTAAATAGAGTAGGTCGCAATACATTGGAAATTTTTACAAAATTCAAAATTTGCCAATTTTGTTTTTTAATAATTACGTGATAAAATTATGTATTTCTTTTACGAAATTACTATGGGGTGTATTCTATATTGGAAGACAACACATTTGTTACAAAAAATACAACTAAAAAAAATAGATAAACGAAAATAAATAGGTTTTTTAAGTGATGCCAAAACAGTGAAAACTTTTAAATTTCTTTACCAGTGTTGATTAAAATAATAAAAAATAGAAGAGACAGTGAAAAAAATTTTAAAAATATTAACCGTTATTTAAATATTTATAAATTCAGATGTTTTCTTTCAATTATTATAAAATAATGGCAAGAATAAAGTTTAATGAAGAGTTAAAATCTAGAATAATAGGTGATTTTAGTGATGGCTGCAGACAAAAGAATATTTGTGAGAAATATTCTATGAATAAATCCATAAAATCGTCTGGCTAGCATTAATCTTGCGAATAGTGTCGACCAAAAAATGATATATTTAAATGGACCCAAAAGGTTTAAACACTTCGGGAGTTTTACTAAAATAAATTAATACAATCGTTCGGTATAGAAATCATCCACCCCCCAAGATCATGACCATCATTTTATTCCACAGTGTTATTGTATAGTAAAGGTTTCCATTGTTTTGTCAACAGCATAAAAATTAATACTTTTAAGTTTTGTTAATTTTTTCTGAAGTAATATTAATACTTCTTCTTTGTTAAATAAATAAAATGTACAAATGTTTAAACTAATAAAAGATTCCATCCAAGTCGTCAAAAATATATTTTGTTAAAAGTTTCCATCGTATTGTCACTCACACTATATTTCTTATTGTTTTTAAATATTATTATGGCTTAAATAATTAATATAATAATTACGCTAACAACGTAGCATGTATACTGCTAGTAAAGATATATATATATATATATATATATATATATAACTTGTTTTCTGATCTCTATTGAAATTCCTTTTCCCATTTTAGTGTCTATTTGCAAAAGCATTAATTAAATTGAATGATTTTATTCTTGTTTTTTGAATGAAAAAATATTTCGTGTTAATTATTTATGATTACTCTTGTGTTTATTCTAATTAAGGACGTACGTAAACTTAAATTAAGCTTTTTTTTTTTTTTGTCAAATGTGACTTTTTTACCGCAAATAATCTGAATATCCCAACTCTTTTCTTTAAAAAACACATGCAGTTGAGAAAATAATAGTAAGCCTTAGAAGTCAGTAGCTTGAAAATCATTTCTGGATGTGTTAGACTTAATTTAAGGGGGGTTGATACTACACAATTTTCGATATCACCCACATGTTCAAATAAAGAGTGCCAGGATGCAGCTAAAACTACAATTCCAAATTTAGTCAGATTTTATTGTATTGTAGCTGATTAAAAAATGAAGTCTTTTGATTTCTATATTTAATCTTGGTTTTTATGGGTTAATCTTTATTTTTTTTGTTTATAAATGAATTCTTAATAAATATATTTTGTTTTTTTAAATGGTATATTAGGTGTTTGATTATTTTTCCTGAATTTAAATGAGAGCAAGAAAGTAATTTCTCACAAAACAATCTTATAACAATTTGTACCAAAACAGCTGATTGTTAGAAGAAAAAAATTTAAATAAATAGAAACACCTAGGAAAGTTATAGCCGATTCAGGCCGACTATCCGCCGAGCTTCGGAAAGGGTAAATAGGTCCAACCGTAATGGATGATATTTTTTGACAAAAAATATTGAAACGATTTACTTCCAATGCTCGATTTTTCTAACATCTTACTTGTATAACAGAAAAACTTCTAGATTTTTTAAATGGGTTTTCACAGGAAGGTATCTCATTTATCTGGCAATCTAAAAAACAAATTTTTAAAAACATATGCGACCTGCAGTTAGCTTAGAAAGACACATATACAGGCAGAAGGACGGCATAGTAAAATCGACTCATATTCTGAACCGAACTGTATAATAAAACAAACATTTAAAGCAATCTAGATAAAAAAGATTTAGTATTTAAATACAACCTCTGCCCGAACTTGAAAGGGAGTCTTGTACTATGCCTAAAATATTCTTTCGAGCACGTGCAGTTAAAAAGGTTCTTTCGGATCTCAACACAAATAAGTCTTCGGGACCGGATGGTATACCAGCACTTGTTCTGAAACAGTGCTCTTCGTCGCTAGCCAGTCCATTGGCCAACCTTTTCAGCCTTTCGTGCAGGAGTCTTGCCCTCTTGCTGGAAGGCTGCTAATGTCCAACCAATCCCTAAAAAGGGTGCGGCTAATAACCCTGAAAATTACCGTCCAATTGCAATCTGCTGAGCGCTCTCAAAGGTAATGGAGAGCATGATCAATTTCCATCTTGTGAACTACCTATAGGCCAACTCACTTCTTAATGATCGACAGTATGGCTTCCGTAGAAATCATTCTACGGTAGACCTGCTACCTCTACTTTCTGAGCGCTGGAGTCGATCCATTCGCAATTTTGGCGAAAGTAAAATGGTTGCTCTGGATATTTCCAAGGCAATCGAATGTGTGTGGCACGGTGCATTGATATCAAAGCTTATTGCATTTGGGGTCGGTAACGATTTCTCTTGATTTATATCGAGTTTTCTTAGAGACCGAACAATACGTGTTGTTATTGATGGCGTCTCATCTAATGAGTTTCAGTTTAGTTCAGGGGTTCCCCAAGGTTCCGTTCTTTATCCTTCTCTTTTCCTCATCTTTCTGAACGACGTTCTTAGTGCAACTTTTAATTGTATATAGGCCAAGCCTTTTGGAGGTTGGGGGGGGGCAAAAGGCGGACAATGAATAACACACTCAATCAAGACCTGTTAACAATCTCCGACCTGTTAACAATCTCATAGGCATGAGAATTCAATGTGATGTTCGTTGGAACGAGTATGTTTTTCAAGTGTCGAAAGAAGCATTCAAGTGTCTTGGTTTTCTAAAACGGTGAAAAAATTACTTCACTCCTGATCTCCTTAAAATCTATACCACTTACATCCGACCAAAAATGGAATACAGCTCTCACATATGGGCATGAGTTTCATGTCTATTTTGGAGCTACTGGACCGTGTGCAAAGGAGGGCGTTGGCGCTCATCAATGACAGTAGGGTATCCAGCTCTACTGACTCATTGGAACATCCTCGGAATGTGGGTTGTATATCACTGTTCTATAGATATTATCATGGGAAATGTTCTTCTGAGATTAGCGAACTTATTCCAAGTGCCCGCGTTTCGGTTCGCTCTACCCGCTTCTCTAGTAGATCATCACATCCGTTTGTAGTCTATTGTCCAGTTGACCGCACAACGCATTACAGAGAGAATTCGTTTATCAGTCAAACTAGCCGTATGTGGAATAAACTTCTTGACAGTTATAATCTAATAAAATTTAAGTCAAATATCCACAAACACTATTCCCTATTCATATACGGTCAATGGACTTCGGTATAGCGACATGTTGCAAGACTATTTCGACCAGAATTGGATAGAAATGACATCAGTGAAATGTGGTTCTATCAAGATGGTGTCCCATACCACATAGCTGTTCAAACAATTGATCTATTGAAGAGGAAGTTCGGTAATAGTGTAAACAGAAATGCTCAGGCCTTGCTCATGCGATTTAACGCCGTTGGATTTCTTTTTATGAGTTCAATACCTCAATTATTCTGTGTTTCTTTTATATACAAAATTGTTATGTCCATATTGAAAACCCCAATATCTGTGGTTTTCCAGAATAACCGCGTATGTCATAAAATCAAAATGTTCAGGGGAGCCAAAAAACGTTATATTTGAAATTATGGGCTCGACATAAAGTTTTTAGAGCTTTTTATTTAACTGTCCTGTAGATATGGGCAATAAATACTTTATATAAAATTTTGAGTCAAAAATCTTCAGAGGAATAGATCCTAGAGAAGGACGAAAAAACCATATGTAAATAACACTTAAAGTGTGTGCAGATAAAACAATTTATGCCGACAAAAGTCGTTTTCTTTGAAAAAGAAAACTACCAATGCAACCACCCATGTAGACATAAGTTGCTGTTGCTTGAAAAATGGATTTTTTGTTCGCCAACAAAAAGTTAACGGGACTTAGGATGAGAATATAACAACGTATCACGAATAATAGTGACAAAAAATTACAGAAATAAACTCACAAGTTTTTATAAGTGGTTATAAACTGAAAAATAATCCAAAATTATATTGCATTTTTTTTTTCATTAATAACAACGTATGTCGCTATGTGTCGTTTTCTGAGAAAATAATTTGTCAGCGATCAAACGTAGGTAGAAACACGTCGTTAGTGCTGCAAATTAATTTAATAAACATTTAAGTTACGTCGTTATTTAAAGAAAAAACTCAAAAATGGTCAATATTTTTTTTTTTTTTAATTTAACACATGTAAAGAGCGTAAAAAATTAATATATTTGGCATTGTTAACTCAAAACTGACAAAAATGGATATACGCGGTTATTCCAGAAAACAGATATTTCTACTGATGCGTTATATTATTATTATGTTATTTTTTCCATTTTGTATTTATTTTCATTCTTAAATCTAATTATATAGTGTAATAAGATTTATTTTTATCATCACTGTTTCTTTTACAGCTCGCTTTGTCGGCAAAAACAATGTGTTCACTAACATGTTTGCAATATATTTTTAAAGGCAAAGGCCGCTTTAACAAATATGTTCATGGTTAAACGAGATATAAACGTGATAATATGTAATGTGATCTAAAAGAAAATCTACATATTAACAAGAACAAAAATAGTATAGCAAAAAGTCTAACCACTGAAAAATTTATGAATAAAACATGTTTATTGTAGTGCAGTTGGTCAAATCAAACAAGCAGCATCTACATCAGCACCTACATCTAATCATTGGTATCACTACCCATCAGAAAAAGATGTTACCAAAATTAAGCCAAATAACTTGAACTCTGAATTAGAAGTAGTTCTAGTTTACATTTAATACTAGGATGTAGGGTTGCCAGAAGAGCTGGAATGGTTTTTATTTTCCAGCTTTTTTAGTCTAGTCAAGAATTAAGCAAAAATAAACTATTTGAAGCAAACATATTAATATTATTATTACTATTTATTATCAAATTAATTTTTTTAATCAAATCAAACACAAAAACTTTGAAAAATTTGTTTAACTGGTTTATCTACCAATAAGTGAAAAATAATTCCAAAAGGATCAATAAAAACAAGTAAGAAAATTATAGTCGGTCTAGACCGACTATACGATTCCCTATACCATGCGTTTAGAAACCCTATCTCTTAGGCCTAACTAACTGGACATTGAAAATAAGCAAAAACCAAATTTGAGTGGGATTTTTATTATTTTTTTGGGCTGCAGATATGAAAAAGTTCATATCCGATGCTATATCTATAAAGGGACTAGGTCCAAAAATGGACCGATCCTGATCATGTTTGGTAAAGTCTCTTGTATTTTGCAAAAATATGTACAAACAAAATTTGAGAAGAATCAGTGCAATATTTTTATTTTTTAATAGATTTAAGTGAAGATCGGGAAGCAGCTCTATATGGGGTCAAAGGGATCATTTTTGGACTACTCATTAGTGGATGTAATGAACGCATACAAACCCAATTTGAGTAAGATCTATATGACAATTTGGATCTTATGGCAATTTATGTCGATTTCATATGGGTAATTTGTATGGAGGCTAGGTCTGAACATGGACCGATTCTCACCGATTTCAATAGCGTTCATCCCATGGCCGATAAAAGCTTACATACCAAATTTGATCAAAATATATTCATATTTGCGACCTGCAGTTTGATTACAAGCTTTACATGGACACACAGACGGACGGACGGACGGACGGACGGACGGACGGACATTGTTAAATCAACTCAGAAAGTGATTCTGATTCGATCGGTATAATTAAAGATGGGTCTAGGTCAAATATTTTTGGTTGTTACAAACAGCAGCACAAAGTCATTATACCCAAACCACATAGTGGTATAGAGTATAATAAAGATAAATAATATTTCATGCACATAAAATGCAACCGATTCATGTACATCTTTGGAATATCAGAAATTATGATTGTTTTTATGTAAGTAAAGCAATATCTATAAAAATCTCTCATTATATAAAAAAAAGAATTTAGAAATTGAAATTGCTGATAAATTGTTTGTCGGAAATACTATACTCGTATACAAATATCTAATAACATTACTTATGATATGTTTTATTTTGATTACTGATGTCTCTTTGACCAATTACCGAAGATATCCCATGTAATAATGTAATCTTGACGATGTTAAAAGTATTTATTAACTGATCTCCTTTTTTTGAATTAAGATGTTTTTCCAAACCTGAGAGTGGCACTTCAAATACTCCGACTATCTCAGTATCAATTGCTAGCTGCGAACGTTCATTCAGTAAATTAAAATTAATTTTGACATATCTACGATCAACGATGGGACAAGATAGCCGAAGTGATCTATCAGTTTTAAGTGTGGAAAGAGAAAAATTTTAAATGATCAACTTTGATGAAATTATTAATAAGTTTGCTTCATCAAGAGCAAGGAAAATTTATACATAGTAATTAGTTTTATTAATGTACTAGCAGTACCCTGCCGCTTTACTGGTAATATTAAAAATTAATGTGTTTGAAATATAAGACATAAATTATTTTCTGACTTTCAATAAATTAAAAATTAAATTATATAACGGAAATATATATATTTTCCTTTAATTATTCCAATGCATTGATTATTTTAATTATTCCAATATTTCAGGTGCATATACATAGAGAAGCATGGATAATCTAAATTTAGACCACAGAAGTGATTGACCTTGTGTTTTGTTTATTGCCATAGCTAAAAGCTAGACGTAAGGGAAATTGTATTAGTTTACAAAGTTTTGGCAATATTTCATTGCAGGCAAATCTAAGGAATTTAAGAATTCTGTAGGATAATTTACTACTGCGTCTGGATCCATAACACAATCTGTTGAATTGTATATAATTGTTTGATCGAAAAATTTATTTTGAGTGCCAATATTTATGTCATTAATTTCTTTGTTTTGTGTTTTGCTGCCAATATTGCTCCTTCACTTAACCAATTATGATTTTTGTATTGCTGTGCTATATTTTGATAAACTTTTTAAATGAATTCTTCTTTTGATTCTTTTATCATACAAAAATTATGTTAAAGCGTATTAAACCAGTTGTAATAGCAATTGGAATTTTTGCATTTGCAGTTGTAATAGCAATTGGAATTTTTCCATTTGCAATGTCCAATTATTGTTTTGAAAATGTTACAGCTGATTCGTGGTTTTGTAATTGGACACTCACATTTGTTGTTAAATTTAATTTTTGAACGTTCTAAGCACGCATTTAATTCATCAGCTGTAGTTGATTTCTGCGGTGTAATGTAATGTAATGTAATGTCATGTGATTCAAATTGGTCTGCAACAATAACTGAACCTTCTCGAGCTATTTTAAGATTATCAGATGGCATTTGTTCAACGGATGTTTTAAATAATTGTATTAATTCATTATGTTGATGAAGTAAATTTTGTCAAGATTTAATTATTTCTCTTCTTGTTATTGAATTAATGTCACAACTCATGCACATTAAAATAAAAATAAAATAAAATTGTAGAAATTTATGTGTATCATATAATGAATTTGAATGTTGGCATGAAATTATCAGTAATAATATTTGTTGCACTAAAAGAAATCATTTGAAAAGCGTTATTATATATTTGAATATTTGATAAAAAAATGTTTCGATTATGGTATTGCTCCCGAAATTAATGTAAGCAATAGCTCTGGTGGATCATTTCAAACCATGCGTTTCATTTTTAAATTTTAAAGCTTTGTAATGTACATATTATTCATTCTGCTTTTGGCAACAATTGGATTTAAGATATAATCAATTGTATGATCATAATCGGATATATTGATTTCTTAATTCAAGTTGTTCATAATCATTTACACGTGACTGTTATGTTTATATATATTTTTTTAAATTTTATTATCCGGTATTGATAATAAAAAATCGTATTTATAAATCTGTCATATGTTAAATCCAAATAATTTTTTTTTTTTCACTGACACAATTTTTAAAATTTTGAATAATACTCGTACTTTTTAGCACAGTAAATACATTGTAATAAAAAAAAATTTTAATATAGTATGTGGCGCTAAAATATGATGAGCATTTGACATTAAAATTTTTTTTTTTGACTTTAAAATTTTTTTTTTTTAAAAACCATTCTCATCATCCATAGATTATATATGTAACATTATATTAAATTTGGTCCATTGGTTCTTTAGTTTTAGTGCGACAAACATACATGTAATTTTTATATATATATATAGAGATAGAGATTATAATCATATTATTATTAAATAAAGGGTTCGCCAAATAACTTTTTTTTTTTTTTTGAAAATGCTATAAAAAAAACTACTGAATATTATCTCAAATTTCTTTTTATACCCTCCACTCCAGTGTGCAGAGGGTATATAAAAGTTTGTCATTCCGTTTGTAATAATTAGAAAAAAAATTTTGGACCCCATAAAATATATATATTTGTGATCCTTATAACAACCGGAGTTGATATAGCGACGTCCGTCTGTCCGTGTGTGGAAATCACGATGGCGGCATCAATCGGGCAGCTAGGGTGCTCGCTGACATAAAAAATGATTCACTAACATCCTGAAAAGTTTGCTATTTAAAATCGTCCAAATCGGTCGATTAGGGCCCGAGATTTGAATGAAGAACTAAAAAAAAGTCTTGAAAAAATATAATTTTCTATGTTGTTCTTGTCACGATCACGCCCTCAATAGGATAGCTAAGGTGATCATTTCTATTGAGAATGATTCTCCGAATTCATGGGATGATTTCTATTTCAAAAATCATTAAAATCGGTGGAACAGGTCCAGGGAAATCTCTGAAAAAGTAGTGTTCTTGTTGTTATTCTAAATGTTATATGGTTGTCATAGCTGGACTTGTTGTTTTTGTGGTCGTTGTGGTAATAATATAATAAAAACTAACCCTTTGTACATTTTTTTTATCAACTCTGGTAGAAAAATGTAAAAGTTTCCATTGTTTTGGCATCACAAAAAAAATTTACTAGATCATTTCTGTCATTGCCACGAGCCTGCCTGCAAAGTTTCAGATCGATTGGGTCACGGCAAAGGGGTTCAAATCGATCCAAAATTTTTTCGACAAGCAGACACTACGAGTTAATATAAAGGGAGTAAAAATTCACCAGCATCTAAAGCAAATAATGCTAAAATACCTAGTTGTTAATAAAAAAAAAAACAATGTAAATTTAGCAAAAAAAATTTTTATGTATTAATTTATTTAAAGAGAAAAACAAAAAAATAACGTTTGATGTTGTATTTTTTGTGTGTAATATTTACATATACATACATACATACATACACATATTAAATAATATAAATAATATACATATATTCTATATATATGTACATATATCCATAATAACTGCATGTTAGAAATAAATCGGCATATTATTTTATTTACATAAAATTCTCCAATATTTTGTTGTGGTGAAAATACATTTCTTTTGCATTAACAGAGCGTCACTTCATTTTGCTCAGCGTGACTATGCCACAATAGATGGCGCCACAATTTTTGTTCTAATTAGCTTTGCAATAGTTATTTCTATTTTAACATGAATGTCAATATTTTCAACTAGATATCATACAGAACAATGTTAAGAGTATACACGGGCTAGTCTTTTATTTCATACGTTTTTTCATTATTCTTTTACAAATATGAACATAAGTTTGGCATATTAACTTTTTGTTGTCTTTACAAAATAGAGTTACCGAGTTATCAATGAGTTTTTTGCTTTCAAAAAAGTTCTACATAGTTATATAGAATTATTATTCTGCTTTACCCATAAAATATCTGATTGCGATTCCATCTAATTTTTAAAAATTGTTTATAATTACTAAAGCATTATTATTCACATAAATACAAAATTGCATTTTTTAAATTTTCCATTCAAATTTAAGAAAATATCAATTCTAAAAACTGGAATTAAAATTTCCAATTATAAATTAGAAAATATTAACTGAATTTCAGAAAATCATATCAAAACGTCGGAAATAATAATTTTAAATTTAGAAGACATCAATTGCATCTTTAATATACATATAAATATTATTCGTTAAACACAAATTGAAATTCCAAAACAAACACCAAACATGTTTACATTAAAAAAATTTTTACATTAAAAAAAAATTTTGGCATTCAGGAGAAATTAATAGCTTTTCAGTAACTTCTTTTAACGATTGTCGAATCGTTAAAAAAGAAAAGCAAAATTATCAGTAAAATTTTTAAACGATATTCGCTATTGTTAAAGTCAGCTGTTGTTGTTATCTAAACGACAACCATTTTTATGTTGTTTATTCAATCGATAAAAACTTAAATTTTTAGGTTGAAATGTCGTCATACATAAATAAAAATCATAAAATAGTGAAAATATTTTGCTTCTATTAAAAAACTTTTTTATATAAATAAAAAAATTAAATAGAATATTCAATTCATTATTTCATTTTCAAATAAATAAACAGAAATATTAGTAAAAAAAATAGAGATATTAAACATAAACATAAAATCATCCTGTCAAACACGAAGTAATCTGTTTTTTTCTATTCTTCTTTGTGTTTTTCGCTTATTTTAACAGAGATGCCACTCGTTTACAATTTAAATAAATAGAAAAATAGATTTGTCGACTGACGTTAAGATTTGTGTACTTAGTGAATCACTTAATCCTCAGTGCAAACAACAATAGCTCTCGATATATTTTGCGATTGTCGGCTCGTTGAAATTCTGTCGGATCGTTGAATTCGCACTACAGAAAACATTAATTTAAATTCAATGAATTTTAGAAAACCTCAAATGATATTTAAGAATTGCGAACATAAAAATTGCTACATAAATAAACGCAATTTGATGAGAATGTTATTTATACATATATTATTTTTCACAATTTTTTTTTGGATGAATATTTGAAGTTTTTCAGAAAATAAAGATAACAAATTATTTTATTTAAAATGTTTGGGACATTTGGTTTTTTGCGTTTGGCATCCCTTATTTAATTATTTATTATTATAAATATATTCTCTATGTTTTCCAAATATGGCAATATTTTAATAAAAAAATTGAGAGAGCTTTTTTTTTGGTTATTATTTTGTTACTCCATCCGACCTATATGGCCGCAATGAAAAAATATTTCGCCAGTTAAAAGAAACTATACAGCCATCTCCAATTAGTACGATTTAATGCATATAGCCACCCTACACAACCATTACCTTTGCAATGGAGGTTAAGGCGAGCTATTTAATTAGCAAAAACTAAATGAAACGAGAAGTTATGGCATATAACCGGAAACGCATGCATATAGGAAACGCATGCATTTTTTCCAATATTTTGTTTACATTTATTATCAATACTCAAACCGAGGTGGAGGGTATCAAAGATTCGGCACAGCCGAAATTAACACTCTTACTTGTTTTATTTGAAAGTACAATCCTTCCGGTTAATAATGGAAAATAATTTCATTCAAATGGCTGCCTCGGCTGGCCATGCAGTAGCCTACACGATCGGTCCAATTTTTAAGCACATTATCGATTGTGTGCAGCTGTATTTCACCAATGGCTTCACGAATATTGTCCTTTAAAGCGTCAATTGTCTGTGGCTTGTTGGCGTAACACTTATCTTTGAGGGTACCCCACAAATAATAGTCCAACGGTGTCAAATCGCAGCTCCGAGGTGGCCAAACGACATCAGCTCTGCGGCTGATAATGCGATCTTCAAAAACAGGGCGCAAAACATCGAGTGTAGCTTCGGCTGTGTGGCACGTAGCGCCGTCCTGTTGAAACCAAACGTTGCCAATATCCACCTCTTCAATTTTTGTAAACAAAAATTCGTTCAACATGGCCCGATAACGATCGCCATTGATTGTAACGGCCACTCCTTGCTCATTTTCAAAGAAAAATGGCCCAATTATGCCTCTGGACCAAAATCCGCACCAAACAGTGACTCGTTTTGGGTGTATCGGCTTTTCAATGTATGCGTGCGGGTTTTCTGTGCCCCAAATGCGATAATTTTGCTTGTTTACATACCCGCCAAGATCAAAATGAGCATCATCTGAAAAGATAATTTTTTTTTGACAAAATCGGCATCTTCTATAAGTCGATCGCAGGCCCACTTAGCGAAGCAAAAACGCATTGGATGGTCAGTTGGTTTCAACTCCTGAACCAATTGGACTTTGTATGGCGTCATACCAAGGTCTTTATGCAAAATTCGTCTCAATGATGCCTCCGAAATGTTCAATTCTTGAGAACGACGGTGAATTGATGTTGATGGCGCTTCACGCACACTTTCTGCCACAGCAGCAATATTCTCGGGTGTATGCACTGTTTTTGGCTTTTCACGCTTTGATTTCTTTCACTTTTTTCACAAGATAACGAACATACGGAGCTGACGGTGCTTCTCTTCTTCCAAAATCCGTACGAAATTTTCGTACACATTCTGCAACATTACCATGATTTTCAAAGTAATGTCGCAATATTTCCCAGCGTTGTTCAAGCGTATACACAACCATATTCGTTCAGCGGAAGGATAAAACTAATTATCTGTCAAATCAGACATGAGCTAAGTGTTCGAGTTCGTAGAGGGTCGTTCAGATTGTGATCTGTTAAATTGCTCCATTATTAAAATTATTAATGCTGTCAAAAAAAAAAAATACAAAACTAAATTTTTATTGGAACAGAAAGTTTTCATACAAATATATAACCCTGATCTTAAAGCGCAGAACATAGTTTTAAAAACTTTCAAAAGGCTATGAAATGTAAATGAACTGCAAAAACATAAGTTCGAAATCGTAATTAATGCCGGATTGTCAGAACACACAGACCACACAATCCGACAACCTGAACGACTCTTAAGTAATACCACAATGTAGTATTTTAAATGTTAGAAGTAATCAGAAGACATTTCAACTATATTTGATGCGAGTACATTATAATAATATTATATTACAAATTTATTTAAAAAAAAATAATTTCAAGTCATAAACAACTTCGCAATAACCAACTGCTTGATCCAAATATTTTATTTTCAAATATGTCATTCTACTTTAGTACAAAAAAAGTTACCTTGAGGCTGATAATTTAACAAGAATTATGTAGAAATATAAAATGATTTAAGAAAATTGCACATTTACCCGCAGCTAAGGGCAATTTCAATTTTTTTCTCTCAAAGTGTAATCAACAAGATTTCTGTTACATTTCTTTCTCGTTTAGGTGATGTTAAAGTGTTGTCAATCCAGTAAATATGATTCTGTTTTGATAGCATATCATAAACATACATATTACTATAAATTTTCTATTAATATAAAATTAGTTAAACCATGCGCGAAAATAGTTTCCGTTTTGCAGAGATTCCTTAATAGAGAATAAAATCGAAACAAACATATTTACACATAATATGAAATTTGTTTTCAAATGTACATTAGAGTGCCTCAATAAAGTGTTTGATGTATTCCTACCCCCACCTTTAATTACACGTAGATTTTATAATTCCCATGATAGCGATAACTGCTCGTGGGTAAAACTGTTTTTTTTTTTAATTTCTTCGTATTTAAGTAACAGTTAATATTTGTAGTTTTTTTGATTTTATGAAAATAACTTAAAACAAATTTTTTTGATTTCTAAGTTTATTTTCATTATTTCCCAGATATAAGTATATTTCGAAAGATAAAATATACTAAAATTTCTTAAAAGCAATAGTGTTTTGTTTGTTCTACCCTATACTCTGAGCTCCAGATAAATCCATCTCTGTGACTTTTAAACTTTTTCATGCGGATTGACATAAATCTTATTCGATAACCTGTTTCTTTACTTATTTTATTAACTGTAACGTAGTTGTTGCAATTAACTTATTACAGTGTGGTACATGGTTTACAATAATTTAACAGATTCCCAGCAACTTTAACTAAATTTTAAAATTTTTACCTTAAATTTAAAAATGTTTAAATAAATCAACTACGTATCTTAAGTAGAATTTTATCTAGAATTTTAAATAGTTTCTATTTTGTCAGGAAGGGTATTTTGAAAAATGTATTTAAAAAAAATAAAAAACAAACATCACCATTTAAGAAAATAAAAAGGGATGTTAATAGCTCAATTTACAGATTTGGATACGCTTTAAAAAATCTTAAATGATGCAGAAAAACAAAACGTTCTAAAACATTGTGGTAACAATAGTTATAAAACTAACAGAAATTTTCAATGTAAATATCCGTTTTTATACTAGACGAAAGCTCACAAAAAAAAAAAAAAAAAGGAAAACATTTGAAAAATGTACTTTGTGTGATGACGATATGATCCTTTCTGGTAAAGATAAAAAACACCATAAAAGCAGGATGGGGTAGTTAAATGTAATATGTATGTTAACAATAGAAGTGTGACAAAAAAAAATAGTTGTTGCTTACAATGTTGTAAAGCGAAAATTTACACTATGTTATTTATGCTTGACAAAGTTGTTGTTTGTCGGTTTGTTGCCAAAGCAAGGATACATTGATTTGGGGAGGAGAATCGCCAGCCTTGTCGCATATTTATGTGCGACAACATACATGTGTTAAGTACTTTGTACAGTGCACATTTTAGAGCTTAGTTTTTGTAAAATTTATTTATTTTTAGAATATCTTTACACGCAGAGATAACATACTCGTATTTATATGTATATAAAAATGGTAAAAGTAAAGGATTTACAATAAATTGTTTGAATAAATTTGGTCAAATGTATGTGTGGTGTTCAAAATAAAATATCTTTATTGCCTAATGCTTCAATGAATTTGTAGGTAATTTATAATAAAAAAAAAAACAGTCAGCTAAAAAGATTAGAAACATTCTGATTGCAATGAATTTATTTCGATGTAAATAATTGTTAAGAAAAGTGGCTAAATGTGGTATTAAAATTTTTGATGGTCAACCGTAAAATCGACCAGTTAGACTATAAGTGCATCTGTATCCTTAAATATTTTAAAATTAATTCTAAATCACATTTTTATTTGAATTCAGAGAATTTTTACATATTTGCAGATTTCCTTAAAATAATTTTTCGGCTTGTAATGTTTTCCAAACCAATTTAAAAGTTTAACGGACGATTTTAAACTACGATAAAAAAAATAATGCATAAATCTTTTGTAAAGCATAATATTCGTATATAGAATGAAACGCAAATAGGAAACGGATATATGTATGAGGAATTTAAACACACACGTGACTTTTAACATATGAGCAAGATAAAAACAAATTCCAGTGTGTAATGATTTGAACTTTAGCAATATAACAAACACAATTCTAATAAATCCGCATAATGCGTAGTATAATATAAATGTTTTAAACTGTTTTGTTTGAGGGTTGTATGTGTACTATCACACATACAGACCTTCATGTATGTACAGTGAGGAGCACAAGTGTTGCATGGTATATTATGTTTAGATATGTTGGCCATTATTTACATTTGGAAATACAACTAAAAAATTTTAGTTATGGTTTCGTTTTAATAATAAAATAGAAAAATAATTAATTTTTTTACTATCAAACACCAGATAATGAAATGAAACATCAATAAGAATACAAGAAGTAAAGAAATGTTATAATTTTGCGCCCAACGCTAATTAAAACCTTTTGGAGGTTCATAAGCTAAGATTTTATATAGCTCCAAAAGTTTTAAGCGGATTCTTAACTAGCGACAGCAGTTAATTTTAAAGTTCTCAATAATTGGTTTTCTAACGATGTCTTTTACAAATTTAGCCTAATATTGCGGTCAACATTAACTAATTTTTAGTAATACAGACCCTGTATTTCACTGTTTGGTTTACATTGTTTGAGGTTAAGAAATTGTGATCCTTATACTAGCGCCAGAAGCGACTATTGGCCTCAAAATTAGAAATTTGCTATTCTTAGAAGCAGTAATTTTTATTATAGATATGGATTAATTTTATTTTCAGCTGGTTTAAGACTAAGTTTCTTCAATCTCTAAAGATCAGTCCATGTGCTGCCATCATTTTCATGAGTTTTCAGAGCTTCTGCTGGAAATAGTTCATATTTATTTATTTATGAAGTGAGAAATTATTTTCATGCTTTTTCTATGACGGGTTTTAAACTTTTTTGTGATTTCTCTGAGCCATCCATTTTCAATAAACACCTGCTCATAACGCGTGATTAGGGCCTGCAATACCGGTATACCGAATACCGGTATACCGGAGCTATTTTTTAAAACCGAAATACCGGTATTATGACGTATAAATACCGATATTTCGGTATTTAATTAAATGTCATATATTTCAACTTTTTTAAATCTTATAAAAATCAAGTCATCTTCAAAAATTCAAGAAAAATCCTTAATTCCTGAAAAGTTAAATAAAAACAAAAAATTTTAAAATACAAATCGAAGTGTGCTGGTATTTTCTTATTTACTGCAAAGCTGAGTAAAAATATTGAGGAATCGTTGGAAAAAATTCTTAATTCCTGAAAAGTTAAATAAAAACAAGTAAGAGTGTTAAATTCGGCTGTGCCGAATCTTTGATACCCTCCACCTCGGTTTGAGTCTTGATAATAAATGTAAATGAAAAAGTAAACAATTTGTTAAACTTAATACCAAATTATTTCAGCAAATTCTTTGGGTTGGTTTTCTTCTTTTCTATTATTTCGGATTTATTTCGGTGTTTGCTTTTTGGTCATCGTGGTTGCTGATCGGCATGCATTTTGGTTATATACCTATATGCATGCGTTTCCGGTTAATTTAGTTTTTGCTAATTAAATAGCTCGCCCTAACCTCCATTGCAAAGGTAATGGTTGTGTAGAGTGGCTATATGCATTAAATTGTGCTAATTGGAGATGGCTGTATAGTTTCTTTTAACTCGCCAAATATTTCTTCATTGTGGCCATATAGGTCGGATGGAGTAACAAAATAATAACCAAAAAAAAAAGCTCTCTCAACTTTTTTTTAAAATATTGCCATATTTTGAAAACATAGAGAATAAATTTATAATAATAAATAATCAAATTAGGGATGAAAAACGCAAAAAACGAAAAGTCCCAAACATTTTAAATAAAATAATTTAATGTTATCTTTATTTTCTGAAAAACTTCAAATTTTCATCCAAAAAAAATTGTGAAAATTTATATATAAAAAATAACATTCTCATAAAATTACGTTTACTTATGTAACAATTTTTATGTTAGCAATTCTTAAATATCATTTGAGGTTTTCTTAAATTCATTGAATTTAAATTAATATCGACAAATCTGTTTTTCTATTTATTTAAATTGTAAAGGAGTGGCATCTCTGTCAAAATAAGCGAAAAACACAAAGAATAGAAAAAAACAAATTACTTCGTGTTTGACAGGATGATTTTATGTTTATGTTTAATATCTTTATTTTTTTTTACTAATATTTCTGTTTATTTATTTGAAAATGAAATAATGAATTGAATATGCTATTTAATTTTTTTATTTATATAAAAAAGTTTTTTAATTAAAGCAAAATATTTTCACTATTTCATGATTTTTATTTATGTATGACGACATTTCAACCTAAAAATTTAAGTTTTTATCGATTGGATAAACAACACAAAAATGGTTGTCGTTTAGATAACAACAACAGCTGACTTTAACAATAGCGAATATCGTTTCAAAATTTTACTGATAATTTTGCAATTTTCTTTTTTTTTTTTACAATTCGACTATCGTTAAAAGAAGTTACTGAATCGCGGTACTGAAAAGTTATTAATATCTCCTGAATGGCAATATTTTTTTTAAATGTAAACATTTTTAAATGTAAAGATATTTCTAAATTTAAAATTATTATTTCCGACGTTTTGATATGATTTTCTGAAACTCAATTAATATTTTCTAATTTATAATTGGAAATTTTATTTTCAGTTTTTATTATAATTGATATTTTCTTAAATTTGAATGGAAAATTTAAAAAGTGAAATTTTGTATTTATGTGAATAATAATGCTTTATTAATTATAAACAATTTTTAAAAATTAGTTGTAATCGCAATCAGATATTTTATAGGTAAAGCAGAATAATAATTCTATATAACTATGTAGAACTGTTTTGTAAGCAAAAAACTCATTGACGAACTCGGTAACTCTATTTTGTAAAGACAACAAAAAGTTAACCCCCCAATCTCACATCACACTGAAATTGTAAAATCGTTGTGTACGTATTATCAACGAAAAATTGTTCGAATTAGTCGAATCCATCGCCATTAAATTTTATGCTCAAACATCTGACTGCAATCTCATTTTTAAAATGTTGTCGAAGCGTAAACTTGAAAAAATTTGTATACTTCTCTCTCTTATTTTATTTTAAGTAGAGTTACCAAGTTTATTATACAGGCACATGTTTGAGGGAAAATGTTTACATTTATTATTATTAGTATTATTTTAATAATAGTTAATAATATTTATGCTCTATAATTAACAAACTTGCGTTTTTGTATGCGCATTTCAAAAAATAAATCATTATAATAGATTTAACAAGTTAAAACTTTAATTACAATTTTACAGAATCCAGTAAATTTGCATTAAATTTATAACAGGGTAACATTAATCATCGTTAGTGTCTGCCACTATTCGCACGAAAAATTTGGTGCCATTAGTGTGACCACTGCGGAAAATGTGTGTGTATTAGTAAAAAAAAATGTGAGTGTATTGAGTTTTTCGAACTTGCAGTGTGATGTGAGATTGGTGGGTAATATGCCAAACTTATGTTCATATTTGTAAAAGAATAATAAAAAAAACGTATGAAATAAAAGACCAACCCGTGTATACTCTTAACATTGTTCTGTATGATATCTAGTTGAAAATATTAACATTCATGTTAAAATAGAAATAACTATTGCAAAGCTAATTTGAACAAACAAAAATTATGGCAGCATCTACTGTGGCATAGTCACGCTGAGCAAAATGAAGTGACACTCTGTTATACAAAAGAAATGTATTTTCCCCACAACAAAATACTGCAGAATTTTATGTAAATAAAATAACCGATTTATTTCTAACATGCAGTTACTATGAATATACATACATACATATATATAATATATGTACATTATTTGTATTATTTAATATGTGTATGTATGTATATTTAAATATTACACACAAAAAATACAACATCAAACGTTATTTTTGTATTTTTCTCTTTAAATAAATTAATACATAAATTGCTAAATTTACATTTGGGCAATTCACAACAGGTGTTGTATATTGTATGTTGTATTGAAATACACAATACAATCATTTGTTGTGAACACTCAGTTGTATTTTCATATTTCTTTAGTAATTTTCGATCCAACGAGGAAAGATCGCTTCGTCGCTTCTGCTATTTTGTATAAGAGAAAACACTTGTCAGTGTTTGCTTTTTGGTCGTGAGATATACCCTGGAGTTTTAGTTACGTACCTCTTGCATTTTAATTTATAATGAAAAAAAAAAAATGTTAAATGTTTTGGTTGGTACTGAAAGAGAAAATACATACTAAAAATATAAACATTAATTTTTATATAAATAAACTTATCGATGTATTTGCGTTATTTGCATTATTTGCCATATTTTATTTTATAATTATTTATGCTGATAATATTCTATGTATTAGTTTTTTCTTTTTCATAAAAACTGGCATTCACTTGGAACTGATATGTTATGATACAATATACAACATTTACTAAACACAGCAAATGAAGTTGGATCGTGTATCAGATTTTTCAGTGAAAATTACCAACAACAATTTTACACTATTGTAAAGTGATACACGATACAAGAGATACAACGATACATTACCCATTGTGAATTGTCCAATTGTTTTTTTTATTAACAACTAGGTATTTTAGCATTATTTGCTTTAGATGTTGGTGAATTTTTACTCCCTTTATATTAACTCGTAGTGTCTGCTTGTCGAAAAAATTTTGGATCGATTTTAACCACTTTCCCGTGACCCAATCGATCTGAAATTTTGCAGGCAGGCTTGTGGCAATGACAGAAATGATCTAACATATTTTTTTAGTGATGCCAAAACAATGGAAACTTTTAAATTTTTCTACCAGAGTTGATAAAAAAATGTACAAAGGGTTTGTTTTTGTTATATTATTACGATAACGACCACAAAAACAACAAGTCCAGCTATGAAAACAATGCAACATTTAGAATAACAACAAGAACAATATAGAAATATCATGTTTTTCATTTTTTTTTTTACTTTTTCAGAGATTTCCCTGGACATGTTCCACCGATTTTAATGATTTTTGAAGTAGAAATCTTTCCATGTATTTGGTGAATCATTCTCACTAAAAATGATCACTGTAGCTGCACTATTGAGGGCGTGATCGTGACAAGAACAACATAGAAAATTATTTTTTTTTCAAGACTTTTTTAGTTCTTCATTCAAATCTCGGGCCCTAATCGACCGATTTGGACGATTTTAAATAGCAAACTTCTCAGGATGTTAGTGAATCATTTTTATATCAACGAGTACCCTAGCTGCCGGATTGATGCCGTCATCGTGATTTCCACAGACGGACATCGCTATATCAACTCCGGTTGTTATAAGGATCACAAATATATAAATTTTATGGGGTCCAAAATTTTTTTTCTAATTATTACAAACGGAATGACAAACTTATATATACCCTCTGCACACTGGAGTGGAGGGTATAACAACTCTACAACAGCAACAGTGACAGTCATATGTTTTTCAAATAGGAAAAAACTGTTTATGTGTTAGTTTCGTTCATTCCCCAGTATGCATTGAAATATTATTTCTCCAATGTTGGAGAAAAGTTAAGTTCTTAAATTGATGTCAAATGTAATTCTCAACTTGGGTTGAACAATTTTTCTCCTTGTTTGCTTTCAACTTGACATCAAGTTGAGACTTAACATTTTTTCCAATCTTTGAGAAACATTTTTACTCTCAATTGGATATCCAACACTTTTCTCCACTTGAGACCAAACATTTTTTCAACTTGAATACGATTTGTGTTAAGTCTGAGATATTATTTAAATATGTCATAAATAATAAATTAAATTAAAAAATGCCAAAAAAGTACAAATAAATCATTGATATATTTTTAATTATTTCTGCTTTTTGTCGAATTTTTCAAAAAATGTACAACTAATTAATTCATTTATTTTTAATTCTAGATTTTAAAAAATGTACATAATATGTACATTTAATGTTAAATATGTACATAGTAATGTTAAATATATAATGAAATTAAATTGAAACATTAAAAAAAGTACATTGTTTTCATTTCTAAAATTAGTATAATATTTTTTAATATGGCAATTCCGTACCTTCCATTTGATACCGATTGGAAATATTTCTTTGCTATCAAGTTGAGAATCACAAATTTCTCAATTTGATAACTATGAAAATCGCCATATAAAAAATGTGCCTTTTAAGTTGAGAAGACTATATTCGAACTATTGAGGGCATTTGAGAATTAACGTTGGAGATTTGAAAAATGTATTTGATCTCAAATGCACCTCAAGTTGATAGCAAACAAAAATGTTTATTGGGACATTTATTGTAGGGTCGTTTGCACACACACAAAAAATAGAAAATAAATTGTCAATAAGCAAAGCAAGTGGCTTCGAAATTCGATGATGCCAGTTAATCATTTTTTGTTCACGCGGAATTTATAATTGGAGGAATTTTTTTCTCGAGAAATGTATTTTCCGTGAGAAAGAAATTCCTTGAGAATATTCATAATTGGGATGAATAACTTTTAATTGGAACTTTTTAGTCAGAATAAATCATAATTCTAGTTAGATATTGGTTAATATTTAATTAGAAAAAATATTGTGGTGGCAATTATTGAGGCAGTCACGGAAAAATTAAATGCAAGTCTGTTTTTTTTAATATATCAAAAATGGATTTTCCCTTTAACAAAATATGACAGAATTCTTTATAAATGAAATGCAAATTGGAAAATCAATTTTGTGCTAATTCTTAACAAAATTAATAAAATATATATATGTATTATTATATTTATTAATATTTGTAATTTTATTTGACACAATTTCACACACAGTTTTACAGATCAACTGTTTTCAACTGATTTAGAAGTTTTCTGTTTTTGAAACAGTAGTGCCAATTTGTAACATTTTGTCATGTAATGAAAATCGCAGAATAATAAGTTAATACACAATAAAAAATATTAAATTTTTAAGTTTTATATACATATTGCAATAAAAAAAACTTTGGTAAATTTACATTGAAGATGGTCAGAAATGAATGAGAAAAAATATATAGACATTTTAGAAAAGCACATTTAATGTTAAACTTTATGCACAAAATATATGGGTTTTTGTTGTTTCGAATTTATCTGTGGCTGTAAGTGAAAAGTTTTAGACCGATCGTATATTACATCTTGAGGATCCTCACCTAATATTTTCAAATATTTTAAATTCTTTTTAACTCATTTAACCTCATTACGCAAATAGTAAAACAGTAAATATGGAAAATCCACGCACCTCAAAAAATTGTTTTCTATGAAATAAATTAAAGACATTTCATATTATACAATTTTCTTTCAAAAATGTATCAATTATTGCAAATTTGAAATTTGACATATAGTATTTGTACATATATTTGTATAGATTTCGCAGTATGAAAAGAACTATTATTTCTTTATTTAGAATATATGTAAGTATTGCTCGCAAAAAAATGCAACATCATAAATGAAACACATAGACGACTGCTGGCAGCAGCATTTGTAGTCGTATAGTCAGCTACTTGATTTTTCTGAATACGACAGCAACATATAATATAAATGCATTTTTATTTAAATATACAATTACTTTTACTTATTTAAAATGCATTAGTACAACGTAAAAATAAATAAATTAGTTTAACGCCTTTTGATTATTAATGGAATTATAGCCTTTCATTTTGCGATTTTTTTTTTAAACAAAATAAAATATTTCATAGCACTAACTTCTTTTACATATTTTGTTATATTGTCAACACTATTTTTGTTTTGTAGCCAACAAAACACACTTGCAGTTTTTTTTTCTATTTGAAGAACATATGACTGCCATTGTTGATGTTGTAGAGTTGTTTTTTTTTTTTTTTTGATTTTGTTTCGTTAACTCTTTTGTATTAAAGCACCTCCAATATATGTATCCATTTTAGTTTGCAAATTCAGTATATTTATAATTTATTACTTACAGCAAAAAATAATAGAAACAATTTTATCAGTTATGCTTACGAAACTATATAAATAGACTTGAAGTTGGCTGCAAAAGCAGTAGCCTGTGTAAAGAACAAGTTAGCGACATGTAACTGTTACGTAACGTGTCAGCCTTTTTTTCACATAAAAGTATTGGGACGTTCCGGTTACGTTCGGTAACTGTTTTAAATGATTTTGATGTAAAAAAAAACAACTGACTCATTACGGTTACGGTTAGAAAACATTGACCTTTTATATGTATTATAATGCTATGAATGCATTTATCTTTATTTTATTTTATTTATATATTCTTTTTTTTTGTATTGTATATTATTTTTTTTTATTATTATTACTATTTCATTTAATTATTTTTTTCTTTAAATAAATTAATACATAAAAATTTGTTTTTTAAATTATTGGTGAACTTTTACTCCCTTTATTTACTGCCTTTATATTAACTGGTAGTGTCTGCTTGACGACAAAATTTTGGATCGATTTTTAGCCCCTTTCCCGTGAGCCAATCGATCTGAAATTCTGCATGCAGGCTCGTGGCAATGACAGAAATGATCTAACAAATTTTTTTAGTGATGCCAAAACAATGGAAACTTTTAAAATTTTCTACCAGAGTTCACAAAAAAATGTACAAAGGGTTTGTTTTTATTATATTATTACCACAACGACCACAAAAACAACAAGTCCAGCTATGACAACAATGCAACATTTAGAATAACAACAGGAACAATATGGAAACATCATGTTTTTCATTTTTTTTTAATTTTTCATAGATTTACCTGGACCTGTTCCACCGATTTTAATGATTTTTGAAGTAGAAATCTTCCCATGAATTTGGTGAATCATTCTCACTAAAAATTATCACCCTAGCTATCCTATTGAGGGCGTGATTGTGACAAGAACAATATAGAAAATTATATTTTTTCAAGACTTTTTTTAGTTCTTCATTCAAATCTCAGGCCCTAATTGACCGATTTGGACGATTTTAAATAGCAAACTTTTCAGGATGTTAGTGAATCATTTTTTATGCCAACGAGCACCCTAGCTGCCCGATTGATGCCGTCATCGTGATTTCCACAGACGGACAGACGGACATCGCTATATCAACTCCGGTTGTTATAAGGATCACAAATATATATATTTTATGGGGTCCAAATTTTTTTTTCTAATTATTACAAACGGAATGACAAACTTATATATACCCTCTGCACACTGGAGTGGAGGGTATAACAAAAACATTTTAAAATACAAATCGAAGTGTGCTGGTGTTTTGTGGCTAGTTAGTGTTCAGTTTTATTGTTCTGTTGCTGTATTAATAAAGTTTGCGTTTTAAAAAAATATATATTGCCCAAAATATTATTTCATATTATTTATCGATATTGTTGAATGTAAGTAAATTATATTCTATATTTCAAATTTAATACAGAGGTACATTTTAATGTAAAAATTTGAGTTTTTTTAATTATTGGGATATATTTTTTATTTTAATAGCCTTAATATGGAATTTGAAGCAGTTAAAAAAGGCGTTACAGATAAAACTTATCTTATTTTCTGAGAGATAGATCAGGAAATTGGACAAAATGTACCAAATGTGACAATAAAATAAAAACATGCGGTGGATCAACTAGTGGGCTTCATACGCATCTACGAACTGCTCATGACATCAACTTGTTGAAAAAAAGAGGATTAGATGCTGAAAATCCCGAAACTTCAACGATCTCATCCTAGTGCTGTACCGCCGAAATTAAAAAAATATCGAGCTACTTTAAAAATGAAAACGATGATCTTCGTGTAGTATTATCAAAAATGACTGCGGTCGACGGTCTACCATTTAGTATTTTTACTACTTCTATTGAATTGAGAAAATCGTTGCTGGCTCGAAAACTTGACGTCCCAAAATCTGCGAATACAATTCGAAATATTGTTTTAAGGTATGGTGTAAATATTCGCGAAGAGATGGTAAAAGATTTTTCAGATCTGAAAAAAGAAGGAAAGTTCAGTCTAACATTTGATGAGTGGACGTCTGGTAAAAATAGAAGATATTTAAATTTAAATTTACATGTACAAAACAAATTTTGGAACTTAGGATTAATTCGTATTTTTGGGACCTTTCCAGCAGAGAGTTGTGTTGAACTTATTACAAAAAATTAGAAAAATATGAACTATCTTTTGATGAAGACATCGTATGTATAACTACAGATGGCGCTTCTATGATGAAAAAAGTAGAACGGATAGTAAAATGCCATCAGCAGCTTTGTTATGCCCATGGTATTCAATTGGCGGTGCTAGACGTTTTGTACTGGAAGAATAATAAAAAAAAATGCAACAAATTTGGAATCTGAGGGAGAAAGAGAAATAAATAGCGTAAGTGATGCTGAATCAGATGTTGAGGAAAACGATGTAGATGGATTTAAAATTTCTGAAAATTATGATGATTCTATGGACTTGAAAGCAGAAATACGTCCACTTATAAATAAGGTAAGAAAAGTTGTAAATATTTTTCGACGTTCCCCCACAAAAAATGACGATATAATTCAAAAATATGTCAAAGCTGAATTTAACAAAGAAATTTCGCTGATTCTGGATACAAAAACCAGATGGAATAGCTTATTTTTTATGCTACAGCGCTTTTGGGAACTAAGAAATTGCATTTTAAAATCTTTAATAGACTTATGTTCCACTATATCATTTGAAGAGGCAGAAATGGATATTATTTCTGGTATTATTTCAACATTGTTGCCAATAAAATTAGCAGTGGAATCATTGTGTCGTAGTGATGCGACTCTCCTATCTGCAGATGCCACTATTGTATTTATGATTAATAATTTAGGAACTGGACCATTAAGCGGTGAATTTAAAATTTCTTTAGCACGTAGAATTAACGAAAGGCGAACCAAATTATCAAGTCTGCTTCAATATCTTCACAAAGGACAAATATAATCAGAACATCAAGATAATGAATTGTCCTTTGAACAATTATCAAAAAAAGAGGTTGCTAATTTGATATCAACTATAGTTAAACGTTTTTCAGATTCAAATTTAAATACTTCACCGTCTCATAACATATCATCATCTTCTTCAGATTCCTCGGACTTAGAAATGAACTATTCAATGCAGGAAAGATTAAATTTTGCAAATGGACCATAAATTTATAACAAAAAAATCTGTAAATTTGGACAAAACTATTAATAAAGAAATGGCTATTTTCGAAGAAGGAGGATATCGCGGACTAAATTTACAAAAAGCATATGATTATTTAAATACTATTCCGCCAACCAGCGTCGAGGCTGAAAGTGTTTTCGTCATCTGGAAAAATTTGTTCCAAAATCAGGTCATCTCTAAGAGATGAATCCCTGGACACACTTTGCTTTTTAAGAAGTTATTTACTATTAAAGCAAAATTTATTTTTTCCCGAATGAATTACTGAGAGGAAAGAGAAATATATATATTATAATTTAAAATGAATGTTAATTTAAAGTTTATTTTTGTATTAATTAAAAAAATTATCAATTTATACAATTTGTTTTTAATTTTTTAAATAATTCACCAATACCGGTATAATACCGGTATACCGGTATTAATTGAAATTCAGTACCGAATACCGGTATTGATAATTATCTCCGGTATTGCAGGCCCTACGCGTGATTATCAAAATAACAGTTAATTATGGAATGATTCATTATTTTGTATTGTTATTTTAAAGGTGCATAAGTGTAACATTGCACTTTTTTGAGATATGATGTATATAATAACAAATATATTTCAATACATTCTTATTTTCTTACACTTGAAACTTAAATTGTAGCATAAATCATATTCGTTGCTACTTATATTACTCACAAAATGATAAAACGATCAACACTGTTTGCATTGTACAACGAATGTTGTGGTTGCAGTAGCATAAACTAGATGTTTTCAGACTGTCCACTGTGGACAGTCAATCCTTATCGTGTTGTACAATGATCGTTGTGTTGTACTTTTAAATCTAGCTAAAGATATTCTGTCCGCTGCTTATGTGAAACCCAGGTAAGAGGGGATGCTGATCCACAGTATTTTCACATACCTGGTTATCACCTTCTATCCCTCTTTATTCTTCATAGGGGCCTAGTTATGTACATTCGCGACAATGTTGTGTACCAGTATCAGCAACATCTGAACTGTAATGATGCATAATTTAACTCAATTTGGGTTAAGTTCAAAATCAGGTCACACCTTTTGCACTTCGGGTTTCTATATAGAAGCCCAAACACAGAAAGGGAGCATACACTGTACTTCAAAGTGTTTCAGCACCAGCTATGAAGCGCTTAGTTTTTATTTACGAAGAGGCTCGTTTCCTGGATAAAAATGTTGATGCTGCTGCGAAAATGGTGGAAAAAATAAAAGCACATTTCGGCCATCAAAGCACATTTCGGCTAAACCTAATCAAAAATTACGGTTTAACCAGACCTGCAGAGATGCAGTCAGATCCAGAGAAGAAGAATTCAGATATTGGCGTGAAAATAAAAATTCGCCACTGAACTGCAACGCAAACAGGCGAGAACTGAATGTGCCAAAACACTAAGGCGCCAAAAGTTTCTTTACGATCAGCGTCTTCGTGCTAAAGTTCTCTCTGCTCCTCGGGGTAGTAAGAGCTTTTGGTCATTTGCTAAAAGGATAAAGAACAATGCTAGTTCTGCTATCCCAACTCTTCTAATGAATGACCAAATATTCACTGAACCGGTTGACAAGGCTAACCTCTTAGGTGAACTTTTTGCAAAAAACTCGTTTTTGCCGGATAGCGATCAACCTCTTCCCGAACTTGAAAGTGTATCTTGTACTTTGCCCAAAATATTCTTTCGAGCACGTGCAGTTAAAAAGGTTCTTTCGGATCTCAACATTAATAAGTTTAGGAACCGGATGGTATACCAGCACTGGTGCTGAAACAGTGCTCTTCGACGCTAGTCAGTCCATTGGCCAACTTTTCATCCTTTCATGCGGGAGTCTTTCCGTTGCTAATGTTCAACCAATCCCTAAAAAGGGTGTGGCTAATAACCCTGAAAATTACCGTCCAATTGCAATCTGCTGTGCGCTCTCAAGGGTGATGGAGAGCATGATCAATTTCCATCTTGTGAACTACTTAGAGGCCAATTCACTTCTTAATCATCGACAGTATGGCTTCCGTAGAAACCGTTCCACGGGAGACCTGTTAGCGCTGGAGTCGATCCATTCGCAATTTTGGCGAAAGTAAAATGGTTGCTCTGGATATTTTCAAGGCAATCGAATGTGTGTGGCACGGTGCATTGATATCAAAGCTTATTGCATTTGGGGTCGGTAATGACTTCTCTCGATTTATATCGCGTTTTCTCAGAGACCGAACAATACGTGTTGTTATTGATGTGGTCTCATCTAATGAGTTTCAGCTTAATTCAGGGGTACCCCAAGGTTTCGTTCTTTCTCCTTCTCTTTTCCTTATCTTTCTGAACGACCTCCTTGGTCAAACTTTTAATTCTATTTACTCTTTCGCAGATGACAGCAGAATTTGTCATTCATTTTCCTTTAATTGTAGGCCAAGCCTGTTGGAGCTTGGGGGGGCAAAAGGCAGACAATTAATGACACACTCAATCAAGACCTGTTAACAATCTCCGAGTGGGGTAAAGCGAATAGGGTTGATTTTAATGCGCTGAAGACTCAATGTTGTATGTTGACCCGTAGGGCCATGGAATCAACAATGTCGTCTGTATCTTTGGGTTGTATAGTTATTGAGGAATCGGATACTCTTGATGTTCTAGGCATGAGAATGCATGTGATGTAAGGTGGAACGAGCATGTTTTTCAAGTGTCGAAAGAAGCATTCAAGTGTCTTGGTTTTCTAAAACGGTGTAAAAATTACTTCACTCCTTCTGATCTCCTTAAAATCTATACCACTTACATCCGACCAAAAATGGAATACAACTCCCATATATGGGCAGGAGCTTCAAAGTCTATTTCGGAGCTACTGGACCGTGTGCAAAGGAGGGCGTTGACGCTCATCAATGACAGTATGGTATCCAACTCTATTCATTCATTGGAACACCGTTGGAATGTGGGTTGTGTAGCACTGTTCTATAGATATTACCATGGGAAATATTCTTCTGAGATTAGCGAACTTATTCCAAGTGCCCGAGTTTCGGTTCGCTCTACCCGCTTCTCTAGTAGATCACATCCGTTTGTAGTCTATTGTCCAGTTGACCACATAACGCATTACAGAGAGAATTCGATTATCAGTCGAACTAGCAGTATGTGGAATAAACTCCACGCAGAGGTCTTTCCTGACAGTTATTATCTAATAAAATTTAAGTCAAATATCCACAAACACTACTCCCTCTTTCCTCCTTCCCATAACCTATTTCCTTGAAACCAACACAATGCACTGCATTTGTAGGGGGCATCCCCTGAGTGTTAGTTAATAAAAAAAAATAAAAATAAGACACTTTGCAAAAATCTGTCAATAGAGCACGAATCATAGCAAAGTTTAATAATTATAACATTCTTAATAATAAAACATTGAATTGTTTTATCTACAAATCCTTAAGTTTGCTCAAATGGTACCGTTAAAAACAGTATAATATGATAAGGCATAGGACACTTTTGCTCCTCACTGTATGTGTATACATATCTATATTATGTTCTTTATAGTTAACGTAGCCCAATAACCAGACAAATTTTATCATTAAAAAGCTATTTATTCTGAAGGCAACACAACAATTCGTCATGCTGCATTGACGACTGATGACATTTCAACTCAAACCACACATCACACAAAGTGTAATCGTCACCACAGTCGTCGGTATGTATCCTCAAAGGATGAGGTGTTAAGGTATTAACATTCTTGATAATTAAGTTACTTTTGTATACATAAATAGCAAAGCAGTTCCTTACCAATACCGGAGTTAGTTACAATTTGTAACATATGGAATTTATATAATTTAATCAATGTCACAAAAATTTAATGACCATTTGAAGAGAACGGATGCTTCAAACATTCGAAACTTAAACTTATTTATTTATTAGTTTTTGATTTAAAATTTGAAAAGTTTTAAAATTACATATATATATATATATATATATATATATATATATATATACTTATAACCTTTTTTTAAGTATTTATTTAATGCTTTAAAGTTATTTTGGTCCTGTGGTTTCGTTGCCTGTAAAAAATATAAAAAAATATTGTCGAGACTACTTGCTGTGAACAATGTGTGAAACTGCTGCTAAGTTACACCCTATTAAATATAAAGATAAAACATTTTTACACGTCCACCCGATATACTATACAGTACATATAAGAAAACTTATGACCGACATAGGTCTGCTATATTTTAATCAGTGATTTTATAATAACATAGACTTCGATATTAGTACCTAAGATATAATATCATACTCTGCTTAAACTTAGATTAGACATAAGTTAGCACTAGAAAATTAAAATAAAAATTCTTTATAAAATATAAATTCTTTTTATTTATTGCAGATCTTTCCAAAGTTTCAACATTGCTTCCTATTTTTCTGGTATATACTGTTCGTGTTTTGTAAAGGCAAAATGGCATCTTTATCGCCTTGAACAAGCAACAAAAACTTTTTAATAAATATGTGACATTAAATCAAAAATTCCCTACTCACTTTTCTTTTTAATATTAAATATATCTTATGAGTTTTGACCTCTCTGCTAAAAAAAACTAATAAACAAATTCAATTTCGAATTTCACATATTACGTTTGAAACTTTCGTAGTTTAAAAAAAAAAAATTTTTTTTTGATTTTTCTTTTATCAACTTATGGTGCTCCGAGATCATATCACTTTCTTATAGACATTTCCATTACATTATTTAATAGTATTCACTTTAAGTGTAGAGTACATTCTGATTTTTTTTTAACTTAGGAAGAGAAAAAAGTATCACATCACCTTATACCGGTGATGTTTTTTTTTTTAACTTCTGACATTTTTGCCGCCTTATATTTTGTTTTAAGATTCATATTTTTTATTTGTCTTCAACTAAAACTGTTTCTTTAAATAACCAAAAGTTAGCTGCTGTTGACACATGACATCTTCATCTTTTCAGAATTAAAATGATAAGTTTTTTTTATTTAATTTTATTATGAGTTTTTTTTTAGTGATCGTGTCCTAAATGACGAGAAGTAAATAAAAAGCAATTTCTGAAATTATGGGCGAAAAAAGTACTATAACTATGAAAAAAGAATACAAGACGCTACATCTTCTTCAGTTATAGTAGACATGTTGACGTCTTTTTCATCTTCTTCAAATTTTAAAGTTGCGTTGAGTTGATGCTGCTGACTATCCTTTTTAGGAATTTCAATTAAATTTTCATGACAACATAAAAATAGCGTCTTCAAAATTGTCCATCTCCTAACACACTGAGATCAACAGCAAACTGATGTGTTCGTCAGTTTCCACAAACAATACGCCTCATCATCCGCGACTCTCTAGAGTCTGCTGTTATTGCAGTATGGACATGTTTTGCCGTGTTTTTCAATCCTCAAGGTGCAACAAAAGTCGCGTTTTGAAGACACGATTTAATCATGAGTTTTTGTTCCTTTTTAGAGTCGCTCTTTTTAAGATCAACCGAAAATTGTAATGAGTCAAAGTACAAGTATATGTCTGTGTATGCAACTGTCAGACAGTTTTTTTGTATAGCTTCCTTTATTGGTTGAAAGTTTTTTCTTGTTCTCCTCACTTAATGATGTGTGATGATGGAATTTTCTAAAGCATTTTTTCAATGTGTGTTGCAATATGCGACAGAATGTCAATATTTAATTTAATTTAATAAAGTTGTCACTTTGTGCATGCAACAACAAAAACCCGAGTTCAAGAGACATTTATAGCTGAGATTTCGATAGTGTAGTTTATAGTATGATGCTATTAAGTAGATCATTTAAGAGAATGCATGTTTTTAAATTCATCAGAATTTGGAAAAGAAATATTTAAAAAGATTGCATTTAATTTTTCTTTTTGATTTGTATGGAAACCAATCAGTAGCGGATCCATGAGGGGTATTATTTTGTAACTCATACGCCACAATGCGACATACGGAATTAATTATTTTTAATTTATTCGCTTGGTACAAAAAGTTACTGTTGAGACCACTGAACTGGAGAATAACACAATATACGGTTTTCCAATTAAAACGCAATTACAAATAAAAAATATTATTCAAGAATTTTTAGTCTGTAGAGTATAAATTTTAATCAAACATCTTTTTTTCGCTTATGATTTTTATTTTCACAAAATATACTCCATTTTTTATTGACATTAATAAATTTTGAATAAATAGGTCTCATTGTATTAAATAAAAAAAAAAAAATTTTTATTGTATTAAGAAAACTTACAAAGACTCAACATAAATGTACATTGTTTTTTTTTTTCTTAAGTCCAAACATGTTGACATCATTCAAAACCATTCAAAAGCCAAAAACAATTACAATATCAACACAAGTAGTCAGCAATAACAACAATAACAGCACTAACAATAACAACCAACTGCTGCTGTTCTGCTACTGCTACTCTTTTTCTCTACTATTTAACTTAAAACAACTACTATTTCTCCAGAACAAACAATGACAGACAAACCGACGACATAACAAAAATCTAAATACAATGAATGCTTCGTACAGTTAGGACAACATACACAACACGACGACGAATAATGTTCTTCTCCTTACTAGCACCCATCGAAACAGACAAAAAAAAAAAAGAGTCCTACAGAAAAGTGTACAAAAATATAGCGGCACTCTGAGTTTTATTGGAATGTTAAACACTCGTATATAAACAAATAATGATAAATGCTTAAACACTAAAACCTTGTTTTAAACACACAAAACATAGCAAAAGATCCATGTCGGCGACGGACGAAGGCAGTGATGTCGATGACGATGATACCATAAAACTGACTAAAAAGAAATGTTAGCGAATTCACATTGTTGTACATGGGGACACATGAAACTGTCAAAATTTTAGACGATTTATTAGCGCAAAAGCTTACGCAAAAATCGCTTTAAGTTATACAGCTCTTAGTTTGAGTCGAAACTATGATACCACACAATATCACGTTATATATAATATAAAAAATAAATCAAATATAGACGAGATGAGGGTTTTTCAACGTAAGGGGTTTTTAAGCTCATATATTAATTTAATGCCAAATATTTTCAATTTTCTATTACAACAAATTCATAAAAAAATATTTGTTTTTTTATCCATAACATTTCGTAATTATATATTGCATTAAAAATTTCGGCAATATTTAAAATATTACTCGTAAAAAGTACAAATTTATGAAATTAATTTGGAAATATTTCCACCAACGAAATGTACTACCAACAATAAACAACTTTGTATTGACACATTTTAAAGCTTATTATAGGGTGAAAAATCGTAAAAAAAATTAAACAAAACATCCAACAAAAAATATGATTTTTTGTAAAAAATATACCAAAATTTATAACATGAGAATGTTATAAATTTTGTTATATGAGAATAATGACTTCCAAGGAAAAATATCATCATCGTAGCCATACACTTTGAAAATATCTATAAACTAAAAAAATTGTGAGCAAACCCATAAACTATGTCTTTTTTGTTAGTATTGGTCATTGATTTTTAAAAGATTAGTTTGATTTTGGCGGCTTCAGAAAAAGCACGTTATCTACAAGCTTATTGACAAGTGTTTTGATTTGCATAAATAAAAACCTTTACCGTATAAGGATACGGACGGGTCTATGATAAGGTTGGAGAGATTTGTTGACTTTTTAACTGTCTGCCAATTGTGTGACACAAAGTAAAATGTTTTTGAACAGCAGCCGAAATCCATTCTGTCTATCATGGAGAGAGGAATAAAAAAGGATAAAATCAACATGATAAATCTATAGAAATATACCCAGGCAGAAATATATGAACAGTAAAGAGGTGGAAAAGCATTTGTGACGGTGCTACAAACATTATAGCAAAGTGTTGGAAAAGCACTTGTGAACAAAGTTCAGAAAATACACACAACAAACACACAATGTTCTGTTCTAAAGCAGCCAACACATATTTTTAATGAATTATTTTAGATTTTTTAATAAATTTGGTTGAAACGATTGCTGTTGTTTTTATAGGGATGTATCAGATTTTTCCGATCGCGAGTGGATAATGTTTTAATTTTTAGATGTACGCGTTCAGGAACATGTTCTGTTTTTTTTTTAGCAATACACGTGCAAGAACACGAACTTAAAATAAAGCTAAACTCGAATCTGTGTGGTTTATGATAGATAGAAACATGTTCGTGTACATAACGAAATATAAAACGAAACACAGTCATGATTGTGTTCGGCACCGTACAAAATTTAGAAACACACATAATTGATATCAAAATAAAAATATGTGCTTATTGGTCTGAGCTATGTTTGTTTACGTATATGTACGAGTTTTTTTTATACAGTGCGTTTTTTCTGAACTTTGCTTGTGAGGCTGATACAAGCAATATATTAATGATAACACCAATCTGGACTTGCCCGTCTGCATTTTGAAACGGTATAGTGCTTTCTCAATCCCAAAATGATAACATCCATCTGTGCTTGGCCCACTTTTAAGTCCAATCAGCCTGGCTTGTTTCAATTTTTTATATATTTTTTTTTTAATTAATTAACACTCAGGGGATGCCCCCTACAGATGCAGTGCATTGTGTTGATCTCAGGAAAATAGGTTAAGGAGGAAAGAGGGAGTAGTGTGTTCATTTTTTTTTTGCAGCGACAGGCCAAAGCCTTTGGTGGGAATCGAACCCAAGACCCCTGCATGATAGGCGAGCACGCTACCTACTCACCTACCGGGCGCTTTAAAGATGTCCAGTTTATTAAAGATCCTTTTTTTTTACCTTTAATATTTATTTTCAAATTTATGTGCTCTAGTGAATATAATTTTGAAATTTATATAAATAAAACAGAATTTATGCATTTCATTAGGGTTGTTACTCGAACGAAAATTGTTTTATTTCTTATATTATTGCATTTTAATTATATTTGGTAAACATAAATACATATAGAATTTATTTGCTCGTCAGAGATAATTTTTGATGCATTGATGCAAAAAAAAAATATTATTGTCTCTTAAATTTTAACCTTTAAAACAAAAAAATGTTGACCATTGAAAATTTACTAAAAAATTTATAATTTTAGCTAAATAAGTACTAAGAAAGTTCATTTTGGACTATAATGTTCGTAGAAAAATAGTTGATATAGAGATTTAAATTTGTGGAACCGAAGATTTCTAAGTAACAACTTTCATAAGAGATAACTAGTTTTGAAATAAGTTTTTTGTAAAAAATCTACCTTTCGGTTGTCTTCTTAGAAAAACTAGATATGCTTTTTCATGCTCTGCTAACTGTGTCGGTGCTGAGTACGTAGGCCCCAATGAACAAATGCCCCAAAAAAAAAAAAAAATTAACAGATGCCCCAAATAATTTATATGGGATTTTTATGGTTTTTGGGGCACAAGTTCATTTTTTATTCCAATTTGAAATATTTTGGGGCATTTGTTCATTTTTAATATATAAGTTTGGGGCCTAAATTCATTTTTCTTTTTTTCAAGACTGATGAACAAATATACTTCAAGAATAAACTACGAAACCGGTTTATGTTATTGTTTTCTTGGTAGTTTATATATTTTCATAAATTGAAAAAATATCGGGAATCGTTCGTAAATTGAAGTAATCAGTAAATAAAATTTATCGTAACTGTGTTCCGCGGGAGCGACGCGCTTCCGTACGGGTTTGGCAGCCACACCCGCACCGCTCAGTTGTCGTTAACTTATTTATCATCGACGCAATACATATTTTTTGCAGACCATTCCGATATTTTACATTTTGATGGATAAGAGAAAACGCAAAAAAGCTATGAAAGTTTTGCAAACATTGCAAGATATGCTTTGGTTGCGAGCTTAAGTTCCGCAATGATGCTGCGAAAAGAATACAGAATTTAAATGCGTTTATTGTAGGAGAAATATTGAGGGCAGTATGCAAATTTTCATTTGTATAGATATTTGGCGAATAAAAAACCATTAAATAAAAATATGTGAAAAATGTTGCGGAATGTTTTTTGGGGCATAAGTTAATTTTTTATTTGGTTTTTTGAAAAATTGAGACATTTGTTCATTTTTTGGGGCTTTTGTTTATCGCGAACTTACGCCCCAATTTTTTGGCGCATTTGTTCATTGGGGCCTAAGTACTCAGCACCAACTGTGTCACCCACGTGAGTAGAGGACATATTTCAAATTTAGTTTTATGAAAACTAAACTAAAAAATCGGTAAAAGTGTAAGATTATTTTTATTAAGAGATTATTTGGCAACAACAAATTTGTTTTATCATGTAATATATGAAACACAAGTCTAAACTGATCTTACTGCCATTTTTAATTTACTTTAAGTACTCGTGTATGTACGTTAAATTTTTCTAAAAATAATTTTGTATCTAAATGTATTTATACTGTGTTCGAACCTGATTTTGCTAATTAAATTTTCACCAACTTTTCGACTATCTAGAACTATGAAACTTTAAGCATTTACGTAAAGCGGATGACCGGAGATTATTTAACTAGTCTTTACATGTTTTGATAATTATTTCACACTAATAACCTAAAAGCGTTTGTTGGGGTGGATTTTTGTAATTGAATTTGCACCAACTTCCCGACCACTTAGATCTCTGAAACTTTTAGCATTTATGTAAAGTGAATGACCATACATTTAAAAAAATAATGTTCTACATGATTTTAGCATTATTTTTCGCGGTAACCCTATGCACATAAACAGCGTCGGAGCATTTGTGGCACCCTAGAACAATGGTCTAAATCACGCCCCATATTCTTTAACGAGCAAGAAGAAAGAATAGTTAAAACATCTCTAATGAGTTTTTTTATTCTACCTTTTTAGTGCAATAGTGCAATATTAAATTTAAGCTCGTTTACACGATATGTATGTTTGATTATTGTTACACGCGCTATTTTATTCTGAAGATTCCAACCGGAGCACTATAGGAAATTTTACCCCTTTTTTGGCCAAAATTAATTACAGCGAAACGGCTGGACCAATTTGGATAATTTTTTTTGTCATGGAAGACCATTAAGAGGGAGGGAGGGACTCTTAAAGATTTCATACACTCAAAAAAAAAGTTTGTAAAGTTAACTAATAATTATTTCCAAACAGGTTTCCAGGGTTATAGGTTCTCGCATCCAAGATTTTTTAGATCTTTGATAGATTATCTTTTTCTAATTTTTTTTCGAGTGTACACTAACTTTCAAAGATAACAGTAGAAACTTATCTTACCGATTTCAAAAAGTAACAAACAAAGTTATATTTTAAAAGGATTTTATTGAAAAATTTGATTTTCGAGTCCCACCAGTCTTAGGCTTATCAACGTTTAAACCGTCATTTCATCGCAAAATAACTGTTGGATGTCAGCCTTTCTTCTTGCAACTAACGCTTTGTCAGTTTCATTTCTTATTTGCCACTTTTTAATGTCAATTTTGGAACCTGCATTCACAACAAGTTCAAAAAACGGATCCAGTAATGCAGCGGACTTATCCCATACTTCAAGTTCTCTTCTTTAGGTTTAAATTTTTGATTTTGGAAATCTGTTATGCTCACAAAATCCTTTGGTGTAGCACCGCATAAAGAGCACGTCTGACTAGATTTAGTTTCAGTCATAATATTTAATACTTTGACGTCAATTAAAGTTAAATACAACTTAAATTTAACGCACAAAGTTTTTTTTTTTCGCCAAGCCTTACTTTAAACGGACTTAAGAAATTTATTTCTTCTTTTATATTTTCTTTTTCTTTTAAAATAATTTCTTTAGTCTCCTTTGTGTATTCTAATTTTAATGGTCGACAAAATCTAATAGATTATGGTGTATGATTGTTCCATAAAATATTTCCGGACCCTTCTATTAAACGCAAAGGTATATTTGTTGCGGCCAAAAGAGAGGAGTCACAATTTTGAGACGAACCCGCCTTTTCAAACTGTTGCTTATAGTTTGTATAGCCAGTACTGCTGTCAAATTCATAACTGACAATGAGCTCGGCGTATAAAATGTCGGTTTTTTTGTTTCCATTAAGGTAGATAGAACTTCCTCTTGAACTTTTATTATTCTTTCGGATGTATGCTTCAGTAATGTTTCCAATGGAACTTTCGCTGATGTCTCAGTAACTATTACGCCGCCTGGTCTACATTTATATTTACTACATGCAAGTTCTTTGTATAGAGGATATGTATCACAATTTCTCATTTTGTTTTCATATCTTATGTTGCAATATTGCTCTTTTGAAAAGTTGTTTTCTTAAAGAAAGGCTAGTCATTCATCAGCAGATAGCTTAGTTGGTGTCGCCCTTGAAATTAGTTTTCGTACTTTCGCAGCTCTAGTTGGAGTACTGACAGTCTCTTTTAAAACCACTGCTAAATCTAATTGATTACATTTACGAGCAGCCGCAGATGCAGCAGGAACTAGGGGTCAACTTCGTTATTTTGATCTTTAGAGATTTCTGTTGCAACTCGTATTTTTGTTCTCTCAGATTTTTGGAAAAAAGTTAATTGCGGCCGTCCAGGCTTCGATTTAGTGGAGACAGACTGCGTTTCACATTTTCTTATCGAAGTATTGTCTTAAGCCAAAATGCATGCTGTTTTTCAAAAACTTTCAAACTCCTACAACTTTTATATTCATATTCATATTTGAACAAAATATTCGTCACTGCTCCTTTATATATTGTTTAAAGTTTTTGGAATAATCACTCTCAGCATTGTATGAAAAGAAATGGGCACAAATAGCGGCTCCTTTGTCATCTTCGTTGTGTTTTTTTTTCGCCATATATTGAATAACTCTGAATTAGGCACGCACGCAGTAGTCACCTGGAAAATGCGTTTTTTTTAAAGTTTGCAGATATCCCCAGCTGAAATTTATTAAATTCGGAAGGTAATTGATTGTCCTAGAGAACTATTATGGTTATGGCTATCATGGGCTATCATTTTTTTGTAAGTCTTAATAAAATTCCACTTCAATTTTTCCAATTTAATTGATCAAATAGATGAGTTCACCAACATTTCACTATATATCATTAAAGTACTCACCATCGACATTATATTCCATTTTTTTTAGTTTTTAAAAACTATAAATTATTATTATGAAAACGTTTATTGCAAACTATGACAAAATTCACTGCACTCAAACGTTATTTGATAACTAATACATATAGAAATTGCAATCAAAGCAACTGATAAAGTAACAGTAAATCAAGTCTGTTGAAAAATTTAAAAAGAGATGGTTGCTTTGTATTTTTTTTTATATTAAAGCAAAAAAAATATAAAAAATTTGCAAAAATTTAAATTTTGACTTTTGGGCAAAAAATTGGTAAAATTTCCTATAGTGCGGAGGTTGGCGAAATATTGGAAAAAAAATTTATAAAAATAAAGTTAAGAAAAACAGACTTCGAGCTGGAATAATTTTTTTATTTCAAAATAGCTGGAAACTTTATTTTGTTTAAACTAAATTATAAATTATAAACCAATATTTTTATTTTTATATTAAACTGGGAATATCATTTTTATCTTGATATATAAGACTTTAATGGAACATTTTCGATTTTCCCCCCTACCCCAAATAAGGAAATGTTTTGATCAATAGATATGACTTTTTTGATCAAAAAGTCTAGATAAGAAAATCAATAAATCTGACATCTGATAAAAAAAACTACAAAAACTTAAAAAATTATAAAATAATTTAAGAAAAAGTTTCCAGAAAAGCATCACACAACTTAGCACCATTGATTCGACACCATATAAACTCAAAAAGAACTGACGATATATTTTCAGGGTTCTACACCTAATGGGAACTTTCCTTTTAAATCCTGACTAACTACGCTCAATTGTGTTTGTATTTTCGCCATCGTCTCTGACTAATGCAACATGGTGATTTACCACTTCATGATTATAAAAGTTGACGTTACTGATGCCTCAATACGTGGTCCGAATTACGTCTCATTATTATTTCGTGTAAAGTTTGAGCTCCCCTCCAGATGTTCTTTCGATGTTCTTTCGATGTTCTTTCGATACCACTACACACCTAAACGCATTATACTCTCTTACCGAACTTAGACTCGTCATGTTCGACCAGGACCAACAATTTTCATATGATTTGGACATACAATTTCGGCGATTAAATTTCGAAAAATGGTTAAAAGTACCGACGCAGATAACTTTCATCTTGCAAGTGTTTGATCGCTAATTTTTCCATATCAAACAAATTTTGTAATGTTTTAAATTTTGGCAACATAAACATTCTTTTTTTTTTTTTGTTTGTTAGATTTATCGTCATTTTTCAGACATATTGCAATTACTACTGTAATTAATATGCCATTTTAATTTTGTTTAAATGGTGCGTGGTAAAGAAGAAGAAAGCATATATTTCAAAAATTCATAACTGCACTGTATTCTTAATCGGACCGGTTTCTGGCATTTCAGCCTTCATCAGCGATTTATTGAACATTGTGATAATTGTTATGTTTTAATTGAATAGATTGTTTCTATATGAAAATTTTTTCTACTTAGGGCGGCCGTGAGGTTTTGAACCATGAACCTTCACATACACTCGTACTTGCACTTTTTGGTCAGCGCTTTAACACACTCACCTAAAGTCAGGCCTACGAGCAGTGTGGTTAGTTTCAGTTTTCGTACCATACAGCTTTACTTTGTATTAATTTCAGAAGATACAACTCTGTCCAAACAAACAATCGTTATTTTTGAATTTTGAATATTTTTTGCATTTATACTTCTAATTTCCACTATTCTCAGTTTTCGTAAGAGTTGTCATATGTGATGTACGGTTTTTGTACATACCTACATATGCACATTCTTTGTTTTTTTGTTTTTTCTCATTTTATCATTTTTTAATAATTATGTTACATTGTTTTATCAGCAAAGTCACATTCATTGAGCAAAATATTTCCTTATTTGGGGTGGGAGAACAACCGAATTTCAACCACTTTAATACATATATATAAAATTTCTTTATACCAAAGTAAGGAATAAGTAAATTAACCACTAGCTAAATGATTCACTCTGTATAATGTTGGCGGATTTCTTTATCTAAGAAAAAGAGAGAAATTATAAATATGAATTTCGTCGTTGTTTGTTTAGTTATCATTCTGTGAATTCCAAAAAATATCTCAAATATTGTGAAATGCAAAGCCTACTATGTGAATTTCTTTTAAAGAACAAACAAAAAGAAAATATTATTTTTTTTTTACATATTTCATCATTGGTTATTTACTATTTTTTTCATATTCTTTTTTTTATTTTTTTCTTATTACGTACAATAACATCTTGTGAAGGATTGGTTTGATTTTTGTATATATAATGCGCCCCAATCTGCCGGTCGCCCCGAACCATGGCCTTACTGGCTCGACCCTAGGCCCAAGCCTGCACATAAAACACATATCTTTAAAATTTGCTTGATTTACTTATTTTTAGATTTTTGGTAAGAATTGTAATTTTTGTTTAATAACAAATAAGGCAACGGAGTTTTATTTGTTTTTCTTTCGATCCAGCACAATCCTGCTTTGCGTGCACTTTATTTTTAATACTACTAGAGGACCCCTGCCGCTCCGCAGCATTATATTATATTATATTAATTTTTATAATATAATACCAAAATTTGCCAAGAGAAGTTAACGTACAGTATTGTCAAAATATGCCAAGAGAAGTTAACGTACAGTAAAAGTAAAGTTGATTCTCCACGCATAACTTTCCTCAAACCCAACGAATTTGCCAAGAGAAGTTAACGTACAGCAATGTCAAAATATGCCAAGATAAGTTAACGTACAGTAAAAGTAAAGTTGATTCTCTACGCATAACTTTCTTCAAACCGAACGCAGTTAATAGCTCAAAAGAAGGAGCTTGATCCACTGAGTGTTCTTAGACCTATGTCAACAGCCTACGTTAATTAGAACTCTAGTTATAGAGGTTTGAGATAAGAAAAATATTGAAAAAAATCTTGAATGCAAAGTTTATTCATAAATTCTTTTAATATATAAGATTCTCAATTTCTGCCTGGGTATGTTTTTATGTTTTACATTGATTGTTTACACCAACATAAATCGTCATGTTATTTTGTGGCTGATGTTACGTGGACGAATGAGTACATATAAAACGATTACATTTTAAATTGTTTGTGACTTTTGCCTTGTGAAAGACAACCTTTTTTTTTGCTACCTAAACCAAACCTAATGTATTTTTTTCAATTTCATCCATTTATCAAGCTTAAAAGAACTTAACTTCTAACTATGCGAAAAAATTAACTTTCTTTCTTTTTGTTGGAAAAGCTCATAATGAAATTACCACCCACTAATCAGAATATAAATTTTCCACAAAAATACTTCATCTTAATTTTATTGCAGTTTTTGCTCCACGACATTCTTATGAAATTGTTTATTTTGCTACAAAGTTCTAGTTACTAGCCTTGATGAACATTAGGGTGGTACTATTTTATTTGTTTATAACTTCGAGAAGCTCATACAGGCATCCAAAGAATTTCATTTTTAATCAAGGTGATGAAGTCTTGAGGCATATTAGACAATTTAAACACTTTGCTTAATAATTTTTATTATTTTATTATTTGTTGATCGATTTGTGTAAAGTTACAAAATGCCTCCCTTATGAAAATGAGTATGTATAGGCTTAAAGAAAGGAACACAGCCTCATAAATGTTATTAATATCCATGAGATTTCTTTTCCTGTTTTACTCATAAAGAAAGTTATTTTTGCCCGATGATGTTTTTTTTTTCAAACAAGCCATTCAAACTAACCAAGTCTACCTTTGTAAGCATTTAATCATGTGTGTTTATGTAGCACACTTAAATGGGTGAGTGCATGTACAATATGTGAGGATGTATGTCTGTAAACAATAGTGGACTGAATTTTGTAATAAATTATCAGTAGACAAGTCAGAATATTTGATACACCAACTCTATAACGAGAAATATATATATACGTTACATATGCAAGGAATTAAGCATGAAAGGAATTTACGTCAGAAATTTAGTTCATGCAAAATTGTGAATATAAAAACCATTTAATAAATAGAACAAATATATAAAAAAAATATTTTTCAAAATAATTGCAACCCTGTCTGGGTACAAAAGCAATTACAAAAGTATCGAGCCGAAATTTTTACTCAACATTCTGTAGTTAATCATTTAATAAACAACATTTTGAAAGAATAAAAATATTAAAAACAACTCAAAATTCTATGAAATAGATATTGTGAATTTCTTTTAACCTAAAAATACAACTCTAAGGGCCATTATTACAACTTGCCGTTAGTTAAAGGCAGGATTTTGTCTGCAAGATAAATAGCTTTGTATTATTACAACTTTAATTTTTTATTGTTATTACTATTAATAATAATAATACTTAATGGATAAAAAAGTAATAAATAAAGGTTTTATAATGTGAAGCCATTTATCGGTCCGACAAAATCCTGCCTTTAACTAACGGCAAGTTGTAATAATGGCCCTAAGTGATAAAAAATCATATCATTTAAGTTGTAAATTGAAAAAAAAAAAAAATTTAAGAGTTTGTGTGAATACTTTCAAAGTAGCGCTGTTTCTTAAATGGTTGAAATTAGTGATGTGAATAATAAATATTAGTTTTTGTCCCTTATCACAACTATTCCACACTGGGCCATTATATCTATTTTATCGAACATAGGTATGGATATGTTTGAATATCTGGATGTGTTTGTACACTCCTCTCCACTTGATTAGCACACCCTTTATGCTGTCAATGCAACTGATAATAACTCAAAAAGCACAATTTATTGATGTGTAAACATCTATACGCGCAGGGGGGTAAATTTCTAATTCACAATACAATCACAAAAACAGCGTAATATGTTTTTTTTTTATTCATATTTCTTTATTTACAATATATCCAAGGATAATAAGCAAATTTGATTAGTTATTGATATATCACAGATATTGTGTATCTCCAGTGAGATACACAAGAATATTAATTATTACAATTTAATAATATTTACAGTGTTATTTTCATTTGTTTTTACATATTGAATAATGATTATTTACGGAATGGTAGATCTAGTATATGATTGCGTTTATGCCTTTTGATATCGCCTGTGCTATCTAATAAAGCTATTGCCACTGGATTAACATGGTTGCTTAGTCTCTGCAGGTATCTTTCACTTATGGTTCTGATTTCGTCTTTAACTGTTGATATAGAAAGATCTCTTTTGATTGCCTTATTTGTAATATACCATGGAGCGTTAGTGATAAGTCTTAATGTTTTTGATTGAAATATTTCAAGTATGTCAATATTCGAATTACTGGCAGTAGCCCATAATTGTAGCCCATAATTGTATACCGTATGACCACACAGGTTTTAATATAATTTTATATATCCATAATTTATTATTTAAGCTTAGCTGAGATTTTGGGCCTATAAGCCAGTAAAGTTTTTTGGTTTTAATTTTAAGTTGTTCTTGTTTATTTTTAATGTGAGCCTTCCAGGTGAGCCGCCTATCAAGAACCATTCCTAAATATATAACTTTTTCACTCGTTGGAATGGAAATACTATTTATAGTGATAGATGGGCAGTTATCTCGTCTCAATGTAAACGTTGTATGGTGAGATTTTTGAGAATTCACTTTTACATTCCATTTTCGTAACCAATATTCAAGTTCATTGATCTCATTTTGGACAAACGAAGATGCTTCTACAGGGCAGTCGCTTGTAGCAATAATTGCAGTATCATCTGCGTATGTAGCCACCATAACATTATCGAGGATCGGCATATTAGCTGTATAAATAGTGTATAAAATTGGACCCAGTACACTACCTTGGGGTATTCCAGCTTTTATTTCGTATAGTTCTGATCTTTCATCATTGTTTTTAACATAAAAATGTCTATCGGATAAATAACTTCTAAAAAATAGATAAAAAGGTGCAGGTAAAAACTTTTTAATTTTGTAGAGTAAACCCAGGTGACATACTCTGTCGAAAGCTTGCTGAATGTCGAGGAAGACTGCAGAACAATATCTTTTTTTATCTAATGCATCAGTTATAACATTGACAATTTGATGAATCTGCTCTGGAGTACCATGATTGTGTCTGAAACCAAACTGATGTTCCGGAATAATATTTCTGGATTCTAGACTCGGTGACAATCGCCGAAGGAAAATTTTTTCAAATATTTTTGAGAAAATGACTAGTAAACTAATTGGTCTGAATGATGTTGCCAAATTTTGTAGTTTGTTCGGTTTTGGAATCATTATGATCTCCGCACATTTCCACTGTGATGGAAAATGATCAAGCCTTATTATTGTGTTGTAAATCATAGTTAAAAACACGACACATTTATTTGTTAACTTACTAACAACTTTCGCATCAATTAGGTCATATCCAGGAGCCTTTTTTTTATTTAAAATTTTTATTTCCGCTTTAACATCGCTAGGTGTAAAAGATTTAATGGAAGGTCCATTTGCAAAGGACAGTCCAAAAAATCTAAAACTTCTTCTTGTTGTGTTGCTGTGTTAAAAGAAAACGGCACAAATGTGTTTTTTAAATGAATAGCAAAGGCGTCCGAGGTGGTTTTGTCAGTTCTACACCATGAATTATCTTCATTTTTTAAGATGATATTCCTTTTAGTTGGTCTTTTAAGAAATTTTGTAGCTTTCCATAGGAGATGTTCTTCGTATTTTGAATTATTTATATTCTCAAGAAATTGTGAGGTTTTCTCATTTTTATGTTCAACCAGCAAGGCTTTGAGGTCCTTGCAAGCTTTATTGAATAAACGTTTATCAAATATGTTCCTACTTATTTGCCATCTTTTCCGTAACCTTCTTTTTTGTCTAAGGAGTTGATGAATTTCGAGAGAAGTGTTAAAATTGCAGAAATGTTGTTGCGATGATTCATCTAATATGGGTGTTGAGAAATGCGCAGCTTTATTTATCTCGTTGGTGAAATATACTACTGCATCATCTAGTTCTAATTTGGTTTTAAGGCTTATATTAAGATTTACATTTTCGTCCAAATATTGTTGAAACAGGGGTATGTTTGTTTTTGATGACCAAATTTGGTATGCAGGAGTTTTCATTTTAACTGGAATGTTAAGATTAACTAAAACTGGTGTGTGATCTGAACTCAGATCGGAACTACTTTTAATTTCCAATTTATAGCTAGGTATACCATTGTAGGCAATAAAATCTAATAAGTCTGGGTTTTTTTGTGGATCAGTAGGCCAATACGTCGGTGTACCTGTCGATAAAGCTGAGAAATTATGCTTTGTTAAGCATTTATAAAGTTCACTGCCTATCGGATTTATTAATCTGGAACCCCACCATGGGTGTTTGGCATTGAAGTCTCCACCAACAAGAAATCATACACCAAGTGTGCTAAAAAAATCATCGTAATGTTGACATTTAACTGTATGTCGAGGAGGAAAATAAATTGAAGACACAACTAAATCTCCAACGTGACTTTTAATTTTAATGCATGTTGCCTGAAGATATTTTTCCTGTAAACCATTTAGAATGTCATATTTTATTTTTGATTTGATCAAAATTCCTGAGCCAGCGTGGGCTCTATTATCAGGATGGTTGGTATTTATAAAGTCATAACCATCAATTTTGAAGAAACTTCTGCTGGTAAAATGTGTCTCAGACACCAAAAGTAAGTCAATATAGTTTGTTTTAAGAAAAATTTCAATTTCTCTGATGTGATTGGTAATGCCATTAGCATTCCATACTGCTAAACGTAAATTTAAGGGCATAGTTTTGTCATTTATAATTGCATCATACTCAAAAGTTTGTTCGTTAATTCATTTTGTTTTTGAATGAGTGTTTCAAGGGTTTTAAACATATTTTGATCTTGTTGTACATTATTGTTTCTCAATGTTTGAGCATATGAAAACTGATTTTCTTCGAATTGGTAAATTTTCTGCGTTAAATTGATATTTTGCTTTGCGAATATTAATATTTTGTCTACGGTGTTCATATTTTCTTTTTAAAAGGTCTCTATAAACTCTACATCCTTTATAGTTCGCGGTATGTTATTGCAGACAATTTACACATTGGGGGTGTGAATTTTCCGGTTTTGGGCAATTTTGAGTGGGATGATTCAGTCCACATTTAACACAGTTAAACATTTTTCTGCAATATGTTTTGGAGTGGACAATTGTTGGCATCTGTAATCTGTATTTTAATTAAGGAATGATTTTTTTCAATGAGAATACAATCACAAAAACAGCGTAATATGTGAGCGTAAGATCTTACGCGTAACACGTAAGCATTAAGACAAATCGGTGTGACATGATTGTTTGGTGAAAAATTATGATATGTAATAACCTTTTTGTCGCTGTTTTCTGCATTTTATTTATTACCAGATGTTTACACATCTCTGTTAGAAAATTCGTACAGCGGAAATGTACCGGACTTGGTTTTTATTATTCTATTTTGTTATTCATTAGAAATATTGCAAACTTTTTGAGCCAGTTGAATATCACACGTAATTACATTATCAATTATCTATTAACACTTGGACTTTTGCGGTCAGTTAATCCTATACATTAGTACATTCACATCATTTTATTAAAAACAAAAATTAATAAAAACATAATAAAAACAGAAAAGCCTAAAATCCAAGCCTACAAGGATACAGGGTTATCTATTGCAAAAATATAAAAAAAAACTTAAGAAGTCTAAAGGAAGAATTCCGAATTTTTATATAATATGTCTTATTATGAAAAAAAAAAAACACGAAAGGCTGTACACATAGTTTGGTCTTTAACACGGACAGATTACTTATTTTGAAAAAAGTATCAAAAATAAGGCAAAAAAACTAATGTTAGTGTAACAACTATCGGGCGAGTTATTGCGAAAGCTGAGCATATAAAGAGAGTAAAAATATAAAAAATCTCCACTTAACATTGCCCTTAAGTCGCAACGCCACAGCTTTTACCGCGTTAACATGACAAGGACCACAGAGTGGCATCGTGTTGTCTTCTCCGATGATGATTTAATTTAGACGGTCTCGATGACTACAGCTATGATTTTCTTGATTTACGAAAAGAGAGCCATTATTTGGACCGTCTACAATAAGTCCGGATCAATAAGTACGTCACTTTTAGAATGAAACAGTTCTTTTGCAAAAAAAAAAAAATATTTTTCAACACTTAGTCCAACGTTTCTCCAATTTTTGTTACCCTTCCAAAAAATAGGATTTTTCGAAATTCACTTTTTTCCATTTAAAAATAATACCACGAGGTTGTATGTTTTGAACAGCTGTTAAACGCAAAGTAAATGACGGAACTTCTCAAAAATTTTACACTAGTCTACTAACAGGTGGTACTTGATGGGAGCAGTGTTGCATTTCATATAACTACGAGGGAAGTTTGAAAAGTCACGGACTCACGCAAGTGGGAGGTGTGTGCTATTGGGGAGCAATATCATACTACGGTGTGAACTGCAATTTTTGAAGACGACAATAAATGCAATGGTGTACGTTGGTGTACTACAAATGACCTTTCCATTCTTTAGCAATATATTTCAACCTCTGTCTTGGACGTATCAACATGTCAGTGCGTCAATCCACACTGCCTGGATGGTGAAATCCTAAAAAGAGAGCACCATGTGTGTTCTATTAATTAGTTAAAAATGTTATTGACACTAGAATCTGCTTTATTGTATTAGATTCAGAAGTGAGAAAGCTTCAATTGAAAACAATATTAAGCATCTGAGGTCTCTGGTTCGAGTAATGTAAAGGCCGGAAAAATATAGTTTTATATTTGCTAATCCAGTTTCGAGGGGTGTATATATGTTATAATTATTAATATTATTTTTTGTTGTAATCACAATTAAAGAATCGACTATTTTTGAAATGCTGTCCACCCTATCATACAAACACATAGCCATGTTTTGTAGCTGTATGTGTGTGTGTGTGTGTGGATTCTTTTCTTTTGTTATAATTATTAGCAAGATGTATGCGTGGCATGCGTACCATATCAAAAATGCTAAAACATTACAGTGAATTATTATTTTAATTTTAGCGCTATAACTTGTACTTGTGGTTATTAATGTGACATTTCATAAAACAACAATACTTAATAGAAAGGTATGTGCTGTTCATATGCCAAAAATGTTGCTCAAAAGTATGCAGTACATACATACTCGAACACATTAGTGCTGTTTTTATTGTATAAACACAAATATTTCTGTGTTTCTTTTCATTGGAGTTGATTTTCGTTGGTAATTATGGCGCTCAGAGTTTTCATAATTAAAAAGAAAAGTGTTTGATGTTAAGCAACCTACCAAGTCAGTGTCCATCAGAGCAAAGGCTAAACATTCAGTCAGAAAATTAATAAGCAGAAATAAAAAATTTTCGCGCGGATTATTCAAAAAATGATTCAGGTTCTTAATAATAAACCCCTCACCTTAGCCAAAGCAAAAAAACAACAATATCAAAAAAAAAAAAAACAAAATATATAATTGGTATCAGTAACAGCCAAACTGTTTGTTTTAAACATTTGTATATACATACATATGTATGTATAATATATAAACGTTTCAATTTGTTTTTGTATTTCTTTTTTAAATTAAATTGCAACAACATCATAAATCAGTGGCAAACAGTTGTCGTTTGTTGACGTTTAATAAACACCATATTTGGTTAGCCATGATGTTTTAAGCCATTTTTAATTTATGTCAATATATGAACATGATTTAAAATAAATATGGTATTTTTTTTATTTGGTCTCTTACACAATACAACAATAAAGACAACCAGATTGGCCGATATTGTTGAGTATTTTTATGAGAGTGCGGACAGCTGCTAGCAACTTAATGGTTATTAATATAGCAAAAAATATATTTTCATATATATATGTATATATACTTATGTATATGTGTACTTAATAGGCGTGAATTTTGGAAAAATTTTCATCAACTCAAGAAAATATACACACAGATTTATTAAAACTTAATGAATTCAACATTAACATCATTTACGAGTGCATACACATAATACAAAAACATACATATCAAAATGCAGTAAGAATATTTTTTCCCAATTTTCCCAACAGTAGAACAAAACCCATACATACACATATAACTGATGTTGATGGTGATATTGGTTTCGTTGGATGGTTGATTTTAATGTTTTCATTGAGATTATGCAAAATGGTATCAAACGTATTATTTTTAGTTCGTTAACTTTCAGAATACATAATATTCACACTGCTTGAAATTCAATTCAAAAAAAAAAAAAGAAGAAAAAAAGCTCAAATCTTTTACACTCTAATGTTTGAATTTTTTGGTGTTACCACACAGATTGTTTGTCAAAATGCAATTCAAGTTTGTCGGTTTGGGGTTGCTCTGTATGTAGACAGAGAAGGTATATGTACATGCTGATGATGATGAATTTAGCTTATTAGCTTTGCTAATTTGACCAAGGAATTTTTAATGAATTTTTTCCTCCTTTATAACATTACTTACAGTAACATTGAGTTTCAAATTTAAATTAAATTTTTAAGGAAATTCTTCGAAGAAATTAAAATAAAGAACCGAAATACACTTGGTATTACTAATTAAGTAAGCGTAAAAATATCTAATTGCCTCTAAAGACCGAAAAAAAAACGTTTGAACTTTTTTTTTTTACATTTTAAAATTACATGAAGCGCGCCACTTAATTTATAAAGCAATAAAAAACTGTTGGCTTATTATCAACAAAACTTATTATCATTATCAGTTGTTCCTTAGAATTTCTTTAATGATTTGAATTTCATCAGAATGAAACTCGACGAATTCCATTCGAATCCAACCCAAAATGTAGATGATTTTGTACTGCCTTATTCGCTACAACACGAGTTGTAACGTTTTTAGTTGACAAACAATCAACACCTGTGGGTTTTTTTTCGTACTTTATAAAAAACATATAAAAATTGTTGATGGAAACGGAAATTATTTTACGGATTAAACTTCAAAGTGTGAAATAAACGGGGAAAAAAATCATGTTTATCTACTGACTAAAAATAAAAAAGCGAAAATTAGGAAAATCTTAAAAAATGTAATGGATATAAAAGGGAAAATTTTAAACATTTTACGCTTGGAAAAGTTAAAAAAAATAAGAAGAAATAGAAGATAGCAAGGCTAAATGATAAAAGGGTGCTTTTATGCAGACCACCATTATTAAAGTAACAATCTCAGTTTCCAAGGGAAGAAATAACTTAAGATTTTTTTTATTAAATCTACTTGTCTCAACATACTTTTCTGGATGACTGGAATAATAAGTGCTCCTAGTGTAGGCGGTAAAAGTTATTTTGGAACAGTTACCGTTTTTTTTAATATGCAAACTAATGGGACAGAAAAAAATACGAAAGGGAATATAAGAAGAATCAGTAAAAAGATTATATCGAATTTTGATACTAACTTTATATTCTTAATACGCGCAGTAGCATCGTATATAAAAATACAGCAAAAAGTTTGTACGTATGTAACCCATGCAAGCTCCAATCGGTTCAGTTGTTTTTCAAAAAGCTTGGGATTTTCTGATTTTATTGGGAAGTTTTTTGACACGTCCTAACCACCTAGCTTTCTTACCAACTTCAATACAAGGAAGGAATTAAGGAATTATTCCTTATTTGTTTGAAAGTTTTAAACTTTTTGTTCTCTGTACAAATTTGTTCTTTCCAACGGATTTTTTTTATGTTAACGTCGCCATATAACTATGAACCACGCCCACTTCACCGCCCCCTTTTTTTAAATTCAGATACTTACTTATACCACTAACAATGTTTGCTATACAAAATACTTTTTTTGTAATATGTATTTACCTAAAGTTTTATACACTTTTTATCTACAGGTAAGGTAGTCATACATTTTTTTATTACCAAATCACCATTTTTCGCCCCATTTTACCTTAAATTATAATTAATCTGCTTTCAATCTATATATATAAAAATGAATGTGTGTTTGTTCGTGCTTTATAGGAGGCCAAACCCCTAAACCGATCTTCCTGAAATTTTCACAGCGTGTTACTGTGACTCTGGAAGGAATAATATGCTATATAAATTTTTGATTGGACAAAAGGGCGGTGCCACGCCCATATAAGCCAAAACTTTAAATCGTCATATCTCGGAAATTTTTTGACCTACAGCGGTCATATTTGGTACATATGGTATTGCCATGAACAGAATTACATACCGGAAGAAAAGTGGGCGGGACCACGCCCTTTTTTAGAAAAATAAAAAATCGTAATATCTTCTAAACTACTGGAAGGATCGTCATGAAATTGTCACAAAAGGATATTTTTGCGAAATACTAAGCCCTTAACTATATAAAGTTGTTAGTGGGCAAAGGGGCGTGGGCCTGCCCATATAACCCAAAATTTAAAATCGTCATATCTCGGCCATTTTTTAACCTACGGCGATGATATTTGGTATATATCGTATTGAAATTAATAGAAATAGTACTACAAGAAAACTGGGCGGGACCACGCCCTTTTTAGAAAAATTAAAATTCATAATAACTTCTATTAAACCCTTGACTATATAAAGTTGTTAGTGGACAAAGGGGCGAGGCCCCGCCCATATAACTCAATATTTGGCATGGATTGATTTGCTTAATAAGGTGTTTTCTTAAATAGGTATACATTCCATCGAAAGTCGGCGGGCCACGTCCCTTTGTTTCCGATTTGTAGGAAGCCAGACCTGTACACCATTATTCCTTAAACTTTCACAGTGTGAAACTTTCACTCACTACACACAATTTTTTATATTCGATTATTGATGTGCCAGGCTTTCCACCACATGTGCTACAACTCAAAATTGGAGTGCCCATTATTTTACTGCGCAATATCGATCCACCACGGCTTTGCAATGGCACTCGACTTGTAGTAAAAAAAATGGTAAATAATTTAATAGAAGCGACCATTATAACAGGAAAATATAAATGAACAGATGTACTTTTGTAACGCATTCCAATGATCCCAACTGATTTACCATTCGACTTCAAACGATTACAGTTTCCTGTTCGATTAGCGTTTGCGATGACTGTTAACAAAGCTCAAAGTCAATCTCTTCAAGTTTGCGGCTTAAATTTAGCAAATCCATGTTTCTCGCATGGACAACTTTATGTTGCACCGACTTATATGTTTATGCTCCAGATGGACAAACTAAAAATATTTACATCCTAGAGCATTGCAACATTTAATTAAATAAATAATATTTTGTTAATGTATAAATATTTTTTTTTTATTTTCTTTTATTTTATAACGATGAGGGGTAGCTAGTATTATATATAAATAAGTGTGAAGATTAAAATCCATTTTATAAAACTAATTTGGAGTAACGAAGAACTTTGCGAGAGAACTTATAAATACTGAGTCCTCATTGGAACTCTCATCAGATCACACACCAGTTATTGTTACTATTTTTAAACCCAGAGAAATTGTGCCCCCGAATAGTAATTTAGCGCCAACAAGTATATAAGATCGGTAAAAGTATAGAAAGTTTCTCAGTGCCCATTGTACGGATAGGTTACCACTAAGAACACAAGATGATATTGACCTGGCTATTGTTAACTTTGAACAAAACCTCAAAATAACTTCTCAACTTGCCGGAAACCCCCCCAGAAGGCAGTATAAAACTTGTTCGGTAGATGTCGAGCAGGTATTAAATGAAAAAAGACAAATTCGAAGAGAGTGGAAACTGTACAGATCTCCTCAACTTAAGCAACAATTGAAAGCATGTACATCAAATTTAAGAAAGTTGCTTGAAACCCAGAGACATGATAATTTAAACAGATATCTCGAAAAATTAGTTCCGACTTCAAGAACTGATTACTCGTTATGGCTAGCTACAAAAAATCTTAAAAGACCCGTTGTACGTAAACCACCATTAAGAATGCAAAATGGAGGCTGGGCTAGAAATGATATAGAAAAAGGTAATCTATTTGTTGAACATTTGAAAAAAGTGTTTACTCCGAATATAATAATAATTAATAATATATCTTCGAAAAATATTAACGTTTTATCTGGAGTTCCGCAAGGCAGCCATCTTGGACCGCTTTTATTTCCACTATTTATAAATGATTTACCGCAGGTTATTCAGTTTCCAATATTTCCTGATATATGCTGACGATGTAAAAGTCTTTATGAGTTATAACCAATATTCCGACCATAATTATCTTCAAAATGATTTTGATTCATTTCACTCATGGTGCATTTTAAATTTAATGGAGCTGAATCTTAAAAAGTGCAAATATATGCGTTTTGTTCGAAAAAGACCAATATCTGTAAATTATGTGTTGGGCGGCTTTCAACTGGAAAAAGTCGATAACTTTTTAGATCTTGGCGTTTTATTAGATTCAAAGCTTAGTTTCGTTCCTCATATTACAATTACAGTAAACAAAGCCAGAGGAGTACTTGGTTTTATAAAACGTTGGTCTAAAGAGTTCAATGATCCGTATGTAACAAATACACTATACACGTCACTTGTGAGACCGATTTTGGAATATGCCTCTATTATATGGGACCCTATCTATCAAACTTATATTGATAGCATCGAATCGGTGCAAAAACAATTCCTACTATTCTGTCTTCGCAGCTTAAATTTTAACTAATTAAATCTTCCGTCGTATAACAGCAGACTCACCCTTGTTAAGCTGCCAACCTTAAAAAGCCGCAGATCTATGCTAAACGTTTCGTATCTTTTGAACATAATTAATGGCGATGTTTGTTCTGGTTTCCTGATCAACAATATTTCATTTAACATCCCCAAGCGACCAACAGTGTTACCCAGAATAGCATTGAGAATAATATTTTTTTTATATTTAACGCTATATTACGCCTTGAATATTATCCCTCAGAATGGAAAGTTTCGCTCGTTACCATGGTACCCAATCCAGGTAAAGATCACACAATGATCGATTTGTACAGGCCAATCAGTTTATTGTCAAATCTGTCAAAATTGTTGGAGAAAATACTAGTAAATAAGCTTACTGTAGCTGTAGATCAAAACAACGTCACCCCAGCACATCATTTCGAATTTAGGCGAAGACAAATCACCATTAAGCAAGTCCATATGTTAGTCAGCGCTATAAGAAAAGCCTTTGATGAAAAAAAAGTACTGCTTTGCTCTCTTTATTGACGTTTCGCAAGCTTTCGATAAATTAAAACGTTGCTGCCCCCAAACGTTCATAATGGAAAGCTATATAATTAACAGGAAATTCTCAATAAAGGAGAGCAACTTTACAAGCCCCCCTCAGCATATAAAAGCTGATGTTCCACAGGGCAGTATTCTTGGCCTGCTCCTTTACATCCTTTATACAGCGGACATGTCAACTAATGAAAACACGATTACTTCAACCTTTGCAGATGACATGGCAATTTCGAGTATTCACGAGGACCCCTCAACAACATCTACACTTTTACAACGACATGTTTTTCAATTGGAGTGCTGGTTACACAGATGGAAAATAAGAATAAATGAACAAAAATGTATCCATATTACTTTTACGCTCTGAAGAGAAACATGCCCTCTAATCCGAATAAACAATCAGCAAATACCGCAACATTCTGATGTAAAATATTTGGGACTTCATTTTGACCGCTGCACAGTGGCGCCATTTGAGTTTTTTCGTTGCAAAAATCATATCTTTTGAACCGAATAACATAATTGAACAGTTTAAACAGCATATGATAGATAACTGTTCAGCCTATGAAATGAGCGTTTGGAAAGGGTGCTATTTGATGTATTTTCATCGAAGTTTTGATGTATTTTCATCGAAGTTTTCCTCCTCTTGTAGTAGGGTATACGCCAGTTTTAGCAAAAACTCCATACACCTTATCCTTGCGTGCAATGGTGACAGTCCATATTCGTAATTCTCCTCGATTGTAGAATCGTTTAAATTACCAAAATTCTTCTGACTCTTTTTGCAAATCGAGCATGACAATGTTGAGGTTGTTCCTGTCAGTTCGTTTACGACTTTTCCGTCAACCATGGTCAGGTGGAACTCGTAATTGCATTCAATATATTTTCCTTCTCCAATTTGCAGCTTTGTAGGCTTAATCTTGCTTATTTGTTCTTCAATGTCCTTCACCGTGGTCTTTATGAGTTCTGCCGATTCCCTTGCAAACTGAAACATTATTGGTCGGCAATAATGCACTGATGACGGACGTGGATTTTTCCAGTGTAGGGAAACATCAGATTTAGCCGCAAAGGAACAACAGATGCCATAAACATATTTCCGTCCGATATTGTAGCGTCATCGGAAGATATCCTTTGCTTATAAACGCTTTGTCCGGATGATCCATCGCAGCCCCATTTGCTGATCAATGTCAATTTCTCAGGAAGAATTTTCACCTCATTTTCAGGAAGACTCTCCAACAACCGTTTTGCTGTATGGCCCATGAGATCCTGCAGATTGGCTTTCACAGAGACTTCCGTAAACTCCGTATGCAATGGTCGTGAATTTATTTTGGCTTGCGTAATATGCTTGTATCCTGGTAAAACGTCAGCCCCGTGTCGCATCAAGGATGCCCGTAGTATCTCATATATTTCTTTGGAAAGTTGTAAGTCCATAAACAAGGCCAAGTCTTCTTCGGAACCATACTTTTTAATGTGTGCGTTTGTGGGCGTGGGAATGCTTTCCTTAATCCTTTTTAGTCGCAGTGGGCTTGCATCAGCAACAGATTTTGTAATCTGCGACCTAACTCTTTCACTATCCTTTGTATATTTAATAGACAGCGCGTCCGATAAATGCTTCGTGGTCAAGTCATTGGTGGCATCGGCAAGTTTCCTCTTTCTTGTGAAAATTGAACACTCCTCAATACTTTTTTTTGGCCTTCCTTTTGCTCCTCTGGTTGATGTGGTGGGTTTATCTACTGCCAATATATCCAGGATGGTGTCTTCATTAAGCCAGTCCTCGTATTTGGAGTTGAAGTTCTGAATGGTTCGATTAGATTTCACCCATTTTGCCTTAATATTTGCATATATCAGATAAAAATTATTTTTTATAATTTCGCTTCTCTCAATATTTCCGTATAAGCTATCAAGTTCTTCTAAAGCAGCTTCCGTGAAAAACTTTGGTGTGGTTGACCTTCTGAACAGTTCAAATAATTTTAAATTGTTTAACGCCATGGTTTCAGTACTTGTTGCGCCGACTTTCAGTCGTAGACTAATCCAGGCATTATGCTTATTTTGCAATACATAGGCTTATGCTACCATGCCTAAATATTTACCTGTTCCCTGCATACATATGGATTTAGGCTGAATTATGCAATTTTGATATTATGCTCGTGTCTAAATAAGATTTGTGCCTTCCTGGAGGGACCATAAGTCAATACTGTTCTTGACCATTTGTACTCCAAAGTAATTTTTAAGTGAGGTGCGTACCTGCGAATTTCAAAATATTGGGAGTAGACTTTTAGAATATTGGGAGTAGACTTTGGCAGAGGCTCACAGGTAGACAACCGACTTAAAATGCAATTTTCAAACTATTAGATCAAACCACTGTCAGTCAAAACATGTAAGGGATGCACGCCATACAATTTCTGAAACCATGTCTTTTTAACCTTTTTTACCTCTAGAAGCCAAACGGGCACGTACGGGCAGATAAAACCTTTTGAATTATGTAAAGAAATAATCAAAGAACATGTTTTGCAAATATGGCAAATATAGAAAAATATAGATTTTTTTATTTTCCGTCAAAGTTGAAAAATAGTGAAAAAACGGATAGTTTTTGAATAGTGATTTACCAGGAGAAACACAAAGCAAACAGTTACTTTTTTTTATCATTTTACATTTAATAAATACATCAATCAATACAAACAAAAAATAAGGCGATTCGTTACCTATTTTTCGTGATATTACACCTGAAATCGCAACAGATTGACTAAAAATTGTGTGTTTTTTTGAAAACAGAAAGTCGGTCAACTTTGAACGGTTATATCTTCTAAACTAAAAATGTGATATTATTAAGAGTAGCATATTTGAAATCGTTGAAAAGTTTCCTATAACATGGGTTTATTCGTCGGCGCACATGAAAATTTTGATTTTTGCAACCTGGTTTGCTCTACGGGCGCCACTGTGCGCCGCACAGTGGGGCTTTTTAACGTTTTTCGTTGCAAAAATCATAACTTTTAAACTAATTAAGGTGCTGGCGGAGGGTGGTAGGTTCACAGGGGACTTCAGTATATCCTATCAAAGTTCAATATTACTTTGGTGCTAAAATTACATATTGCAAATATAAAGATAATGCGCTGAAATTTGGAACTTTTTGACCCAAAGACGAACCCTACTTAAATTTTTTGGAATTAGCCCATGTTTGGAGCTAGTCCTAATACAAATTTTCCTTCAAAATTGGTTTTAGTGTAGCAAATGTTATTCTATTCCGATGAAATTTGAATAATAAGGGCTTATTAGGTCAGTGACGAGATCTGTAAAAAATCTTTGAAATCGGTCCACGTTTGGACCTAGTCCCCGTACAAATTTTCTTCAAAATTTGGTTAAAATGCCACAAAAGTTGACAAATTTGCTAATTTCCGTATTATATTTAAAAATTTACAAAAATAGTGCAAAAAAACAGTGTACAATTTTAATGAAATCGGACCACTTTTGGATCTATTTTCCCGATTTTTTTTGTAAAGAAAAACACCCAAAGTCCACAAAATTCCAAATTACACATTGAATTTTTGTTAATTAACCACTCAAAAGACTTATAATTTCACAATACATATTGTTTAAATCCGAAAGTCTAGAAAAAAAATAACATGTTCAACTAATATTAAATTTTTTATTAATATTACGATACACATCTTTGAAATATTTTTAATATTAATATTATATTAAGTTATTAAGTATATTTTTTTTTTAACTAGTATCATTTTTTTATTGTTAGTTCTCTTTAAAATAGTCATTAACATTTGGAGCGATATCTAATAGACTTAACATATCGGAGCTATAATTATGTTCTTCCAAATCCTTTCGAGATCTTACATGTCTTCGTGATGAAATTAGTGGGTCTGAAAAGGCCGCCAACATATTGAAAAGGTCCTCATTATTCGTTGTTTTAAATTTCGTTGTTTTACATTTTTAAGTGCAAATTTTTTATTACGTTAAATTAATTTTTTGAGCTGGCATCAGGTCAAAAGTTTCTAATTGTTGGAAAATACATACATTGTAAATTTTCGACCTTTAAAAAATAATCTAGGTAGCGCTAGCAAATTTTGATTTATTATTTTTTTTTTTATTTTTGAGTGTAAATTCCTTATTATATTGAATTCATTAACAAAATTTGAACACTGAAAATTTTGGGCCGCTCAAAAATAATACAGGTAGCGCAAGCGAATTTTTTATTGTGCTGAATTCATTAATAAATTTGCAGTTTTTATTATTGCCAATACATAAAAATTACAAAACATTAAAAATCCTCTAAAAACACTTCGCCATCCTATCAAAATCAAAATAAAATATGAAAAAATTAAAATTTCTGTTTTCAAGCACCAAAAAATTCGTGAAAAATAAGATAAAAATCTGCAAAAATACGATAATATTTGGTATTTTATAACCTTTAAAATAAGCCATATAACTTTAAAATCGATTAATTTTTCACTGAGCTTTGGCAAAACACGTCTACATCTATCCAGTGTATGTCAAGATGTTTTTACAACTTTATGGTTGTTGCGTGCAGATATGCAAGTATTTGCAGCCAAGTTCACTTAAACTTTTTAGAGTATTGTATTAGCAAACCATTTTAGGTAATATCTAAGTAATTATATTTACAAATTTTTAGTTCTATTCTATCAAAATAGAAAAAATTACAAAATATAATATATTTGAAAAACTGAGACTGTAGAAAAAGTAAATGACCACATAACATCATTTGTATTTTGTTTTATAGAAACTAAATAACCCTTTCAAACGACAAAAGCATTATAATCGGTTCACTAGTTTGCCTACAATCTGATTTGAAAAAGGATATTTTTCAAAAAATTTTGCGCCTTTTTCTAAAAGCTAAAAAAATTCCAACTTTGCGAGCTCCGAAGCTCTATCATCCATAATTTTCATCCGATTTTAAAACCGTTGGCAAAATTGCACTTTACGGGGCGCACCGCCAAAAAAAAAAAAAGGAAAATGACCCCTCCTGGAATTAATCCGGAGATTACGAAAATTGATACCAGAAGGGGGGAAAATGCCCCTGGGCGAGCCCAGGAGGCCCCAAAAAGGGACCCAAGAGCATTAAGAAAATAGAATAATTTTTGAATACTGTTGTTGTTTTTTTGTAATTTTTTCGAAAAGGAAAAAAAAATTTTTTTTTTTAAAATTTTATCGATGCAGGTTTGACAGATTATACGAGGGGGTGCTTTAATACCATGTGAGATAAGGCCATGATGACTTTATCTCTCATTCAATAGGGAGATAAAGTCATTTTTTTCATTTGAATGGGAGATAAAGCCATCATGGCCTTAGCTGACATTAGCAATATTAGAAAATGGCTTTATCTCTCATTTCAGTTTTCTTATTTTTATAATTAAGTTTTGAAATCTGGCTTCGCATACTAAAGTTTTCCTGCGTGGCGGCCTGTGGCCGCGCTTAAGGGTTTTCTCCTCCAGTAGGACGCGGTAGGTGGCTTCGCTGAATAAAGTTTTCCTGCGTACGTCACAGGAATAAAAAAAATGTGTTTTATAAACAAGATTTATACCTAATACCGTCAATAGTTTTCATTTTACTACATTTATACCTATTACCAATAATAGTTTTATTTGTAATAGAATCGCGTGAGAGGCATTTTCCCCCTTCTGGTATCGATTTTCTTAATGCTCTCGGATTTCCCTTTCATTTGAATACCCACACTTATAAAATGGATAAGGCCCCCAATGTTAGGGGGGGGGGGCTGGGGAAACTTGGGACCACGCCCCAATTTTTTTTATTTTTTTTATCTCCATAAAATTTCCGGAAGTTTGAGTACCCACATGATTTTTTCGCAATCTTGGGTCCCTTTTTGGGAGAAATTTCCTCCCTTCTGGTATCGATTTTCGTAATCAGCGAGTGATTTTGATTAGGATAGGGTCAAAAACGCAATTCAGCCAAACCGTTTATTGATTCCTAATCTGTGAGAAATCCTCTATCATATACATTCATTGATTTTACTGAATGCTTCTATCAAATTTTTTATTTTTGCCACGCTATTTGGGGAAGGGCGCCACTGTTCGCCGCCTTACTTGGAATAAACACATAGAATCAAAATTAACACAATGAAAATTAAAATTAGTTCAACTTACGTGGCTAATTGGCAGAAATTCAAAGCTAAGTCTTGATTGCAAGTTATTGGTATATAATTCAAACATGAAACCCATTTGGTGCTATGGTATACAGTTATGGGGAACCGCTTCAACTTCTAATATAGAGAAAATACAGAGATGCTAAAATAAGATGCTTGATTACCCGCGCCCCATGGTACGTGAGAAACTCACAATTGCATAGACAATTAAACGTACCCCTAGTTAAAGTCGAAATTATGAAAAACTGTTCAAGCTACTTGCAAAAACTAGAAACTCCCCGAATCTCTTAGCACGTGACATTCTCAACAATCGCATCCACCAACGTCTAAGAAAGAGAGAGACTGCAGATCTTATAATAAATGCTTGAGGTTATCTAAGCCAATGAATATTTATTTATTTCGAATTTATGTCGAAACAATAAATTTTTTCTGACACTGGCCGGATTTAATAAGTTAAGTATTAGTTCTAAGATTTGAATTATTATTGTTAGTTCACTATGTGAAGATCCAATAAATAAAAATGCATGAGAAAAAAAAATAATAATAAAACTAGTTAATAAAATCACTACTAACTTAATTCTTGTTGTCCGACTAAAAATTTAAGTTGATAATAAATACCTAAAAATTAATATACTCAAACGAAAGAACCAACAACGCATTTATCTTCAAAACATAAAGATAAAGGGTAAACGAAATTCGTCCTGACCGAAGAATTTAACTTTTAAATCAATTCAATATCTTTTTTTTTTTTATTTGCATACGGAAAAATTTTTAAAATGCAAATATTTTTATTGTCATTGTTGTAGAAATTTGAACAATCTTTTACAAAGGTCTTTTTTACTCAATGAAGTATCTTCTAAAGCAGTAGCAGAAAGAATAAAGGAATTGCTTGCATAAATAACAAACTACATGAAACTACAGACAAACTGGAGCACAATCTACAAAACAATACACATACAATATTATCTTTCTTAAAAACAATGAAAAAAAAAAACAAAAAAAAAAAGAATCCTTTTGTACACAAAGTGAAAAGACTCCTACTAAGGCGGCATTGGCTACTGTATGTAAGAGCCACTAACATCACACAACGATGGACGATGGACCAGCAACAGCAACAACAACAATATGTAAATCTTAAAGTTAGTTTTTGAAAAATTATTATCGAACACCTGTATAATATGATCGTTGCCAAACAACCAACCAGCCAACAATCGAACCAATATCAAAAACATACTTATCTGGCCCGGAATAAAACAACACTGTACGTTATTTCTTAGCAAATGGAACATGAACTGAACGCAAAGTCTGTCTCTTTTAAAAGCTTAAAACCAACATTTCCGAGAATATTTCAAATGGATTTGCATATAAATAGCTTTAGAAGACATATGATAAAATTCGTAGTACAATACGACTACAGCATAAATATTGTTTTTACTGTTAAGGAATTTTCTCTTCAGTTTCAATGTTGTCACTTTTTCCTTGTTGTAAGACGATGAAAAAACAACTAGTAAAAACTGACCACAGTCAACATAAAAAACTACAAATTTTACATACAATGGAGTACAGAGTGACAGTGGAAACATGTCTAAGCACACCAGAAATTATGTATATTTATATATTTTTTTTTTTACTTTGTAGTTGCTGTTACTGTTACTGTGTGGCAAATGCTAAATATTCTTTGTGTTCCTCTCGTGTGAAAACATCTTCTTTCGAGTTGTGATGTAAATATTTGTTGGCTAAGAGGAAGTAAGTTTTGTTGTGCTTTAAATGTCACTGTTCAAAAAGTGTCGACCATGGGGAATTAATTATTTTAAAGAAAATTCATAATAAAAAAATCTGGTTAGATTAGATCTTGATAGCTTTCTGAATTAGAACGGGGTATAACTAGAAGTGAATGATCATTACTGAAGTTCAACCACGAATTTCAAACAAATTAAAATTCATGTCCTTCAAAAAGTTTAAATCCCAGTTCATATTTAAGGCTTAACATTTACAATAGTTTTCACACTATTCTACAACTGATAGCCTTCAGTATGTATGTATGTTAAGAATAAACAAAAAAAAATGTTTAACTTTTCACACCCTTGTTTCGAATGGCATCTAAGATTCTTAACTTGTCCTTTCGACCACTATCATCACACAAACCTCAATATGGTTTATCACTTGTTTACTTATGCAGAAACTTGGGATGACTTACAAATTTGAGAAGTGGTTATACTCGTATATTTGTATGGGTGAGTGTTATTATATTGTAAAACTAAACTTTAAGTAAGTAGTTGCACTCGTATTGTTGTTTAGTCAAGGAAAGTTTATTGAGGTCGAACTAATCGAGATGACTTCGATAAATACTTTTGCCACAAATTATTATAAATTGTTACCGAAAAGACAAAAGACATAAGATAATAAAGCGTTAAATAACCAAAACCAAAAAAAAGTCTGCAATTACATGGGTGCTGTTGTCAAAGGATAAACTGATAACGAAAATGTCAATTAGTAAGTCATTTAGTTAATGTTAAAGGACTTAAGTTATTTTAAAGGTTTATAGTACCATATAGAGCAACAACACAATAAGTGTTGAACATTTTTCATGACCGTAATCTATTGAGGAAAAATAAAATCAAATCACCAATAGCATATGCATTTTAGAGCATGAAGTATTTAAACGGTTTAATAAACAAAACATGTGGTATAAAATATGTCGTTTTCATTCCGGAGAAGGAAAATGTAGGCGAAACGTGCTGGACAAACTTTTATAATAAAGTCTAAATGAGTGATATGTAAAACATACTGTTTCTACTAACTACTTCTACTAACTACTGCATACAAAGTATATGATGTGATGATGTATGTATAAAAGTTGAAATTACATCATGTCTTCTCCGCCCTCCAAAAAAAAAGTTTGTAATTTCAAATAAAGAAAGAGTGTCATACACTGTATACGAATTGGTCGAATTTCACATGAGCTAAACATTTGTTTGTTTAGAGTGTAAGTAGGAATACACACAGAAAACAGATTCTTTGTTTCTAATGAATTTATTGACAAGCGAATCTTAAAACAAGTAAGAGTGTTAAATTCGGCTATGCCGAATCTTTGATACCCTCCACCTGGGTTTTACGTTTACATTAATATCTGGACTTCTTGCACTATTTGTAACAAATGTATATAAAATATTTGAGTATGTAAACACTTTGATAAACCTATTACTGAATTATTACAACAAATGCTCTGAATTTTCAGCATTTTATAGAGGTGTCTACATATATTAGGTCATAAATTGGCACAATGACTCCCGATTTATCCCATTTTAAATACTAACCTGATCCAGATAATTACAAACAATATTAAGTTTAACCAGGTAAATGGTTTATTTTGTAATTTTCTTTTTAATTTAAATTTTTTAATATAAAGGTGCATTTTATTTTTTACAAACCTTTTCAATTTTCCAGACCTATTAGTATAGGGCACATTTGTGAGTCCGCAAAGATCAACTTTCAACTCTTACTACTTTTTATTGTATTAAATCTATCTTTGTGTCTTTAAATTAATTAAGATAATTAAGATGAAAATATTTAACAAACTGTTTTTTTTAGTTAATATCTGAACATTTTACTGATACAAGACAAAACTAAAACTGCCAAAAATTTCAGTCAAAACTATTTTGATTGTATTTGTTAAATATCGCATAATTTTTTTCAATTTTAAACTTTAAAGTCTTTTTAAGTCTGGTAATAACTCTATAATATGAAGGAAGTAAATATGTGGATTCTTTAATAACAATGACAAGTATAAAAAAACACTTTTTTGTGCATTACATTAAAATATTATAAATTTGAACATAATTAATTTTAGAAACATAATTAATTTTAGAAAAATGTCCGATTCGTTTTTCGATGATGCTGAAAACATATCAAAGAAATACAGAACATAAATCAGATCTAAGTATACATGCTTATAACCACTGCTATAAAAAATCTTTTAAAACCAACAGTATTGCCATAATTTGAAATTGTAAAGATGCTAAATTGCAAAAAAAAAGATGCTTAAACGTACTGGATGCTAAATTCTTTTTTCAAATTTCATTACCTTTATACTGAAAAATTATATACTTATTTATAAATTCTTTGGTTTTTAAATCGAAAAATTAATATAAAACATATGTTTCGATTTATATTTTTTAAATTTTAATTAAAATTATTTTGGATTTCATCTGAAATTTTTATTAACATCAAATTGAGTTTATTTTAAACTTAAATTAAATATTATTAATTTTAGAGGGATTTTTTTTTATTTAAAATATAACAGAAATTACATTATCAAAAGATACGATTATATTAGAATAATTGGTTTATGGAATCTAACATTTCTGTGATGTCTTCATCTTTAAGTTCTTCTTGGCTCTGATATTTTTCTGACGATCGACTCTTATCAACGACATCGGTATATTGTAAGTGTGACAGCACCGATTTTTCAATTTCAATCCTTCATTTATACGTATTACAGAACATAACAACTCGGATTTTATTCTGTTCGAAGTTTGCTTTTAACTAAAGCCATTAAACTAAACAAACGTTCAACTTCGGCTTTTGAGAAAGACAAAACTAATATAGACAATACAAATATTGATAACTCCTAAAATGGATTTTCGCCAATAGAATTTTTCAATCCATAAAGAGGTTGTATTCAGTGTTGTATCCCAGTTTTGTTCTTTGATATAACTCCATTGGATTTGAATTTTTTCTGTTTCAGATGATATAAATTTAAACTCTTCTAATATATTGGTTATCTGTTCTTTTACCCGATTTAATGTGTTTTGTATTGAAAATTTTGGCATTTTTTTAATACAATAATATTTTTTGGCAATCGACTTTCAAATTCATTAAAAACTGTTGTTGGTGTTTACATTCTTCTATTTCAAAATGTTTTGTTATATTTGTTGAAAGAAACGAGCAGAGTGGTAAAAGGAGTAGTACACAAAATTACTGTACTACACTTTGAGAAATAAAAACATATCAATACCATTAAAATTATATATTCAAAAATTATGAAAAAAAAATATAAAAAAAAGATGTTAAAAGCAACTTTTTATTAATAAAAGATTCTAAGTTAGCATCTAGCATCTTTTGATAAATTTTGGATGCTAAACGACAAAAAAAAATTGCTAAATCTAGCAACTAAAAAGCTAAAACGGCAACACTGAAAACCAAGAACAAATATTCTGTTTGAGTTGTAACATCTCATTTGCAAGCCATTTTAATTAAGCTGCGTTCACACTATGTGTTTTGCTTGTGTTTTTCTTATTGTTTTAGCACGTGCAATTTGTACACATAGTGTGAACCCTTTCAAAAACTGTTTATGTACAACACATTTGGCAAAACATATGTAAATTTTTCAATTAGAGCAGGTTCTATTTTGGCATGACAACCATATTAAAATACAATACTGCTTGTGGCGAAAGAAAAACAGAGTAAATTATAAAGATAAATATTGAAAGAAAAATAAATTGTTTAATATTAATTAACAATTAAAAAATATAAAAAATATATTACTTTATTTTTAACAATAACTTTTTGTAAATTCACAAATTAAATCAGCTGTTGTTTACATTTAGAGGTTATGTCATACGGAAATACATATGTACGTTTTATCGCAAAATGATGAATTGTATATAAAACGCCAATTTTGACACACACGCCGAATTACGTATGGATCGTAAAACTGAATTTACATATGGAAAATACACATAGTGTAAACACACCTTTAATTGTGTAAATTTTAAATGCACATCTAACCATATCAAAAAGATGGATTAAACAGAATTGCAAAAATATTTTTTTTATAATATCTGTATGTTTTTTATATTATTCTTATGTAATTCTCATGATATTTTTATCTTATTTTTTATATTTACATAATTGAAATTGAAAATGTACAAATTAAAAATAAATTTTAAAAAAAGTAGTGTAGGGAAAAAAGGGAATTTTTTTCATAAGCGTAGAGATTTCTGAAAAAATCTCCTGGCATCACTAGTACCTATTAAAAAAAAATGTAAAAATTCACAAGACAACGCGACATAGACTTGCTTTGTTCAAAAGCTTCCATAAGACTGAATGAAATTGTTGCTTACTTTACTCTTTGGTGAGTATTTTCATTTTTGTTCGGCTGTATACATATAAGAAGCCAATTTGAGTTCGGTTTACTCGTGCTGCTATGCATATGTTTGTGTGTTAACAAAAATATACGATATCCCAGTCATCATTTCGAAGATTGTTTTAACAAAAATTACCTTACTGTGTCTTCTTCGAGCACTTTTGATGATTAAAAACTGCTTAATCACATGCGCTATTAGAAAAAGACTAGATAATGATTTTTGCTTTCTCTTAGAAAGTGATTTATAGAAAAATTACATTAAATAAGACTCAAAAATGAGTCGAAACTGATTAGAAAAGCGGATAAAAAGCATTCTCAAGAAGATTCGCGGGTAAGGTAATATTTAATCCCAACAAAAGAATATTTTGTGATCAGCAAAAGGGCGCATTTATAACTGTTTTAATAGCACATATGAGTCAAAAAGACTCTACATGATCATTTATTGCATAAAATGTTTACTGGGATTTTATTCACTATCTGTAGAAACAGGTTTTTTAAGTAAAACAAATCTGCATACAATTTCAATTCTATTTCGTTCACAATGATACGATCACTTTGTTTACTAGCTACTAGTAAAATAAGAAAATAGTATTATAATACAGCGTAATGATGAATTGCACTTCTCAATTAGTTTATTTTTAATGTGCCATAAGAAGTTCGGTTTGTGCTAAGAAAAGCATGAATATATGTTTCCCAGGGCGAAGCTTCATCATTGCACTATGATTGAGTTGAGCTCCGCGACTATTCATAATGTGAATAGCTCGTGTCAAAAATTTTTGGTAGTTGGGAATGGTGTTTGTGTTAAGAGAAGCATAAACGCATGTTTCCCAGGGCAAGGCTCGATCATTGCACATTGATTGAGCTGAGCTCCGCGGTTATTCTTAATGTGGATAACTGTTGAAACAAAATTTTGGGAATGGCGTTTGCCTCCGTCCCGACATTAAATAACAAAGTTTAAAAATTTATTGTAATTAACATCTGACAAAAAATAGTATTTTTCTAAACAATTTTTTTTACAGGGTAAATAAATATTTTATGGCTTACCTATCTACTACTTTTGAAAGCAAGTATGCAGGGTTTATACATGTACTAAAAATACAACTCTTAAAACCATACTATTTTTTCAACTCTAAAAATTTCAGAATTTTGTAAAAATAAAATAAAATACCGATTTATTTTAATATGCGCTTATTATGGATATACATTTACAGAATATATGAATATTATTTATAGTATTTTGATATTGGCAACAGTATAGTATGTATCAATTTGTAACATTTTGTGATGTTATAAAAATCGCAGAATATTGATATTGATTTTATATAGTTTCTTTTATTAATTAATTAACTTAAATATTACACCAAAAAATATTGATATTGATGAATTTTTATATTATTAACACAACGACCACAAAAACAACATGCACAGCTATGACAAAATGCAAAATTTAGGAAAACAATATAGGAAAACGTCATATTTTTTTTACCTTTTCAGTGATTTCTCGGCACCTATGAAACCTATTGTCATGATTTAAAAACAGGAACCTTCTCAAGATGTTAGTGAATCATTCTCACTAAAAACAAGCGCCCTATCTGCCCTATTGAGGGCGTTATCACAAGAACACATATTCAAATCATATTTTCTCATGACTTTTTAATTCTTCGCTCAATTCTCGGGACCAGATTAACCGATTTGGACGATTTTAAATAGCAAACTTCTCAGGATGTTAGTGAATCATTTTTTATACCAAGGAGCACCCTAGCTATCCGATTGAAGCCGTCATCGTGATTTCCACAGACGGACAGACGGACAGCCCGACAGACGGACAGACGGACATCGCTACATCAACTTCGCTTGTTATAAGGATCACAAATATATATATTTTATGGGGTCCAGAATTTTTTTTCTAATTATTACAAACGGAATGACAAACTTATATATACCCTCTGCACACTGGAGTGGAGGGTATAAAAATTTCAGGTTGACTAAGATTACAATTCCGTTGACAATAAATGTTTTTTTTTGGCAAATAGTAAGCTGCTTTTAAATTTCTGAAGATACAATCGAAAAATTACAAAAAAGAAATACAAGACTGTTAAATTCGGTTGTGCCGAATCTTTGATACCCTCCACCCGTGTTCAAAAAACAATATTATAACCAAGGTTGTCAATACTAAGAGAGAAAAAAGTCTAGATTTCAAATTATAATGGCTAGATTTATTACAATGATATTTAAAATTAATAAGATAATTAACAAAAATTTTAGATATTTGTTTGTTCGTTGTTTATACACTAAACTATTACAACAAATACAGTGTGGCATTGCCGGTGTATACTAATAAGAGACGTTCAGCATAACCACACACTCATAAAGCAACTCCTACAAACAGATGCTGACAAAAAATACAAAATTTAGAATAACAATTAGAACACGAACAACATAGAAAAATTATATTTTTTCCAGCTTTGTTTTTCTTTTTCATTGATATCTCGGGACTTATTGAATTGATTTTGCTGATTTTAAATGCTTCTCAGGATATCAGTGAATCATTTCCAATAAAAATGATCAACCCAGCTGACCTATTGATGGCGTGATGGTATTCACAGAGACGGAAATCGAATATTTTATGGGATCCAAATTTTTATCTAATCTATCTAAAATTACATACGGAATGATAAACTTATGTATACCCTCCGCAAAGTTTTTACAAACAATTTATAAAACTTTAAATTAAAGTTATAAAATAAACAAAAAATATATCAAATTATATATGATAAAATATAGTTAAAAAAACACAAAAATACGAATAAACAAAACCAAAATTTGCATATTAATAATAGTATTAATTGCAATCTATCTGAAAATTTTAAGTTAAATCTAACAAACTATTAAAATTTGCGTCCTGGCAACATCTCTAATATATTAAAAAAGTATAATGTGTGGAATGTACAAACTATAGGTATACATCACATACGGAAACTCTTACGAAACTGAGAATAGTGGAAATTAGAAGTATAAAAGCATAAATAATCTAAAAATTAAAAAAAAAAAAAAAATATTGGTATGTTTTTGTTAGTTTTTATGTTCTGAGAATAATACGAAGTTAGAGCTGTATGGTATAAAACTGATTCTTAACCACACTGCTCGTAAGCCTGACTTTAGGTGAGTGTGTTAAAGCGCACGACCAAAAAGTGCAAGTACGAATGTATTGGAGATAGACGCAAACTCAAACTTCACGGCCGCACTTAGTATAGAAAACAATCTGATCAATTATAACATAACAAATATTAAGATCTTAAAATTGATCACTGATGAAGGCTGATGCCAGAAAACGGTATGATTAAGAATGCATAGTAGTTATGATTTTTAGAAATATATGCTTCCTTCTTTTCTACCACTATTTATACAATCTATTATAACACAAAAAGTATATCTAAATATTTTTTTTTTAATTTATATAAAATTCGATTTTGAAACTTATATTTAAATTTCACGAAGTATTAAAAAACTTATGAAGGTTTCTCAGAACACGCAACACATTGGTCCAAATATCTTAAGTCATCTAAAATACTTTGCTCAATATTTTTTGAAATAAGTACTTTAAATATTGTTTATTTTTGTTGAGATTAGTAAAAATTTAAAAATATACATATATGGGTCAATTGCAATCTAAATGCAATTCTTTTTTCCCCACTGTTTCCACTCTGTTTTGAGGTAAAAACAGAAAAAAAAGAAAAAACAAGTAAGAAAATTATAGTCGGTCTACACCGACTTTACGATACCCTATACCATGCGTTTAGAAACCCTATCTCTTAGGCCCAACTAACTGGACATAGAAAATAAGCAAAAACCAAATTTGAGTGGGATTTTTATTAATTTTTTTGGCTGCAGATATGAAAAAGTTCATATCGGATGCTATATCTATATGGGGACTAGGTCCAAAAATGGACCGATCCTGATCATGTTTGGTAAAGTCTCTTGTATTTTGCAAAAATATATACAAACAAAATCTGAGAAAAATCAGTGCAATATTTTTGTTTTTTAATAGATTTAAGTGCAGATCGGGAAGCAGCTCTATATGGGACCAAAGGGATAATTTTTGGACTACTCATTAATGGACGTAATGAACGCATACAAAACCCAATTTGAGTAAGATCTATATGACAAATTGGATCTTATGGCAATTTATGTCGATTTCATAGGGGTAATTTGTATGGGGGCTAGGTCTGAACATGGACCGATTCTCACCAATTTCAATAGCGTTCATCCCATGGCCGATAAAAGCTTATATACCAAATTTCATCAAAATATATTGATATTTGCGATCTGCAGTTTGATTACAAGGTTTACATGGACACACAGACGGACGGACGGACGGACATTGTTAAATCAACTCAGAAAGTGATTCTGATTCGATCGGTATAATTAAAGATGGGTGTAGGTCAAATATTTTTGGTTGCAGCAGCACAAAGTCATTATACCCAAACCACATAGTGGTATAGGGTATAAATAGGAGAGGAGTCATTTAAAAATATATTTGGAATTCCAAAATTTTAATTAATTGAAAACAGTATTTTATTGCCCCCTTATACTCGTTCCAGACAGATCCCTGGTCTCTAGCTGCACCTTGTGATAAACAATATGGAAATGAAACTTGATTAAAAGCATTTCCAATGGAGTATACCAGGGATGGAATATAGCAATTTCGATTTGGTATCAAAAATGATTTTAAATTGTACTTTTTCTACCATCAAGTTACTTCTTACAGTAAAGATATTGTACATCTTTAAAGTAAAGATATTGTACGACTTTAAAATTTAAAGTTTAATTCAATTTAAACTATTTTTTATACATTTTTTAATACCATGTTGTTAGAAATTTTAAAATTATAACAACAAGCATTTGCTGATTTTAACAAGTCTTTGGTTTGAATAAGATTTGATACTGTTGGAACATGAAGCCGGTTTCTTTCTTTTGTTTTTATAAGATTTTAATAAGAAAAAATCCTCTCCGCGTTTGCAGAGGAATGAGGTATCGACAAAATTCCACGAACAATTCTGAATATATCAGGAAACATCTTTTCATCTAATTCATTTTTAATTTCAGACACTTTTGACCAGAAATCACACATATTTTCTTTTATTAATGGTTTTAATTCATCCAAATCGGCCAATGCTCTATATTGTGAGTTAATGTTCTCAAAATTTTTGCTTTCATTGGGAAACATTTTGATCAAAAAAGGCACAATGCTGTTGATTTTTCCTGACAAAACATTTTCGGGTGAAAATTTACTAAACCAATTTAGGATCTCGTCATCAAAATTTACTTTTGTCTTCAAAACTTCACAAAATTTTATATAGAAACTTTTTGCATTTTGTTTAAATTGATTTACAACACTACTGTCGATTTGATTTTCGATTATGTATAAATCAACTTCAGTGCCACAAAATATATCGTTCAATGGAATATGATTCTCATTTAGGTTTAATTTTGAAATTTTAGAGTTGTCTAAAAAACTCTTTTTAATAAAGTTTCGTGCTATTTGGCGAAATAAAAATATTAATCTTGGCAAAAAAATATGCATACGAGCATCTTCTGACTGCATTTCAACATTCACTGCATTAACAATTTTAAGAACATATTGAAGGAATAAAAATGTCATTTTGTATATTGGATTTGCAAATCCTAACATTATAAACTTTATTCTCTCATTTTTTGAATCAGCATCAAAATTATCAAAATAATATTGTAAGGGTTCCCACTGTTCTAGAATTCGATTAACTACTTCTTGTCTTGAAGCCATCTTGTTGTAGCGTATTTAAAGATTATATGTATTTCGGCTCCAAAGTATTCCTGGAATTTAATGAATTCTTGTCTTCTGCTCGCACTGTTACAAAAATGAAAATTTATTTCTTTTATAAACTTATCAAATTCCTCAGGAATTCCAAATTTAGAGGCAGCTGATGAAACCAAATTTAAAATGTGACATATGCATCCATTGGAAAATAAATGAGGAATAATATTTATACCCTATACCACTATGTGGTTTGGGTATAATGACTTTGTGCTGCTGTTTGTAACAACCAAAAATATTTCACCTACACCCATCTTTAATTATACCGATCGAATCAGAATCACTTTCTGATTCGATTTAACGATGTCCGTCCGTCCGTCCGTCTGTGTGTCCATGTAAAGCTTGTAATCAAACTGCAGGTCGCAAATATGAATATATTTTGATGAAATTTGGTATTTAATCCTCTATCGGCCATGGGATGAACGCTATTGAAACTGGTGAGAATCGGTCCATGTTCAGACCTAGCCCCCATACAAATGACCCCTATGAAATCAACATATATTGCCATAAGATCCAAATTATCATACAAATCATAGTCAAATTGGGTTTGTATGTATATATTATATCCATTAATAAGTAGTCCAAAAATGATCCCTATTAGACAACTCTTAGTCATAGGCCCCATATAGAACTGCTTCCCGATCTTCACTTAAATCTATCAAAAATCAAAAATATTGCACTGATGCTTCTCAAATTTTGTCTGTATATATTTTTGCAAAATACAAGAGAGTTTACCAAACATGGGATCGGTCCATTTTTGGGCCTAGTCCCCATATAGATATAGCATCCGATATGAACTTTTTTATATCTGCAGCCGAAAAAATTAATAAAAATCCCACTCAAATTTGGTTTATGCTTATTTTCTATATCCAGTTAGTTGGGGTAATGAGATAGGGTATCTAGACGCATGGTATAGGGTATCATATAGTCGGTCTAGACCGACTATAATTTTCTTACTTGTTTTAAATTTGGATTGCACACCATTTGAAGAACCCATCATTACAGCACAAGTATCTGTGGTCATACCGACCATATTTTTTAAGGGTATGTTATTTTCCTTTAATACATGCAGTGTGCTATGGAAGATTCCATTAGATGTGCTATCTTCAATTTGTGCCAAACTCAAAAAACGGTCACGAGATATTCCATCGAAAATTCGTATTACAATTGCAAGGTTTTTGGAAATACTGCAATCAGTACTTTCGTCGATTACTAACGAAAAGTAATGGTTGTTACAAAAGCTTTGTATGTCTTTAGAATTTTCAGGGCCAAGCAAGTTTGTCACAATTTCTTTACCTTTTCTTCTGTGAATGTTAAATTTCTTAGCAATCTGGGAATCATGAACTCCTTCCTTTATAATAAAATTTAGATGATCGAGTACCGTGAATGCAAGGTTATGCTCTGCAACAAAAGCACTCAGCATTATTTCTAATTTTTTTGCAGATTCCGTTATTGTACATTTTGTGGAACTTGTTAAGAAATTGTCAATTTTGGGTGTTGTTTTGGCGGCATTAACTTTCTTTTTGTGATTTTCGCTCAGGTCATGACGATTTAAATGTGTTAAGCCTCCAGTAATATAAGAATTACAAACAGTGCATTTTTTCCGGTTTCATCCTTTTTCAACCATGTAAACTTTTTTGCCCAATCATCTCTAAATGGAACTAAATATGGCTTGTTTGACTTGCTGGTTCTAAGAAAAATAAAATTAGGATTAAGTTTAATTTACTTCAAAACCCATTGCAAAACTTACCCGGGTTCATCATATTCCATGATTAAGGTAAATAGAATTAATTGTTAAAAACAATTTTATTTATTGAATCACAGTTAATTGCTGACTTTTTTTAGTATTTATCGAGAACAAACAAATCTTCCGATTTTTTTTTTTTTTTTTGCGTAAAGAAGAAAAAACAATGATTAATCAGAATTAAAGCATCACCGTGCTGTTCGGCGTTATTTTCTTTTCATGTAAAATGTTAGGAGAAAAATGTTACTTTGCTGCTTGTAGTCTGATTGCGTTTGGCATTTATTTTGGGAAAAACCAAATTTTATAAACAAAAGTCAGCTGATATTTGTTAGACCATCATCACATAAATGAATGAAGTGTTGCCAGTGTGGTTAAATTTAAAAGAGTTTCTCAACGAGTTACCATATTTCAATAAGTAGAAAATGGGTGAAAAATTAATGCAAGAAAAAAATTTCAATAAAAATTTTTAGTATCAAAAAAAGTACAATTGTATCAACAATTCCATCCCTGGAGTATACGCATACTTGTTATTAATACTGATACTGCTACTAGAATTATTATTTTTTATAAAATAATAAACCGGACTTCGATTCATTTTCAGCTTGGTTTACATCTTTTAGTTAAGCATAAGAAAGGATTTTGAACGCCACACGAGCATTCCTTTTCTCAGAATTGTATTTTTTACTATTTTTTTTTAAATATTTTTTACAGCAACGTCAGTACTTCACTAAAATCCCTAAATAGATGCCCTTTCGTGGAAAAATTTTAAAATTTTTAACGTAAAACTTTAAAAGTAACTCTAAAACAAACTTTTACTTTTTTATTATTCAAATGACAATTTTTGAAAAAGTTTATCTAAATAATTATAAACACAACGTTTTCGACATCGCACAAAGGTTTTATTTCAAATATCCTTATATTTAAAATGATTTTTCCTGTATTTTTGTTTCGTGACGTTCAAGACGGAAATTCTGTTATACCTTAACAAAACTTATAAAAAAAAAAAATCAAATTATAATGATTTTTTACAGAGCCTAAAAGCGAAGTAGTATTCTTTAAATATTCGTGTACGTTTTGATTGAAATTGACCCATATATATATTGTACACTGATAAAAAAACCCGAGTTCCGATAAAAATAATAAAAAAAAAAGGTTTAAACTGATTTAAAAATAAGGGTCGATGATTTTGTATGTAGTACTTAAAAAAATATATTTTTATTTATATAAAAGAAATATTTTTATGTTATTGTTGCGAAAAATAAATGATTTTAAAGATCATTTAAATTTAAATTGTTTTACTATCTTAAAGTTTTCATTCGTACAATTGTGGAAATAAGGTAATTCAAGAGATGGCCCTTTCAACTCACCTTCACTATAAGTTGATATAACAAACAGAATGAGAAACTTTACATACCATTTTTGATATGATGAAAACTTTTTAATGGAATGTTCACTTTGCCAGAGAAAGAACACACGTGTTGACAATGTGACACGTCTGAATTGTTGGTTGGTTCAAACTTTATTTAATAATATCTTTTTAATAGATATTTTGCCGTAGAGCAACAACTAAATATGTATCATCATACGCCTATTTATGAAAGATTACTGCCACTGGCCATTTCATCAGACTGACCTTATGTTTTGTTGACAGATTATCATCATCTCTGAAAGACAATAGAGGCATTATTGCCACACCTAATTACGAGTATTTTGCAGCCCCTGCTCAATATTAAAATTCAGTACGGTTGATGTTACACAAAAAACTTATTTTAGTTATTGATGAAGCGTTAATCATTATCAAAAACTTTGTTCTCTACTCCAACAAACTGACCACAAAACTAAACATTTACAAGTGACTAACAATAAAAAAAAAAAAAAATAAAGAAGCAAGTGTGACCGAAAAATCAGAAAATTTTATGCATGACAACTTAAGCCATTTAAGTCTGATGTAGTCGAAAAACATATTACAGCAAGCAAGTTATTTTTGAAACAATTCTATATTTCATGTAACTATAGGGGTGCTTGTGTGTAAAAACAGATAAACGAAATTCATCATCCTCTCTTCATCCCGGTGTCTTTCACACTTTGGCTAACCTTAAAAGTGTAAATCCCGTTAAAATTGCATTTTTGTTTAACTTGTCATATATCCTGTCATATGTTGTAAGCTAAATGTAAAACAAAACTAAAAAAGTAGTCATATCCCAAAACAATACCCATTTCAACGGTGAAAAAAATCAAAATCCTCTTCAATTTTCACCACAAAAAGAAATCATCTTTGGTTTTAAGCATTGAAAGCAATTTCCTCTGCCAATTTATTTTTCACATTTTATATTTTATTGCAAATCATATTATTTGTGTTGTTCTTTTATTGTCCTTTTTCTACACTTTTTCAGATTGTAATCCATTTGTTGTGGATTATGTGGGTACTTTTTTTGTTTTGCAAATTGTTGCCATTGTAAAGCAATTATTCATATATTGGCATAAAATATTGTAAGTAAGGATTTAGAGAGGGTGTTTGAAGAGGAATAAAACACATGATGCAACGTGTTTTACAAGGGCGTTACAAGTGTATTATATCATAACAATAAAGTAAAATATACAAAAAGAGTATTGAAATAAGCAAGGTAAAAAATGCCTTAATTTTATAAATGTTTGCCATTTCATGTGTTTTACTGGTGGTAAGATCCAAATTTAATGGTTTCACTGTAACAGAAAAGAAGGAAATAAAATTTCTCTTTGCGATAAATTCGTTAAATTTGATAGTTAAAAATTAAATAATTTTAAAAGGGTGCTGCAATTAAAGTCGGTCTATGCAGAAGAAAGTCTAAACTACATCATTAATGCAAATATGATCAGATTCCAATGAACCTGGCGATTCCACATTGAGTCAGTATTTCTTGTCTGGATATATATTAAAGTTCATATCGGATGTGGCCGGTTATGACCACATTTTGGGAGCTCATTTTTATAATCTTAAAACATATAAACATAAATTTTGAGTAAAACATACATATTTTTATGTATATCTGCATATTAATACGTGAAGTTAAATCTTTTGACCACTTTTTAAGCAAAATGCGCGCATAGTTATAGTTCATATGAAGGAGAAATGCAGAATGCATATGTATAATATGTGTTAAAAATATATTAAATTAAATAAAACAAAATATTTATAATAAATAATTTTATAAGAGTCTAAAGGCATTTATTATTGATGGATGTTGAATTGTGAATTGTCTAAAATTGATTAGCGTATCTATAGCAGTGGTGGCCATCGAGAGAATTGAGTTAGTAATAGTGTTTATGAGCATGTGTTAGTTGTACTACACTGATCGAAATCCATGGACGTAACACATGCCGATATTAAATGGGTTTGTGTAGATTTTGTATGAATGTTTATATGAATGCATAAAAGGGAAAATAGTTGAGTTAACGAAGAATATGGTAAAATTTTAAATATATTTTGTTGTTTTAAAATTATAAATCATACATTCTGAAAATGTAAAACAAGATGTGAAGAAAATGAAATTTGAAGTTTATTAAATCAAATAAGTAATAATAAGTAATTCATTTCTTCAAAAACAAAACAAAAAAAAAACACAAAATAGCAAAACTTAAAAAGATAAGAAATTTCAAAGGTTATTAAGTGGTATGTTACCAAAAACTAAAAAACTTACCAGCCTGCAGTAACTGGATATTTTTTAACATAAAAAAAAAAAAAATGCATAAAAGACAGCTATAATATTGTCAAATGAAGGCGACGTATGTTATTTATAGAAAATGTTTAATTTATAGTTTATCAAGTCTTCGAAATTTTCTCAACATTTTTGGTTTCTTTTAAACAAATATTCTCTGTGTACCTATTAAAAAAAATATATATGAATTTCAAAAGGCAATGCGACATAGACCTGCTTTGTTCAAAAGCTTTCATAAGACTGAATGAAATTGTTGTTTACTTTTACTCTTTGGTGAGTATTTTTGTTTTCGTTCAGCTGTATACATATAAGAAGCCGAGCACCAGTGTGTTTGGCACGGCCTTCACTGATCTATAGGCTCTTATAAAATTATTTATTAACAATCCCATTTATATTTCTTCTGTGTGTTCATAAAATATTTATAATGAAATTTAATGAATTTTATTCATAAATTTTTTATATATAGATTAAAAAAACATTGAAAAACAAAAATTGAATGAAAAAATAAAATTTCCTAGAATTTCCACTCGAATTTCGAGTGCTGGGCTCTGCTAGTTTAAATAAATAAATGTATTTATTTTTTGTTTTTAAAAGCATAAAAAAGATAAAGAACTACAGTAAATGACATTTTAATATATTCATATAGATTTTGAGGATTATTGATGCAATGAATGTGTTAACATTCAATCATTTCTCCTCTCTTTTGTATGACATCGAACAATCGGCTGATAATTAATTCCATAAGCTTTTAATGTGTGCTAGTCGCAATATATAGCCATGCTTGAAGAATCTTTTACGGTGTTGTATTGCTTTCCTACAGTTCTTGGAACATTTCCCACACATTTTTAATGGTATTCAAGTCCGGTTAGTCTAGCATTCGGATTAAAAGCAATGAATAAAGGGTTTTTCTGGCCTTGGAGGCATGGATGCTTGCGTTATTCGGCTGGAAGATCACATTTTTCTCCATATTTTCCTCCAAAAAAAGTTCTCTTACATCTACCTAAGTTCATTTTACTACATGGAGTGAAAATTCCGTGGCCTAACTAACAATGAAAACCCGGTTTTTTGGATTTGAAATCAATTTTATTCTTTAACGTAATCTTCTTCCAATGATCCCCTAACATCTTGATACCCTTGAAGAACTACGATTTGTCACACTCTTCAAAATAGGCTTCCGTCTCTGATGTGACTTCTTCATTTGTGGAAAAATCTATTTCCCTGGAGCCATCTTTTCAAGGTTGGGACCAAATAATAATCACTGGGGTCCATATCTGGAGAATACGGGGGGTGGAGAAGCAATTCATATATAAAGACTTAAATTTTTCTGAAGCCAAAGCAGATGAATGCACCGGTGCATGGTCATGATGGTACAAGATATTTTTCTTATTTAAGTGAGGTCGTTTTTTTTTAATTTCTTTATCCAATCCGTCCAATAACTCAACGTAGTACTTGGCAGTTATTGTTTTTCCTTTCTCCAAGTAATCAATAAATATTATACTACGTGCATCCCAAAAATGCTGGCCATTACCTTTCCAGTCGATTGTTGAGTTTTTGGCCACTTTGGTCGGCTTTCGCTCGTTTGTAACCACTCCGCAGACTGTCTATTGGACTCCGGTGTATAATACTGAATCTACGTCTCATCCATTGTTATAAATCGACGTAAAAATTCAGTTGAATTTACTTCAGACATCTCCAAAACATACTTTGAATCAGGAACACGTTTCAGTTTTTTTTTCAGCTGTTAAAAATTGCGGTACCCATCAAGCAGAAAGAAAGCTTTTTATATATGCCGAACTCGATCTGTTCATACCTTTATCATGCCAGCAATCTCAGTCACTTTAATCTTTCGATCATCCAATACAACCTGATGCACTTTTTTACGTTTTCTTCAGTAACTGCCTAATTTGGACGAAAATGACGATCTGCATCATTGGTGCTTGTACGACCACGTTTAAATTCGGAATACCATCTTTTAACCATTGAATATGATGGCGAAGATTCACCATAATGTATATCAATCCATTCTTTGGCTTGGACAGTATTTTTCCCACCAAGGAACAATGTTTAATCCAAACATGAAACTCTTTCCGATCCATTTTTTCTCAAACTTTAAAAGCAGCTTCACTTTTATAACGATAACTTTTTTTCTAAGCAATGAAATGTCATGAAATTTTTGACACAGTTGGATCTACTGAATAAACAGAAAAAATTGGCACTTGTCCCCAAACTACAACACTACCTTCTGCTCATTTTAGAAGCGCTTGGCTTCTTGAAATCACGCCAGTAATAACTGTAATAACCATCCAAATATAATTTTTTCGATCAGCAAATATAAATTAACTCAGTTAACCATTGTCATGTGATCTCATTCAAAGCCTAATTGAAGCCTTTTAAGAACTGATGTTAATGGAGACCATCTTAGATTTCATTCATTTAACTTTGATGAAATTTGTTGGAGTCAAAGTTTCCCAATAGGAAGATTACATTTTTGTACGATTTGTGAAATATACGGTTTATTGTTTGAAATTGGCCTCAATTGGGCAGCTTTTCAATTTCATTGAGTTTTTTATGGAAAATACTTAGGAGTAGTTATTGCTTTTCTCAAAAATGTATCTATTAAACACTCGGATCTTCCAACCATCTCTCGACAAGAATCCCTTGATCAATTCTTATTAATAGAAATTTATTTACACTTTTATATAAGCAAATAATTTTTGATTAAAAAAAAATTTTTTTTTGCTGTGAATATTTTCGACTTCAGCGTTAGAATAGTGAAACGAATGTTGTTAAACTAGAATACTAGCTTATTAAAAAAAACTTTTAAACAAATAGTCTTTAAAATTGTGGACTTTTATTCAAAATGCATCTTTTCTTCCGATATTTTTTATGAAAATAGAGCTCGTAAACTATATCAAAAAGTATTGACACAAATTTGAAAAGTACGTTCACCACTTAACAACAGTTTCAATAATATCTTCTGTTTCCAAATTTTCTTTGCAACCAATTTCCCTTTGAAAATTCTTGTAAATGAATTGTAATTCATTTTTTATTTGAAGCTAATTAAATTGCAATTAATCATGTTGAAAGATGAACAATTAATCCTACACAGATTGTGACCAATATGTTGTAGCAAAAATAACCGGTTTTATAATTATTTACGGTGAGGAGACCAATACGATAAACGACAACATTGTTTAAAAAAAACTCTTTAAAATAACAATTTGTAAATAAATAAAAACAATATGTTGCACCAAACTGTGGTTGATTAATTGGTGGTAAACAGCCATATACAATAAATTTAGCAACATACATCTATTTAATAAGAAAGGGATTCTTTCAAGTCTTCCTGTTAGTTTTGTTTTTAATAAAACAAACTATTGGCTAAAGTGAAATTTCAAATAAAAACTTTGAAAGGAGAATATTTATGTATGTACACTCAGCAGCATAAATGTGCGTACAAAGAAGTACCGAAAGTTAATAAAACTACAAAAAAAAAATAAAACAAATTTGATTAAACCATTCCAAAATATTATCTAATATCCCTCCTTACTTTTCGAATATGTTGCCAGTATTTTTCTCCTTTCTATTGTAATTTTCTATTGAAATTTACAATTTGTAAATCCCATTCTAGCGTAGCAAATGTGAGCGTACAAAATGTAAAACATTTGTTTTGTGTTGTGTAATTGATATAAGGATAATTTGTGCATTTTCTGAGAAAATATTTGAGAAGAATCAAATGGAAACTATATAAATATATTTTCTTGCTATTTTCCTGGCGGTATTCCTGGCAGAGATAACGACAAAAAATTAAAATTTAAGTCTGATATTCGAAAACTACATATCGGTAATGATAATTTCCTTTTTGGAGGTGATTTCAACTGTAGACATAGTCTATGGGGTTGTCAACGAGCAAATTGTTGGAGGAACCTACTATATGAGAAATTAAATTCTGAAAATTTTCAAATATTATATCCAAATGATCACACATATATTCCCTCAGATCCAAGATGACAATCATCTACATTAGATTTCTTTTTAACTGACTCAGCTAAATATTTATGTTACACCGGTTAGTGTCATTAACGATCTCTGCTCCGACCATCTTCCTATCAAAATTACCTTAAATAGTGAATAAGCCCTGTTGAAAAATCTTTTTATGATTTCAAAAAAGTAAATTGGACACGATATAGGACATACATCAAAAGAAATTTAACAGTGCCAAACGAAAATCTTCCAATTGATAACGAAAATGTTGATTCAATGATAGAAACATTTAGCAATACAATATCAAATTATGTTAACCATAGCGTTCCAAGAAGAATTTGTGCAGTCAACAATTAACCATTGCCACCTTCTATAAAGCATATAATTCAATTAAGAAATATCTATAGAAGAAACTGGAAACGGTACAGATACGTACATGATCATTAGGGTGGCCCTTCGTTATATGGAGGAAAAAAAAGTGTTCAAACTGTCGGTCTCACCCCCTAGAAATATGCGAATAGCAAAAAAACTGAGAAATACAAAGTTTTGGGCCAATCAAAAAAACGTTTAGTCGTGGCGCAAAGCGATTGAAAACTTTAAGTGTGTTTATATGGGGAAAATATGACTTTTTTCAGATTTTACGAAAATTTCGTTCTATAGTTTAATTTTTCCGACAAGCTGTTATATAATTCAGGATCAGTATTAAATTATTCCTTCAAAAGACTATAAAACTTCAAAATCGAATAAAACCTCGCCAAGAAATAGCAAATGCCCCAGACCACTTTTGTGCCAAAAAAAACTAGGTCATGAAATTTTATGGCACTTTTTTCAACTTTGAGAAATTGATTAAAGCCATCATTCTTTTTTGGTCTCTATACTTATAAGTACTCAGATATGAAGTATTGTTTTATTACCATGTTGTTAACGTATTGCGCATTGAGACCGAAAATTGGAAATTTTTTTGATAAAATTTTTAAAACTCCTTTTTCAAGTTTGAAAAAACTTTCTTAAACAAAATTTAAAAAAATTAATCTATCACTTTAAGGTTTTATTAAATACATGTTGCAGATTAACTGCGTGAATTTTTAAGTAAATCCCTCTGCCAGAATTTTTTTGACAAAAATTTTATTTCTGCGGATTTCGAGAAAAATTGGATTTTTGTGAAATATGCTGTAAATGTACTCTTTCTAAATACTTTGTATCAAAAATTCATCACTTTTCTACTTTTAAATGTTAAATTTTGTTTTAATAGCCTAGGGTTTCGCAAAAAAATAACACGACTCCATTAACCCTTTTGGAATTGGGGTCACATATGACCCCAAGCTTATAAAAGACAATTTATTCAAAAAATTCAAATATTTTGTAAGTGCTGTCCAATTTTTAGATGCGACACTTAAAATATAATAACCAAATGTGTAGAAGTTTCGCTCCAAAAATTTGGGATAAATCCGAGAACGTTAACCCATTATTTGCCAAGGCCAACTTTTGATTTTAGGATATTTTTCAATAAAAATGACCTTAAACGAGTTTTTCTATTAAACTCGTTGATACCTCTTTTTAGAATTTAAGAAAAATAATTCGGTTAATTTTTATTTATTTAACCATTCAGTGCTCCTGGCATCAAAATAATCCATTGTGATATATCTTTGGTGCAATTATCTGCTTATTGCTCGCGAATATTAATTAAAACAACTAAGGTCATATGTCCAAAAAATAGTTTTTTTGCCATTCGCATATTTCTAGGGGGGAGACCGACAATTTGAACACTTTTTTTATTAAGGGCCACGCTAATGATCATATTCAAACAAAAGTGTCAAATTTTCGCATTTCTGAAGAGATAAACAAATTTAGAAATAATAATTGGAATATAAAACTATCAACACTAGGTAAAGGCTCAGCTCCTTTTTGGAACATATCAAAAATTTTAAAGAAAAATGTTAGCTACAGCACACAGCAAATGAAATACTAGCTCAAACATTACATTCAATCTAAATCACACAATTTCAGCTATTCTTAGTGATCCGTCAACTATTGCAGATATAAACAGTGTTCTGAGTAACCTTTACCCTAGCGGTTATATTCATCAGAGCGATTTATGTATTTCTACAGACAAAATATCAGAAATTATGAAGAATCTTAAACCTAGAAAATCTCCTGGTATAGATGGTATAACAAAAAAATGTTTAAAAGCTTTGCCAAAAAAGGGAACTAAATATCTAACAACAATTATTAACAATTGTTTAAAATTACAATATTTTCTTAAAGTATGGAAACACTCGAAAATTGTACCAATACGGAAGCCAAACAAACAACCTAAATGTCCACTTTCTTACAGACCCATAAGTCTCCTATCATCGTTAAGCAAAATTCTTGATAAAGTAATTAAAGAAAAAATTATAGATTTTATTGATGCCGAAAATATATTACCATAGTAACTTCAAACTTAGCAATACCACGGTAATTAGAAACATCCGATCTATTTCCAGATTTAAATAATGGAATGATGTAAGAAGCTCTCCAAAATTTTGGAAAATAACCGTTTTTTATTGACGCATTAAACAACAAAGTCAGTGGTGTTGCCAAGGAAGTAGCACAATAATTGAGAATAGAACTAGGTACTCCATCAGGTCCATAAGTAAATGAAACTTTAAGTTTCTTCAGGCTATTAACAAGTTCTGCCTTATCAATTAGGGGAAAAGATATAGCTTGATTTGTGTTTATTGGATATGAATAGCTGTTGGAACAATATTGAGCAACAGAATATGTACTAGCAAAAAAGTCTGCAAACATGTTACTTATTATAGTATCATCACTAGATTCGATATCGTTTAATTTCATTACAGATGGATAACCAGTAGTTTTTCTTTTTGAATTAACAAAGTTGTAAAATGCTTTAGGATCACGATTGAAATCTTCCTTCATTTTGTTTAGATAGTTTTTGTATAAATAATTGTTAAAAATATTATATTCGGCACGATGAATGGAGTATTTTTCAAAAAATACAAGAGAACCAAAAATTTTATACTTTTTATAATACTTGTTCTTAAAATTTTTTAATCTTGATAGTTGTTTTGAGTTCCAAGGCGGGCCAGTTCGTTTGTAGACAGAACGCTTTGGGATGCATTCATCCATAAAAGAATACATAGTTCTATAAAAGACCTCCACCATTAAATCAATAGAAGTATGGCACAACAAATCATTCCAGTTAGTGTTAGAAATTAGATCAATCAATTTGCTATAGTTGGTTTGTTTAAAACAAAAAACTTTATCTTTATTAATACGAATATTGGATCCACCAAAAGTAGGCAAAACACAGCTAATTTCAATAGTTGGATGAAAGCGATCTTCCGGCAAGGTGATAGGATCAGAGCGAGTTATTATACAATCTTCTGGATTATTTGTAAATACCAGAACTAGCAGTTTACCGTATTCATTAAATACGCCATTCATCTGGTAAAGACTAAGATCAACTATCTCATTCAATATTAAATCATCACAGTTATTAGATTTAATTGGAATAAAATCCGGAGTATCAGGCGAATTTTTCCATATTATAGATGGTAAATTAAAATCTCCAACAACAAAAATTAAATCCTCAGGTTTAGCACGTTGAGCAACTGATTTGATGGCCTGAACGTGTTCAAGGTATATTTCTTCGGGAGAATTAGGAGGTATATACGAACAGGTTATGAAAATGATTTTATAATTAAGCTTTATCATTACACTGACAAACTCAATATTTGGAGAAGATTCAGATTGAAGAGATTCGGAAGCAAACAGGCATGATACAGCAATTAAAACACCACCACCATTACGATCGTTTCTGTTATATCTATATATTTGATAACTGTTACATAGTAACTCAGAATTAAAAACATTATCTTTCAGCCATGTCTCAGTAAAGATGATAACATGAAAATTAAAGTCATAACTGTTAACTAGTAGATTAGACATTTTAGTATTTAAACCACGAACATTCTGATACATAATGATTAGTCGTTCAACGGGTAAAGAATCTAGTTTTTTGAATTAATGTTGAAATTCGTATTTTCATTTATTCGATGTCGGGGCGGAAGCTCAGCAATGTTGTTTCTCCGTGGATTTTCTTTAAATTCATATTCACGAACTAAAGTATTCACAGGCCAGAAAGCAGGGTTAACGATTTGCTCATAAAGATCGAACGGAACGGTTATTTTAAAAGATGTAATCCTTCTTGGTACGGAATAGGAAAATTTATATATCATAACATCAGCTTTATAACTTAGTTTAGAGTTTATATAAAAATTAATGTCATCAGTGGAGGTATCCGAAGAAAGACGCGAAATAAAAATAGATTTTTTTGGCGGTATTACTTTTAGTTGTTTCGGTAATGCCTCTTCATTAGTTAAAGATGGTGGAATAGCAGTTGTAGGCGTCAAGGACATATTATTTAAAGATGGTAGCATTGCAGTTTTAGACATCAAGGGAGCAGTATTTGTAAAAGATTGTATGTTATCAGTTGTAAGTATCGATGATGCTTTATTAAAAGATGGTAGGACAGCATTTTGAGGCATCAAAGGAGAAGTAATTGTCGTAAGCATATTTGCAGAATTCAGAGTTGTATGGATTGAAGAATCAGAAGTATTATCAGGGTTTTCTCTATTCATGAATCTGGGTGACTTACGGCGATTTGGAGATGGTAATTTAGGTGATTGGAGTCCATCCAATGACTTGAAATCATCGAAAAGCTTTCCATAAGAGTTTATTTGCCCGGATAAAGTAGCAAAATGGTTTTGAATTTGTAAAAAATTGTTTTTAGTGCTTTGGAAGAAGCGGTAAAAATCAGCGCCAATTTTTTGACAGTCATTACAGCGCCAATGCAAGTTTTTATGCTTCGATACAGATTCGGCTACTAAACCAGATAAGCCACTGCATTTAAAGTGACATACACCAAGACAAAGCCAGCAACTCATCATTCTCTCGTCATGACCTTCCAAAGAACAGCCTTTTTTTAAACATGCCATTTTAAGGGATTTAATTTAGTTTTATTCGGGATATAGATTTTTAAAATAACTGGCAGCATTTTTTGTTTATTAGGAATTGTTATTGTTGTTGTTTGGTTTTGCTATTGGTTTTTTTTTTTTGTGTTTTCTTTTTATGCTATGTTCTATTGAGTAAGTGTTATTTCTGTTAAGTATATTTTGTTGTTGTAGAATGTTTCGAAGTTATTGGCTTATTGTTAGTAATTTTATGTAGGAACTGTTATTGTTTTTTTTTTTTTTTTTTTTTTAATAGGAATACAGCACTTGTTTTAAGTTATTTGAAATATTGAAAAAGTAAAAAAAAAAAAAAAAAAAAAAACAGTTTTCTTTCTACTCGACATAGAAATACTGGCTGGATGTCCTCAAGGTTCCTGCCTCTCCCCTATATTATATAATATTTACACACACTGTTGCCAGATTTGACGATTTATCGTCATTTCGACGATTTTTTGTGTCAAAAACAGCCATATGACTATTGGACGATTTTTGCTCTGAAATGACGATTTTTACAAATATCGACAATTGATAACATTTTATCTGTAAACTATACTATATTGTGACAACCATATAATTTTCAGTTAATTAAAAAAAAGACAACTATTTTTTTCTTTACACAGCAGTACATATGTGATCAAATTTTCAAAATATTTGATTTTGAAAATTTCAATTGATCCAATAATAAATGAAAAAAACTAATCCTTTTTTTATTGTTGTTGAAGTGTTCCCATATTTTTTTAATGAAGAGGATAAACAAAACTTATATTCCGAATTTAGACAGTTAAAATTTTTGAATTTTAACAATTATTTTGATGATGGCCTCTTAGATTTTTGGAAGAAATTTCCTTAAATTAAACGTGCAGATTTTAGATATCTACTTCCTACTTTAACGAAATTGTTCAAAACATATTAATTTTGTCACATTCTTTAGGCAATGTTGAAAGAATATTCATCAAGTAAATCTGAATAAAACAAAAGTTAGAAATCGATTAGGAAAAGATTCTATGTTAGGAATTATTTGAAAAAAAAATATTAATTAAAATTAAATAAAAATAATTCTGAAAATTCTGAAATTTGTTATAAAATGTGAATATAAACAGAATTATTTAGTTTTAAATTAATTTATTTTCAAAAGAGTTTGAAAATTTAAATAAAAAATTACAAATTTAATGATATGCGATTTTTATTTATGTCATTTTCATACATAAATATTAAACATGTACCTATAAATGTTTTATTTTGAATTATTATGTTTTTTTTTTATTTAATAATTTACTTATTTTTAAAAAAATTATAAGAATTTTATGTTCCTTATTATTTTTTGTTTTCTTTGTTAAATAAAACAAATCTGTGGCAATATAACATAACAACATAAGTAGAAAATTACAGTTTTGAGGTATTTAACATTTTAAGTAAAATTAATTTGGTTTAAATTTAATAAAATATCTTTAATCCATTAAGTAGATAAACTATTATTTAAGACAAAAAGGTTGATTTTATAAAAATATATTACATAATTAGAAATATTCTATAATTATTGTTTTGTACTTAAGATTTTTTAATAAAATTAATTTACAGAAAAACAGAATTTTACTTAAACTTAAAATGTTCTAATGAATTGGAGACTATAGCTTTACTATTATTAAGTCGAGATAAGATGTTTTACAAAAAGAAATATTTTGCCTATCTGAATATTTTAAGTTTACATAACAGCTTAGTTCAATATTAGATGTTTGTGTCTATTAAGTTTATTTCAAAATTGTTAGTATTTATTGTACTTAAGTTGATATAAGTTTTTATGCTGAAAGCTTAAAAAAACAATGTCGTGTCTTATAAAAATAAGTTAAGTTAAGATGTTATGACGTATTAATTTATTTCCAAAAGCAATAAAGTTAAAAAGTAAACTGCGATCATTTTTCTATTAATTGATTTATTTGAAAAAAGTACAGATAGATATATGCATCCTGAAAAAGAGAATTCTAATATAAATAAAACTCAATTTTCACTTAAGTCGACTTAAGATGTTATTTCATATTGCCACAGAAATATATACATACATACATATATGAAAAATTCGATTGTTTTTATTTTGACGTTTTTTTTTTGACGATTATACAAAATGGAATGACGATTTTGACGACCTTTCCCCCAAAATTTGACGATCTTACACCCAGATTATCTGGCAACTATGTTTACACAGCAGACTTTTCAATACTTGATGGCTGCGTAAGGTCGATTTTTGCTGATGACAATGCGTTGCTTAGCTCAGATATACTTGCAGCTGAAGTAATAAACAACCTTGAAACTGCACTGTCTGAAGTTCATTCCTACTTTAAAAAATGTTAGTTAACCCACAAAAGGCATAAGCCATATACTTTTCCCGTAAATAATATGTTAAAAAAGAAATGAATTGAATTGAATTTGAAAAGAATTGTAATGGGTCAAAAGAGAAAAGAAATTGATGTCGGAGGGAGAATAATTATAGTTAAGTTATGGAAGGAAGGAAAAAATATGCGGCAAATTGGGAAAACTGCAGCAAGAACACATTCCTCTGTGTATACTAACACACCGTGAGAAACAACCTGTCTGCGGTTTGTCCAACAGAATCCCAGATCAACCGCAATAAGAAAATAATAGGAAACTTAGTAAGGAACTTTGAAAACTGCTAATTTCCACAGCAGTATAGGTCGTGGAAAGTCTATGGTGCCTCTGGTTAACCGAAAGAAGCGAATTGCCTTTACCAAAGAATTTATTAACAAGCCAAGAGAGTTCTGGCAAAAGGTGCTTTTCACTGATGAAAGCAAGTTTTACATTTTTGTCATTAAAGGCAGAGAGCTGATGTGGAGAAACCCAGGAAAAGCGCTCGATCTCAAAAACGTAAAACCAACTGTAAAGTACAGTGGAGGTGGTTGGTTGCATGGTTTGTCGGTACATGTGTTACCGATGAGTTGGCCATTTGGTATTTATACCTTCCATAATGAATACTAAAGTCTACCTAGACATATTAATGGAGAATTTGAAGCCAAGCATTGCAAAATTAAGTCTGGGTACCAATTACATGTTTCAGCAAAACAACGATTCGAAATATACGTCACACAATTCGAAGTTTTGGCTACTGTACAATGTTCCGAAACAGCTTAATACCCCGCCACAGTTATCAGATCTAAATTCATTGAGCATCTGTGGGATTTGTTGGTACACCAGATTCGTCTGCATTCAATTCCATACAAAGAAATGCTAGGAAGAAACATCAGAATTGGTAGATTCGATGCCACAACGTTTAGCTGAGGTCCTCCAACGCAGAGGCTATCCCATCTCATATTGAGTTTAAAAAATTACTATTCAAAAAAGAAATACACTAAATTGAAGTACTTTTTATTTTATATTTATACTGTGAATTATTGTTTTTGTTATTATTAACAATAAGCATTTCAAATTAAAGATAAATAGTGAGCAAATAATTAAAATTAAATTTTTAATTCCTTTATTTAAAGTAGCATTATTTATTTTTAATTTTAATGTTTTATGTCTGCTTGTACGCACATTTATGTTGTTGAGTGTATGTACTTATACTAACAATTTACAACAAAAAAAAATTATGAAACAAAACAAAAATATATTTAGATATGAATTGCAAACACAAATGTCAAATATCACAAAAAGGCTTTAAAAATCAAAGCTGTTATATGTAAAAAAAAAAATAATAAATAAAAAAAAATTAAATCTTAACTCAAAATTTAATTTATTAAAAAATAGTTTCTTTTACATGATTTAGCTATAATTATCAAAAAAATAGTGAGTTTAACTAAACAAAGTTTAATTGACAACCCAACTACTCGACCCAAGAAGGGGGTAAACTAACAGAGGTTTTCACAGTAATTTACCGAAACTTAAAACTTTTAGCCAAAATCCGACTTTGTAATTAAGTTTGGTTGCACAAACACATTAATTACACTGTGCTTCGGTTTATATTTCAAATCTTATACTTCTTAAGATTAATATTTTCATAGAACTTTCTTATAAATGGTAAATTTATATGAAATAGAATTAGTCTTTTCATAGCTTTGAACAGAATGTTACAATCTAAATTTGTTGTTGTCATTATTGCCAACATTTTTTTAATTAAGGGGTTAAATATTTGAACAGACAGACAAATAGACAGACAGTAAAGTAGACAAAGAGTTAGGCAAATAAACATTTGCCACACTCGGTTAAATGGAAAGTGTAAAATTTTAACATAATGTTTACAACAATTATACGGGATGTTTTGCCAAATAAAATAACAGTAACGGTATTTTAAATTCCAACATTTAATGGCTATAATTAAGTGATATAATTTCAAATTAGGTAATATGTATTACAAGCGAAAACGAAACATACACAATCTAGTTGAAATGCGTACATTCTTTCATATTGATTTCTTTTGAGACACACTTTTCTAAACTCCCAAATAAAAGGGTTAGTGTTTTCCTGATATTTACCGTATGTTTGAGGTAAGGCATTCGATTTATATATAAATGTCACATAAATATTAAAAGGAGTTTGGCCTCCCCCTTTCTGTGAAAGTAAGAAATTCCCCATTTAAAGATTTGACGCGTGTTTACGGTTTAAAATTTACGTTGTGTATTTAGAATTAAAACGTTTAACTGTTCCTTACCCCAATTCTTGTTGATGATGATGATTTTATTATACTCGTACTCGTACGTACATACGTATGAGAACGTTTGTATGTATATTTGTGATGTGATGATTTTCTCCATTGAAAGACAAAATCAATTTGTTTGTTGTGTGAAAAATCATATAAATACAAAAATAAAAACTTCCTCATTCACAAATGTTTATGAAATGATTAAGGGGTTAAGCTGACTCTCTTGTCTGACTGTTGGTTGGCATCTTAATCTTTTTTGACTTTTGTATATTAGCTTACAAGAGTATTTTCATGCATTTGTATATTTAGCATGAACGTATGTACGTATATGTATGTATGTGTATAGATTGTATATTGTTGAATATTTACATTATACCTCAAGGCAATTCTCTACAAAATTTTATGTGGCAATTGTTTATGCTACTACCATGATTTTGTTTTGATTCTAACAAGGTGTTACCATATGTTGCCACTTAGTCCTAGTTTCGATTTCGTTTTCAGTTTATTGTAATGATGTTTATAATGACTCATCGTAAAAAGCACTCATATTGTTTGCATTGAAACAATTTCGATTAACATTTATTTTCAAATTAAACCAAATGCTATAAATGAGTTTTTATGATGACTTTGTAGAAATTTCGAAATGCAATGTGTTTATGCACCGTAACATTTTAAAAAGGTTAACGTTTAATTGGATAGCAACCTTTCATGGAAAACATCATCAAAAGCTATTTGCAAAAATTGCCAAATTGTTTTAACAATATGTTACCAACTAAATTTAATATTATGACTTCTTTTGTTCTGTAGCGATGAAAACTGGCGTGTATGTATTGCATTTTATCATGCAGTACATGATAAGCTATCATGCGGTATAAGCTATTATACGTTGATACTGATGTTGGCTAAATTCTTGGCCTATACAGAGCGATGACAATATTTGTATTCGCGAAAAACGCAAAATAATATTTAGAAAAAATTACTCATACGCACAGCACCATGTCTGTTTTTTTAACGACTTACATTAGTTATGGTTTTTGTTGACTCTTAGGATATTTGTGGCGTATGTTTTGGCAATTGTATGTAAAAATCACGCAGATAATGATAGTACCAAATATTTTTATTAAAAATTTAATTGCAAATTTATTAATATATATTATGTACTCGTAAATTCATGATATTGTGTTACAGGTGGTATGAGTGATTTTTTTTTTAATTTTTCACGAGTATACGAATTGATCTAGCAAAACTGGGAGATAGGGAATTTGATTTTTTCCCTCCTTCCATGAATATATGGGATTTTTTCACGTATTTGTTGGTATGTCGCACTTCAATTTTAATTTTAAATATTCATATTTTCGACTATTTTCAAATGTAAATAGCTCAAAGGAAAAATGGAAATTAAAAAGAAGATTGTTTTCCATTTGTTGTATTCACTTTTGCTTGAAATCAATAATGTATGATATTGTCAGTAATACCATGATCTTTTATCTATTCTGAAATTAATAAACATTTTTTGAAACTTTAGACAGTCGTTTAAATTATTGTCTTCAATAGCAGAAAATCAATTTTTTTTTGTAATTGTTTTTTTTTCTATTTTAATATGACGAAGTTTCTAGAAAAATTCAAGTAAATTTAAAAAATAATATAAAAGAAACCGAAACGTACAACACTTTTAGGAAACACCAGCTCAGCCTCAAACAAACTGTATCCATGTTTATTTATATAAAATGTAGGGTTTTCATTTAAAATATTTATTTAATGTTAACAGCGCTTAGACTGTAATAATACTTGAAATTACGATACATGTTGTATAGTACGATATGATTTGAATCTCTACTATATGCATCTCTACTATATATTTTCTTTACTTAGTGTTAATGCAAAAACCAGTTACGATATAAAGCCATGAGAAGAGGTATTTTTTGGAACCAACTGATCGAATATTAATATAAAGGTAAAACTCGGAAGACAAAATTTTTTGGAACGTTTTTGAAGATTTAAGTAGAAAAAATGTCTAGCTTTTTTTTTTTTCTTAAGTAGCAATAACATTTTTGAATTACCTAATTTTTAAATGAAAGTATAACTATTTAAACTTTTCAAAAATTCGAATCCGAATCCGTATATATAACAAGAGGATTTTAACTCAATCGTAATTAAAGCCGATAAGCTATTTTTTAGGTATTCAATTTAATTGAATTGAATTGTATTGAACTGAATTGTATTGAATTGAATTGCATTGAATTGAATTGAATTGAATTGAATTCAATTGAATTGCTCGCCTATCATGCGGGGGTCGTGGGTTCGATTTCCCCAGAGGCTTTGGTCTGTCGCTGCAAAAAAAATGAACACGCTACTCCCTCTTTCCTCCTTAACCTATTTTCCTCAGATCAACACAATGCACTGCATCTGTAGGGGGCATCCCCTGAGTGTTGATTTGAAAAAAAAAAAAATAAATTTGGCTGGATCAGGGATGGAATATAGCAATTTCGATTTGGTATCAAAAATGATTTTAAATTGTACTTTTTTGACCATCAAGGTACTTTTTTTATTTAATTAAAAAAAATAATAATAATAATTATAAACAAAACAGGTACATAAAAATTCATTAATGTATTTTAAAAAAACAAAATAAAAAAAATTAAATAAAGTAAAAAAGATATACATAAAATTATATATAAAAAGGAACACAAATATTTTTTTCGAGATCAAAAAATTATGTTTTTAAGATAAAGATGTAAAAAAAAATATTACTAACATCTTTAAAGTAAAGATATTGTACGACTTTAAAATTTAAAGTTTAATTCAATTTAAACTATTTTTTATACATTTTTTAATACCATGTTGTTAGAAATTTTAAAATTATAACAACAAGCATTTGCTGATTTTAACAAGTCTTTGGTTTGAATAAGATTTGATACTGTTGGAACATGAAGCCGGTTTCTTTCTTTTGTTTTTATAAGATTTTGATAAGAAAAAATCCTCTCCATGTTTGCAGAGGAATGAGGTATCGGGAAAATTCCACGAACAATTCTGAAAATATCAGGAAACATCTTTTCATCTAATTCATTTTTATTTCAGACACTTTTGACCAGAAACCCCACATATTTTCTTTTATTAATGGTTTTAATTGATCCAAATCGGCCAATGCTCTATATTGTGAGTTAATGTTCTCAAAATTTTTGCTTTCATTGGGAAACATTTTGATCAAAAAAGGCACAATGCTGTTGATTTTTCCTGACAAAACATTTTCGGGTGAAAATTTACTAAACCAATTTAGGATCTCGTCATCAAAATTTACTTTTGTCTTCAAAACTTCACAAAATTTTATATAGAAACTTTTTGCATTTTGTTTAAATTGATTTACAACACAACTGCCGACTTGATTTTCGATTATGTATAAATCAACTTCAGTGCCACAAAATATATCGTTCAATGGAATATGATTCTCATTTAGGTTTAGTTTTGAAATTTTAGAGGTGTCTAAAAACTCTTTTTAATAAAGTTTCGTGCAATTTGGCGAAATAAAAATATTAATCTTGGCAAAAAAATATGCATACGAGCATCTTCTGACTGCATTTCAACATTCACTGCATTAACAATTTTAAGAACATATTGAAGGAATAAAAATGTCATTTTGTATATTGGATTTGCAAATCCTAACATTATAAACTTTATTCTCTCATTTTTTGAATCAGCATCAAAATTATCAAAATAATATTGTAAGGGTTCCCACTGTTCTAGAATTCGATTAACTACTTCTTGTCTTGAAAGCCATCTTGTTGTAGCGTATTTAAAGATTATATGTATTTCGGCTCCAAAGTATTCCTGGAATTTAATGAATTCTTCTCTTCTGCTCGCACTGTTACAAAAATGAAAATTTATTTCTTTTATAAACTTATCAAATTCCTCAGGAATTCCAAATTTAGAGGCAGCTGATGAAACCAAATTTAAAATGTGACATATGCATCCATTGGAAAATAAATGAGGAATAATATTTTTAAATTTGGATTGCACACCATTTGAAGAACCCATCACTACAGCACAAGTATCTGTGGTCATACCGACCATATTTTTTAAGGGTATGTTATTTTCCTTTAATACATGCAGTGTGCTATTGAAGATTCCATTATATGTGCTGTCTTCAATTTGTACCAAACTCAAATAACGATCACGAGATATTCCATCGAAAATTCGTATTACAATTGCAAGGTTTTTGGAAATACTGCAATCAGTACTTTCGTCGATTACTAACGAAAAGTAATGGTTGTTACAAAAGCTTTGTATGTCTTTAAAATTTTCAGGGCCAAGCAAGTTTGTCACAATTTCTTTACCTTCTCTTCTGTGAATGTTAAATTTCTTATCAATCTGGGAATCATGAACTCCTTCCTTTATAATAAAATATGGATGATCGAGTACCGTGAATGCAAGGTTATTTATGCTCTGCAACAAAAGCACTCAGCATTATTTCTAATTTTTTTGCAGATTCCGTTATTGTACATTTTGTGGAACTTGTTAAAAAATTGTCAATTTTGGGTGTTGTTTTGGCGGCATTAACTTTCTTTTTGTGATTTTCGCTCAGGTCATGACGATTTAAATGTGTTAAGCCTCCAGTAATATAAGAATTACAAACAGTACATTTTTTTCCGGTTTCATCCTTTTTCAACCATGTAAACTTTTTTGCAAAATCATCTCTAAATGGAACTAAATATGGCTTGTTTGACTTGCTGGTTCTAAGAAAAATAAAATTAGAATTAAGTTTAATTTATTTTAAAACCCATTGCAAAACTTACCCAGGTTCATCATATTCCATGATTAAGGTAAATAGAATTAATTGTTAAAAACTATTTTATTTATTGAATCACAGTTAATTGCTGACTTTTTTAGTATTTATCGAGAACAAACAAATCTTCCGATTTTTTTTTTTGCGTAAAGAAGAAAAAACAATGATTAATCAGAATTAAAGCATCACCGTGCTGTTCGGCGTTATTTTCTTTTCATGTAAAATGTTAGGAGAAAAATGTTACTTTGCTGCTTGTAGTCTGATTGCGTTTGGCATTTGTTTTGGGAAAAACCAAATTTTATAAACAAAAGTCAGCTGATATTTGTAAGACCATCATCACATAAATGAATGAAGTGTTGCCAGTGTTGTTAAATTTAAAAGAGTTTCTCAGCGAGTTACCATATTTCAATAAGTAGAAAATGGGGGAAAAATTAATGCAAGAAAAAAATTTCAATAAAAAAATTAGTTAAAATTCGTTCAATTTTGAAAATGTATTAAATGAGTCGCGGGAGTATCAACGTATTTTTGAACATCAAATAGTATCAAAAAAAGTACAATTGTATCAACAATTCCATCCCTGGGCTGGATATATACAAAATCTCGAATCCCGACATTACCAAAAGTGGCATCCCTATACAGTGTATGCAAATGTCAAGCAAAAAAAAAGTTAATTCTGTAAATTCGATAGTATCTTCAGTTTTAAAATGTTTAATTTTTTCAACACTTCTCCGTTCAAAACTTATTTAAAAAAAAACTTCTAAATTTAAGCAGCAATAAAACAAATAATATTACAAATTTTAATAAAATATGACAAAATCGTAAGTATTCATCACCAAAAAACTTTAGTCCGTAAAGGTGTTCGATTCACAACACAATGAGCTTTATATTCATATTAAATTAAATTTGTTAATATATATGCCCTTCGGTAGAGAGGAAACAGAAGTTTCTGTTAACTGAAAATACCGACAACGAGCACTTTGTACACTTTTTGGATAGACTAAAATTATTCTGCCAGATTTGGTCCAATAATGATTAAAATTTTCAAAATTTGAAAGCGTATCCAAAACATAAATAAATGAAGTAGAGAGTCGACTTTAAGCGAAAATATTTGTCTCAGTTTAAAAATGATATCGAGATCCCTTCAAATATTATAACCATAAAACAAATGTTCTTTAATAAAGACAAAGAACAAGAATTTAATATTGTTGCAAAAAAAAAAACTCTGTAAAGTAGTTGAAATTTTTTGACAGAGAATATAAATAAAGCAAACCTACTACATATTTACATACTTGTATTATATACATGCCAAATGACTACTAGTGTAAATGTAGTATATACTTTCTTTTGTATGTTGGTTTATGAAGCAGATCTACTAAGTATTTACATTTTTATTTCCATATGTATGCATGTACTTATAACGAAATATATATGTTTCTGTGTGTATGTGTTTGTGTATGTGTGTGTGTGTTTACGTCTACTCTTACCACAGATTTACTCAACCATTGACAAAGATATAAGAAAGGGCGTAACTTGGGAAAAGGCATGATGATTTGGATTTTATGTACCTATTTCTAAAGTGCTCCTCGTATGTCTAGGCTACTACTTTATAACTTTTTACAAAAATCATGCGCACTTCAATGAATATGTATATAAAACCATCAACAAAAACTTAAAACATATTAAAAAAAACGGCATAATCTGAGTTCAATTTAACAAAAATCCTGAACATTATAAATCTTTCTGAGAATGTTGAGTTCTAATGAGCAAAAACTTTGTGAAAATGTTGTTGTACATTGTTGTTAAATTTACTAACAAACCAATTAAATGCTTGCAGCTTTAAGGTTTTTTCATACTCTGCAATATAAGAAGGTGTATTCAATTTTGCATTCCGTTTGTAAAAAACCGCAAAGATCGGTTACCCGTAATAGATTACAGATACGAATTTTGAAACTAGAAGATATCAAACACTTTGCTGTAGACAATTAATTTCGCTACTGAAGAACAAGCACCATCTCGGTTTTTAATAATAAGAAATAGTTATTATGAATGTCGATTATTGAGGACGTGGGTTATGATGAAGTAATTAAATTTTCCATTGAAGCCCTATGCTCATTATAGGAGTGATGGGAACATATATACGTATATATGTATATATATTAAATTTTTCTGAATCTTCTCTACATGCAAAATATATTATACCTACTCTTTATTGTAGGGTTTGTTAAATTCTATAGAACCGCATATACCACTTACTGCAGACTTGTAAGTCAGTGTTGGGACTTTATTCACTTCTTATATATACAAGCATTGTATTAATTTTCTGTTAACATTTTTTTTTGCTCATGATAAATTTAAGATGGCCATCATTTATGACTACTTGACAAGTTACAACTCTATTTCTTTCTATTCTTCTGTGTTGGCACCATATTTAGTGCTTAAAAATAAAAATACTTTATTTACTTTAGTTATAGTCATGTCAACACAAGTACTATTTAAGTTCAATATGGTTTATTAACAAAAAATTAAACGAACAACAAATAACCCAATGGTTTTCACATAAGATTATTTGGATTACACAGTGATACAAGAAAGAATGAAACAGAAATACCTGCGATGCTATATTTTATTTGATAGGTCTTGTCGAGTACAACAAGACCCTATCCTTGAAATTTGCGAAACACCTCCAAAATCTTGAGTTACGATTAAAAAACCTTTTGCACATATAAGCCAGTAACTTTGCTGAATATCAGCAGATTTAGAAAGAAAATGATTAAATGATTACCTAAGATGTGTACATTAGGGGTACTAGATTTTTTTAACAATCTTAGGGCATAGCATATTGGGTCATTATGATGAGTAAGTAAATATTTTTTATTCAATTATTTTTAAGTTTAATAGGAAAAATTAAAAAAAAAAAAAAAATGGACTTTTGATCCGTTGTTTTTGTATAATTTTAATGTATTATTTCACTATGCTATAGTGACCCTTTAAAAGGACGTTAACACTTTATAACGAATTCTTTCAATAAAAATTTGAATAAAGTTGACCATGAATTTTGTTGTCATTTCTTTCTTCGCAATTTTGATTTTTTTTTTTTTGGCATTTAAAAAATTCGTAAAACTCATATCATGGAGGGTATGTAAAAATTAAATAACATTAAATAACATTTATTAAATATTAAAATTTTAGATAGATACTAATTAAAATATGTTCAAATAATAATTTCAAGTAGATACAAGTTGCTGCAAAATTATAGATTTTGCACAATATGATTTTTTGTACATGTCCCTTATAAAGAACGCTATGCTCATAGCAAAGTTGTCATCGATAACTGTTCATATACTTACAGTTGCCGAAATTTAGATGAATTGGAAGCCATTGATAATGATTTGCTAGAGATTGATATATGAGGGATTTTATGTCAAGTGCACCAACTTTTGAAACCGATGTCTTCCGATCGGGATGAAATTTGCACCAAGGTTAGTCCTATTGGATAGTAGTTTAGGCATAATTTTTCAACAAGATCGGTCCAGATCTCTCTGAGTTAGAGGGGATCAAAATTTGACATTTTGGCCAAACAGGTGTTTTTTCTCACCATGTAATGCATTACCTATTGTTCTTAGAAAATTTTCTCCCAAACAGTTTAGATAGCTATTTCTTCAATATTTCGGAAAAAAATACTTAAAAAAAAAATTTGTAGACTTTTTTTTTTTTGCTAAATTAAAGCATTTTTTGCCTTTTTTTTTCAAAAAGGGCATTTTTTTTATGTGGTTTAAAGTTTCCTTTATTAAGCTATTTGGGCCTATTGTTGTTTATGTAAATAAAACAAATTAATTACATATTTTTCCCGACGTTTCGTCGATTTTTTGTCGACTTTTTCAAGGGAATTCGTAATAATCTGGGATTATATCACATTTAAATAAATTTTAATTAATTTTGAACTAACAAAAACATAAAGCATAAATTTGAACCTTTAATACAACATGGTTTAGTTTAATATCACAGTTTAAATTATTTGTATCGTAATGCAACGCTGTAGCTGGCGTTTTTTTTTTTTTTTTCATAAGAAAGCTTAGAATTTTTCCTTTAAGAACTTTTTGGTCGCTTAGTGGGATGGGAGTGGGATATCCATCAAAATATATGTTTTGTAACTCAAGACAACGGTTTTTCAATTTTTCACAAATGCACTATTTTGAATTTTTTCCTATTTGTGTGTAAAACCTTACAAATAAAACTTATACTGAGAAACTGGACAAACTAAACTTTCCGAAGGTATATAACATACCTAACTAAAATTTTATACCCTCGATACTGCAATACCCAGAATATGTTAACCTCAGGAAAAAATCGCTTTTTTTCTATAGAAATGTTGAAAAATTATTATTTTTTATTTATTTTTAATAATAATTAAATTAATGTATAATAATAATAATATTAAAAATAAAAAGATAAATAATTTATTAAAATTTAATCTTAATTGACAGAAAACTTTTTCAACTTGAGTCTTCCATCGACAAGCGGTATAAAAGCATGGTATTGAGCGGTGCCATCGATTGTTACCGCATCATCGAATCTGCTCTTCACTGTTTTCAGTGTTTCCTGATGATCCTCTTTGCTACTAAAAACTATTTTAGTTTCTTTACAATATCTCTTTGGCTATACTTTGCTGCATTTCTTTTAAGGTTTGCTCCAATACCATCACATGCTCTTTTACCATGAGCCACTCAGCTGGCATTCCAAAATCTTTTTCATGGGCCATAAGATTTGCCAAGCTACTTTTGTTTTTAAAATGTTGACGAGCTCCGTTCGAAACGTAGTATACCTTCTTTACTGTAAATTTAGATTTTAGAAATTTTAGTATTCTCTTCTGGTACTCATAAACTACAACGGTATCATGTTTTAAATCGTCGGATATGATTGCCATACTTTTGTGTTCCAGTTTTTCATCTTTCATGTAGTAAATAACTACTGTGAATATAGTTGCTTGGTCGTTATTGAAGTAGAATGCTTGTATGGCATCCTGAAGAACATATTTATAGTTTTCTGCGAAATCATATGAAATAACGAATTCACCAGACTTCAAATGTATCTTCAAATCCTTGATGTATGACCATTGCTCTTTGACTAAAAAGTCATGGTTTCTCAAGTTTAGCAATCCTGTACACATTTCTTCCACAAAATCATCCATATTTAAAATGATTGTTTTCAATGTGCATCTGTCAGTCTGAATCCAAGAATCAAATCTGACCTCCTCTATATATTCTCGATCTAAAGAGTTGATTAAATTTTCTTTGATGAATGTGTTTTTCGGGCAATTGGTACATTCACCTAAGTGGCAAGAAGTTGTTGCATTAGGACACATAGTCAATTTAAGGCAATTGCGGTAATCGTGTAAATCTTCTGCCGAATCATCTGTTAAATACTTTAAGTTGATTTCCTTCAACATCAGTTGAACATTTTCATGATAAATGCAAACGCATACTGTGTGAGTTCCGCTGCTTTCTGCCAAAACGCAATGTTTTGGCCTCATTTGGGTTAATTTCCTGAAGCCAATTCTAACATCCTCGTGTTCAGATTGAAATGTTGCAAATAACTCTTTCAGGTTACAGATAACCATTCTCTTCTGTTATGTTATGAAGGTATGTTACATACCTTCGGAAAGGTTAATTTGTCTAGTTTCTCAGTATAAGTTTTATTTGTAAGGTTTTACACACAAATAGGAAAAAATTCAAAATAGTGCATTTGTGAAAAATTGAAAAACCGTTGTCTTGAGTTACAAAACATTTATTTTGATAGATATCCCACTCCCATCCCACTAAGCGACCAAAAAGCTCTTAAAGGAAAAATCCTAAGCTTTCTTATGAAAAAAAAAAAAAAAAATTCCCTTTTTGAAAAAAATGCCCTTTTTGAAAAAAAGACAAAAAATGCTTTAATTTAGCAAAAAAAAAAAAGGTCTAAAATTTTTTTTTTTTTAAGTAATTTTTTTCCGAAATATTGAAGAAATAGCTATCTAAACTATTTGGGAGAACATTTTCTAAGAACAATAGGTAATAAGTTACATGGATGAGAAAAAACACCTGTTTGGCCAAAATGTCAAATTTTGATCCCCTCTAACTCAGAGAGATCTGGACCGATCTTGTAGAAAAATTGTGTCTAAACTACTATCCAATAGGACTAACCTTGGGCAAATTTCATCCCGATCGGAAGACATCGGTTTCAAAAGTTGGTGCACTTGACATGAAACCCCCCATATATTAGATTCCCTCCTGGATAGATGTGATACAGATCAAGATTCTGATGAAAGCGATGATGAGCATGAAGCAGACCTCAATCATCTTGGACGAGGATTGTTGGAAATGAGTGTTCGACATATTGGAAATGAGTCGAATTTATATGATGAATGGGATGAAAGTAACGATGAACCACTTGAAAAGTATGCATGAACCACCTACAAAAACCTTCGTTGTAAAACTAATAATTGTCTTGAAGCTACGAAATAGCAACTAAATGCGAAACAGATTTTTTTCAACTGTTTTTTTCCGAGAAAATTTTAATTCACTGCGTAGAAAAACGTTGATTTTGAAATGACTCTGGATTAAGTCTTTATTGATCGTAAAAATGATCGTAATCGTAAATTATTGATCGTAATAAATGATGAGACCAAACTTCAGAGTATTGATTGTCTTTTCATCAAAATCGAGTTTTTATACAACAATATATTCGGATTGAACCAATTAGATTTGGATTTAAAAAAATGAATCAGTTGGTTTCTGCATATAGATCGAGGATTAGACAGCGTAATTGGTAGTCGCCAACATAAGTGCATTTGTTCGATGCATCAGTTGTAAGTGGGTGGCTGCTTACGCAGAAATTCTGTTAGTTTGTTTAAATTTCGCCGCTTTATAGCGACCTCTTACCTTAGAACATATGGAGTTCCCTCTATGAGAAGTTCATCTAGGAAAATGTTAACTCTGAAGTGCAATACGATGGTAGAATCACACTGCGGACCACTGCGAATTGCAAAGACGTATGCGTTTTGTAAAAAAAAAAAATATATTTCTATTAAATACAAAAGACTGTTTCAAAATTTTTCATACGCCAGGTGTTCATAGCTGTTCTTTATAAAGGACACATCGTAAGACTCAAGTTACCTATTTTTATAAAAATTTCAAAAAATGTTTGATTTCCTTCTTGTGTTCTATATTAATTCAAACGATATTTTTTCAACTGGCAACCTTGAAGTTTTTTTACACTATATTTTTTTTTTTTTTACAAAACAAGACTTACTTGAATCGAATGAAAGAAATGACACTTAAACACAACTGAAAAAAGACACAAATTGAAAAATTCACTCTTTGTAAAGAAGTGTGCTCTCTAGCGAACAAACAGTGTGTAGGAAAGGGACTCCAATATGTAAATAGCGATATTTTATTTTAAAAAACCATTTGCAATGCATAGCACAATATTTGGTTATCCAAGGTGCTCTGATACGAGTTAGAATCAAAAACCGCACCATCAACAAGGAGTAATTTTGTGGTTACGGTTATGAACTGGCTAATGCATTGTTCAATATTTTTTGAAAAATGTAAATGGACAATGATTTGATTATTATTTCATAAATTTAATGATTTATATTTTACTTTTATTTTTTTTATAAAAATTTTATTGAGTTTAAAGGGAGCAAATTAAAAATCAGTTTTATTAAAAAACTATAAATAAATTTACAATTTAATTAATTATATTAAATATTTTCAAATTATTTTTTCTTAAAAACAATTCGATAACAATTGAGTGAATGTGGACAATTAGGGGAGCAAACGGTTTACAATACGATTTCAACCATTTAACAATTTTCTTCAATATTTTTTAAGTCAAATACTTATGTTCGTAATCACCAAAAATATTTGATCTAGATCAACGTTTTATTATACCGATCGACTCAAAATCACTTTCTGAGTCCGTCCCTTCAAATTTGGTTGATATATGTTTTTGAGAAAAGTAAGAAACTTTACTACATATGGTCATTATTGGTCCAGTTTTTGACCTATTCCCCATATAGAAATTTTAGATATGAACTTTTTCATATCTGCACGCAAATTAATAACAATACCACCAAAATAATTTTATGCTTATTTTCTATATAAAGTTATAGCCTCAGCAATGTTGGATCCAGGACCATCTATTGAAGCGCATGGTATAGGTTATCGGTTAGTCGGTCTACACTTATTGTTTGTAGAAACTGAGGAAAATGAACTGAAATTTATAAAACGTCTTTTAAGCGGGGTAAGACATAATAAGTTGCAACGCCTCATTATCAGAGTTTTCCTACTGTGAACACTATTATGGGAGTACATAGCGACTTTTTAAAGTATGATTTAATATATTTTTTTTGATTTATTGAAAAAAAAAAAAAAAAAACGATCGTATTCACTACAAAAATCGGTTTTGAGCAACTAAATTTAAATTAATTTAGGATAACGAAAAAACTCTTCTCGAGATCTAACTCTATAAAAACTCATAAATGATAAATGAAAAATGTGTAATAAATATTTGTTATCCATGATTCTGTTGTCGAAGAACCGATATGCTGTTCAGTTGAATGAGTCCGAAGTAAAAAAATACCTTGTCATATGCGTACTAGTTTTTGGGATTTTTACCTACTATTCATAACAGAATAAAAGTTAAAAAGAATACGTGATTGGATTTCAATCTAGCATTTAAAATTTTTTTTTGGTTGGATACCATTCCCAGAAGAGTTTATTTTTTTTGGTCACAGAAAATTAATCTACCAATCAATAACTTGTGTATATCTCTCGTTTTCATTAGAATATTTTCTTCAATTGATAAAAGTGATTACCAAAAATGGAGATCAGGTGACAAGACAAGGCCCTAATAATACAAACCTACAATAATAAATGTAGATAACCCGGTGAGCTACGGATTCACATTTTGGCAAACAAAAGCACAAAAACTGAACACAACAAAATACACAAGCAATATATCTAAAAGGTAAATATGGTGATGGACAGGAACATGGAAACCAACACGTATATACAGTGTTGGAAAAATTAATTAGAACCATGGTTCATAATAGGTAGAAACTATTTTAAAAACAAACTGATTGACGACTTATTTTTGGTCGATCTCAAAGTATGTATTTGAAATATATATTGTCATACGCGTTCTTATTTGAAACGTTTGAAAATTCTACATATATGAAAATTTTATTCTTAATTCACACCATACGTTACGTTACGTTTTATAAAATGTTCAAACTAGAATTGAAATTTATTAATTAAGACCAATATCGAAAATTTTAGAGTAGAAATTCAAAATATTATTTATAGAAGATTCTGAAGTCATACCAAAATTCAAAATCTATTGCCGAAAAAGACTCTGAAATTAAAAAGTTTCAAAAAATTATATTTAAAAGAAAATTTATTACTACATGCCGCCGTATTTTAAGGCGGATCCTAACCACTATTAATTCGTACACCAAGCATTTTTTGACAATACAACATTATGGACTGCACATTTTGCGAAATAATAACGATTTCATCACAAACGTTGTACATTTCTGAAACGCTGTTTTATTATCTTTAAATTAATAAAAATATGTACACATATTATGACACACAGTTTTCGAATTAATTGATAGTTCATTATATTTTATAAAAATAATTTGACATCTATTAATTCGTACAGTAACGTCACCTCTGCGTTTTAAAAACAGCTTCTAATTGCATTTTATTTATCTATATTTTACACTCTTCAGGAGTTACATATCTATAATATTAATAGGCTAGGCGATTTCTTGTGACCGATGTTTTGTTCTACCGTTTTATCCCGATTTTGACCAAACGTATATTATTTGAAAGGTATTTACAACGTATTTTTAAATTTTTTCCTTTGTTTTGAGTAAACTGCATTTAAAGTTGCTACTAGCATATACATAAAATTATACAATGCTATGTGTGTGTTTATTAAATTTGTTAATGTTTTTTTAATAAAAATTTTTTTTTCTATTTTGTTTTTTTTTGTGAATTTGCGAATTGGCTCTAATTCATTAGCATACCTTTAGGGTCTTTATTTAATGTAAAAATAAAATTTCCTAGAATTTGCACTCGAATTTCGAGGGCTGGAATCTGCTAGTATAGTCTAATTGTTTCAAACCACTTTGAAGCTTTGTCTCTAACGTTGGTTCGACGTTTTTCTTTTTTCTTTTTAATTATTTCCGCAAAAGATTTGTTCTCATGAAACGGCCTCTATTTATTTGCAACGTTATAGTTATAATTCCTACTTTTTCCACACTTTTCTACAATACTTTTTTCTGTTGATCTGAGAAGCTTCAGATTTTGCTATAGCTCTTTCCCGATTTGAATTTGTCAATAATTAAAAATCTAATATGTTCAGAAACTGCCTTACTACGTGCCATCATTTTCTAAGCCGAATGTATAACACTGAACGAATTAATAGTTTTAAAACTATTTTTAAAACATTTTGTTATAATATGTGCAAACATTTTTAAATAAATTTCAAGAAAGACTTTTAAACACTAATAACACAAATTTCTATATTTGTAAAATTAGACATATTCTTATACATAAACAACCGATCTTATTGCTAAGGGAGCTAGCGCACCTCCACTAATTACCACACGAAATTTCAATTATAGAAATGCGAACAAATTTATTGTTAAATATTTCGATACAGACAACAAAATTTATGGAATTAACAACACTGCTATTTAGTACAAAACATTAAACCAGGAAAAGATAAATTTTAACTTATTGTCCAGTAGTAATAACATTATTGGATGTACTAGGAAAGATATTATTAACTTTGAAAGATTGAGACTCGGATATACAAAGCTTACTCACGGACATCTTATGAACACACCCTCACCACAAATTTCCAATTGTTAAATATCAACAACACCAACATACATTTTCTTTTGTTTAAAATTTACTAATCCAAGATAGAAATATTTTAATCGGACCTATGCGATGTTTGTCACATCTGTCTAAAAACAACATCCCAAAAATAATAAGTTTTCTTAAAGAAACAAATACATATAAGTATATATAAGAAATGTAATATAATTAATATTTAAAAATTATATGAGCTGAAGGCCATAACAGCTACTGTCTTCCCTAACATTGTCTTATAATTTGTAATTATAAACTAATAAATTTATAAATAAGTAAAAATAAATGACAATGACAAGAAAAGAAAATAACGTTCCAAATAAGTACAACTTTGTCAATGTAGTTAACATTATTTCATTGTAAAGGTGGCATTTAATGTTAAACAGCCAAAAACAATTTTAAAGTACGAATAATTAGTGGTTAGGGCTTGTATTATTACACTAGTATTGCCTTAAAATATGGATAATTTTATTTAACTTATTTCCATTTTTGTTAAATTTGTTTGATTAATTAAATTGTATGTTTTGTTTAAAATTTTTTTTATAATTCAATTATATTACTATCATATATTGCATGCGCCCCATGTTTTTCGTTTTAAATCCTACAAATGGGGCTAGAAGAAGTTATTTTATTATTTTCAGTCGGTGACTATGGACTTAAAGCGAATTCAGCACCTTTTTAGTGATAATCTTGCTGGACCCATGCACCAATAATGTTAAGAAGTTATAATGATGAATAAGGCTACAACAAGACTACTATCAAGATATGAAGGCAATGGATAAAGAACCAAATAAAACCAAAAACAACAAGTAAGAAAATTATAGTCGGTCTAGACCGACTATACGATACCCTATTCCATGCGTTTAGAAACCCTATCTCTTAGGCCCAACTAACTGGACATTGAAAATAAGCAAAAACCAAATTTGAGTGGGATTTTTATTAATTTTTTTGGCTGCAGATATGAAAAAGTTCATATCGGATGCTATATCTATATGGGGACTACGTCCAAAAATGGACCGAGCCTGATCATGTTTGGTAAAGTCTCTTGTATTTTGCAAAAATATGTACAAACAAAATTTGAGAAGAATCAGTGCAATATTTTTGTTTTTTAATAGATTTAAGTGAAGATCGGGAAGCAGCTCTATATGGGGTCAAAGGGATCATTTTTGGACTACTCATTAGTGGATGTAATGAACGCATACAAACCCAATTTGAGTAAGATCTATATGACAATTTGGATCTTATGGCAATTTATGTCGATTTCATATGGGTAATTTGTATGGGGGCTAGGTCTGAACATGGACCGATTCTCACCAATTTAAATAGCGTTCATCCCATGGCCGATAAAAGCTTATATACCAAATTTCATCAAAATATATTCATATTTGCGACCTGCAGTTTGATTACAAGCTTTACATGGACACACAGACGGACGGACGGACGGACATTGTTAAATCAGCTCAAAAAGTGATTCTGATTCGATCGGTATAATTAAAGATGGGTCTAGGTCAAATATTTTTGGTTGTTACAAGCAGCAGCACAAAGTCATTATACCCAAACCACATAGTGGTATAGGGTATAAAAATGTTATGTGGAAAAAATCATACTCCCAAGAAGTATGTGCCAATCTTGCTGGATCCATGCTCGAAAGATGTTAACAAGTTATAAAGATAAATAAGGCTACAACAAGGATACTAACAAGATATGAAGGCAGTATGCAAAGAATCTTATGATTTAATGGCCAAGTATGTATATTACACTGGTCTACAAATTTAAAAAAAATTGACTGCAGAAACGAAGCATGTTGTTTAATTGGGCTATCACGTCTTGTTCATTTTTTATCGCATGCTGTCAATACTGACACTACAATTTCACAATTAGTAATTTGACAAAAGCCCACATTCATTCTAAATCTTAATAATAGTGGCTTTTAAGCACGTCAGGGTGATCGTTTGGAAAAAAAGGATATCAAAATCCTTAAAATATGCTTATTTACATGGTGTCAGAAACTTGGACAAACCGTGGACACCGACAATGTTTTGCAATAGTTGCAGAACTGTTTTATATAAGTGGTCAAATGGCAAGAAGATCTATTTCGATTTTTCAATTCCAGTACTTTAGAGAAGAGAGTCAAGTAACCACTAAACCGATTGTTATTTCTCTTTAACAAAAGTTGCTGTATTCAATATGAAAAATCGAAAAAATATTACTTACGCGAATGTCATATCGGTTTCCAAACCAGTTCAACGTCCACCAAATGATCCATTACCAGTCATTCCTAGTGCTAGGACCAGTGAGTCCGAAACATTTTTCACCATCAAGCTGAATGAACTAATTCGGGATTTACATATAACGAAGCAAGACGGAGAATTAATAGCTTCACGTATGCAGCGTGGAAACATCTTGCAGTTGGGACAAAAGTAACAATCTATAGAGATAGAAGCTTGGAATTGGCTGCATATTTTGAAAAGAAACACATATGACAAAACTGAATGCAGATTATTTATTGATAGCTCTTAGTACAGTTTAAAGGTTCTTCTTTTGCATAATGGGAATGAAAAACCATCCATACCAATTGCTCATTCCATTAATACAAAGGTAAGTTACGAATCAATGACTGAAATTTGGACATTACTCAAATACAACGATCATAAATGGAAGATCTGTGGTGACCTTAAGGTGCGTGATTTAAATTTCTTTGTATATGTGTATAGTATAGACCGTCGTAAATAACTGTAAATAAATCTGTTTAGTCGCGCTACATGTCATCATTGCGTCAGAACAGAGTGGCCAACAAGAACTGAGTATTCACCAGGAAAACAAAACATTTCAAATAAGCCATTAATTGATCCCAATGAAATTCTTCTTCCGCAGCTGCACATAAAATTGGGCCTTTTTAAGAACTTTGTCAAGGCTCTGGACAAAAATGGTGCAGCATTTAAATATTTGTTAGCGGTTTTTCCCAAATTTCATATGCTAAAATCAAAGAAGGTATATTTGTTGGCCCTCAGATCAGGAAGCTATTGAATGATGACAATTTTTTCACAATGTTTATTGGAGAAAGAATATGCAGCCTGGAAATCTTTCAAAAGCATCGTGGACAGTTTTCTTGGAAACAATAAGAGTGAAAACTACAGACAAATTGTTGCTGAATTATTGAAAAATTATCACGAATAAGGTGCAAGAATGTCACTCAAAATGCATTTTCTTCATTCGCGTTTAGATTTTTTTCCACAAACCCTAGGTGCGGTGAGCGCTCATCAAGATTTACCGAAAGTTGAAAGAAATTATCAAGGATTTTGGGACAAAAGCATGCTGGGAGACTATTGCTGGACTCTAATACGTAAAACCGAACCAACAAAATACAAACGACGTTTAAAAACGCCATTCACTTTGAAAATTGATTGATTTTTAAATAAACTAATGATTTTTTATGTAAAAAATGAATAAAGACATTTTTTTGTATCTCGAAAACCTGACCTGATAGAGAAAAACCAATTACACATTCGAATTCAGACCACCAAATTACCCTAGGAAAGATATTTGGTTGCTCTAGTCCGAAACCTTGTTGGCTAGTGTTATTTTCAAGTTAATTTATTTTTTTATATTAAGCTAATAGCGTAATATTAACATAAAAATTTATTTAATTAAACAGTTTAAATATTACTTAATGTTTATTGCTATCGTGTAATTAAGTAATATTTAAACTGTTTAATTTAATAAATTTTTATGTTAATATTATGTGTAAGAACTTGTTTAGTGTGATGTGATACTATATTATTACTACGAAACCCCTTGAAAAAGTCAACATAAAAGCGCCCCGGTAGGTGAGTTGGTAGCGTACTTGCCTATCATGCGGGGGTCGTGGGTTCGATTCCCACCAGAGGCTTTGGTGTGTCGCTGCAAAAAAAAAAAATAAAATACCCAAAATTAAAATCTGCAGACAAGCCATCGGCTTCGCGGAACTAGGCTAAAAAAAAAAAAACGAAACGTCGGGTGTATGTAAAAATTGTTTTATTTACATCGACAACACTAGGCCACATTAGCTTAATATAAAAAAATAAATTAATATATTTCTATTATTTTTTACTTTATGGTTGTATATTGCAGAAGATCAATATTTCTCTTTGGGATTTTTTCCTCTTCTTAGTTTTATTTATTGAAGCATAAATAAAAATTTAAGAAATCTGAATGAAAATTGCTGTTCTTATTATTTTTTCTAATACTGTATATATAAATTTATATTAAAACACCAACAAACAACAACTCTCAACAAAATAAATAAAGCAAGATAACAACAACCATCTGTGCGACCATTTTGGAATAGGACACAAAGAGTTAGCTGTGAACATGTTGTAAATTACTAAAGTGTACTTAACTCACTTGGAACAACAGCAACAAAAAAAAAAGGAACAAAAAAAACATATGGTTACAACTGTCACTTAAGCATACAAAGCAACAACAAACCTCCAAAGCAGCTACTAAAATAACTAACAGGCAGACAAGGAATCTACTTGAGAACAAAACAAAAAAAAAACAACAATAACCAAAATATACCAGTAGAGTCCATAATGAATATGGGAGTGAGTGTGTGCGAGAACGAAAATTCGTTGTGGTAGTAACTGGTACTCTATATACTTGCAGTTTACTTGCTGCCATGAACATTGTATATCTACTTATCTATATAAATATCACAACAACAAAAATAAACACAGCGCTCTAACAATAAACCGGTTCAATGCGCACCAATCAGATATGCGTAAAGACTAAGGGAGGCGGGCTCATTCAATAAACTTTCAACAAATTTATACAGTGTCAGCTGTAGGTATAACTTGTGCTGTGGCTACTAATACTGCTCTACACGTCACAGCTACTATTCAGTGCGCAAGTATCTGAAAATGGAACTGGTTTTTTTATTTTTGCATCATGTACTGTCAACTCAATACAACAAGTCCTCGTGCCACACAAGCCAGCATTTGGGTAGCAGCAGTAGCCACTTTAGTTTAGTGCAGATTTTACGTACGTGCGGGTGTTGCTCGGAGTCTATGAAAAATTAATCTAATACAAAAAAAAAACATCATAATTGCAACAACAATAAAAAACAAAAAAAAAAACAAGACCGATTAAAGTAATTGCAAATTTAATTAACTTAACTGCAAGTACACAAAGTACTACCAAGCATGTTTGTACATGCACAATGGTAGTTAGTGGTAGTTAGTAATTTTATGCATTCATATAACAACATAAAACAATTGTGACAGGTCACGTGAGATTTAATAAAAATAAAAAAAAGTGTATTGGAATTTATGAAAATACTACTATTACTAATATATTACAAAAGTAATATGATCAGAATAGAAATTACTTAAGTGAAAGTGTAATTTTAGTGAAAAATATCATTCAACAAATTATTTATTCCACCAAATCAATACAACAAATGAGTTACTTGTGATTAAGTCGTTACTGCAACGAGCTTTTCAAAGTATTGTTTCCAAAAAGGAACATCTCGGAGTATTATGGAAAGTAACGCCTTTGCAAACAGCCATATACCGTCACAAGCATTGGTTGTTCTTTCGGAGGCTGCTTCCGGGTTGCACGAGGCATTAAGAGGACAACGTCCATTTCCATCAAGGGTAAGTTTAGCACAAGTTTTCCACCTTGTACTGCACACAACAGGCGACGGAAACTGGATGTAATAAGAAAAAATATAAATAATTTCAGAAAACAATAGAAGAATCAGAAAAAATGAATGTTTGAATTTAACATACAAGAAAAATAGGTCTTTTTCAATTTCTACTCGTAACTCGTAGAACACAGATCAATGTTGGGCTTTTCAACGAAGGCAAACATATATAGTACATCGTCGTCGCAATGTCTGAAATATAAATCTTAAGTTGGAAATAGAAAAGTAGAAAAGTGTTTTTTTTTTAAACCCTGCAGAACACACACAATGTTGATATTTCGGTTAAGTAAATCCGACTTTCCGTCTCTTAACATTAGCAATCAAGACTGTAATTATACCAGCAAATATCTACCAAAGTTTTTTACCTAAAAAAATGTTTTTTTCTTTAAAAATTGGATTTGCTTCAAAATAACTCAAAAAATTTACAAGATAAACAAGTAAGAGTGTTAAATTCAACTGTGGACTTTTTGCACTATTTATAACGAATGTAAATAAAATATTTGATAAAGTAAACAATTTGATAAACTTAATACTAAATTATTACAACAAGTACGAGGGCGGATCAATAAGTCCGTGACTTTTAGAATGAAACAAATTTAAAAAAAAAAAAAAAAAAAATTGATTTTTCATCATAATCTCCTTTTAGCTCAATACACTTAGTCCAACGATTCACCAATTTTTGTATACCTTCCAAAAAATAGGATTTTTTGAGGTCCATTAAGTAGGCATTCGTTTGATCAATATTTCATCGTTGGAGCTATATCTCTTTCAACCGAGCCATTTCTTTTGGTTTTGAAATAGGAAATAGTCAGTGGGGGCTAAATCCGCAGAATATGGTACCAATTCGTAGCCAAATTCATGGAATTTTGCCATTGATAACAATCCTTTGAAGTTGTCACACGATTCCGTTTATGGTCAATTCAGAGCAAATGTGGCACCATCTTGCAGACAGCTTTCTTAAACCCAACTGATCATTTAAAATCGAAACCACACTGCCATATGAAATTTTTCGACATTTTCGGGTGTATTGACCGCAATTGGCCGTCCAGAACGTTCAGCATCATTTGTATTTGTGCGACCAGAATGAAAGTCAGTAAACCACTTTTTATACCCTATACCACTATGTGGTTTGGGTATAATGATTTTGTGCTGCTGTTTGTAACTACCAAAAACATTTGACCTCGACCTTTATTATACCGATCGAATCAGAACCATTAACTGATTCGATTTAACGATATCCGTCCGTCTGTGTGTCCATGTAAACCTTGTAATCAAACTGCAGGTCGCAAATATGAATATATATGTTGATGAAATTTGGTATATGAACGCTGTTGAAATTGGTGAGAATCGGTCCATGTTCAGACCTAGCCCCCATACAAATGACCCCTATGAAATCGACATAAATTGCCATAAGATCCAAATTGTCACATAGATCTTACTCAAATTGGGTTTGTATGCGTTTATTACATCCATTAATGAGTAGTCCAAAAATTATCCCTATGGGACAACTCTTAGTCATAGGCCCCATATAGAGCTGCTTCCCGATCTTCACTTAAATCTATCAAAAAACAACAATATTGCACTGATTCTTCTCAAATTTTGTTTGTATATATTTTTGCAAAGTACAAGAGACTTTACCAAACATAGTCAGGACCGGTCCATTTTTGGGCCTAATCCCCATACAGATATAGCATCCGATATGAACTTTTTCATATCTGCAGCCAAAAAAATTAATAAAAATCCCACTCAAATTTGGTTTATGCTTATTTTCTATGTCCAGTTAGTTGAGCTAGGGTCTCTAAACGCATGGTATAGGGTATCATATAGTCGGTCTAGACCGACTATAATTTTCTTACTTGTTTACTATTGAAATCGATGGTGCAGAGTCCGCATAGTATTCATCAAGCTTTTCCTTCTTTTGATTGACGGTTTTTTTTCGCAAAAAATAATGTTTAATGATCACTCGAAATTCACTTCTTTCCATTAAAAAAAAAACACTGGTTCTATGTTTTGAACATCTGTTAAACGCAAAGTAAATGACGGAACTTGCTCAAAATTTTACAGTAATCTATTAACAGGTGGTACTTGATGGGAACAGTGTTGCACATCATATAACTACAAGAGAAGTTCGGACTTATTAATCCGCCATCGTACACTGATTTTTTTTAGAATATTTTAGAGGTGTCTTCATATATTTGGACAACGATGATGATATCTTGCCACAACGATGACCGATTTATCCCATTTTCAATAGCAACCTGCTCGAAAAATTGACTAACTATATTATCATAACTTTACCCAGGTAAATGGATCTTTTTCTGAATAAGCGTGATTTCAACAGACGGACGGACAGACGAACATCGCTATATCGACTCGAGTTGTTATAAGGATCAAGAACATATCGAGGGCCTATATTCAATACGCTCTATCGTAAGATTTTTCGAAAATGACTTTTTGATGGCAAACTCTTCACTAATGATAGCTGCATCTTTGAAAAAAAATTCAGAAAAAAAAAATGTGTTTTAGTATACTTTTTTCATTATTTGTTATTCCTCTAACGAACACGAGGCATAATTTTTTGAATGCAATATGGTCTATCGGAAAATTTTTTAATCGACTTAATAAAAATATAATATTACTACGTACATATTTTGCACAAAATTGTATCCTAGAATATATTATACAACTGTGCCTGTGTGAATGTTTTTTGACAACAACCTACGCATTTTAAAATCTGTCATTCGCAATAAAAATTTTGAAGTTTAGAACCAATTCGAATTTCACTATTTAAGTTGTTATAAATTTTTGTAATAAAAAGTGTTCTAAAAATAGGCTAAAATGTCCCATAATTCTTTACAACATATTGCAATTGATTATCCATCGTCAAACGAAGAAGATGCTGGAGAATATCCAATAACAGGTTTGTTATTTTATAAACAAATGTTTCATTAGTACTTAATGCAATTGGAAAACTGTTTGCCCAGATTCCGACGACGAGCCGTATAGCCAAAATGAGTTCGTTCGGCGTAGATCTAAAAGGACACATAACTCTAAATGCTTTAAAAGGGTGGAAAATGCTACAAAGCGAATGAAGGGGCAAGAATATATGGGTTTTTCGACGTCTATGGGAATTTTCAAACAAAATTCACCAAAAGCAAGAAAAGAAATTGGTCCTACATGCTCATCAACCTTATGTATGAAAACTAAATCAAGACACTGCCAAGAATTTGATGATGAAACAAGATCGAACATTTTTAAAACGTTTTGGGAGCTGAATTGGGAAGCTAAACGAGTTTTTGTAAGGAACCTCGTATCGGAGATAGCAAAAAAAAAAAAAAGAACAGCTCTAACAGAAAACAGCACAGCTTTATCTTTAAACTGCCATACAAGCATGAATCATTACAAGTGTGTCGGAACATGTTCTTGTGAACTCTATCTATAAAAAGTGGCATGGTTAAACGTTGGATAAAATATAAATGCTTCAGCTATTTTTTACAAACAGCGCCTACAAGTTCATATTTTACTGTTTATAATCTTGTTACGCATCAATGCACAAATTATTGGTGGAATGAAACAAACGGTGATCTGTCTGCTTCCACATTTATTTCCATCATAATACATCATTTGAAAACACATTGCTCATCAAATAATTTACCAATCATAATTTATTCGGACGGTTGCGGTTATCAAAACCGTAACCATTTTCTGTCAAAAGCTTTATCAATTTTTGCTATTGAAAATAACATAGTAGAACAGTAGTATTTGGAGAAAGGTCACAGTGCACATGCTAAAAAAGAACTCAAACTAAAAAATAAATCTATATATACTTGCCAATAGACTATATCAGAATAATATTAGAATCACGAAAAATAGTAAAAATTAATTATACTGTGACAAAAAAACCATTCGATGCAATGTATTTAAATTACGATTTTACTAAAAACTACAATGATGTCAAACTTATTCGCTTTTCCAGCATTAGACCTGGTCGAGCCAAAAATGATCCCACAGTTGCACAATTAAGATCGCTAAAGTATTTACCAAGTGGTGATGTAATGTTTAAAGTGAACTTTAATGGTGAATACAACAGCTTACCCACCCGAATTAAAGAATACACAGGATATACTGAACCAAAACCCTTGCATAAAGGTCAACTCCCAATTCAGCCTAGTAAATGGAAACATCTACAAGATTTAAAGCATGTTATACCAGTAGAATATCATTACTTTTATGATAATTTAGTTCAGCTGAAGTCAAAGAAACAGCACGAAATGAAGAAATGTCCAATTCTAATAATTTTTTTGTGTAAATTTTCTTATTTTTAATTGTTTTGTTAATAAATTCTTATATGTTGAAAAAAAAAAACGGTTTGACATGGAATGACTCATATATTAGAAAAACGTTAGAGAAAACGTTCGAACTTTAATAAAATTTCAAAATTTGATCACAAAAAATCAAACTTTTATTACTGTGCAATACGCTCTATCGGCTTAAAATATTCGAAAATTTCAGTTGCAATATGCTCTATCGGACAAAATGCCCTATAATGCCGCGAATAATTTAAAATGTATTTTTTTAAATGTAAATTTCTGTAGTCGTATTTAACAAATATTGTGGAAGATAGATTACTTCATACTTAAGGAATTTAGGAATAAAACAGTTTTTTCCTTCTCCTGAAAAATTGTATTTTTTACGATAGAGCATATTGAATATAGGCCCTCGATATATAATTTGTAGGGTTGCAAATGTATTTTTTGAAGCGCTACAAAGGGAACAACAAACTCTGCAAAGTGGTGTAGGGGCATAAAAACGCAGCTGACGATTAGAAACACAAAAAAGTTTAACAAATAAAAAATATACTATTTTATACTGACTTTCAAAACTCCGATCCAAATCAAGTTATTGGATTTTTATTTGATTCAAAAATTTGGGAAAGCATAGAAGTTATCGTTGAAATGTATTGTCTGCCATACGGTCGTTCAAAAAGGTATTTTTACGCGACCGCTATTTGCCACGAATTTATTTTTCTAATGCTATAAAAATAAGGCGACATCTAACAAATATAACAAAAGTTACTCAAGAAAGGAAATTCCAAAGAGTTAATTCAATTTACTTCAACAGCAACAAAAAAAAAAAAAAAAGCGAATACCGTCACACATAAAATTGACAAAGTTCCAAGTAAAATACTACATATTAACATACATATTATATTAACTATAACTCTGCAAATTTCACCTTGCGATCAAAAAAGGAAACTAAAATCATCTCACAATTTTATGCGCCATAAACTTGTCTGTTGGAACAACAGCACCACCACCAGCCGTTGCGAGCGAACAATCACAAAAATATTGAATGGATAACATTTTGAATTTAAAATTTCGCGCTTATGGTAGCATTTTATTTGACCGCAATAAATCAGCACACCCAATGAGGATGTATCATAAGCTGTAGCAGGCTGATCTAAACAAAAGCTAAACACACAACAAAAGCCAAGAATATCGCTGAATATAAAGAACTCCGTCAAAAGATAACCCACATACTTTTCCTTGTCGAAAACAACAACATACACACAATAAGACTTGTATCAAAACAGTGACATTAAACTGTTGGTATTACAAAGCAGTTGATCAGTGATGAATACGTACAATTTAGTTACATTCAAGTTCTTAGTGATATTAAATCAAGAATACCTTTTACTCTTCTGTTTAGTTATTTTAACATTAAATTTTTGAAAAATAAATCAATTTAAAATTATGTTTATAGCAAATCCATTCTATTTCTCTCACTTATATGAATGCAGTATCCGTGTTTGAATCTAGGTACCATACAGCCTGGGTGCCCTTCTTCTCCCATCCTACGATTTATGTAAGTAACACCTCGATCGTTTTAAAAATTGAATAAAAATGTTAAAAAAGACTCGCTAAAACATATCAGCACTAATCCAATTGAGTATCAGAGAAAAGTAAGCCCTATTAATTAGGAAAATACAGTGTATCTAGCCGAACCTTGAAGTTGGATTCGTCCAACCACAGCAAAATTGACCAATTTTCTGCTGTCAAATGTTAGTATATTTTGATACATTCTGAGAGCACGGCTTTTTCATGGCCTTGCAACCTCCCAGCCTTGAATGCTGATCACGTTTCCTTACGTTTTTGGTTGCAGCGATATCCGAGCTACATATTCTTTAACATATTTCAAATCAAATTTCCGTCTTCACAACATTTGGTAATGCGTTTCCGGCAGCACTTATTTCGGAATTATATGTACTATGATTTATGGTACGTTAACACGAAATCGGGAACAATTTAAATTTTTTATCCATATCCGTAGAATATTAAGAACAAAAATAATGACACGAATCACTCCGTAATTTCAAAACGAACAGCAAAATTTTATTTTGTTATATTTATTAAGTAATTTCCAAATATCAGGAGGTTTACAAATAAAGACAGTGGAGATATGGGCCGGACCTCCAAATTTCTGACACAGCTGTGTTTATCAAAGAAAAATTTAAATTTTTAAACAAAATTTCATTTTGATCATACGAATTTCTAAGGTTTTGTTAAATGCGGGCGTGGAAAAAAGTTGAAGTCCTGACCCGTATCTCAATTTTCTTTTTTTGTAAATCTCCTGATATGGAAATTCCTTTTAATTTTCTATAGAAAAATTAAAATTTTAAAAATAAATTTTATTTTAATCATACGAATTTCCAACAAAATGCAAACTTAAAACAAGTAAGAAAATTATACTCGGTCTATACCGAACTATACGATACCCTATACCCTGCGTTTAGAGATCATATGTCTCCGGTCCAACTAATTACACATAGAAAATAATCATACATCAAATTAGAGTGGCATTGTTATTAATTTTGTTGCCTTTTTATATGGGCATTCCTGACCATATTTGGTAAGGTCACTTATTTTTTTTCCGAAAACATATACAAATCAAATTTGAGAAACATCTGTGCAACATTTTTCTTTTTTGATAGATTTAAGTAAAGATCAAGAATCAGCTATAGGTTTTATTTTTGGACTACTTATAAATGGATCTAATAAACATCACAAACCCAATTTTACCGAGATCTATATGATAATTTGGATATTATGACAATTTAAGTCGATCTCATAGGGGTCACTTGTATGGGGACTAGGTCTGAACATAAACCGATTTTCACCGATTTCAACAGCGTTCATCCTATGATCGATAGAAGCTTATATACTAAATTTCATAAAAATTGATTCACATTTGCGACCTGTAGTTTGATTACAATGTTTACATGTTTGATTACAATGTTTACAGACAGACAGATAGACAGATAGACAGACAGACAGACAGAAAGACGGACAGACATCGCTAAATCAACTCAGAAAGTGATTCTGAATCGGTCGGTATAACAAAAGATGGGTCTAGGTCAAATATTGTTGGTGGTTACAAACATCAGTAGAAAGTCATTATACCCTGACCACATAGTGGTATAGGGTACAAATACAAACCGATGACATTGATTATTATTTATTTTAAAAACATTAATATTTTAAATGAACGCATTTGGAGCACGTTTGATTAGAGTTTACATTAATTTGCCGTAGGTGGTTAATTTCCAGTATTGAGTTGAGTACTCTTAAATTAATAACCGAATACTCCACACCATAAACTTCAATTTATACAGCCATAATAGTGTCTATTGTGTGTAGATTTCATCATATTCTTCTCAATTTATGTTTGAGGCAAAGGCTTTCAGCGAATGTGTGATGTTTTTTTTTTCTTACTTTGAATCTTTTTATGATGCGTCTTAAGCCAAGCTTTTTACGCATAACGAGTGGTTCTGTCATCATAAACATGATCAATGATCATGACGCTGATGCTACAAATGATGAAAAATAATTTCAATTCCGTCATTCACCCAACGAAAGTAACAACTTTGAAAAATCATTTTAACATATGTTAAACACAGAATCAATATGTCTAAAAGTGTAGATTTAAAAGATTGTAACTGTTACTTGATCCAATAAATACTATGTATTTATTGTTAAGCTTTGAAAGAATTTTTCTAAGTATTTTTTTTTTTTTTTTAATTTACATGTTTATCTCCCAACATTCAACAAATACAAATTTTATTTGAATTTTAAATTAACTGTAGTTGTTACCCTATTAAAGTGTGAAGTGAAACAGTTAAAAATATTATTGAGTTATAAACGTTTTTTATGACTTAATGTTTTTGGAACACTTGTTTGAAAACTGGTTTCGTATTCATGGTAACGTCTCTGAGTACATTGGTAGCAAAAACATGGCTTATTTCATATTGTAAAATGGTGATCATAAACTCATTTACGAACAGATACCATATATAAAACATACAGTTGCATATAATAAAATAATTGGTTGTCCAGTTACGGTTGTATTCGTTTACTAATTAATCAGTAAATCATTTTTAAGAAAATTAAAAACGTTAACTTGTTATTTACATTTAGAACACTGCTCACCACATTCATTTCAGCTTTCGTTTTAACTCCAGCGTTTTTTCTTCCACCAAAAGTTGGAAATTTTTTTTAAAGTAAACAATGTTTGATTTTAATAAAGCGCCCGTATATGTATTTATCATTGTCCTACACACTACCGTCCAAAAGTATTTGCTATCCCTAATAGTCTCCGTTTAAAAGTCATGAATTACAAAACTGTTGAGATTTCAATTGAAACTCGTCATCACATTATTTCCCTGCACAAAATTGGGAAAAGCAATCAAGCATTTGCAGAGGAGCTCAAAGTTTCGCGTCGAACCGTGGACTATATTGGTAAAAAATTCAAAGATTCAAATTCAAAATTCGCAGAGGTCGGCCTAGAGTAACAACAAAACATGAGGATCATGTACTAATAACGACAAGTAAACTAAAACGTCGTCGCAGCTGGAGAACGTGCGTCCGATATATGCCTAGTGCCAACAGTCAAACACGGGGAGGTTCCGTAATGGTTTGCGGGTTGCTTTGCTGGCGAAAATGTAGGCGAGAATCGAATGAATACCCAATAAAACCCAGGACAAAAATATACTCAAAGATCGATCCATGGTCACTGGATTAAGAATTGTGGGTCGGATATTCATATTTCAGCAAGATAATGACCCAAAACATACAGAGAAAATTTTTAAACAGTATTAGGAGACCCAGGAAGGAGCTGGAACCTGGAAGTTATGGACTAGCCACCAAAGTCAGCTGACCATAATCGGATAGTTACTTTGGGATGAGTTGGACAGGAAGGTTCGAACTACCTGTCCTACATCTAACGAAGACCTGTAGAATAAACTGCAGGAAACATGGAACCATATCAGTCCAGATTAAGAATAGAGTGTAGTTTCAAAAAAATATTTATGTAAATAGTAAAAGTATATAATAAAGAATATATGTGTCTAAAATCATAAAACTTTAGACAAACAAAATTTGATCACATCAAATTTATAAAATTTATATTCAAAAACCAATTTAAATTTGTATTTCTTTTTTTTTAACCAAAATGTTATATTGAATTTATTTACACACATATAAAAATCAAATTGAATCATTTACGAAACAACGTAACAATTTACATTATTGTTGTGAATTATTATTGAATTATATCTTACGTAGAAACATATAATTTATCTACCCCCATTTATATTGTTAAAAGTTAAGTTTCAAGCTTTGTGCAAAATTATCATGACTTCACTTGGATTTGTACATTCGAATGGTGAGCACTTGTGTAAAAATAAACATTTTGAATTATCACTAATTGGAGTTTGGTTTTTCTCTCTAACTCTAATCCTAAACTCCCTCATTTACAACCCTTAATCCCAATTTGTATATTTATAATTTCTCCAATCGCGAGAAATTATAAATTAATTAAACCCTTCTCTTAGCAATATCAATTGCCGTCATATATAATTTTTTATTGGAGCAGCTAATCCAGCTTGGTAGACTTAAATACTCAAAACCCAAGAGTTGTCAACCCCCTTATCAGAAGCTAGCACCTATAAAAAATTCATGGTCCTTCGAACCGGATATGAACCAGTGACCTATGGATGTACAGTCCATTTGAAGAGTTTTCATTGAAAAATAAAGGTGACATGTACATTTTAAAATTTAAGGACAAGGGGCGGCAAAAACTTCTGGACGGTAGTGTATATAGCTATGTAAATCGTAAATACGTACTACTTACTTCGTAACGCGTGATTGCTGAAAAAAATATTATGCAAACATTTCAATCAAATATGTTGGCAATAATTTCAAAAAATTACTTGTTTTCTTTATTATACCCTCCACATCTCAGTGGCAGAGGGTATATATAGGTTTGTCATTCCGTTTGTAACGCATCGAAAAACTAATTTCCGACCCAATAAAGTATATATATTCTTGATCCTTATCACAGCTCGAGTCGATATAGCGATGTCCGTCTGTCCGTCTGTCCGTCTGTCCGTCTGTCCGTCTGTCCGTGTGTCTGTTGAAATCACGCTCATTCAAAAAAAAAAGCATTTACTTAGGTCAGGTTACGAAAAAATTATTTGCCATAATTCCCACCAGGTTGGTATTGAAATCGGAGTAAATCGGGAGCCTCTGCGCTGAGAAATGAACAAAAGTTTATAGATACCTCTAAAAAAAACATGAAACCTAGTGTTTTCTTGTAATAGTTTAGTGGTTGAACATACAACAACATAAAAAAAGCCACAAAAAAAATGTGATTCATACATATTAACAATAACAAGAACACAACTACCATGAGCTATGTTAATAGTATTGCCACAAACCGAGGTGGAGGGTATCAAAGATTCGGCACAGCCGAATTTAACACTCTTACTTGTTTTTAATTTGTTATGCTTTGCAAAATAAAGCGTAACAATATGTTTAAAAATGTCGTCGTTAAAATAAGACCTCCAAAACCATTTTTAAGTTTACTATTATTTTGAGTTAGAAGGAGTTCCTGTTTCTACATGCTTAATGATAATTAAGTCTCGTATAGTTGAAGGTTCGTAAATTTAAAGGTCATTCAATTTTCAATTCTTTATTTATGTAACATTTATCAGTTATTAATTTAACAATTTTTTCTTAAAGGGTTTAGGATACAAATTCCTTTTCTGCTTAAATATATTTAACAATAATATATTATGTAATGAATTTACATAATATTACAAACAGTGTTGCCACGACGAAAAATAAATTGTAAACATATCAATTCAAAAAACTTAACAAAACGAAAGAAATAAGCATTTTTTTTTTAAATTCACTCTATTTAATAATAATCTAACCCATAAAAAAACAAAGTTTTATTAAAACTCTTTCTTTCCTTATGCATATGAGTTTCGAATATCTCCGTGATTGTGCGTGACCGTGTGTGACTATCTTAAAATTAATCTTTGGCCGCAGCAAGTCTATGGACAAAGTTTCAGATCGATCGGATGAGGGGAAGTGAGGATTCAATCTCTCCGTGACTGTGCGTGACTATGCGTGACTGCGCGTGACTATATCAAAGTTAATCTTTTTTCACAACAAGTCTATCGACCAAGTTTCAGATCGATCAGATAAGTGGAAATGTGTTTTAAATCACTCCGTGACTGTGCGTGACTATGCGTGACTGTGCGTGACTAAGTCAAAGTTAATTTTTTTTCACAGCAAGTGTAAGGGCCAAGTTTCAGATGGATTGGATGAGAGTAAATGACATTTAGAACACTCCGTGACTGTGCCTGACTATGCGTGACTGCCCCAAAATTAATCTTTATTCACAACAAGACTATGGGCCAAGTTTCAGTTCAATTGGATAAGGGGGAATGGGGTTGACCCACGACAGACAGACAGACAGACAGAGAGTATGAGTTAAAAGAAAGAATTTAAAAACAAAAAAGAACATCTTTAAATTCTTAAGGTTATAAACGTAATTCTGCTTATAAATTTAAGTAAAAGAAGTAAGAATGATAAATTCGGCTGTGCCGAATCTTTGATACCCTCCACCTCGGTTTGAGTATTGATAATAAATGGAAACAAAATATTGGAAAAATATGCATGCGTTTCCTATTTGCATGCGTTTCCGGTTATATGACATAACTTCTCGTTTAATTTAGTTTTTGCTAATTAAATAGCTCGCCTTAACCTCCATAGCAAAGGTAATGGTTGTGAAGGTGGCCATATGCATTAAATCGTGCTAATTGGAGATGGCTGTATAGTTTCTTTTAACTGGCGAAATATTTTGTCATTGCGGCCATATAGGTCTGATGGAGTAACAAAATAATAACCAAAAAAAAAAGCTCTCTCAACTTTTTTATTAAAATATTGCCATATTTGGAAAACATAGAGAACAAATTTATAATAATAAATAATCAAATTAGGGATGCCAAACGCAAGAACCAAATTTCCCAAACATTTTAAATAAAATAATATGTTATCTTTAGTTTCTGAAAAACTTCAAATATTCATCCTAAAAAAATTGTGAAAATTTATATATAAATAACATTCTCATAAAATTGCGTTTATTTATTTATCAATTTTTATGTTCGCAATTCTTAAATATCATTTGAGGTTTTCTAAAATTCATTGAATTTAAATTTATGTTTTCTGTAGTCCGATTCTGTAAAATTCAACGATCCGACAACCGCAGAATATATCGGCAGCTACTGTTGTTTGCACTAAGGATTAAGTGATTCACTAAGTACATACATCTTAACGACAGTCGACAAATCTATTTTTCTATTTATTTAAATTGTAAAGGAGTGGCATCTCTGTCAAAATAAGCGAAAAACACACAGAAGAATAGAAAAAAACAAATTACTTCGTGTTTGACAGGATGATTTTATGTTTATGTTTAATATCTCTATTTTTTACTAATATTTCTGTTTATTTATTTGAAAATGAAATAATGTATTGAATATGCTATTTAATTTTTTTATTTATATAAAAAAGATTTTTAATAAAAGCAAAATATTTTCACTATTTATTATTTTTTTTATGTATGACGACATTTCAACCTAAAAATTTAAGTTTTTACCGATTGAATAAACAACACAAAAATGGTTGTCGTTTAGCTGATTTTAACAATAGCGAATATCGCTTAAAAACTTTACTGATAATTTTGCTTTTCTTTTTTTAACGATTCGAATATCGTTAAAAAAAGTTATTTCTCCTGAATGTCAATATTTTTTTTAAATGTAAACATTTTTAATTGTAAACATATTTGGTGTTTTTTTTTGGAATTTGATGCAAATTTAAAATTATTATTTCCGACTTTTTGATATGATTTTCTGAAATTCAATTAATATTTTCTAATTTACAATTGGAAATTTTAGTTCCAGTTTTTAGAATTGATATTTTCTAAAATTTGAATGGAAAACTTAAAAAGTGCAATTTTGTATTTATGTGAATAATAATGCTTTAGTAATTATAAACAATTTTTAAAAATTAGATGTAATCGCAATCAGATATTTTATAGGTAAAGCAGAATAATAATTCTATATAACTATGTAGAACTGTTTTGAAAGCAAAAAACTCATTGATGAGCTCGGTAACTCTATTTTGTAAAAACAACAAAAAGTTAATATGCCAAACTTATGTTCATATTTGTAAAAGAATAATGAAAAAACGTATGAAATAAAAGACCAGCCGGTGTATACTCTTAACATTGTTCTGTATGATATCTATTTGAAAATATTGACATTCATGTTAAAATAGAAATAACTATTGCAAAGCTAATTAGAACAAACAAAAATTGTGGCGCCATCTACTGTGGCATAGTCACGCTGAGCAAAATGAAGTGACACTCTGTTAATGCAAAAGAAATGTATTTTCCCCACAACAAAATATTGCAGAATTTTATGTAAATAAAATAATATACCGATTTATTTCTAAGATGCAGTTATTATGGATATACATATATAGAATATATGTATATTATTTGTATTATTTAATATGTGTATGTATGTAAATCTAAATATTACACACAAGAAATACAACATCAAACGTTATTTTTGTGTTTTTCTCTTTAAATAAATTAATACTTTAAATTTTTTTTGCTAAATTTACATTGTATATTTTTTTAATAACAACTAGGTATTTTAGCATTATTTGCATTTTAAGTCGTAGTGTCTGCTTGTCGAAAAAATTTTGGATCGATTTTAACCCCTTTCCCGTGACCCAATCGATCTGAAACTTTGCAGGCAGGCTCGTGGCAATGACAGAAATGATCTAGTAAATTTTTTTAGTGATGCCAAAACAAAGGAAACTTTTAAATTTTTCTACCAGAGTTGATAAAAAAATGCACAAAGGATTAGTTTTTATTATATTATTACCACAAAGACCACAAAAACAACAAGTCCAGCTATGACAACAATACAACATTTAGAATAACAACAAGAACAATATAGAAACATCATATTTTTCATTTTTTTTTTTTTACTTTTTCAGAGATTTCCCTGGACCTGTTCCACCGATTTTAATGATTTTTGAATCAAAAATCTTCCCTTGAATTTGGTGAATCATTCTCACTAAAGATGATCACCATAGCTATTCTATTGAGGGCGTGATCGTGACAAGAACAACAAAGAAAATTGCATTTTTCAAGACTTTTTAGATCTTCATTCAAATCTCGGGTCCTAATCGACCGATTTGGACGATTTTAAATAGCAAACTTCTCAGGATGTCAGTGAATCATTTTTTATTTCAACGAGCACCCTAGCAGCCCGATTGCTGCCGTCATCGTGATTTCCACAGACGGACAGACGGACATCGCTATATCAACTCCGATTGTTATAAGGATCACAAATATATATATTTTATGGGTTCCAAAATTTTTTTTCTAATTATTACAAACTTATATATACCCTCTGCACACTGGAGTGGAGGGTATAAAAAATAATGATACACATTTCACTTTTTTAGAAAGTAATAACAAAAATTAAAAAAAAAAGTAATAAAAAAAAGATTTATTTTGCAGCAGATCAAACATAATTTGGCTTGCGACTAGTACATAATTTTCTCGTCGGCATTATGTTATTAATTGTTTTTATGCTCAGTTTATTTCTCAATATTGTTTTAATTTGATTTAAATCAGAAAATTTTTGTGCGAAATTGGTCAGATCTTTAAAACAATATTCGCCCATTCCATCTTTATGGTATGAAACTTTTTCCCAAAAATCTTCAATGCCTATATCACTTTTCAATTCAAGTTTAAAAAATCGTAACTTTTTCCAGTGCACACTTTTTCTATTGGCAGATCGTTTTCTTTGTCGTGCAAATTAATATGTCCAAACTGCTTACATATTAAATTTTCATAAAACTGTTTACTATTACTTTGAAAGTCGTGTCCAGATGGGAATATAAATAAAAATAGAATAGATAAAAATAGAAAATATGTTTTGATTTCAAGATCATTCATTTGCACTGCCATCTCAGTTGCTTTGATTCTATTTATTTCAAACACAGAGTCTAAAAAATATAACTGGAATAGATTCCACTGCTCTATTATTCTATTAATGACTGCTTCCAGTGAAAGCCATCTTGTCATGGAAATACCCAATATTTTATGTGGCTGCACCGAACAATAATCTTGAAAATCTATGAATTCATTAATCCGTTTTCGACTTTGTGCAAAAAAGTTATACATATGGGGTGTTTCATGTCAAGTGCACCAACTTTTGAAACCGATGTCTTCCGATCGGGATGAAATTTGCACCAAAGTAGTTTAGACACAATTTTTCAGCAAGATCGGTCAAGAGCTCTCTGAGTTAGAGGGGATCAAAATTCGACATTTTGGCCAAACAGGTGTTTTTTCTCATCCATGTAACTTATTGTTCTTAGAAAATTTTCTCCCAAATAGTTTAGATAGCTATTTCTTCAATATTTCGAAAAAAATACTTAAAACAAAAAAATTTTTTGTAGACTTTTTTTTGTTAAATCAAAGCATTTTTTGCCTTTTTTTCAAAAAGGGCATTTTTTTTTTTTTTTTTCATAAGAAAGCTTAGGATTTTTCCTTTAAGAACTTTTTGGTCGCTTAGTGGGATGGGAGTGGGATATCTATCAAAATAAATGTTTTGTAACTCAAGACAACGGTTCTTCAATTTTTCACAAATGTACTATTTTGAATTTTTTTCTATTTGTGTCTAAAACCTTACAAATAAAACTTATACTGAGAAACTAGACAAACTAAACTTTCGAAGGTATGTAACATACCTTCATAACATAACAGAAGAGAATGGTTATCTGTAACCTGAAAGAGTTAGTTGCAACATTTTAATCTGAACACGAGGATGTTAGAATTGGCTTCACGAAATTAACCCAAATGAGGCCAAAACATTGCGTTTTGGCAGAAAGCAGCGGAACTCACACAGTATGCGTTTGAATTTACCATGAAAATGTTAAACTGATGTTGAAGGAAATCAACTTAAAGTATTTAACAGATGATTCGGCAGAAGATTTACACAATTACCGCGATTGCCTTAAATTGACTATGTGTCCTAATGCAACAACTTCTTGCCACTTAGGTGAATGTACCAATTGCCCGAAAACCACATTCATCAAAGAAAATTTAATCAACTCTTTAGATTGAGAATATATAGAGGAGGTCAAATTTGATTCTTGGATTCAGACTGACAGATGCACATTGAAAACAATCATTTTAAATGTGGATGATTTTGTGGAAGAAATGTGTACAGGATTACTAAACTTGAGAAACCATGACTTTTTAGTTAAAGAGCAATGGTCATTCTTCAAGGATTTGAAGATACATTTGAAGTCTGGTGAATTCGTTATTTCATATGATTTCGCAGAAAACTATAAATATGTTCTTCAGGATGCCATACAAGCATTCCACTTCCATAACGACCAATCAACTATATTCACAGTAGTTATTTACTACATGAAAGATGAAAAGCTGGAACACAAAAGTATGGCAATCATATCCGACGATTTAAAACATGATACCGTTGCAGTTCATAAGTACCAGAAGAGAATGCTAAAATTTCTAAAATCCAAATTTACAGTAAAGAATGTATACTACGTTTCGGACGGAGCTCGTCAACATTTTAAAAACAAAAGTAGCTTGGCAAATCTTTTGGCCCATGAAAAAGATTTTGAAATGCCAGCTGAGTGGCTCATGGTAAAAGAGCATGTGATGGTATTGGAGCAAACCTTAAAAGAAATGCAGCGAAGTATAGCCTCCAGTGCTCTCATCAAGATCGCATCTTAGATGCGACTGCTTTATTCCATTGGGCAAAGAGTTATTGTAAAGAAACTAAAATAGTTTTTAGTAGCAAAGAGGATCATCAGGAAACATTGAAAACACTGAAGAGCAGATTCGATGCTGCGGTAACAATCGATGGCACCGCTCAATACCATGCTTTTATACCGCTTGTCGATGGAAGACTCAAGTTGAAAAAGTTTTCTGCCTCTATTCAATGCGATTTCTTTCCAAAGACAACAAATAAACCAGCAGCGAAATCAACAGCTGAACCTAGTAACGCCAAGAAAGGATTGACAAAAAAACGCAGTAAATAAAGGCGACAAAAAAGCTGGATGAAAGACTGGGTATTTAAAAATTTACAAGACTTAAATACTTCATCAGCTACAATAAATTAAGTATAAAAATAGTTATGATATAAATGGATCTAATGCAATTAAGATTAAATTTTAATAAATTATTTACCATTTTTATTTTAAATGTTATTATTATTATACATTAATTTAATTATTATTAAAAATAAATAAAATATAATAATTTTTCAACATTTCTAAAGAAAAGCGATTTTTTTCCTGAGGTTAACATATTCTGGGTATTACAGTATCGAGGGTATAAAATTTTAGTTAGGTATGTTATATACCTTCGGAAAGTTTAGTTTGTCTAGTTTCTCAGTATAAGTTTTATACATGGATGAGAAAAAACACCTGTTTGGCCAAAATGTCAAATTTTGATCCCCTCTAACTCAGAGAGATCTGGACCGATCTTCTTGAAAAATTGTGTCTAAACTACTATCCAATAGGACTAACCTTGGTGCAAATTTCATCCCGATCGGAAGACATCGGTTTCAAAAGTTGGTGCACTTGACATGAAATCCCCCATGTGTTAGTAGCAACTTCGCAACTTTAAATGAAGTTTACTCCAAAAAAAAAATTTTAAATTTAAAAATCTGTAAATCTGGTGGACAGCTAAAAGGAAATACCTTTCAAATAATATACGTTTGGTCAAAATCGGGATAAAACGGTAGAACAAAATATCGGTAACAAAAAATCGCCTAGCCTGTTAATATTATAGACATCTTTTTTTGAAAATATTTTTTAAAACTATATAAAACAATAAATATTTGTAATTAAATATTATGTTTAATTAAAAAGTTTTATATTTTTTATAATTTTTTTTTTTAATTTGGTTGGCAATCGGGTAATGTGGTATACCATGCTGTAAGGTGCCATAAGTGGACATAGAGCTAATATTGAAATCTATCAAACATTTTTAACAAGGGGTTTAAGCTGACACAAAAATCGTTTCTTATTCCCAGAACTACGCTTTACAAAATGGTTTATGAATGTGAATGGGTGTTTTCAGTCATAAGGCAGTTTTCAGAATATCTCAACTAGTGTATCCCACATTAACCTCCAATTTTGAAAATGATTTTTTTCGATAATAGTAATAATAATAATAATAGTAATAATAACAATAATAATATATAATTATTTTATCTTAAATACAAATCGGCAATTGAGTAAGAAAGAGATAATAACAGAGTATTTCATTATTACTTTGATGAGAGTTTCTAAAAATAAAATAGGGGGTCCACATTACCCGAGCGTACACTAATTATAGATTAAAATTTTTTGAATTTAAACGCAATTATGATAGACCACTTTAGGCATTAATTTTTTTTTTTTTTTTGACATTTCGAGGCATCATAAGTCCAAATTTAAAAGAATTAAAATTCTTATTTTACTCGTTTATTTATCTCTATTTTCTACAAAAAATTAGTTTTTTAATTAGAATAGAGTAATAAATTACACGAAGTTTAGGTTTCACGAACTCATAATATTTCTTAGCACTTTTTATGTAATAATTTCTGAAAAATGCATATGGGGATCAGAACAAATATAATTGAATATGAAATATATCTTAAAAATAACTCTATTTTATTTGCAGGTATAAGAATCTCGATATGGTTTTTATGCTTATTTTTTAATTACCTTTCCTTGGACTTAAGACTGGAGTATGGTACAGTCGGCCTGGACCGAAATTTCTTGCTTATTTTGTTATATTCATTCTATATCCCTTGTTTACTATGGATTAAAATACTTGTTGAGTATATGAATATTTAATAAAAATTTTTGGAAAAAAATTAATATGAAAATTTTCATTTTGTTCCTATGATCAGGAGGAAATCGTAATTTTGCATTTGCATTTCCTACTTATAAATGATCATATGAAAAGTCCATTTATAACAGTATACCAAATTTCATTTGCCTAAGACAAATTTTTCTATTTTGTTTCGTGTAAATAACTTTTATTCAGTCTGTCAGATACTATGGGCTAAAGTATGCAATGCTTTTATATCTAATTTTGATTTTTCAGTTGTTGTAATTTGCTGATAGCATAATGTGTCAGGAGAGTCACTATATTTAAAAAATGATTATGACGGAATATTCGTTAACCGTTCTCTGCAAATTTCTAGACTTACAATGACAGCTCATAACAAAATTCAACGTTTTAGTATTTTTCTGCTTTATAATGTACAGTAAAAACGACATAAATATTATAACACTAAAGTTATGACATTAATTAATGGCGTATCCTGCGTGACATGGTTGTATTTTTTTTAATATAAATGTTATAATAAATTAACAAACATACATGCATTTTATGAATACCCAAGAAAAATTATTTGATTACAATGCATATGAAAATGACGACAACATAATATGTAACGATACATAACTACGGTTGTTCGGTTGTTTTGTACATATTATATGTACAAGTATAAGGTCAAAGTCTGTAAGATATGAGGCGATTACATAAAATGATGTGAAATGTTAATAGTCAATTGATTTAACAAAACAATAGCTTTTATTGAATTACAATATTTATTCAAAATTTAATTTCAAATGCCATCAAACAGTATAAAATACATTAATCTTGTTTAAAAAAGTTCGATACGCTTGCTGTTTTTCTACAACTACATATTGACAATGGCTGGTTACAATTGCGATAGTATCCACAACTTAACAAAAGTTAAGATTTATTGAGCACAATATTAATAAATTCCTTATGAAAGAATACAATTGAATACTTATGTCCGCTAAAAAGGCAGCAAAAATTAACAAACATAATGATAACTAAACACAGCTGAGCAGCAGTAATACGAGTAGTGTTGTTTGAATTATTTGTTAATAGTATTAATAATTTAAATAAAAAAAATATGTAAATCACTTCCACCCTTTAGAAGTGACAGTGCTTAAGTATGCACAAGTCAATATAGGAAGTAACGATAGCGGTTTTTTATTAGAAATCAGGGATATCATCAACAGCAATAACAACATCAACCCTCCATAAAACAAGTAACAAATCTTGTTAAATTACTAATAATAGCAAATGTAAACAAAAGACAAATATTTGTCATAAAAGATAATGCAAATAATTTGAATTGTCTAACTAAAACAACCCCGAATTACGAACAAGTTGTACAAGTGTTGGCAATTTTACACCAACCAAATACAAAAGTATGAAAACAAACCCAAAAATCGCAAAGACATACATAGATACCAACCAAAATAGGAGGAGTACAAAGACACCTGCTAACGTCATTGTTGAACAAATGAATTATGTGTATCATAAATTTGAAAAGCTTGCAGATCAAAAAAAAAAAAAAAACAATAACACAATAAAAAGAATGATTGAAATTAAATAATAAAAAAACTATTACTAAACTTATCAAATTTAAAAATGATAATATTTATATTTCACTATAAAGTACGAATGTGGCATTTCTGGCAAAAACTAACTCCGGAATCAGCTTCATAAGGCTCAAAATAGTCCTACAGGGTTTATTTTTGGACGACTGATTAGTGGGTACAGAACAAACACATGCACCAAATTTATCGATATTTATGTGATAATCAGGATCTTACGGCAATTAAAGTTGTCTGATAAGGGTTATTTGTATTATTTTTTTGCGACATGTAATTTGATTACAAGTCTTACATGGACATACAGGCAAACGGACAGGCAGACAGACGGACGGACACCGCTAAATTGACTCTGAAAGTGATTTTGAGCTGATCGGTATGGTAAAAGGTAGGTCTAGGTCGAATATTTTTTGTAGTTACAGACATCATCATTATACCCTCACCACGTACCACGTAGCACAGTGGCTGAAAATCGTTTTTCAGTGGACAAAATTCTGTAACTTTTGAACCGATCAAAATATTTTAGTAATTTTTTTTTTATGGATAGATATTAGCTGAACTTGAGTCAGTTTTAATATCATTAAAATTGATTGAGTACTTTTTAAGGAATTTTAGGTCAAAGTTGAACTTTTCATATTTCATATGGTTTTTTTTATTTTTTTTTTATTAATTAAAAAATGTTATATTTTGATTTTAATAATAATTATAAGCATTTTTTATAATAATGGGAGGTTCAGAAAGTACACACATCAAATACACAATGTTCTGTTCTAAAGCAGCCAACACATATTTTTATTTTCATATCAATTATGTGTGTTTTTAAATTTTGTACGGTGCCGAACACAATCATGACTGTGTTTCGTTTTAATATTTCGTTATCTACACGAACATTTTTCTATCACGTAATTTTTGTTTCGAACACACATAAACCACACAGATTCGAGTGTAGCTTTATTTTAAGTTCGTTTTCTTGCACGTGTACTGCTAAAAAACAGAACATGTTCTCCAACTTGTAAATCTTAAAATTAAAACATTATCCACACGCTATCGGAAAAAGCTGAAACACCCCTATAATAACGACAACAATTGTTTCACTCAAATTTAATAAAAAATCTAAAATAATTCATTAGCAGTTATAAAAAAAATAAAAATAAAAAGATAAAAATAAAAAGATAATAATAAAAATAAAAAAATAAAAATAAAAAGATAGTAATAAAATAGAAAACAGAGAAATTTTATATGTTGTTTATGACTTAATTCCCTTTTTTCCGATCGCGAGTTGATGTTTTAATTTTTAGATGTATGCGTTGAAGAACATGTTCCGTTATTTTAAAAGAACACATGTGAGAAATCGAACTTAAAATAAAGCTACACTGGAATCTGTGTGGTTTATTTCTGTTCGAAGCAAAAAATACGTGATAGAAAAATGTTCGTGTTGATAATGAAATATTATGTTTGTTTACATATATGTACGAGTTTTTTATTCAATGTGTGTTTTTTTCTGAACTCTGGATTTTTGTAATGTTTACACTCAAAAAAATTTTTACACTCTAAAAGTCTTGCTATTACTACAGAGAAATTTTTAATTTTTTTGCTGTCAAATTTGTTAATTTTAGAAAAATAAATCTGCTGAACAGTAGCGCAATGATTCTGATTCCGATATGAAAATAATGGTTTTAGTTTTTTGAATCTTCCTTATTTATTAAAACATTTCATATATATCGCACCTGTACCTTTAAAGTGAGTCAACTCAAAATTTACAAATTTTCAGTAGAGGCAAAAAACGGTTATTTTAATATTTATTTTATTTAAAGAATTGCGAATAATAAGTATACAACAGTAGCTGTTTTTGCGATTTTTTCAGTGATCATCAAAAATAACAAGTTTTTTGGATGCAACTCAAAATGTGTCTTTTTAGTGGATTCTAAAGAAGCTACTCATATAGCACAAAGAGGGTTACATCTGTATTTATACCCTATACCACTATGTGGTTTGGGTATAATGACTTTGTGCTGCTGTTTGTAACAACCAAAAATATTTGACCTAGACCCATCTTTAATTATACCGATCGAATCAGAATCACTTTCTGAGTTGATTTAACAATGTCCGTCCGTCCGTCCGTCCGTCCGTCCGTCCGTCTGTGTGTCCATGTAAAGCTTGTAATCAAACTGCAGGTCGCAAATATGAATATATTTTGATGAAATTTGGTATATAAGCTTTTGTCGGCCATGGGATGAACGCTATTGAAATTGGTGAGAATCGGTCCATGTTCAGACCTAGCCCCCATACAAATTACCCATATGAAATCGACATAAATTGCCATAAGATCCAAATTGTCATATAGATCTTACTCAAATTGGGTTTGTATGCGTTCATTACATCCACTAATGAGTAGTCCAAAAATGATACCTTTGACCTCATATAGAGCTGCTTCCCGATCTTCAGTTAAATCTATTAAAAAACAAAAATATTGCACTGATTCTCCTCAAATTTTGTTTGTACATATTTTTGCAAAATACAAGAGACTTTACCAAACATGATCAGGATCGGTCCATTTTTGGACCTAGTCCCTTTACAGATATAGCATCCGATATGAACTTTTTCATATCTGCAGCCAAAAAAATTAATAAAAATCGCACTCAAATTTGGTTTATGCTTATTTTCTATATCGAAGTAGTTGGACCGAAAGATAGGGTCTCTAAACCATGGTATAGGGTATCATATAGTCGGTCTAGACCGACTATAATTTTCTTACTTGTTTTTTTTTTTTTTTGCGAAAGACTAGGAAAACCGATGTGAGATTTTTACAGTGGATAGATATGACCACTGTGTATCGTTTTCTTGCAATAAGTGAAAATTTAAAAATTTTGAGTTGACTCACTTTAGAGGTACAGGTGCGATGTGTGGGTACAAAAACTTTTTAGAAATTAAAACTGCAATAGATTTTAATAGCATTTGTAACAATGGGAGGTTCTGTTTATTATTAATTTTTACTAATACTATGTTTTTCGTACTTAAATAACAATGAAAGGCAATTATAATTATTATTCATTTCATTCAAATATTGATTGCAAATATTCCATATTTTGTCCAGTGTTATTTCTGTTCTTTAGTAGTTTTTTGGCTTCTTCATCTAAATTCCGATGTTCCACTTTCCATTGATTTCGAATACTGGAGGTGAACGCATCCGACGTTGCCAATAATATATTAAATAGATCTTCATTTGTGGAGTTTCGTGAAATTTGTCTAGTATTGTGCTCTCTATAAAATCTGTAATCTTTATTCCTTTTTTCCTCCTTTGATAGATCTCCAAGTGGCACCAAATGATAATCAATAACATCTTCTGCATGATTTTGTGAACTGTTGCACACATATTTCTCCATGGGTACTTGGTTGTATATATTTTTGCAATTTCTTTAGCATAATCTCCAAATTTTCTAGAATCAATTTCTTGATTAAACGCAAGTACTTCTAGAATTATTTTAAATCTGAAAATTAGGTTTTAATCCACTCCTGTTATTTCAGATGTCGTTTCTCGATCTGAAATAATCTTTTTGCGGTATTGCCATCATTTTGATTTGCTGACCCTTGTTTTGACCGATCTATAATCATTCCAAGTTTGCAATATTCATCTTGAACATGTTTCTTTTTTGAGCTTCTTTGTTGGTTTCGTTGTTTCTTATTGATCCTGAAGACCCGAAATTCAAATCATAACTGATTTTTATAAGTCCATATGTTCCATAAGTCCTATTCTTGCATGTAGTGGTGATAATCCAAATTCATATGCATCGGTATTATCTAATGATTTTGTCGGGACTTGGTTTAATTGGCTTGATGTTGTTTGGCATATAATGCAGCTGGATCCAGCCTTAGTGTAAGTCAAAGCCTGGCCTACTTTTCCATCTATCATTGTCAGCATTAATTAGTAACTTATTTCAATTTGCTGCCCACCTAACTGTAATTGTAATGCCTATAGTGTTGCAATTTGGGCCTTGATATCAGTAACTTCTTTGTTAATGGCATCATGAGTTTCTCTTATGAATTCAAATTTGATTGGCCTCCAGTATTTCTTAGAAGATGGTGTCTCATTTTTTCAAATATCCTTTATTTGCGTTGTACAGGTCAAAGGCTCTGAATCTTCCAAAATCTTTTTCAATCGCAATAGTACAAATGATACCATAAACATATCTGAGTCCGAAATATTTTCAAGAGGGTGGTGTATTTTGTCATTACTGGTAATAGAACAAATAATCACTATTATAAGCTATAAAATACCTAAAGCACAAATTTAACACACCATTGTATACTTATAGGGCTTTTTAAATTACCGCAATTTGAAATTTTTTGAGTAATTTCATAAAAATGAAAAAGGTGTCACGGACGCAAAAGTATATATAGGCTTAAAGAGGACACTTTCACTTTTCTCCGGGTGGTAGAAATTTTATTCCACTTAAGTTGAAATTTGACAAAAATATAGTAGTTTAATAAATATTTCATAACGCCCCTAATATTAAACGTTAGGGTTGTAACCACTTACAACAACTAAAGACTACAATCCTACCAACCTTGTAAAAAGGACGCAGGTCATTATCGACGATAACTTGCGAGAAGTAACCATTTATTTTTGATTAAAAAACAGTTGAGTTTGACAGCATGCCACGCCCACAATTAGCAATGGTAAACCTAATGTTTTAGCTACCTCAATGCGAATATGTTAGCTAAAAAATGGCGTTAAAATTTTAAAAATCGGGGACAAAAAAATTTGACTTTTGGCCAATGAAATTAAAATTACAGCCAGAGTACGTAGTGGAATAGGAAATAAAAAATATTTTTTGTGATGAGGAAAGGGCTATGTGAATAAGCTAAATTATCGAGTTTGGCGTTCAGAAAATTCAACATTAATAGTTGAGAAACTTAAGCATCCGGTATGCGTTACTGTTTGGAACTGTTTTTGGGCAGGCGCAGAGATTTATTGAAAATGAGTCTGGTAATTCGGCTACAGTGAAGGGTTTGCGTTGCCGAACGATGCTAACTGATTTATTTTGGCCAGAATTGAATGATTTGGATCTTGAATTCATTACGTCATAATGAAATATATATGGTGGGTTTCATGTCAAGTGCACCAACTTTTGAAACCGATGTCTTCCGATCGGGATGAAATTTGCATCAAGGTTAGTCCTATTGGATAGTAGTTTAGACACAATTTTTCAATAAGATCGGTCCAGATCTCTCTGAGTTAGAGGGGATCAAAATTTGACATTTTGGCCAAACAGGTGTTTTTTCTCATCCATGTAACGTATTACCTATTGTTCTTAGAAAATTTTCTCCCAAATAGTTTAGATAGCTATTTCTTCAATATTTCGGAAAAAAATACTTAAAAAAAAAAAAAATTTAGACTTTTTTTTTGCTAAATTAAAGCATTTTTTGCCTTTTTTTCAAAAAGGGCTTTTTTTTTTCATAAGAAAGCTTAGGATTTTTTCCTTTAAGAGCTTTTTGGTTGCTTAGTGGGATGGGAGTGGGATATCTATCAAAATAAATGTTTTGTAACTCAAGACAACGGTTTTTCAAAAATGCACAAATGCACTATTTTAAATTTTTTCCTATTTGTGTGTAAAACCTTACAAATAAAACTTATACTGAGAAACTAGACAAATTAACCTTTCCGAAGGTATGTAACATACCTTCATAACATAACAGAAGAGAATGGTTATCTGTAACCTGAAAGAGTTATTTGCAACATTTCAATCTGAACACGAGGATGTTAGAATTGGCTTCACGAAATTTACCCAAATGAGGCCAAAACATTGCGTTTTGGCAGAAAGCAGCGGAACTCACACAGTATGCGTTTGCAGTTACCATGAAAATGTTAAACTGATGTTGAAGGAAATCAAATTAAAGTATTTAACAGATGATTCGGCAGAAGATTTACACGATTACCGCGAGTGCCTTAAATTGACTATGTGTTCTAACGCAACAACTTCTTGCCACTTAGGTGAATGTACCAATTGCCCGAAAACCACATTCATCAAAGAAAACTTAATCAACTCTTTAAATCGAGAATATATAGAGGAGGTCAAATTTGATTCTTGGATTCAGACTGACAGATGCACATTGAAAACAATCATTTTAAATGTGGATGATTTTGTGGAAGAAATGTGTACAGGATTGCTAAACTTGAGAAATCATGACTTTTTAGTCAAAGAGCAATGGTCATTCTTCAAGGATTTGGAGATACATTTGAAGTCTGGTGAATTCGTTATTTCATATGATTTCGCAGAAAACTATAAATATGTTCTTCAGGATGCCATACAAGCATTCCACTTCAATAACGACCAAGAAACTATATTCACAGTAGTTATTTACTACATGAGAGATGAAAAACTGGAACACAAAAGTATGGCAATCATATCCGATGATTTAAAACATGATACCGTTGCAGTTTATGAGTACCAGAAGAGAATACTAAAATTTCTAAAATATAAATTTATAGTAAAGAAGGTATACTACGTTTCGGACGGAGCTCTTCAACATTTTAAAAACAAAAGTAACTTGGCAAATCTTATGGCCCATGATAAAGATTTTGGAATGCCAGCTGAGTGGCATTTTCATCCTACTGCTCATGGTAAAGGAGCATGTGATGGTATTGGAGCAAACCTTAAAAGAAATGCAGCGAAGTATAGCCTCCAGTGCTCTCATCAAGATCGCATCTTAGATGCGAGAGGATCATCAGGAAACATTGAAAACACTGAAGAGCAGATTCGATGCTGCGGTAACAATCGATGGCACCGCTCAATACCATGCTTTTATACCGCTTGTCGATGGAAGACTCAAGACTTCTAGACTTCTAGAGACTTCTGCCTCTATTCAATGCGATATCTTTCCAAAGACAAATAAACCAGCAGCGAAATCAACAGCTGAACCTAGTAACGCCAAGAAAGGATTGACAAAAAAACGCAGTAAATAAAGGCGACAAAAAAGCTGGATGAAAGACTGGGTATTTAAAAATTTACAAGACTTAAATACTTCATCAGCTACAATAAATTAAGTATAAAAATAGTTATGATATAAATGGATCTAATGCAATTAAGATTAAATTTTAATAAATTATCTATCTTTTTATTTTTAATATTATTATTATTATACATTAATTTAATTATTATTAAAAATAAATAAAAAATAATAATTTTTCAACATTTCTATAGAAAAAAAGCGATTTTTTTCCTGAGGTTAACATATTCTGGGTATTACAGCATCGAGGGTATAAAATTTTAGTTGGGTATGTTATATACTTTCGGAAAGTTTAGTTTGTCTAGTTTCTCAGTATAAGTTTTATTTGTAAGGTTTTAGACACAAATAGGAAAAAATTACAAATAGTGCATTTGTGAAAAATTGAAAAACCGTTGTCTTGAGTTACAAGACATTTATTTTGATAGATATCCCACTCTCATTCCACCAAGCGACCAAAAAGCTCTTAAAGGAAAAATCCTAAGCTTTCTTATGAAAAAAAAAATGCCCTTTTTGAAAAAAAGGCAAAAAATGCTTTAATTTAGCAAAAAAAAAAAAAGTCTAAAAATTTTTTTTTTAAAGTATTTTTTTCCCAAATATTGAAGAAATAGCTATCTAAACTATTTGGGAGAAAATTTTCTAAGAACAATAGGTAATACGTTACATGGATGAGAAAAAACACCTGTTTGGCCAAAATGTAAAATTTTGATCCCCTCTAACTCAGAGAGATCTGTACCGATCTTATTGAAAAATTGTATCTAAACTACTAACCTTGGTGCAAATTTCATCCCGATCGGAAGACATCGGTTTCAAAAGTTGGTGCACTTGACATGAAATCCCCCATATTCTATAATTTTTTTTTTTTAGACACAGTCACTTAAATCTATCAAAAACAACAAAAATATTGCATAGATTTTACTTTGGTTTAAAGGTGTTTTTTAAATAAATAGATGTCTTTATTAAATATGGTCATGATCGGTCCATTTTTTTTTACGAAGTTTCCGTATAAAAATAACATCATTTATGAGCCTTTTCAAATCTTCAAGCCACAAATTAATAACAATACCATTAAAATTTGTTTTATGCTTATTTTCTATATCTAGTTATAGCCTCATGGCTAGGGTATCATATAGTCGATCTATTGCGACTATAGTTTTAGTTAACAAATAAAAATACACATGATTTTTCTTGATTTTTTTCGCATGTTTCAAATTCGACTTTATGTCGGAAAAATTATATCTCCTATTTCTACCCATTATTTTAATGATTTGATCTGAAAAAAATATTTTGATTTTTTTTTTCGTTTTATTTTTTGCTATTATCATATTGATATCTTTGATTGTTCCTAACTCGAGATGTAGTCAAATTAATTAAACTAAGCAAAAAAAAAAAATTTTTTTATTACGATTTTCGATTTCGATACCACAATACAAGTACATAAAAAAATATATCACACTTAAAGTGCAGACATTTTAACTTTTTTATTGCCTAGTGTAAGTATTGGAGAATTAAATAAATTAATTGCCATCCATTTGAAACAGTAACCAAGACATCGTTTAGAAAAGCCAAGTTTTAAAATAATCTTCCACTAAATACGTGATTTTCATTTCTTTTTGGTCAAATTTCAATTTAATTTGGTGGTGATTCTTAGATAAATATTTAATTTGTGCAATACATGACCAATTTTTGATTTAACAGGTATGTATTTTAAAAAGTGATTATATTTGCAATTAAAAAAAAAAGTTAGCACTAAAAATTTTATGTAAAGGTTAATAATAAAGTAATAAAATACTATGGTAGAGGAGGACAGCAAAGTTCGCAGCGATACAAAAAAAATTTAATTGCCTTTATAAACTCCAAAGTATTTTATGTGATAAAAAATCAATATAGGATTGTACTTATAAAGTTTCAATGGATTTATTTAAATTTCTGCATAAAAATAAATACAGGAGCAACGAATCCCCACTATTATATTAGAAAGTCAATGTAAAACTAAAAGCTTACAAAAATAAATCTAAAGCGTAGAAAGTACAACAAAATTTTAAAATAATGCTAATGGAACATTGATACATTTGAATATGTAAAATTTTTGTGTTAAATTATTAAATAAACGATATGTCTAAATTATGTTATAAATTTTTTTTACAAAAGTGGCGGACAAATGTTTAAACTAAAACTGAAAATATGTGATCCTTCCTTCGTTATTTACAATTAACTTGTTTTGCTTTTCAGAAGTAATTATAAATTGTGCTAAATTCAGAAAGTTGAAGTGTTAAAAAGCTGGTGTTGTGATAAACTCCATTTGTTTTGTGGTTTTGACTTTTGTAGCATCATTGTGTGTAGAATGGATGTTTATCATTGATATATGCTCATTAGCAGCTTAAATAAAACACGCAGGCACCTTTTGTTTTGTTGTTGTTTGACAAAATAGCGCCCCCAATAATAACAATTTTCCAGTCAACCAGTATGTTTACTGTGTCGTGCGTACCCCAACTGTGAGTAATTGATGTCTATGTTAATGATACATACAAGGGTCTGTATACTATTTCATTGTTCTCCCCCATTACCATATAAGTAATAAGTGTTAATTTAACGTCAAGCATTTAAGACAACAACAAACAAATCCGGGACATAGCGAACAATTTTATTACGCAAAAAATTATGATTTTCGTTAAAAATACAAAATTCTAAATTCATTTTTGTTTTAGTTCAACAAAATAAGTGGCAGTTATTTTTTTCGATTTATGCAAATTTTCCACATAACAGACTTTTCCCATCAACATAAAAACATCAATTATTGTTCATGCTTGAACAGAAAAAGTAATCATTGTTGTAATCCCCTCTCTCTCCGCCTCACCCCAACCTAATTTTTTTTTATACACACATATCATTTACACAAAAATGATATGTTTAGTGGGTATTTTGTCATACCCACATTTTCTGACAAAGTGATATTTCTACCACCATCACCAGCCAACAGCACCCTTCTTCAACAAACTTGTCAATATTCTGTAGACTTTCGCCAAAATACAAAATATAAAACTTATAACCATTTTCGCATCGATAAAAACTCAAAGATGTTGATGCTTACATTGATGATAATCGTTTAGTGATATGTTGTAATAACGATTTTTTAAATCCAATGCTTCTCATATAATAAATAATGTGTACATGTGCGTTGTATTTTGAGATATTCCTATAAAAATGACATGTGGAAACAGAATGTAATATGTGCAAAACAGTTTTAAGTTTTATTTTAAATTCCTTAAACAAATGTATATGAACTCATTTCAGTAGAACGATTGGGAAAAACTTTAGCATAGAAGAATTTTAGAAAATGTTTAAAAAATCTAATCTCTTGATAGATTTAGAATACTGGAAAATGTTTTTATGTTATAGAATTTTGCGTTGCTTTGAAAATTCACGGGCGTTATCATTTCGAATTGTAAAATTAATATCTGATATTTTTGCATGAAAAACAAGAAATTATTGTCGGTCTAGACGGACTATACAATACAGTAATTTATGAATTTACGAAAAAATTCATGTCAGAAATCTCTAAATCGACTCAGGCCCAGTTTTTGAGTTATCAGTTAAACCTAGTTTAGTTAAGCCGAGAATTAATTTTGTCAGACATGTCCGAATTCATAAAGGAATTGATGAATAAATTCTGGGTTTAACAAAACTAGGTTTAACTGATATCTCAAAAACTGGATCTCAGAAAGTGATTTTGAGTCGATCGGTAATATTAAGTTTTCAATCTGAATTTTATTTGAACCTTTTCCGATTTATTTTTAGGAGGGGACGGTAATTCCAAATGCCTTAACCAAAGCTAATGCGAATAGTAGATAAACTTTATTGTCTTATAGTGCGTTTACATCTAAGCAAAATCTAGTATATTCGAGATCTAGCTCATTTTTACCAGATTTCCCATACAAAACAAAATCTAGCTCGTTACTAGATTTGTGCAAAATCTCACAAAATCTTTTCAAAGTTGGGCACTACCAAATGATACTACTGTGTTTTTTTAATATTGTAGTAGAAAATTACAACGCAGACTAAAAAATTGACATTAAAAATAAAAGCAAACAAGTTGAATAAAAAGGAAATAAAATATTAATTATTAACAAAAAAAAAAAAAAAAATGACGATCTATAATAAAAAAAATATTTAGTAATTGAAAAGTTATAACTTTTTATACTGACATGTGCCTATTCCAATCTGCTAAATAATAATTGTGAAACATGAATTTGTTTTTGTTGTTCAAACAATACATTTAACAATATTTTTTGATATTTTTTTTTCGCAAAATTTCTATTTCAGTTTGCGCTTTTTAATTTTTGATGTATAATATAATTATAAAATCTGTTCCTTTTTAGAATTTTCCATATTTCCTTTTTCCTATTGTTTTGTTTTTTTTTTTTTTTTTTTTGGTATTTCTAGTTTATAAATTTTATTTTAATCAGCTGTTATTGTTGTGGAAACAAAATCTCACAAAATGTGAAAAAAGTTAGATGTAAACGGTATAGATTTTAAAATAGATTTCAACTAAAATCTACTACATTTTCCTCAGATGTAAACGCACTATTAGTAGTTTTATCGAAGTGTACTTTATTCAGTTGTGGTGGTGGTCGTTTTACAAAATATCAAACGTTATTTTAATTAAAATGTGATATTAACGGTAATCATTAGCAATTTTTTGCACAACTGATACAGATTTCATCATTTTCTAAGTCAGCCATATTTGCTAAAACATTGATATCTTTTTTTTTTTTTGTCGCTTAGTGTATTGAATGGTATGGCGCTAAAGCTACTTCGAATTTAGGTCAATCATGTTTTTACTGTCAAATGTGATGTAACCCTTTTCGATATTATTGAAGGGTGAAACTTCTATAGATACGTAAGGATTATAGAAATTGTAACACAACTGACCATTAAATATTTTTGAAAAATTGTATTCTCCAATATACTTGACCCTTAGATTATGTTGTCAATTTTCCATTTATTTTTAAAATAAGAATATGTATGAAACATGCCTTTTATACACTTTCAGTTACCAGACGCAAAAGATCTTCATAATATGTCTTTAGTCGGCAGTTACGGTTCACATTTGTTGCACAGTTTTCATCCGCATCTCCTGCAAACATTAAATCATCATGGTATGCTTGGCAATGGCACAGCGGCCGCAGCTAGTTATTTTGCTAGTGAGAGAGCTGGTTTAGGAAAACCGTCGGTGTTATCAAACTTCCAATTGCCTTCAGCGTTCTCCCCACCCAAATATATAGGAATATCATTAGATCAGGTAATCAATACAAAAAAAAAAAACATGTAACGTGTAATAAAATGCTAAAATATTGAATTTATTTTATTTAATACTTTTTAGAATCTCTTTAATGGAAATGATTCATTTCGTACAGATTCAGCCAGTCCCACGTGTACATCACATGAGTCTTTAGAAGGATCAAATGATTATGATGGTGAAAAGGGTGAAAGTCCGCGCAGTAATACATCCGATTCCAGAGATTTAAGGCGTAAGTTTGAAACATTTTTTATACGTTTTTAATTTTGAGGGGTTGTTTTGCAAAAATAACCAAATTTGCATGTAGCGAAATATTGGCTGATAAATACAGTGGAATTCGCTTATAGCGAACACCGGTTATAACGTAATTTTTCTATGCAAAATAATACGGTTATAGCGAACTTTTATTTTATTGTAACAAACCACTTTTTTAAATGCTGCATGTAGTTATAGCGGATTTAAAACGATTTAAAACCGCCATAACATCATATACAAAATAATACGTTGGGAATCTAAAAATGTACAGCCTTATATGACCGTTGAATGGAGAATTTTTACTTTTCTTGGCATTTGAAATACAGCATCATCATCAAAAAGCACTTTTCGGGAATTAAAAGGGGAACTAGAAAAGATCAACAACAAGGACTCAAGTCAAAGAAACAACAATTGAAAACTGCTATAAGCTATACAATTATAAATCCATTGAGGAAGACTGAGCCGGATATAAACGATCTACAATCTGGTAGGCCAAGTGACTACAGAATATTTGTCTGTTTAAGATTATTGCCAATCGACTAACTCACAGACGCAGAAGTTATGCTCGATTCTCTATAATAATGATTTAAACAGCGATGATAATGGTAAACTAGCAGAGAAGGTTTGACAACTAATTTTTTATTGTCTTCCGTATATTTTTAACGTACTTCGTACGTTATAACCGTACGCGACTGTACTTGTATGTACATGTGTGTACAAAATTTAAATCAGAAAAAGGTTGTGCAAAAAAATCGAATTTTTTGTGAGATAAAAATCTTTCACGATTAGTGTATTTATTTTGTTACAAATTTAATTTGTTCCTTTGCCTGATTTTTACGCTTGACTTGTTAGTTTGTCACTCAACCACTTGTGTCAGGACATCAAGTAAATTTCTGTGATTATTTTGATCACAGTTTTCCTTTTGATATTGTGGCAGAAAAATAATATATTTTTTTTTATTTCCTATGTTCCTTTATTTGTAGGAATATACTCCGTGGCCAATATACTCCGCATCGCATGAATTATTAAACAAATAGAAAAGTTTTTTTTTAAATTTTTTTCTTTAAATTTTGAAATTTTAAAAGTATTTTAATTAAAAAAAATTTGAATGTAAGATAAACATTGTGTTTATTTTTTAAGGAATTAAAAATTTTATTTATATAACATAGTACATACTATACTTACAAAACCTACACATTTTACATATTAAAATTATTCTCTGGAATTAATTTATTAAGCCGACCACTTTAGGCATGTTTTTCAACTTTTTAAAACGGTAATTCAATATTAAATAAAAAATTTTGTATATAAATATAAACATGCCGGTCTCAGAACAACTCGACCTGACAAAGAAAATACAAAAAATTTTAGAAAATTTTTCTTTATTTCTCAACATAATCTCCTTTTAGCCCGTTATACTTTTCCCAGCGATATTAATAACTTCGATACTCTGTTTATAGTAACAACTGTCTAGCCATCAACCGCAGATTCCACCTCTTCACTGTTGGCAAATCTTTTACCACTGAGCGAATAAGGTGCGTGATGAAGCAATTTAAACTTTAATTCATGATTTTTAGCCATCGCAACAGTGGATGTGTCAACTGGTGCATTGTTTTGATTAAATAACTCTTTAATTTTTGCCAAATGCGGCCTTTTTTCCTTTATTGTATTACCTAAACGCTGGAATAAGTTAACATAATAATCGCCGTTGATTGTTTTTCCTTTTTGAAGATAATCAATAAAAATTATCCCACGCGTATCCCAAAAAACAGACGCCATTACCTTGTCTGGCAGATGGAACTGTATTTGCCTTCTTTGGACACGATTCTCCCATTTCAGTCCACTGTTTTGACTGTTCCTTTGTCTCAGGCGTGAAGTGGGGGACCCATGTCTCATCCATGGTTACGAATCGACGCAAAAACTCTGCTTTATTGCGGTGAAAACCACCAAACACTCACGACGCTATTTTTGTTCTATTGTGAGCAAACGTGACACTCATCTTGCGGACAGCTTTTCCATCTTCAAATTTTCGTTCAATAAGCGATGTATAGCACTTTTTGAAATGTCTATCATTTCAGCTAGTTGACGCACCTTCAGCCGACGATTATCCGATACAATTTAGTGGATTTTCGTAACCGAAACTAATTTCGACTCAACCAAAACATTAAGTATTGGTTTAACCAGGCGTGCAAAAGTGCAAGTGGAAGCGATCAGTAATTATCATATGAATAAAAGTACAAATACAGATCTTCTACGCAAACAGGCGAGAACCGCATGTGCCAAAGTGCTTAGGCGCAGAAAAAATTTCTCTGCGAACAGCGGCTTGGAACTATAGTTCTTTCTGTTTTCGGGGCAGTAATTCGTTAAAAGAGTAAAGGCCAATGCTAGTCCTTCCATTCCAACTCATATAAAGGACGACTTAATGGTCACAGACCCGGTTGATAATTCGCAAGTAATTCTTCCTTGCCGGAAAGCCAACAACGACTGCCCTAACTTGAAAGAGTATCTCATACTATGCTCTAGATATTCCTCCGCGGGTCCTTGCAGGGCTCAATGTAAACAAGTCACCGGGACCGGATGGCATATCAGCATTGGTAATGAAACAGTGTTCTTCCAAGCTATCGCTTCTATTGGCAAACTCTTTTAACGCTTCGTATCGTATGGATACCTTTCCATCGTATTGGAAGATTGCCAATATTCAGCCAATCCCAAATTACAGCCCAATTTCAATTTGCTCTGTGCTTTCAAAGGTAATGGAGAGCATGATGAATTAACATCTTGTAAACTACCAAGAGACCAATTTATTGCTTAAAGACAGTCGATCTACGGGTGATCTGATGGCGCTTCTTTCGGAACGTTGAAGTCAGTCATTCACCGATTCGGTGGTTGTTGCTCTGGATATTTCCAAGCCACACTCTTGTCAAAACAAATTGCTTTTGGTGTTGGTAATGATTTCTCTCGATTTATATCGAGTTTTGTCAGAGATCGCATTGTACGTGTTGTTTTAAATGGGGTCTCAGCCAAAAAATTTTCTTCTTCACTTTTCTTATTTTATTTTTCTTAATGACCTTCTAGGTCAAACTTCCAATCCTATCTACTCTTTTATAGACGACAGCAATATTTATCATTGATATTCATTCGATCAAAGGCCATGCCTATTAATAATCTCTGAATGGGGTTGAGAGAATAGGGTCGATTTTAATGCTCGTAAGGCCCAATGTTGTTTATTGACCCACAGACGGGCTATGAAGCCATCATCGTCATCTGTGTCCATGTATGGTATAGATATTGAAGAATCAGACGCTATTGATGTTCTGCGCATGAAAATTCAGTGTGATCTCCGTTGGAATAAACACACATTTCAATTGACGAAAGCAGCTTTCAAGTGCCTACGTTTCTTCACCTCATCTGATCTCCTTAATATTTATACCACTAAGATATATCCGACCAAAAATGGAATACAATTCCCATATATGAGCAGGGGCTTCACAATCTATTTTGAAGCTTCTGACCATGTGCAAAGGAGGGCGTTCATGTTTATCAATGACAATAGGGTCACCAACTCTATTGCCGCATTGGAGCATCGTCGGAATGTTGGATGTGTTACACTGTATTATAGATATTACAACGGCAAATGTTTTGCTGGGATGTGTGAACTCCTTCCTAGAGCCCATATTTTACTACGCACTACTCGTAATAGATCTCATCCATTTGCAGTCTATTTTTCAGTGGATCATGCAACGCATTACCGCGAACATTCGTTTATTTGCCACACAAGCCGTCTGTGACATAAACTTGCCACCGAGGTCGTTCCGGTCACTTACGATATAGATAAATTAAAGTCGAATATCCACAAATACTATTCTCTCTTTCCTCCTACCCATAACATATTTTCCTGATATCAGCACAATGTACTGCATTAATAGGGGCTATCCCCTGAGTGTTGATGTATATCAAAAAAAATCACTGAGATCGTTTCCTTTGGATAACTAAAAAAAAAAAATTAACAACGTGGCGCCTTGAAAATTAATACATAATTTATAAGGTTGTCATCTATACGTTAGCTCGGGTTGTTCTGGGACCACCCTCAATATAGTGAAATTTTATCGGATTTTTTAGATCAAGGTTATAGCAAATTCGATAACGAGATTTCAATATAGTTTCATTATCTTATTGTCGAACATTACATTATAAGGTCTGATGGAAAAAAGTTGTAAATATTGTTGATTTCTGGTAAATCTTAAAAAGATATACTAAATCGTTAAAATAAAACGGTTAACCTAAGGATTTAAAAAACTTTAGGATAGAAGGTACTATTTTTCATGCGTTAAGCAATATTGAATTAATAGGATTATATACAATTTGTTGCCGCTTAAAAACGAAACAATTTTATTCTTATCATGATACGTATAAAGATAGAGCATTAGCAATACTCGTGTTCCAATTATGCAGTAATTAAACCGGAAAACTTGTAAACGTACACAAGTATTTGTTATATTGTTTCATATTAATATTATGAATTATGATTATTTTCAATGAATTTCGTACAAAGCTGCAAACATATGGTTGATGTTTGGAAAAGTACACGTACTTCCACACTTTCCCATAAACATCAAAAGCAATAAACAAAAAATGTTGCCAATGCTACACAAATAAACAAAACCACCAAAGAGTGGTTGCTGCATAGTCCGGCCAGCCGCATACGTACGCATACTTAGACACTGAGGAAGCACATAGAAGAACAAAACAAAGCGCCAAAAGTCAAAGTCTTTGACGCCAGCTAAACAATTTGAAATGTTTGTGAACAACCCTTTAACATTGTAATCAACACAACAGAACTCACAGAACCGTATGGAGGAGGTATGGCAGCATTTGTGTACGGTTTTAAGAATTTCACGAACTAAAATGGGGAGAGATATTTATTTGTGGAAAAGTGTTTTGAATGTCGCGTGCTAGCTTATATTTAATGATTTTTATGAAATTTAAAAAGGATTTACAATATCAAAAGTAAAATAACATAAAAAAGGTTCAACATGCAACATGTTGCAAGTACGTGCATTTTTTTTTTGCTATGTACGAGTACGAGTATGAGTATCTTAAAAAAACAAAAGAACCTTGTGTGAGTATAATACAAATGTATACACAGCGTCTTTGACAAATACATTTAATTACACTTATTACCAATTATTAACAAGAGATTTTGTTAAAAAGGCTAATTTCAATGTTCAAGTGGAAATATCAAAGAATCTTTGCCGCTTGTAAATATACGTAGCTAATTTCCATCCACTTTGTTTAATATCATATTTATCATATCTGTATAAGTGATGAGTTTGTGGAATTTTTATATTAAAATTCATATTACGAACTAAATGGTTTTAATGCTCGAGTAAAACCCATTGCCAAAAAAAAAATTACAGGCCTTATCTGTAGTATCCATTGCAGTTCTAATAACTTCCTTCCAAATACCCCTCGAGTATTGGCCAGCAGGTTTATGTTTATAGTAAATCAACCATGTGTAAACAACAAATTACAATCATCATCTACAAAAACTACACATAGTTACGAAAACTGTATAAATTGGTCACAATTGGTTTTTGTTATTGGTTAACCAAAATAATATGCCTGTGTCTGGCAATGAATTTCGTTAGAGTTAAATAATGTTTTATATATTGCAATTTATTATAAATGAAATAATTTTATTAAAATTACAGTAAAATAGCTTTGAAACTGGCGGCATGTTTCATATAGTTGTGACTGGTGATGCCAAAACATTAATGCGATTCTATCATAATTATATTAATAGACAATTCAACATAGGTCTTTCGTCAAAAGCAGTGAAGTTTATAGAAAACATGTTTAAAACTACAAACTCGGCAGTCTGGACTGGTCAAGAATTATCAGAGGACTTTTTAGAAGGAGGACTTAATATCTAACACTTGAATATACGAATGTTGCTATATGCAGATGATATCGTTATTCTAGCTGATATATAAACGTTTTGCAGGAAATGATATTAAATTCGAAGATTACTGTAAAATGTGCAGTGTTGCCATTTTAGCATTTTAGTTGCTAGATTTAGCAACTTTTTTTGTCGTTTAGCATCCAAAATTTATGAAAAGATGCTAGATGCTAACTTAGCATCTTTTATTAATAAAAAGTTGCTTTTAGCATCTTTTTTTTTATTTTTTCATTATTTTTGTATATGCGATTAATTTTAATGGTATTGATATGTTTTAATTTCTCAAAGTGTAATACGAGAATTTTGTGTACTACTGCTCGTTTCTTTCAACATATGTATATAACTAAACATTTTGAAATAGAAGAATGTAAACACCAACAACAAATTTTAATGAATTAAAAAGTCGATTGCCAAAAAATATTATTGGATTAAAAAAATGCCAAAATTTTTAATACAAAACACATTAAACCGGGTAAAAGAACCGATAACCAATATATTAGAAGAGTTTAAATTTAGATCATCTGAAACAGAAAAAATTCAAATCCAATGGAGTTACATCACAGAACAATATTGGGATACAACACTGAATATTGCCGAAAATTCATATAAAGAGTTATCAATATTTGTATTGTCTTTATGAGTTTTGTCTTTCTCAAAAGCCGAAGTTGAACATTTGTTTAGTTTAATGGCGTTAGTTAAAAGCAAACTTTGAACAGAATAAAATCCGAGTTGTTATGTTCTGTAATACGTATAAAAGGTTTGAAATTGAAAAATGGGTGCTATTACACTTACAATATACCGAGCGATGTCGTTGATAAAAGTCGATCGACAAAAAATATCAGAGCCAAGAAGAACTTGAAGATGAAGATATTACAGAAATATTAGATTCCATAAACCAATTATTGTAATATAATCGTATCTTTTGATAATGTAAATTCTGTTATATTTGAAATTAAAAAATCCCTCTAAAATTCAAAATATTTAATTTAAAATTAAAAAAACTCAATTTGATGTTAAAAAAAATTACAGATGAAATCCAAAACAATTTTAATTCAAATTTAAAAAATATAAATCGAAACTTATGTTTTATATTAATTTTTCGATTTAAAAACCAAAGAATTTATTAATAAGTATTTAATTTTTCAATATAAAGGTAATGAAATTTGAAAAATAATTTAGCATCTTTTTTTTTGACTCCAGTACGTTTTAGCATCTTTATTTTTGCAATTTAGCATCTTTACAATTTCAAATTATGGCAACACTGAAAATGTGGGATGTCGAGGTAAATTTAAGTAAGTCTGAGATTATAATATTCAGAATGGGTGGAAGAATGTCACGAAATGAAAAAGGGTATTTTAAAGGAGAAGATATTAGAATAGCATCCGGATACTGCTATCTTGGCGTTACCTTGACACCAAAAATGATTTTCAAAAAACATATTGAAGTAAGAACCGCTTCGGCCAAAAGCAGCATAAATCAGACCTGGAACAACTTTTTCAACAAACCCTCGATATCTCTAAGATCCAAATGGAAACTGTTTCTGGCAGTTTGTAGAGCAGTACAAAGTTATAGCGCTCAAGTCTGGGGATTCTCTTTGTTCGATGAAGTGTATAAACTGCAGCTATACCTTTTAAAGAAAATATTGAGGATTCCTAATTTTACACCAACATGCACAGACTTCCCAATCAACTCTCCAAAATCCTTATTAGACGGCAAATTCTATGTGTGAATGCTATGAATAGAATAGGAGCTGATTATGATATCTCATGGACAGAGCAAAATCTCAATCAAACACAGTGGGCTAAAAATCGGATTGATTTATTATATGCACTTAAAACTAGCTATAACCAAGCCCTTCTAATGAAAGCAGCTGAAACAATCAGAATATATAGAAAACTTGACCCAATGGCAGGAATCAGATACATGATAGAAGAGTTACGGTTAGAAGACATAACGTGGATTTTCAAGGCAAGAAGTGACCTTATTAAACTTAATGGTAATAATTACCAGTTAAATGTTTCAGACTTATGTTCACTTTGTAATTTGAAGGAAAAAGAAGACATAGAACATTTTATAGGCCGTTGTAATACTCTGAAAGAGTTTAGAATTTTACATTTTGGAATATCTGTACTTAGTGAAATCGAAATAATCTATATTTTAGATGGCAGGACTGTAGGCTGGCAATCTGTATCAAATTATATGAAAACATGTGCAAATTATAGAAACTTTTTAATAGCGGAGTTTAATCCTTAGGAATATTTAAATTGTAAAATTATTATCTATAATATTAATAGGCTAGGCGATTTTTTGTTACCGATGTTTTGTTCTACCGTTTTATCCCGGTTTTGACCAAACGCATATTATTTGAAAGGTATTTCTTTTTAGCTGTTCACCAGATTTACAGATTTTTAATTTTTTTTCCTTTATTTTGAGCAAATTGCATTTAAAGTTGCTACTAATACATACATAAAATTATACATATATTATGTGTGTGTTTATTAAATTTGTTAATGTGTTAGTTAATGAGTTTGTTATCTTCATTCACAATAATAATAAACCAAAAAAGTGTTGGTTTGTGAATTGGCGAAGTTGAAAAATAAAGTTGTCTAGAAATTCCACTCGAATTTCGAGTGCTGGAATCTGCTAGTTTCTTAAATAGTTTTTCGACTGACAACATATTGTCAAAGTCGAATATGGATATATTCTTAATTTAATCCTTTTTCTAATTATGTACATACATATATTGTTAAATTTAAAACGAAAAAAAATAAGGAATACTACTACAACAAAAATAAAAATAAAACATATTTTAGGTAAACACACAACACTACCAAGTTGTATTTTAAGTGAAATAACCAGTGACGGAAAATAACTGTTATTTTTTCTTTCAGAAGAAAAGGTAACGTTCAAATTCTCTTTATCTATTTTAGCGAATTTTTAACTATTATCGTAAGATATAAAGGGCCGTATGCAAAAAAAAAAAAACAAGTAAGAAAATTATAGTCGGTCTAGACCGACTATACGATACCCTATACCATGCGTTTAGAGACCCTATCTCTCAGGCCCAACTAACTGGATATAAAAAATAAGCATAACCCAAATTTGAGTGGGATTTTTATTAATTTTTTTTGGCTGCAGATATGAAAAAGTTCATATCGGATGTTATACCTATATGGGGACTATATGGGGAAAATGGACCGATCCTAACCATGTTTGGTAAAGTCTCTTGTATTTTGAAAAAATATATACAAACAAAATTTGAGAAGAATCAGTGCAATATTTTTGTTTTTTGATAGATTAAGTGAAGATCGGGAAGCAGCTCTATATGGGGCCTATGACTAAGAGTTATCCAATAGGGATTATTTTTGGACTACTGATTAGTGGATGTAATATATACATACAAACCCAATTTGACTAAGATTTGTATGATAATTTGGATCTTATGGCAATATATGTTGATTTCATGAGTCATTTGTATGGGGGCTAGGTCTGAACACGGACCGATTCTCACCAATTTCAATAGCGTTCATCCCATGGCCGATAAAAGATCGAATACCAAATTTCATCAAAATATATTCATATTTGCGACCTGCAGTTTGATTACAAACTTTACATGGACACACAGACGGACGGACGGACATAGTTAAATCGAATCAGATAGTGATTCTGATTCGATCGGTATAATTAAAGATGGGTGTAGGTCAAATATTTTTCGTTGTTACAAACAGCAGCACAAACTCATTATACCCAAACCACATAGTGGTATAGGGTATATTTAAAGTGTACTTCAAGTAGACTTTATTGTATGTTTTTCATACAAAATTGTTGACGAAGTCTACTTGAAGTACACTTTAATTTTTTTTTTGTATACGGCCCATAGTATTTTGGTCACCGTAACCAACATTAATGAGAAATATTTTTTTTTTTTTTGTTATGAATAACTATCATAATAACCAAAAAATCTTTTTGGTTATCAATAAATTATTGAAAGTAATTTTATTTTTTGGTTATCGCTAGGATAAGGAATTTAAATATCTTTGGTAAAGTAAACAAAACGGGCAGTTTTGTAAGAAATGTTTATTAATTTAATAAATAAAATATTATTTAATTAAATATTTAATTAAAAATTAAACTTAAACTTAACTTAATTAAAGTAGTACAATAATTAAACTACAAACCCTTTAGAAATGCATCCATTACATGAAAAACATGATATATATCCGGGTAGCGATAACCAAAAAATACAATTGCTTTCAATAATGGCTATTGGTAATCAAAAAATTTTGTTGATTGTTATAATAGTTATTGATAACCAAAAAAAATATTTCTCACCTATAATTGTTACAATGACCAAAAAATATATATTAAAATATGGTTAATTATAACTTTTATTTGAATTCATCAATGATAATAAGACCTTTTCGTCATTTCTCTTATAACTGTTACGTATCTGGAAATAACATTCGTTGTTAAATATTAAATAATACTAGCAGATTCCAGCCCTCGAAATTCGAGTGCAAATTCTAGGAAATTTTATTTTTTTCATTTAATAAGTTATTGGCCCTAAAGATATGCTATGTCCAAAATAATTTTTCAATTCAACACAACTACTATGGTGAATGAAAAAAAAAACAAAAAAATTTTTTTTTGCAAACACATTAACAAATTTAATAAACACACACATAGCTTTGTATAATTTTATGTATGTGTTAGTAGCAACTTTAAATGAGCGTAACTCCAATAAAATTTCAAAATCTGTTAGTCAGGTGGACAGCTAATAACAAATACCTTTCAAATAAGATACGTTTGGGCAAAGTCGGGAGAAAACTGTTGAACAAATCAGCGGTCACAAGGGATCGCCTTACCTATTAATATTATAGATATGCTTTGTTATACCATATACCCTATAACTACTAAAAATATTTGACCCATCTTTTATTATACCGATCGACTAAATCGACTCAGAATCACTTTCTGAGTCGATTTAGCGATGTCCGTCCGTCCGTCTGTCTGTATGTCCATGCAAACCTTGTAATCAAATTACAGGTCGCAAATATGAATATATTTTGATGAAATTTAGTATATAAGCTTCTAACGGCCATAGGATCATTTTTCGACCTAGTCCTCATATAAATATAGCATCCGATATGAACTTTTTCATATCCGAAGGCAAAAAGTTAATAACAATGCCACTCAAATTTGGTTTATGCTTATTTTCTATATCTAATTAGTTGGACCTAAGAGATAGGGTCTCTAAGCGCATAGTATAGGGTATCGTATAGTCGGTCTAGACCAACTATAATTTTCTGACTTGCTTTTTATTGTTTATGTGCATTAGAGTGCCTCGTGTTGTATGTTTGATTTACTCCCTTGAAATTAAGCATATACATATACAGTGGGTGGCAATACATTGGAAACTTTTACAAAATTCTGAACTTGCCAATTTTGTTAATTAATAACTTCGCGTTAAGTCCTAAAACTATGTTTTTTTTTTTTTTTTTTTTTTTTTTTTTTTTTGGTGTGTTCTCTATCGAAAGATAACAAATTCATTACAAAATATACAATTATAAAAAATAGATAAACGAAAAAGAGCCATTTTTTGTAGTGATGCGAAAACATTGAAAATTTTATACTTTTTACCAGAGTTTATTAAACACTAAATATAGAAGATAGTATGAAAGATATTTACTTTATGATATTTTCGAAAACTGTTTAAAAGTTATACCCCTAACGTACGTAGTAAAAATTCATAAAAATTTTACGATTCGACTAATAACGTTTTCACTGTGTAATTTTTGATTTCTATTATTTTTCCCTGGCGTAGAGGTCACGTTTGTGACAAGTGTTACTAAAGGCTTTTGAAATGTTGTGGTCATTGTGACATTTTTACTTTTTTTTTACTCATATCCTTTTTTTGTTTGCAAATGTCAGTTGTCAGTTGACAATTATAATTTTAATTTCAGCAAAAATTCACATTCATGCTGTGCAGTATTTCAACAGCTCAACTAAAAAAAATACATAGTAGACTCGTACATACAAAACGCCATTTAAACTCAAAGTTTAAATTTTAAACAATAAATTATCACTTTTTTGAGATTAAATAGCATGCAAATATTGAACGTGTTGAAAATTTTTAAATACCAATTAAAATTGTAATGTTTTGTTTTTTTTTTTTTTTTTTTTTTTTTTTGTTCGGCCAGAAAACAAATAAAAATCAAACACATAGTAAAAATTCCTGCATTAAAATGGAAATATAAATGGCTTCACACACATTTAAAGATGAACAATATCGAAACATAAATAAAACTCATTGAACAAATGGACATTTAGATTAAAAAATAACAACAGCTAAGGAATTTTAAATTTAAGGGTAATTTGAAAAGTGAAAATTATTTTGAAAACGAAATTTATTTAAATAACTTTTGTGGGAGCATATAATTTAGAAAGATTTGGTAAATCACTTTCATAGCTTTTTTTATTATTATTTTTTTTTATATCAATAGATTCCCATCGAAACGATAAACCTTCTACATCATGTGCCTCTTCTATGGCTGCCGTATCTGCTGCCGCAGCGGCGGCTGTAGCATCAATAGCTTCAAGTCAAGCTGCCACATCTGCCACCGCGTCTCATTTACATCATCATCCCCATCCTCATCATGGCCATCATATATCATCCATGGGAGCACATCATCATCATCATCACCATCCAAATAGCAGTTTACTAGCGGTGGCCAACATGAGTCACAGTTTGGGTTTAGCCGGTCATAGTGGTTTGCGACCGCCACCCGGCCATGTACCAGATATTTGCCCAGTTTGTGGTATAAAATTATCGCCAGAAGAATGGAATTCACATTTTCTAACTGAACTGGATCGTTTGTACAAACTTAGTTCAGGCATGGAGAGATCGAATTTACAAGCTACCTACATGTTTGCCCCACCCTGCCCTTCACAAGAAAATGCCATACGCACTAGCCACAATAGATGGGAGGTAAGTACAATTTAACTAAATAAATAAAGGATATACAGTTGTGTGAAAAATGAAAAGGACAGTGATGTGCAAGATCATAGTAAGATGAAAAAATAAGAAAAATTAGAGAGTTGGCGGTAAGTAACGGAATTAATTGCTTATTGTACATTACAAATACAAATTCCGTTATAAAATTACCAAGTAATTGCACACATTTCCCAAAAAATCAGTATACTTCTGAGATCATTAGTTTTCCGCTGTGCGGAAATCATAAAACCATAGTTATTAAAAGTGTTCTTTTGTATATGAAAAGGTAAAAAAGTGTTATTAGTAGAAATTTAAGTTAAATATATATTTTTTTAATCTACTAGCCAAATATGTGTAGATCTAAGCACTGTGCCTCTGTGACCCGAAAAAATATCAACTGGCCTAAAGAAAAATGGCGTAATATTCTTTGGTCTGAAGAAACTAAAATTAATTTGTTTAACTCAGTTCGAGGTGTTTATTACGTAAGAAGACCTGCTAACACAGCATACAATCCCAAGTTTACTGTTAAAACAATTAAACATGGTGGTGGTAACATCATGGTATGGGGAGCATTTCCATACAATGGTATGGGACCGCTACATCGTATACAGGGTATTATGAAGGCAACACTGAAACACACTGCAAAATGCAAAAAGAAGTGGTTTAAGGACAACAAACTCACTATCGTAGTGTGTCCAACCAACAGTGAAGAGCTTTGGCAACTTATTATGGCTTCATGGAACGCTATGCCAATGCCTAGACGATGCCGAGCAGTCTCAAGCAACAAATCATTCTCAACAAAGTATTAGACCAGTGGTCGCCAAAGTTTTTGAAGGAAGGGCCAAATAGAGTTTTAAAAAATATCAACTGGGTCAAAAATAAAAAGCACTAATAGAAGAAAAAAGTTTTCGTATGCAAGATTCTGTAAATAAATTTATAACATTAATAACACTGTCCAACAAATTAAGACTTTTTGAATGGAACAGAATAGCGACCCCATAATTCTGAAAGGGTATGTTGAGTAGATCATTTTTGTAGAACAAACTTATGGTCCAGCACGTCTGAGTATATTTTTACAGTGGGTCAAAGTTTTCATTTTTTGGTCGAAGGGAGCATTATACTTTATGAAAAAAATGCTGTAAGTTAATGTCTGAGAGAATTCTTATGGTCAGAGTTGTATTGTGGAATTGTATGAGGATTATTTTTGTGGAAGATCTTAACCTTCTAACTGGTCTCTTTATGGGTCAATTTGACCCTTTTTTCGAGAAAATCAAAAAATATCCTTTAAAAAAGGACATTTAAGGATTAAAATATTCTACGAAAATGTTTGCCGAAAAATTTCAGTGGGGGTCACCAAAGAAACCATTGTTGTAAATAAAGCTCTTTACGATTAATTGGCAAAATTACTGAGAGATTGACTGATCTCACGAAATTGACTTTTAATACATTTCATACGAGAAAATGTTTGTTCGCAAATATAAGTGCTTCCAAATATTGATATGTGCTCACTTGCAATTTTTTTAATATTTGGAAATATAGTGTCATCTAAATTTTGGTAGAATTCAATCAAATTTTCTTCCTTATGTGCATCCTTCAGAATGTCGTTACTCTGCAAATCAATCAGTTCTAGTTGCATGTTTTCTTCAACAGTATTCACCTCTACTTCAAATGGATTTCCAAATATATTACATTTTTTTTCGCTCTTTTTAAAGTCATTAAATCTAACAGTAAATTCATTTTGCAGTGATTCCCTTGATTTTTCAAATTCTACATAACGGAAAACATTTGTATATTGCTGAGTCTCCAACAATTTTGAGCAGCACTGAAAATGAAAATGTACTAAATGTACGAGCTGGTTTCTAAATAATTCCAATTTATCTTTAAAGATTTTACATCGTAAAATAATGAATATGCTAATTTTCCTTTATCTTGGAGCTTATAATTCAGATCGTTTATATGTGCAGTAATATCGGCTAAAAAAGCGAAATTACATACCCATGCATCATCTGATAATTCAGCAATAGGCTTTCGTTTTTCGTTCATAGAAATGTCAATTTCATGACGAATATCAAAAAAACGTTTTAGTACTTTTCCTCTACTAAATCAGCGAACTTCGGTATGATAAAGAACGTCGCCATGTTCAGCATTAATTGATGTTAGAAATTCTTGGAATTGACGGTGATTCAAACCATGTCTCCGAATAAAATTTATGGTTTAAATATCCACTGACATAATAGTTGTTTAATTTAATATTTTTCTACACAATGCTTGCTGATGTATAACACAATATAGGTGCATAGATTTTTTTATCCCTAGTGTTTCATACTCCTATTAATCCGTCCAATGAGACCTATATTTGCTCCAATCATATTTTTGCACCATCTGTAGTTACACACATCAACTGTTTATAATTTAATTCTAGTTCTGTCACTATTTCGGAAACTTTAAGAAAAATATCCTCTCCGGTGGTTGTTCCCTTAAGATTCTTGAGAGCAGCTAGTTCTTAAAATAGCCGAAAACATCAGTTATTCCTCGATTTTTATTCGAAGCTGAGAGGTATCGGACACATCTGCACTTTCATCGAGTGCAATTAAAAAAAATATATAAATTTCTTTGCTTTTTCTTTTAGCTGCGAAAAAACGCTGTTATCAATATCTTCAATTCTTGTCATTATTGTGTTTGCAGGTAAACTTACATTTTTAAATGCACTCAATTTTTCTGGACATATGTAGCTCTTCTGCGATTTTCAATACACATTTCTTCACAAATTCAGCGTCTGTAAATGGCCGCCCTGCGTCAGCAATATACTTAGCAACATGATAACTTGCTCGTACAGAAGATATATTTTGATTCGACATTTATTTAAATATATTTCGCTGATTTTAAAGTGTTTTTATTTTGTGAAAAAACTAAACATAGTAATTAACTTCATGGCCTACTTAAATTACTATGAGTTTTAATAAGAGTTTTTAGTGTCGTTGTATATACAGGATTAACAATTTAAATTTTTTATAGAGGGTAGAAATATGTAATATGTACTTGAAAATAAAAACTTTCACAAAAAAGGAAGTATAAAAATTTGTAATATTAGAAAATTTAATAATACTTTTAGAAAAAAATAAATTTGGATTTAGGAATGCTTTAACAATTTTTTTTTATTATTTGAATTACTTTCGCATTTTAACTCGGGGGCCGGATCGGTTGCAAATCTACTTTGTTTGTATATATTTATATAATAAATAATAAATAAATAATTCATAATGACTTCTTAATGCGGGTAAAATCGCAACGGTCTTTGTTTCTGTAAATTATACGCAAACAATTAATTCTGTTAACTAGCGGCAATTCTCCCATTTTACTTGCTTTGCATGTTTTGCATATATTCTGTCCCTATTATTTTTCACATAACTGTATATAAAACATTTTAAACTCAGAGGATGATAAGTAAAAATGTTATGGTTTCGGAAATTGTTATGAATTGGTGAAAAAAACTTTATTAAAACCGGAAGAAATAAAAGTATTTTGGTTACTTATATTTTATTGGAAAATCAAAAAGAAATTGACTGTTTCATATACCGTATGCCACTACCAAAATTACCCAAAAACCAGAAGAAAAAATAATTCTTAAAAATGTGTTTTTACAATAAAATGTTTTTAAAATAAAATGTTGTTGCTTGAAAACATAATTATTAATGTCCAAAAAACATGCATATTTTATTTTTTCTAAGAAGTTTTATATAAATTTAAAAAAAAAATATTTTCTTTAAATTCGGATTAATGTCTATTTTAAACTCTTTCTTTTAACTCGTACTCTCTGCATGTCTGTCTGTCTGTCTGCCATGGGGCAACCCCATTCCCCCTCATCCAATTGATCTGAAACTTGGTCTTGTTGTGACTATAGATTAATTTTGGGGTAGTCACGCAAAGTCACGCACAGTAACGGAGTGATTTAAAATCCATTTCCCCCTATCCGATCGATCTGGAACTTGATGGATAGACTTGCTGTGAAAAAATATTAACTTTGAAATTGTCACGCCCCGTGACGCAAAGTCACGCACAGTCACGGAGAGATTAAAACCTCACTTCCCCTCTTCCGATCGATCTCAAACATTGTCCATAGACTTGTTGTGGCCAAAGATTAATTTTAAGATAGTCAAACACAGTCACACATAGTCACGCACGGTCACGGAGAGATTCAAGGACTCGTATGCATAAGGAAAGAAAGAGTTTTAATAAAAACTTTGTTTTTATGGGTTAAATTATTTAGTTTATACTTCATACCAGAAAGAATTTTTTACAAAAACAAAAATAAAGTATATAATTTGGGGATATAGAGTTTTATTTTAGATGAAGTATAGTTTTATTAAATTTAAAAAAAAAATTATAGTATTCTCCAATATAAAACTTTTAATAGGAAGAATTTTTCACAGGTATATAGAATTAGAAAAACATTCAATTGTTAAACCGTTTATATTGAATGGCTTCTTTTATGCGGTTGTTGGTACCGTTATTCTTAGAATGACTTTGTAAATTTCCAAATTTCATATCGGATAAAATTAACGTTTTTTTTTGGGACAGTTTTGTTGCCACCTCACAGACGTGTTGAAGTATTTGTTTATTTAGATTTGTTTATTTTTACATTTTTAGACTTTCCAACGTATACGCAATAATCGACAAAATCGTTTAAGAATTAAGGTACGCAAACGAAAATATGGTGACATGTATTTTATGGAAAATATGTTCTGTAATTCGTGTCCCATTTGTACGAAACGTAAATATGCCATAGAAACTGGTAAAATGCTAACGGATGATGACAATAATAAAATACAAGAAGAAATTGAAACGGTAGATGTAGAATCGTGTAATGATGATGTACCTGATTCGGGTTCAGAAATTCATCAGCAACAGCAAGTTCACCATGCACATATGCCCGCTTTAAGCGGCAATAGCAGTCATAGCAGTAGCCATAGCAGTTCAAATAGTGGAGGTAGTGGTGGTGCCAATTTACATAACAGCAATAGTCAACCTGGAAAACTGGATGGTATTTTATATAGAACGGCCTGTGTTATTAACAAAGACAATGGCATGGGGACCGGAGAAGATGACGTTAGCACAAATGTTGCAACAACGAGTACAAGCAGTAACAGTAGTTCGGGTAGCACAACTAATTGGACTGAGGCTCATGCATCTAGCAATGCATCACATGGACATATCTCTGGTAAGTTTCAGTTATATAATTTATGACAATAGCCCTGAGACATTCAGCACGGAATTATGTCATCAACAGTTAAAAATGTCAGTGAGTTATCTTCAACCACTCATAATTATTACAATGCTGATTCGTGCCATGAAGAACGTGCAGCTAAAGATATGTCAATGGAGACATGCAACAACGATAGTGATGAAGATGTTATAGTAGATGATGATGACATCAATAAGTTGACCAATTACAATCGAAAACGAAAATATGAAGAAGCCACAGTGGGCAGTAGTAGGTGAGAAAAAAAACTGTTGGCGAATAGAAGTGATCTATTAATTTACAGTTTACAAATTTTATATAGAATGTCGGAAAATCCCTCTCCGGTAGAAGAAAGACCAAGATCCGAGCCTCAAGTTACTAGTACGGAGTCCAGTATGGATAATGCACACAACAACAACAATAACAATAATAATACATCCAAATATACAGCATTTGAGGATTTAAGAAGCAAACATCATCAGCAGCAACAACAGCCAATGGAAACTGAATCACCACCCGGTCATGTGATAGTGCCAGGAATTACACAATTGGACTCAAAGGTGGGAAATAGTTCGGATATAAAACCGGACATAGATGAAAACAAATGTTTCATTTGTAAGGTAAATTTTTAAGTTGCTTATGATTTCTTTGCTTATTTTCAGCAGAATTTTATTATTTTTATATATTTATGTATACAAAGAAAAGAAAATATCGATACACCTAAGTTGATCACAAATACAAAAGTAACATCAAGACTTTGTTTTAATATAAAATTCACACTAATTTATCTTCAAGACAGGTATAAAGGATCTCTCGTCCGAAAGTTTTTTGCGTGGTCGTAATTTTTATTTCCATCAAAGTTGTGCGAATGTCATGAGTAGTTATCGTTTAAACAAAGAGCTCCAACAACAACAAAATATAATGCAACACAATAACAACAAGCAAAATAACCAAGAATCCGAAATAACTTCAGAACACAAACCACAAGTTCAGCAACAACAAGTAGATACAGCTACTCAAAATGAAAGTTAAATCTATGAATTTATCAAACTTTTAGCCAGAAACTTAATTAATGTATAGTTAATAAAATCTATAATCAATACAAATCAAGCAGATGTTTTGTTAAATATTTGTTTAAATACATATTCAAACGGTGTTTGGTGTAAACGCTCCATTAAGTAAAAATGTATGAAATTGTAAAAAAAATAATTAAAATAAGTTCCCTTTTAATTGGCCTAGTTAACTATATATAATTTGTTTCATGATTTGCCTGTATAAAATATGTTTTTATATTTTTTTTTATTCAATAAACTCTTCATTACGTTAATGTTTTTTAGATGAATTTTATTTTAAACAAAATTTATGCTAGACGTGTAATAAATGCTATAATTGTTATTTATAATTTAATTTAATTTATTAAAATAATTAAACGTAATTTTAAATGGATTGAAATAAAGAAAATTATTATCAAAAAAAAAAAATCTAACAATAATAAAATAGTTGTTTGTTTTTGTGTTACAAAAATGTATGAAACAAAAGTAAGTTATCTATAATATTAATAGGCTATGCGATTTCTTGTGACCAATGTTTTTTTCTACCGTTTATCCCGATTTTGACCAAACGTATATTATTTGAAAGGTATTTCTTTTTAGCCGTTTTGCAGATTTAAAGATTTTTAAATTTTTTCCTTTATTTTGAGCAAATTGCATTTAAAGTTGCTACTAATACATACATAAAATTATACATATATTATGTGTGTGTTTATTAAATTTGTTAATGTGTTAGTTAATGAGTTTGTTATCTTCATTCACAATAATAATAAACCATAAAAGTGTTGGTTTGTGAATTGGCTAAGTTGAAAAATAAAGCTGCCTAGAAATTGCACTAGAATTTCGAGCGCTGGAATCTGCTGGTAGTACATAATCGTACATTTAATGTAACTTGAATGCATGAGGCCAGATACGAATATATTTTCCATTTAATCCCAAATGTTTTGATATAACTAGGCAACAATCATTTTGCAGATTAAGTCCGATTTTTTTTTTGAGTATTATATAATACTAGCTGGACCCGGCAAACGTTGTTTTGCCCTCAATGAATTTTTATTTTAGTTAGAATCTGTATATACCTATATAAAATGTGTGACGAAGATCTCCAGATAATAAAATGAGAGCTTCACCAAAAAATCTTTCATTGCCTTTCAAATCTTTTATCAAATCAAATCACAATGTTTGTGAGCCATGGTACATTCATCCCAAATAAAAATACTGCATTTTTGCAGAACTTTTGCCATACCGGAATGTTTTTTGATATTACAGACGGCATTCTCATTTTTTTGTACGTTTAACGGTGATTTGAGTGCTGAATGAGCTGTGCGGCCACCATGCAATAATATAGCGGCTTTTTCCTTCTTTTTCGTTAGAATATTTATATATAAAAACGTTTGTGAGTTTATTTATTAAAATTTATATAAATTTGACAACTCATTATTTTTCGAACGACAGCGCCATCTACCGGGTCCAATAAAAAAATGTTTCTAACATACATATATGTACATTCTTAGTTTCATTAAAATCACACCATAAATAAGAATATTCGAAATAACTTTACCCAGCGCCACCTATCGGGTCCATTTATACATACAAAAATTTCTTATGACGAAACATACGTTCATTCTGAATTGCAGTCAAATCGCGCTGAAAGTAAAAATTTTTGTTTTTAACTTGACCCCAACGCCAGCTAGAGGGTTAAAACTAAAAAAAAAAAACACAGAAGAGCTCGAACCGAACCTATGCTGGAAATCCTACCTCGACAGCTCTTATGGTTCCGGAGATCATTCGTTACAATCAAATGCATCAACGTTTTTATATATACGCCACGCCCCTTTGCCCACTAACAACTTTATATAGCTAAGGTCTTATTATTTCGCAAAAATATCCTTTTGTGAAAATTTCATGACAATCCTTCCAGTAGTTTAGAAGATATTACGATTTTTTATTTTTCTAAAAAGGGGCGTGGCCCCGCCCACTTTTCTTCTTGTATGTATTTCTATTCATGCTAATACCATATGTACCAAATATGACTGCTGTAGGTAAAAAAATTCCCGTGATATGACTTTTTCAAATTTTGGGTTATATGGGCGTGGCACCGCCCCTTTGTCCAATCAAAAATTTATATAGCATATTATTCCTTCCAGAGTCACAGTAACACGCTCTGAAAATTTCAGGAAGATCGGTTCTTTGGTTTGGCCTCCTATAAAGCACAAACAAACACACATTCATTTTTATATATATAGATAGATTGAAAGCAGATTAATTATGATTTAAGGTAAAATGGGGCGAAAAAGGGGGACTTGGTAATAAAAAAATGTATGGCTACCTTACCTGTAGATAAAAAGTGTATAAAACTTTAGATAAATACATATTACAAAAAAATTATTTTGTATAGCAAACATTGTTAGTGGTATAAGTAAAAAAAAAGGGGGCGGTGAAATGGGCGTGGTTCATAGTTATATGGCGACGTTAACAGTATTAAGAGCAATATACTACCAAATAAAAAAATCCGTTGGAAGGAACAAATTTGTACAGAGAAAAAAAAGTTTAAAACTTTCAAACAAAATTTGGCGTGAAAAGGGGCGTGAAAGGGGGCGTGGCGTAAGAAATGTTTATTTCTACCTCGCCTGGAGTATAATGTGTATACAATTTGAAGTAAATCTGTTAAAAACTATATGGGAGCAATTACATAATTTTAAAAAAGTGGGCGTAAAAGTGGGCGTGGTCAAAAAAAAGTACCCTATTAATCATGCCAGAGTCCCAGTTAAATGCTGTGAAAATTTCAGGAAGATCGGTCCAGAGGTTTGGTCTCCTATAAGGTACACACAAACAAACAAATAAACAAACACACATTCAATTTTATATATATAGATGGACGGAAAAATTTTATTTATGATTTCTTTTTTTTTTTTGCTTTTTTCGGAAGCAGTATATACTATGTCTCGAGTTAGTCAATATTGTTCAAATAAAATCAGTACTTTAAGCGAAAGACCCAGATATATGAGTAAAAAAAAGGATTTTTCGACTAAAATTCTGAAAAATGCGGGAAAAAATTAAAATCGAGGAATGCCAAGTATTTATTTTCCGCGAATAGCCTGCTAAGAAAACAAGATATCACAGAAGAAAATCGATGTGGATACATACCAATTTATGTGAGAGTACCCAATTCTACAATTTTCACATTTCTTTAATAATATCGTAGATTACATACAGGTCGCAAATATAAATATATTTTTAAATTTGATATTTAAGCTTTTGTTAGCCGTAGGGTGGTTGCTATTGGTGAAAAATTAAAGAAAGTAGAACTAATTTTAGTAATAATCCCCATACAAATCATAATCCCCCAGAATTAATAACACAAACCTTAAAAAATAAAGTATTGATCGAACTATTTAAGGACCGCGACCATATATAATAAACTTTTTATCGGTGGACCACTTTAGTGTATGTATTTTTAATTTTTTGTTATCTATTAATTAATCATTTTTCGTATAAATTCCTTGATCAACTTCTATGGATAACACAAGGGAACAAAATAAAACTTTTTTGGTGTTGACTGGAACTTTATGGCAACTTTTACTAAATTGAGGTTGCTGATTTCAAACTTGCACTTGGTTTTTTTCTATCAGCTCGACTTTTCGCGATATACCGTTATGTTCAAACTTAAGGCACTTCCACTACATATATTGGAATAACTTCAAATGGTTCATCATATTCAGTTAAAAAAAATCCTAAACTCGTCAACAATATTATCTTTAAGCAGTGCTCACATTGGTTTTAAATTTGCCCACCAGTTTCAGAGAATCGTTGAAGTTTTGAAAAAAATAAAAACACTTTTCTTTAAAAAAAAATTTTTTTTTTGTTCTTAAAAAATTCATAAAAGTATTTAGTTAAACATATTTCTAATGAAATGAGCTTTTTTCATTGTAATCGGTACACAACTTTTGATTTTGTTCACAATTTACTGAGAAAACTCAATTAATAAAAATCGCGATTTCCATAAGATATTAAGATTTTTCAAGTTGTATACTATATGTAGTTAAAGCGTCTTACTTTTGGACATAACGATAAGTCGAGCTGATAGAAAAGAACCAAGTGCAAATTAGGATTCAGTGTCCCAAATAACTTTTAAAAACAAGTAAGAGTGTTAAATTCGGCTGTGCCGAATCTTTGATACCCTCCACCTCGGTTTGAGTCTTGATAATAAATGTAAATGAAAAATTAAACAATTTGTTAAACTTAATACCAAATTATTTCAGCAAATTCTTTGGGTTGGTTTTCGTCTTTTATTATTTCGGATTTATTTCGGTGTTTGCTTTTTGGTCATCGTGGTTGCTGATCGGCATGCATTTAGGTTATATACCTATATGCATGCGTTTCCGGTTATAGGACATAACTTCTCGTTTAATTTAGTTTTTGCTAATTAAATAGCTCGCCCTAACCTCCATTGCAAAGGTAATGGTTGTGTAGGGCGGCTATATGCATTAAATCGTGCTAATTGGAGATGGCTGTATAGTTTCTTTTAACTGGCCAAATATTTCTTCATTGCGGCCATATAGGTCGGATGGAGTAAAAAATAATAACCAAAAAAAAAACTCTCTCAACTTTTTTATTAAAATATTGCCACATTTGGAAAACATAGAGAATAAATTTATAATAATAATAATTTTTGCCAAACGCAAAAAACCAAATGTCCCAAACATTTTAAATAAAATAATTTGTTCTCTTCATTTTCTGAAAAACTTCAAATTTTCATCCAAAAAAAATTTTGAAAATATATATATGAAAAATAACATTCTCATCAAATTGCGTTTATTTATGTAACAGTTTTTATATTCGCAATTCTTAAATATCATTTACCGTTTTCTAAAATTCATTGAGTTTAAATTAATGTTTTCTGTAGTGTGATTCTGTAAATTTCAACGATCCGACAATCGCAAAATATATCGACAGCTATTGTTGTTTGCACTAAGGATTAAGTGATTCACTATGTACATACATCTTAACATTAGTCGACAAATCTATTTTTCTATTTAATTAAATTGTAAACGAGTGGCATCTCTGTCAAAATAAGCGAAAAACACAAAGAAGAATAGAAAAAAACAAATTACTTCGTGTTTGACAGGCTGAATTTATGTTTATGTTTAATATCATTATTTTTTTACTAATATTTCTGTGTATTTATTTGAAAATTAAATAATGAATTGAATATGCTATTTAATTTTTTTATTTATATAAAAAAGTTTTTTAATAAAAGCGAAATATTTTCACTATTTTATGATTTTTATTTATGTATGCCGACATTTCAACCTAAAAATTTAAGTTTTTTATCGATTGAATAAACAACACAAAAATGGTTGTCGTTTAGATAACAACAACAGCTGAGTTTAACAATAGCGAATATCGTTTAAAAATTTTACTGATAATTTTGCAATTTTCCTTTTTTAACGATTCGACTATCGTTAAAAGAAGTTACTGAATCGCGGTACTGAAAAGCTATTAATTTCTCCTGAATGTCGAGATTTTTTTAAATGTAAAAATTTTTTAAATGTAAACATAGGTATTTGGTGTTGTTTTTTTTTGGAATTTCAATTTGTGTTTAACGAATAAAATTTATATATTAAAGATGCAATTGATGTCTTCTAAATTTAAAATTATAATTTCCGACGTTTTGGTATGATTTTCTGAAATTCAATTAATTGTAATTTATAATTGGAAATTTTTAATTCCAGTTTTTATAATTGATATTTTCTTAAATTTGAATGGAAAATTTAAAAAGTGCAATTTTGTATTTATGTGAATTATAATGGTTTAGTAATTATAAACAATTTTTAAAAATTAGATGTAATCGCAATCAGATATTTTGTAGGTAAAGCAGAATAATAATTCTATATAACTATGTAGAACTTTTTTGAAAGCAAAAAACTCATTGATGAACTCGGTAACTCTATTTTGGAAAGACAACAAAAAGTTAATATGCCAAACTTATGTTCATATTTGTAAAAGAATAATGAAAAAACGTATGAAATAAAAGACCAGCCCGTATATACTCTTAAAATTGTTCTGTATGATATCCAGTTGAAAATATTAACATTCATGTTAAAATAGAAATAACTATTGCAAAGCTAATTAGAACAAACAAAAATTGTGGCGCCATCTACTGTGGCATAGTCACGCTGAGCAAACTGAAGTGACACTCTGTTAATGCAAAAGAAATGTATTTTCCCCACAACAAAATATTGCAGAATTTTATGTAAATAAAATAATATACCGATTTATATCTAACATGCAGTTGTTATGGATATACATGTATATTATTTGTATTATTTAATATGTTTATGTATGTATATGTAAATATTACATACAAAAAATACAACATCAAACGTTATTTTTGTGTTTTTCTCTTTAAATAAATTTATACATAACATTTTTTTTTTTTTGCTAAATTTACATTGTTTTTTTTTTTTATTAACAACTAGGTATTTTAGCATTATTTGCTTTAGATGTTGGTGAATTTTTACTCCCTTTATATTAACTCGTAGTGTCTGCTTGTCGAAAAAATTTTGGATCGATTTTAACCCTTTCCCGTAACCCATTCGATCTGAAATTTTGCAGGTAGGCTCGTGGTAATAACAGAAATGATCTAACAAATTTTTGTAGTGATGCCAAAACAATGGAAACTTTTAAATTTTTCTACCAGAGTTAATAAAAAAATGTACAAAGGGTTAGTTCTTATTATATTATTACTACAACGACCACAAAAACAATAAGTCCAGCTATGACAACAACACAACACTTAGAGTAACAACAAGAACAATATAGAAACATCATATTTTTCGTTTTTTTTACTTTTTCAGATTTCCCTGGACCTGTTCCACCGATTTTAATGATTCTTGAAAAAGAAATCTTCCTATGAATTTGGTGAATCATTCTCACTAAAAATGATCACTGTAGCTGCACTATTGAGGGCGTGATAGTGACAAGAACAACATAGAAAATTATATTTTTTCAAGACTTTTTTTTAGTTCTTCATTCAAATCTCGGGCCCTAATCGATCGATTTGGACGATTTTAAATAGCAAACTTTTCAGGATGTTAGTGAATCATTTTTTATGTCAACGAGCACCCTAGCTCCCCGATTGATGCCGTCATCGTGATTTCCACAGACGGACAGACGGACATCGCTATATCAACTCCGGTTGTTATAAGGATCACAAACATATATATATTATGTGGTCCAAAATTTTTTTTCTAATTATTACAAACGGAATGACAAACTTATATATACCCTCTGCACACTGGAGTGGAGGGTATAATAAAAACCTTGTTTCCTTCTGTAATTAAATTAATAATTTTAGGATCGTCGATTAAAGATCCGAATTTGTTTATATTGTTGATAAGTCAAAATACGTTTTTATATAGTGAATATGACACTCGAGTTACAATATTTATATTTATCGATTTTGTTTTATATGCACAGTGCTGTTATTATATAATGCAATCGATTAACACACAGCACCCGATTAGCACAATACCTAAATTATCGCAAATCATTATTTCACATTTCGTTGGTTTGGTGAATTCAATCGTGGGCGAATTCAGCGAACGTCATCCAAAATTGGTTGTTGTGTCAGAAAACAACGAGGATGAGTGTGAAATGATATTGCAGCACCGTCATGAAACTATTCGTGAGATTTCGGCTTCAATTGAATGTTCCACTTAAGTATGTTCAATAGTTCATGAACACTTGGTTGCTTAAAAAAAGACTCGAGTCGATTGATGAAAACACACGTTGAAAAATGACGTATACAGCGTTGCTGTATGTGAGACCGAATAAAAAACAGTCGACTGTATGAGCACTTTCCAACAAAAGTTCTTCGCAGACAAAGCACTTTGAAGCAAATAGTCGCCTCAGGAGGAAGGCCAGAAGTATTCAGAGAAATAAGGAAAACCAACTGCTCTGATAATTCTCTACCACGACAATCGTTAATAAATTGCGTTATCAACATTAACTGATGCCTGAAGTAGTTGATGCGTTTAAAGTTCTTAAATTTGGGGGAACATCCATCGAAGTTGATAAGTGCTTCGAAAATTTAATCAAAATGTATGCAAAAGTATAGTCATTATAATGAAGAAAATTTTGAGAAATAACAATGCCATTTTTGTAATGAATTATTCTTTTATTTGTTTGTCGCAAAACATTTAAGTCAACCCTCGTAAACACTTATACTTGTTTTCTCAACATAGGCTTGACTTTTGTATAAGATCATCACCGATGATAAATTCTGTACATGCCTTGATATAGGTTTTTAACACAAATAACTTAATTAAACAATTAAACAACAATCAGCAATAAAATTAACATTTAATTAGGAACAGTAGTAAAATATCCAGTAGAGAGTAAAAACCTCACAATGAACAGTTCTCTTTAGGTTCTATTCATATTGCTCTTTAGAAAAATAAAAAGCTTTATATTTATTACTATACTCATACATAAATCGCATTCCATAGATAACATTTATTTTAGTTTCGTAGCGGTGTTATGGGCACATTCAGCGGTTCTATCCAGCTGAAAATTTAGTCTTGATCGTATAGTCGTTGCTAGCACACAGCAATACTTGTGTTATAGGAGACATCACACAAATTTCATTCCAGTTGTTTTAAAGTGTTCACGTTAAAATTAATTTGTATTAAGAATTCTGTGTATTGTTTATGCGTACAAGTTTTTTCATTTGTTTTGTTTCTTTATTTTGTTATGATATTTTTATGCGTTCGTTCATTGATTAAATGATAAGTGTCAAATAAGAAATGTTTATTTGCTTAAACTTTGACACTAATAATGTATATTTTTTTATTGTTTTTTTTTTTTATATGAAATTTAAAGGTACCCTTATTAAAAAGAAATGTTTTCCAAATTAACGATGAGACTGATACCCCGCCTCTGCTTCAATAGTTACACTGCCACCACCAGCAGTCAATATAATGTTATCAGACAATTGTCTTCTCAAGAAGTATTTGAACGTGAAGACAAATACGGTGCTCACAATTATCACCCGCTGCCTGTAGCGCTAAGTAAAGCAAAGGGGGTGTTTGTATGGGATGTAGAAGGTAAACGTTACTTTGATTATTTAAGTGCTTATTCGGCTGTCAATCAAGGTCATAGTCATCCAAAAATTATAAAAGCTCTTGTTGATCAAGCTCCAAAATTGGCCTTGACCTCACGGTAAGTTCCTTGAAAAGTGTTTTCATTATTTTTGTTGTTCGATTGATTGTTTGTTTTAGTGTATTGAATGAAATTTATTTTAAACTTTAGTAAGATAAGGAAAGTATTTTTGACATTTGAAAAAAATTGCTTATCACTTTTGACGAGCCCAAGTTTCTTTAAATAGAATTAAAAGAAATGAAAATAAAAACAGATTTTCTATACATGCGGCAGAGACAAAACTGGGCGCTCAGTATTCAGTGTATGTTAAGAAATTGAGATAAGCAACAACTGATACTGAATTGGTTCGTTAGTTTAATTTGGAAATCAATATCCTTTAAATAACGGAGCCATAGGTTATGAATTCTTATCAATTCATTTTTTTGACAATTACCATTGGTATTATTTATATTCATTCTACACTGACGAAACATTATTTGATAAGAAATATTTTCTACTAAAGAGAATCTTTTTAAAATTAATTTTTAGATGCACACAGAAGAAAATTCGCCAACCGAATTCTCTGAAATATGTAGAACCTTAGTTTCGGTTGTCATACGAGAAATTCATTTCCAAAAAATTATTTTGTTATGGTAACAGAAGTACTGTTATGATAACCGAATTGGTAGCGAACATCACCTAACATTCAGTTCTCTTCTTAGCGTTATATGATTGGGTAAAAAAATCGGTAGGGCAATGAATTTATTTTGAAAGAAATTTAGTTAGATTTTTGGTTTGCTGTTCGTACTTAGTACCAAGGTTCAGAAAATACACACATCAAACACTCAATGTTCTGTTCTAAAGCAGCCAAAACATATTTTTATTTTCATTTCAGTTATGTGTGTTTCTAAATTTTGTACGGCGCCGAATACAATTATGACTGTGTTTCATTTTAATATTTCGTTATGTACACGAACATGTTTCTATCACGTATCTTTTGTTTCGAACACACATAAAACATACAGGTTCGAGTGGAGCCTTATTTTAAGTTCGTGTTCTTGAACGTGTACTGCTAAAAAACAGAACATGTTCTTGAATGCGTACATATAAAAATTAAAACATTATCCACTCGCGATCGAAAAAATCTGATACACCCCTATAAAAACAACAGCAATTATTTCAACCACATTTATTTAAAAAAATTTTAAATAATTCTTTAGCAGTTATAAAAAAATGAAAATAAAAAGATAATAATAAAAATAAAAAATAAATAAAAAGATAGTAATAAAATTGAAAACAGAGAAATTTTATATGTTGTTTATGACTTAATTTAGTTTTTTTTTCGATCGCGAGTGGATAATGTTTTAATTTTTAGATGTTCGCGTTCAAAAACATGTTCAGTTTTTTTTAGCAGTACACGTGCAAGAACACGAACTTAAAATAAAGCTACAGTCGAATCTGTGTGGTTTATGTGTGTTCGAAACAAAAAATACGTAGAAACAAGTTCGTGTACATAACGAAGTATTAAAAAAACACAGTCATGATTGTGTTCGGCACCTTACAAAATTTAGAAACACACATAATTGATATCAAAATAAAAATATGTATTTGTTGGTCTGAGCTATGTTTGTTTCCATATATGTACGAGTGTTTTATTCAGTGTATGTTTTTTTCTGAACTCTGTTTAGTATTTATTCAGTTTAAGAACTATGTTAGGTTATACTCGCAAAATACAATACGCCTCTTTACTTTTTCTGTTAGTGCATTTTATTCTGACGTTTTGGGTGAATATGAGGAATATATAACTAAACTTTTCAAATATGACAAAGTGTTGCCCATGAATACCGGCGTAGAAGGTGGCGAAACTGCTTGCAAATTGGCCAGAAAATGGGCGTATACCAGCAAAAACATAGCCAAAAATCAAGCCAAGGTAAATATTCGATTGATCATTAAATAAACGAAATACTGACTAGAATTTCGGCTTAGATAATCTTTGCTGAAAATAATTTCTGGGGTCGAACTCTATCAGCTGTGTCGTCATCTACAGATCCTAGCAGTTTTGAAGGTTTTGGGCCCTTTATGCCCGGCTTTGAAATTATCAAATACAACGATACTCTTGAATTAGAGGTAAGTTTAGAATTAATCTATAGTGCGCATCAAATGAATAATTAAAAAAATGGTCGCATTTCCTTTAGAAAGCTCTGCAAGATCCCAATGTGTGTGCATTTATGGTAGAACCCATACAAGGCGAAGCAGGAGTCGTCGTTCCCGATAAGGGTTATTTAAAAAAAGTAAGAGAACTTTGTACCAAATACAATGTTTTATGGATTGCCGATGAAGTCCAGACCGGATTGGCACGAACTGGTCGTATGTTGGCCGTAGACCATGAAGAAGTTAAACCTGATATTTTAATTTTGGGGAAAGCATTATCGGGTGGCATGTATCCTGTATCTGCTGTCCTATGCAATAATGACATAATGTTGTGTATAAAGCCGGGAGAACATGGTTCTACTTATGGTGGAAATCCTTTGGGTTGTAAAGTGGCTATGGCCGCTTTGGAAGTTCTGCAAGAGGAGAATTTGTCTGAAAATGCGAATAAAATGGGTGCTCTCTTAAGAAAGGAATTGTCGTCTTTACCAAAAGAAATTGTTTCAGTAGTTAGAGGAAAGGGCCTTTTGAATGCCATTGTAATTAATTCAAGTAAGCAAATTTTAAGAAAATCCAAAGATAACACTCACTTTCTTGATGTGACAACAACATACATTTTTGTCTTTCTCTTTATTTTTTACTAAATCCTTAAAAAAAATTTTTTTTCTATTCTTTTTTTTTCCTTCTTGCAGAACACGACGCTTGGGATGTTTGTTTGAAACTAAAGGCAAATGGTTTGTTGGCTAAACCCACACATGGAGATATTATACGTTTTGCACCACCTTTAGTAATCAATGAAGCTCAAATGTTGGAAAGTGCGGACATTATTAAAAAAACCATATTATCAATGTCATAAGAACACAATTTCATAAAGCATTTTTATGAAATTTTAGGTTTAAAAACTTCTTGAATACTTATTTTATAAAAAAAAAAATAATTTCCTTTATTTCAATTACCCGTAATAATAAAATGACAAAAGTGTGTCATAAATGACATAAAAAACCACCAAAATAATATTTATAATAGAATCTTTATAAAAATCACCACTTACAAAGATGTCCTAATATTTTTGAGCCAAAATTTCGAAATTATTACGAAAAAAAAAACATATTTTTTAATATAATTTGCAATATTCTTTTAAGAAACAGAATTTAATTAAAACTCAACAAAAAAAAGTACTTCATCTAAATGTTGGGCATGGAAGGAAGATGGGGAAGAAACAAATCAAGTGACATGCGGTCGTTAAGCAATAAATTGGCTACAAAAAAAGACATTTTCAAGACAAGATGATGTCAATGTTTTTGTCTCCTTCGCTTATCTTAAAATGCTAATAAAAATAAATACTTAAAATTTTCAAAAAGAAAACTCCAGGAATTTGGTGTAATTAAATGTTTACAAAAGAGGCTAAAGAAATTATTACACTTCAACATTTTGGAAAACTTCAAGGGTTGGGAAATAGGTGTGACTGGTAATTTTAACATTTGCTAAACACAGTGGATAATACTTTAAACTTTTTTTAACAATAGACAAACAGACATGTTTCCGTTAAAAAGTTCAAAAAAGGTTTAACACTTAAAAATAAATTTAAATTAAATCCAGATTTATTTACAGCTGCACTTAAAAAAAGAGGCCACAATGTGAAATAAGTAAGCAAATTTTAGTCGATCTAGACCGCCTACACGATACCATATACCACAAGTTCAGAGAAAGGGTCCAACTAATTGGATATAGCAAACAAGCATAAACGAAATTAAAGTGGCATTGATTTGAATTTGTAACTCGCAGAAATGAAAAAGTTCATATCGGATGCTACTATTATACGGAGACTATGACGAATAGCGACCTTGGTCATATTTAGTAGTCACTTATTTTTCGCAAAAACATATATAAATCAAATTTGAGAGAAACAACTTTTTTATGGACTACTGATTAATGTGTGTAATAAACACACATAAACAAAATTTAACCGAGATCAAAATGATAACCCGGATCTTATGGGTCATTTTAATGGGGGCTAGATCTGAGCACGCACTTATTTTGACCAATTTAAATAGCGATCATCCAATAGCCGTCCCTATACATTTATATTTGCGAACTGACTGACAGACAGACTGGCATCGCCTATATCGACTGAGAAAATGAAAGACACAAATTTTTTACAAAAAATGGAAAAGCAGTATTAATCTTGCATAGCAAGTATTAACAATTTGTATAGATAAATATAAAATATGGTCTGGTGTGTCTCACAGAGTGAGACAAGAAATTTCCATAGAATGCCCCGAAATTATGGAAATAATTAATGCTGTCAATATATTGAAGACTAATAAAGCCCCTGGAGTTGATAACATTGCCTCAGAGATGTTAAAAGCTGATTCCCGAACAACAGCGCAATGAGGTGGAAGTACCTCATATCGAGAACTTTCGGCACACTTGTGATCTCGATTCACATCTAAAGGAAGGTATCATGGTCAATATCCCTAAAAAAGTCGTCCTTAGCACAGTCAACAAGGTAATTGCGCACATTATAAACAAAAAGGTAGCTGATGCTGTACTCCCAGATCTCAGACAAGAACAGCCTGGCTTCTACCCACACAAATCTTGCGTCGACACATCAACAGTCTTCGTATAATAATGGAGCAGTCAGCCGAATGACAATCCCCCCTCCACATGATATTTATAGATTTCGAAAAGGCGTTCGACACCTTGAGCCACCACGCAAAATGGAACGCACTTGCCTGCAAAGGTGTGCAACAAAAAATTAGTAGGCTAATCCAATCCTTGTATGAGAATGTGAAATGCCGAGTTGTCCACGACAACGCACTGAGCAACAGTTAATGTGTTAAATGGTATTCGACAAGGATGTATACCATCTCCTCTTCTATTTAACATCGTACTTGACATCATTGTACATATTGCTACAGCAGAAAATGGAGGTATAAGATGAGGAATCAACTAATATCTAGAGAGCCTGGAATATGCTGATGATATATGCCTCTTATCGCACAGTTATCGATACGCGTCTACTAACAAAAACCGGCGGTTGCAGTGATGATATATCCTTCCGAATCTAAAAGGTTAACCTGTTATTTGGTATCTTACGACCTGTATGGAAGTCTACTGCTATCTCGGAACGAACTTAGATCAGCATATTTAATTTCCGTATGAAATCAGTTCTCTTTTACGCCTTTGAATCCTGGAACACGACATTGCACTATATTAACAGGATACAGGTATTCATTCGTTAACCGCTGTCTGCGAAGAATCTTAAAAATCTTTTGGCCTAACATGATTCCCAATATATTCCAAACATACCAACGCCCAATCCACATTGAGATTCTAAATCGTAAATTGCGCTGGATTGGTCACAAGCTCCGCAGTGTACATGACGACACGGCAAAGACTGCTATAGATTGGAACCCGCATGGAAACACACGAAGAGTTGGGCAACCGTCGCACACTTGGAGAAGGTAACTTGAAGCTGAAATTACTGAAAGCGGCTTAAGCTGGAGTGAAATAAAAAACATTGCATTGAGAAGGACCGATTGGCCCTTTGCTCCTTTTAGGAACCACAGGACATAATATATAATATATATATGGGGGATTTCATGTCAAGTGCACCAACTTTTGAAACCGATGTCTTCTGATCGGGATGAAATTTGCACCAAGGTTAGTCCTATTGGATAGTAGTTCAGACACAATTTTTCAACAAGATCGGTCCAGATCTCTCTGAGTTAGAGGGGATCAAAATTTGACATTTTGGCCAAACAGGTGTTTTTTCCCATCCATGTAACTTATTACCTATTGTTCTTAGAAAATTTTCTCCCAAAGAGTTTAGATAGCTATTTCTTCAATATTTCGGAAAAAAATACTTAAAAAAAAAAATTTTAGACTTTTTTTTTGCTAAAATTAAAGCATTTTTTGCGTTTTTTTTTTTCAAAAAGGGCTTTTTTTTTTTTTTCATAAGAAAGCTTAGGATAAGAGCTTTTTGGTCGCTTAGTGGGATGGGAGTGGGATATCTATCAAAATAAATGTTTTGTAACTCAAGACAACGGTTTTTCAATTTTTCACAAATGCTTTATTTTGAATTTTTTCCTATTTGTGTGTAAAACCTTACAAATAAAACTTATACTGAGAAACTAGACAAATTAACCTTTCCGAAGGTATGTAACATACCTTCATAACATAACAGAAGAGAATGGTTATCTGTAACCTGAAAGAGTTATTTGCAACATTTCAATCTGAACACGAGGATGTTAGAATTGGCTTCACGAAATTAACCCAAATGAGGCCAAAACATTGCGTTTTGGCAGAAAGCAGCGGAATTCACACAGTATGCGTTTGCATTTACCATGAAAATGTTAAACTGATGTTGAAGGAAATCAACTTAAAGTACTTAACAGATGATTCGGCAGAAGATTTACACGATTAGCGCGATTGCCTTAAATTGACTGTGTGTCCTAATGCAACAACTTCTTGCCACTTAGATGAATGTACCAATTGCCAGAAAACCACATTCATCAAAGAAAATTTAATCAACTCTTTAGATCGAGAATATATAGAGGTCAAATTTGATTCTTGGATTCAGACTGACAGATGCACATTGAAAACAATCATTTTAAATGTGGATGATTTTGTGGAAGAAATGTGTACAGGATTGCTAAACTTGAGAAACCATGACTTTTTAGTCAAAGAGCAATGGTCATTCTTCAAGCATTTGAAGATACATTTGAAGTCTGGTGAATTCGTTATTTCATATGATTTCGCAGAAAACTATAAATATGTTCTTCAGAATGCCATACAAGCATTCCACTTCAATAACGATCAAGCAACTATATTCACAGTAGTTATTTACTACATGAAAGATGAAAAACTGGAACACAAAAGTATGGCAATCATATCCGACGATTTAAAACATGATACCGTTGCAGTTTATGAGTACCAGAAGAGAATACTAAAATTTCTAAAATCTAAATTTACAGTAAAGAAGGTATACTACGTTTCGGACGGAACTCGTCAACATTTTAAAAACAAAAGTAGCTTGCAAATCTTATGGCCCTTGAAAAAGATTTTGGAATGCCAGCTGAGTGGCATTTTCATCCTACTGCTCATGGTAAAGGAGCATGTGATGGTATTGGAGTAAACCTTAAAAGAAATGCAGCGAAGTATAGCCTCCAGTGCTTCAATCAAGATCGCATCTTAGATGCGACTGCTTTATTCCATTGGGCAAAGAGTTATTGTTAAGAAACTAAAATAGTTTTTAGTAGCAAAGAGGATCATCAGGAAACATTGAAAACACTGAAGAGCAGATTCGATGGTCTGTAATCGATGGCACCGCTCAATACCATGCTTTTATACCGCTTATCGATGGAAGACTCAAGTTGAAAAAGTTTTCTGCCTCTATTCAATGCGATTTCTTTCCAAAGACAACAAATAAACCAGCAGCGAAATCAACAGCTGAACCTAGTAACGCCAAGAAAGGATTGACAAAAAAACGCAGTAAATAAAGGCGACAAAAAAGCTGGATGAAAGACTGGGTATTTAAAAATTTACAAGACTTAAATACTTCATCAGCTACAATAAATTAAGTATAAAAATAGTTATGATATAAATGGACCTAATGGAATTAAGATTAAATTTTAATAAATTATTTATCTTTTTATTTTTAATATTATTATTATTATACATTAACTTAATTATTATTAAAAATAAATAAAAAATAATAATTTTTCAACATTTCTATAGAAAAAAAGCGATTTTTTTCCTGAGGTTAACATATTCTGGGTATTAGAGTATCGAGGGTATAAAATTTTAGTTAGGTATGTTATATACCTTCGGAAAGTTTAGTTTGTCTAGTTTCTCAGTATAAGTTTTATTTGTAAGGTTTTAGACACAAATAGGAAAAAATTCAAAATAGTGCATTTGTTAAAAATTGAAAAACCGTTGTCTTGAGTTACAAAACATTTATTTTGATAGATATCCCACTCCCATCCCACTCAGCGACCAAAAAGCTCTTAAAGGAAAAATCCTAAGCTTTCTTATGAAAAAAAAAAAAAAAAATGCCCTTTTTGAAAAAAAGGCAAAAAATGCTTTAATTTTAGCAAAAAAAAAAAAGTCTACAAATTTTTTTTTTAAGTATTTTTTTCCGAAATATTGAAGAAATAGCTATCTAAACTCTTTGGGAGAAAATTTTCTAAGAACAATAGGTAATAAGTTACATGGATGAGAAAAAACACCTGTTTGGCCAAAATGTCAAATTTTGATCCCCTCTAACTCAGAGAGATCTGGACCGATCTTGTTGAAAAATTGTGTCTAAACTACTATCCAATAGGACTAACCTTGGTGCAAATCGGAAGACATCGGTTTCAAAAGTTGGTGCACTTGACATGAAATTCCCCATATATATCAGTGACTATTTCCTATATCAAAACCTCAAGAAATGACTCGGTGGAAAGAGATTTAGCTCCAACGATGAAATTATTGATCAAACAAATGCCTATTTTATGTACCTCGAAAAAACTTATTTTTTGGAAGGGATACTGAAAGGAGATTATTTTAAAAAATAATTTTTTTTTTTTGCAAAAAAAAACTGTGTTTCATTATAAAAGTCACGGACTAATTGATCTGCCCTCGTATATGTCGATAAATAAAAAAGTTTTGACCAAATTTTACTAAAATGGGTAAAAATTGGTGCTGCTATCTTTTTTATTGAATGCCCTTTTTTAAATGAAAAATTTTATTAAAATAATAGAACAGCCCGAATGCAAACAAGTAAGTATCTTACTCTCCACCAGTGTTCTAACCACCATATTATAACTAAGGTTGTGAATATTAAGGACAAAAAATTCTAGATTTCAGATTAAAATGCCTAGGTCCTTTACAAAGTTTTTAAAATTAGAAGGATAAAAAAAATTTTAGGTATTTTCCAAGCATGGAGGTATTCATATATGGCTTTCGATACAATACATACAATAACATTTTGGTTTGTTTAAAGAGAGTAAGAGTAAAACCATCCAATAAGCAAACAAACATGTCTAAGCATCGTTGATACATATCCACATCCATGTATGCACATTTTTCACTATTTTTAGTTTTTTACATGAAATTTTTTCGGAGTATCATTGCGTCCTTCCTCGGCCATTGGGTCTAAAAGCTTAAAATTCAATAACAAACTGCTCTAGATTATGTGAGCGTCAAAAAAAGTAAACATTAATATTTAGTCTTTAAATTGTCTTATTACAAAGTTATTATTGACTTACGATAAAAAGTAATATTATAGAGTTTACTACTATACCATTTAAAGATTAACTACTATAAAACACGAAATCAAATCAAGTGGAACATTGCACAAACCTATCGAAAGTAAAAATTCATCAGATTTTACGCGTCAAAAAAAAAAAAAAAGTAAACAGTGGTAACGAAACTTTTTGTGACAAATTTTTACTGATCACGTGTTTTACTTTACTAAAAATAATTTTAAGTTGATTTGTACTATTTAATTATAACTAAAAATAAGTAAAAGAAAGTAATCTCACTATGGGAAAGCAAACATCGTCTGATACTCGGAAAATTATTTTAGCTTTAAAAAATAAAAGTAAATCTTTGCGTGAAATTGACGAAATTTTAGGTAGCAACCACTGCATAATAAAAAAAAAATTGATTAATACGTAAAACACTACCAGGATGAAGATTTACCGATTTCTGGACGCCTAAAAGGGCTTAGTGGTACCGAAGTTAGAGCTGTAGTAAAAGAAGTAAAGACATATCTAGCCTAAAGTGAAGTAAAATTATCAGAAAACATAACGAAGACATCAGGCAAACCATTAAGTTCGAGTACAGTAGGGAGATCGCTTCTCAAAAATGGCCTATATGAAAGGATACCATACAAGAAACCATACATATCCAAGGCGAATCAGAGCAAGCTAATGAATTTCGATAAAAAGTCCAAAAATGAGGTTATATCTTTTTAAGATAAGAGCAAATCCGTTCTAAGCATGAAGCCTTCAAAGAAAAGTTTATTACCAACGCTGTCAAACACGGTAGAGGTTCAGTTATGGTTTAGGGTTATATGGCGGCAACAGGTTTTGGTAATCTTATTTTTATTTACTCCTCTATAAACAAAATGGATTACTTAGCCATTTTGAAGGACAATGTTGGCCCTAGCGTCGAGAAATATGGCATGGCTGGAAACTGGATCTTCTAAAATTGTAAAAGAGTAACTACTGTACCGGACTCCTAAGACACTTGATCATCCGCCGCAGTTCCTGGACCTAAACCCGATCGAGCATCTGTTAGAAAATCTTGAGGGGAAAATACATCGAACGGCTATTTCTAAAGGAAGAATAGAGCATAATCTCCCCCGATATAAGAAAAAAAAACTTGTCGAGTCGATGCCTAGAAGGCTATATGAGGTGCTTAAGGCCAAATGAAAATAAACCAAATATTAAAAAAAATTTAAAAAGTTCTCTTTTTGTTTGAAGACGCGTAAAATTTGATCATTGTCTAAATAAAGTACATTTATGTCCGTTTTGTATTTCTTTTGTTGAATGTTTTTATTGAGTTCAGCTATTATTAAATAATTCTTGAATTCAGTACAGTACAGTTTTTAGCGTGAACGTAATCAGACGTGTTTTTTAATGGATCTGCCACCTAATACGCTTTGCGCGAAGCTAAATCTGACTTTATTGCTTATCATGTGTGTCGAGCTAAACATCACCTTATTTGTGCCAATATTGATGAGAAATTTGTTGAATTATTTAATAATAATAAAAATTAATTGTTCGAATTGATATAAGTCTACTAAAGAGAATAAGTTTTAAACTTGGTATTTCTCACTGCTTTTACAATGAAATAATGAAGCCTGAGCTGTGGCCAGCAGATATTAAAATATGCCCTTTTGTAAATTTTCAAAGGAAGGCTTCTCCTCTGGAACAGCATTAGCTAGTGGCGGAACGAATTTTAAATTATATTATCAATATTTATCTGGAATGAGAACTAAATCCAAAACGGTTTTTGATTTTTCCTCCCAATGTGATTTCGACGTAATTGTTTTAGTGGAAACTTGGTTGAATAGTAATTTTTTTGATGCTGAATAATTTGATACAAGGCTTTATAATATTTACCGCAAGGACAGAAATGCTGAAGTCACAGGTCTTTCGTTGGGTCGTGGCGTTTTAACTACTGTAAAAAGCTGTTTGAAATCTTCTTTATGTGATGTTAATAATCATGATGGTTTGTTGGATCAATTAATTGTTTCTATTTCTGGAGTTAATTTTTCGTTATTTTTATGTGCGTCATACATTCCTCCTAGTAGTCCAGATATTGTTTATGACGCGCATGTTTCTAATATCACTTCATTGTATGAGAATTTGGCAGTAAATGCTTATATATGCATGTTGGGAGACTTTAATCTTAATGATATTTTTTGGTCAAAGTTTTCTGATGATTCTCTTTTGTCGCCTCATAATGTAAATCGTAATCGTTAAATTAATTTTATTGATAGTTTAATGACCTTAAATTTAATTCAAGTGACGATTGTAGATATCAAATCTATAAACCTTTACTGTCAATATCTCCTCCAAATATTCATCATCGCAATCTTTAATGTCGTATTATTTCAATTTTAATGTTTGTGATTTTGATGTGCTTAATTCAATATTTAATTCCGTAGATTGGATGGGGATGTTCTCTGGGTGTATAACGTCAGTATGCTATGAAGTATTTTTGTCAAAAATCATATCTGTTTGTCGTGATAACATTCCAAAGAAAAAACCTAAGCCGTATAAGCTTCCGTGGTATACTAGTGTTCTTAAAAAACTGAAAAATCTGCGTAATAAATTTTATAATCGATTTTTGGATTCGGGTGATTCTGAGTGTCGAGTAAAATTTTTCCATTACCAGCGTGAATTCAATTTATTAAACAAATTTCTCTACAAACAGTTTCTCCTTGATAAGGAGCAGAAAATGAAAAGTAATCCGAAAGCATTTTGGTCTTTCATAAAATCAAAGAAACAATGTTCTGATATTCCATCAACTGTGAGATTTGCCAACGATATTTCGCAATGTTGTAATGATGCCGTGAACATGTTTGCGTCATTCTTTGAATCAAATTTTGAGCCCTTAATGGTTAATGATTGTGCCTTTTCAAATCACTGCACTAGATAAGATATTGGTTTTTTGATACTTTTTTTTTTATTATTTATTAACCAACACTCAGGGGATGCCCCCTACAGATGCAGTGCATTGTGTTGATCTCAGGAAAATAGGTTATGGGAAGGAGGAAAGAGGGAGTAGTGTTTGTGGATATTGACTTAAATTTTATTAGATTATAACTGTCAGGAAAGACCTCTGCGGGGAGTTTATTCCACATACGACTAGTTCGACTGATAACCGAACTCTCTCTGTAATGCTTTCTGAGGATGAAGTATCTGATGCAATTTGTCAAATTAAATACAGCTTTAAATCCGATGTTGATGGCCTCTGCGCTCATTTTTTAAAAAATGTGCTCCTTCTCTAACATTTGCGCTGACATATATTTTCAATTTGTCGTTAAAATAGGGTGTTTTTATTGATCGGTGGTAGTCGGCAACAATTACACCTGTTTTCAAGGATGGAAAGAGGGATGACGTCATGTGTTATAGACCAATCTCTAAGTTGTCATGTGTTTCAAAAATTTTTGAACACGTCATATATAAAAATTTATTTTTCCATACTAAGTCATGGATATCTCCGAACTAGCATGGTTTCTTTTCCGCTAGATCTACCAACTTAGCGGTATTTAGTGAATATTGTTTAAGTGCTCTTTAGCATGGTAGCCAAGTCGAAATAATTTATACTGATTTTTCTAAAGCTTTTGACAAATTGTCGCACTCCATTCTTTTTTCTAAATTGCAGCAATTTGGCTTTCATTCTAATTTTTTAAAGTAGATAAAGTCCTATTTATCAAATAGAGTTTGTAAAGTTATAACTGAAGGATTTGAATCTAGGCATTATGTGTAAACATCGGGTGAACCTCAAGGTAGCGTATTGGGCCCTTTATTTTTTAATTTTTTTATCAATGATATTTCTCTTTGTTTTAAATATTCAAAATTTCTTTTATATGCAGATGATTTAAAAATGTATCTAAGAACAGATTCATTGAGGGATTGTTTTGATTTGCAAACTGACCTGAATAATCTTATTGAATGGTGTAAATTAAATAGCCTGCATTTAAATCTTGACAAATGCTTGCATGTCTCTTTTTATAGGTCGCTACATCCCATTACTTTTGTTGTTAATATAGATAGGTTTGCCTTGAAAAAAGTAAAATCTAATCTATTTGATACTTCTATGTCGTTTGTACCTCATATCGAATACATAGTACCTAAAGCTTATAAAATGCTTGGTGTCTTGAAAAGAAACTGCTCAGAATTTTCGGATCCATACACGCTAGAGAATATATATAATTCCTTTGTTAGATCAAAGTTGGAATATGGTTCTGTTGTTTGGAGTCCTCATGTCTCAGTTTATATCTCTCGTATTGAGCGAGTTCAACGTAAATTTATTAAATCACTGAATTATCTGGAATCTGTTCGATACCAATCCAAATGCCTTTTCATAGGCCTACGGACTTTAGAATATCTCCGAATTTTTTGATATAATGAATGGCAATTTGGATTGCCCTAATTTACTCGCACTATTTCCATTTTATGTACCACCAAGAACTCTTAGATATGTTGATACTTTTAATATCCCTATTCATCGTACGAATTATGCAGTTAATGGTGTGTTAACTAATAATATGAATTTTGATCTGCAGAAACAATCTAACTCATTTATTGAATTTTGCACAACAAAAGATTATTTTAAACTATTTCTTTTTACTGTATTACGAAAATATTAATGTAATATAAATAATTGTATTTTAAGTCTATTTTTTATATACATGTGTTACACTCAATGTCTTTAATCATAGTCTGTATGGAATTACTTCCATTGACTGAAATAAATTAAATTAAAATTAAAAATTAAATTTTTGATTTTGTGTTAATTACTTCATTTTAATAAAACTTTTAATATGAGTAACTAAGGTGTTTACTTTATTTTGACGCTCACAGTAGATATACCCTCTGCACAGTGGTACAGAGGGTATAAAAAGCGAGCAATTCGACAAAAAAAAAATTAACTTCGTTGACATTAAAATTTTATGCCAAAAATTTGTTCAATTGAATTTATCATACATTTTTTTTTTGTGCAGTGGTTTATTCTTTTATTTGCTCGAAAAAAAATCAAGGGTGTACTTCCGAAAAGCGCACACCTCCGATCGGTTTGAAATTTGGTATACTATTGTATTTCGACTTGCTAATCATGAATATCATAGGCATAATTGCCGCAAATGCCGTTTTCTGTATAAAAATCGGAAAAAAAACTTGTTTTCCCCGCTGTGCATTGCCGCACTATCCTGACCGATTTCTACAACGGAAAATAGTCAAAGTTCAAGTACTGCAGCGGAAAATATTTAGAGCGAAGCTACTACAGCGTAAAATAAACCTTTAATTTCGAATATCATTTAAATTTAAAGTTAAACACAATGGTGTTTTTTTTATAGAAAGAATTAATTTGTATCAGAAAAATGCATTACACTGTACAACAATTTTCGGATTATTGTGCAGCGTAATTGAAATATTTCCACAAAAATGTTACGAATAAAAAATCAATACAGTTAAGAAAATTTGTGTCAAAATATTAAATTAAAAAAAATCAAAATTAAAATCAAAATCAAAATCAAAATATAAAAACTTCTGGAAAAAATTTCTTAAAAAATTATGATTAATTTCTTCTTCTTTAGGAAACTATTTTGTGAAGTATTAAAATTTCTCTTAAAATAGTCCTTTAAATTTTATTAAATTAACAAAAGCATATTTGACTTGGAAGCCACAAACACTGACTCAGCGCAAGCTATAAATTCATTTCAAAAGCAATTTCCCAATTATTTCAATCTAGCCGACCTGTAATTAATATTTATATATTTAATGTATCGTTTGGGAAGGATTAAAATGTAAACATACACTAGACCGACTAAAAAATAAAAACTAAAGTATTTAAAAAAAAAAAGTTAATAACATTTTCAAGCCAATCGAAAAACATTAACATATTCTATATGCGTGTTAATCACGCTGGCAATTCACATGATTCGTGTAAACAGGATAATTCTATTAATTTTATTCAAAGCGTTAAATTGTCAATCAATTTATAAAGTACAAAGTATAAAAATTATACGTAAATAGGATATACCAGTATAATGACTAATGCCGTTTTCATTGCTGACACAAAATGTTCCAGTTTTTTTGCACTTTTTTCAAAAAGTGTATTTTGATGTATAAGATAAGAATGCTCTTGATTCAAAATATATAAAAAAACACACTTTTCGAAAAAAAGTGCAAACAAAATGCGACACTTTTTGTCAGAAAAGAAAATGGCTTAAGATAACAGTTGTTTGGAAATTTTGGAAGTGTACGATTATTATACTGTGAAATTGGACACCTTAGACTTTTATGATTTCCATTGTAATTTACTAATTTGCTTTATCATTATTTTAAACATTTTGTGTTTCTTTAAATATGTATTTTCTCTTTTCTCATTTTTATAAAGAAAACAATAACAAAAATCTTTCAATAGAAAAAAATATGCATCAAAAACAAAAAATACTTCATATTTCTAGCGCCAAAAGAAAATGTACAATTTGTGTATGAATTACAATAAAAAACTTAATGGTAAAAACTTACCGTTATTTTTAGTAATTTGTTTTATTTCACAATGTAGATAATATAAACTAATTATATTAATTGATTTGATGTCGTCTTGATCAGATTTCTGTATAATAAATTTCTCTTGAAAATGGATAAATAAACCTCCTAGGATGTTCGTGAACTTGTAGTAAAATATTTAAAAAAAAAAAGGAAAAATATTGCGTGAAATTTGTTAAATGATTGAAAGAAGCCACAATATTTTGAAAAACATAATTGACAAGTAAAAGTTTTCGAATTTACAAAATCGTCTCAAATCTGGAAGGGCAAAGAGACTAAATGAGACAGAAATACGATCAATTGTACGTAAAGTAAAAAAAAAATCCAACTAAACTATCAGAATGCTCAGGTGTCAATGTTAGCGCCAGCACAGTACGTACATGCAAATGGACTGCATGGACAAGTTCATTCTGGTTTTTTGCGACGTGAGCAAATTTGAAATTATTGTTAAAAACAACCAGTTCAAATTTGAGGAGGCCAAATGTAATATACACAGTGAAGCACGTGGGTGGATCTGTCATGGTTTGGGGGTGTATGGTTGCCAGTGGTGTAGGTAACTTGGTTTTCACAGAAAGCACTATGAATAAGACAGATTACCTCACCATTTTAAAAGATAATTTGCCAGCCAGTGTCGAAAAATTGGGCTTGGATCAAACTTGGATCTTTCAACAAGACAATGATCCCAACCACACCGCAAAAATTGTAAAGGAATGGCTGCTTTGCCATACTCCCACACAGCTGGATCATCAGCCGAACTCAACACCATTGAGCACTTGCGGGAGTATCTGGACCGGCAAATAAGAAAAATAGCAATTACCAGCAAAAACTTTCTCAATCAGCGATAATGGCGGAATGGCAAAAAATCTCTGCTCAAGTTGCCAGAAACCTTGTGGAATCCAGGCGCAGTTGATTGCAAGCTGTAATAAAGTCAAAAGGAAAACAAAGGGAATAAATCATAGTGTGAATCCGCGTATTATTAGCTGTTTCCAGCTTCAGAAAAATTGACGACCAGCCAATACCCCGATTAATAAAAATGAGACGACCAGCCAATACCCCGATTAATAAAAAAAAGGATCCCTTTATATCAGCAACGTCTATTGCAAACCAATTGCAAGTAAATGTTTCAATAAAATCCATTCAAAGACGAGCTGTTGAAGGTGGGTTCAAATCATACCGAAGTGCAAAAAATGATTTATTTCCGCCAAAATCAGACTAGCTAGAATTTGCAAATGAACACATAAACTGGAGTACAATCCAATTGAAGACTGTACTTTTCTCTGATGAGTCGAAGTTTAATTTAAAAAGTTCTGATGGATTTAGGCTAGTACGCAGACCTAAAGGGCAACGTCTTAATCCTCGGTATACTCAAGGCAAGGTAAAACACGGAGGAGGGAATGTTTTGGTCTGGAGATGTTTTTCTGGTCATGGGATCGGACCAATTCATAAAATAAATAGCATAATGGATCGTTTCATGTATAATGATATCCTAAAAAGTGTAATGCTGCCACATGCAGAGGAGGAAATGCCACGTAAGTGGAGGTATCAACATGACAACGACCCAAAACACATTGCTAAATGCGTGAAAGAATGGTTCATAAACAATAAGATTAACGTTTTGAAATGGCCAGCACAATCAACCTGATCTCAATCCCATAGAAAATCTATGGGATATTGTGGATCGTAAAATAAATCGCGATGGTTGCAGAAATACGGATGACCTTTTCCAGCAAGTGAAAATTGCATGGAATCAAGTTTCCCATGAAATTTTATCTAATCTCACAGACTCTATGCCAAGCTGGTGTCAAGAGGTTTTAAAAAATAAGGGCAACTAAATATTAGTAAAATTCAAATTTTTATGTCGCGTACAAAAAACTGTATTAAAGATTTAATATGAATTTTTTTTTATTTTTTTTAAAGAAATTTTGTTTGTTTTTATTTTGTTTTAAAATTTAAATAAATTTAGTTCATTTATTTTATAAATAAATAAAATAATTCGAAACCCGAATGTGATTGTTATTACGCCATATTGTATTAACCACAAGCTCGTGCATATGTTTTGTCGAACACTGTACATACATATGTGCCTCACTTTCCATATCGATTAATTCCACTTACTTATTTATGAATATGTTAATGCCAAAGCGCTTTATTGACGGTTAAGATTTGACACCATTAACACCACTTTATTATTAGAGCAAAAAATAAAAATATAAAATTTTTATAAATCAGAAAGTGGAGTTAATCGAATTGGCAAGTAAGGCATCCATATGTTAATAAATATTCATAGTAGGGTTCTTTCTATAAAACTTCCCTTCTCGTTATTTTAAATAATTAATAATTATGATTTCTTACCTTTCATTACTGGCTCTTGCTTAATTTTTGAATATCTACGAAAATCCAGAGTTTTGTACTTTATATTAAAATTTACAAGTAAAAAGCAACTTTAACATTTAACCATAAATATAAAAACACTTTAAAGACACATCTCGTATTTAAAACTTTTTCTTAATTGGTTGTTTGTTTCTTTGGCAAACCAATTTACGAAATAAACAACAAAACAAAATGAGCGACCGTCACATTATATATTTAGTTTAACAAATTTTCTACAAATTTTCTTTTATTATTTAAGTAAACATGAACTTGACTCAAGAAATACCAATATTTTTAACTTCAAACATTAATTGTTAATTTTTATTAATAAAACTAAATTATTTTTGATCAATATTAAAAAATTTTCACAATGACAACCACACATTACTTAAATTTGCGAAAACTAAACAAGCATGTGAAGAAGAAGTAATAAAGAAGGTTTTTTGTTGTTTGCTTTACTAAGAGAGTCCCTAAAAGAGAGCTTAAGGAAGAGAGAGATAGTTAGATTTTAAGCTCTTAAGTGAGAGTATTTAAAGTTAAGAAATGGATTATTTATCTTATAAAAGCGTTTCATATTCATAAATATTTTCACAAATTCTGAGTGGTCAGAAATTTGTTTTTCTTTTATATAATTATAAAATAAATTTTAAGTAATCTGTTGGATTATTAAAGTTATAGAAGCACAATATTTTCAATTTAATATAAATTTTCTATTAGTAAATATAGACATTAAACCTAATTTTAATATGTAGAGTATTCTAAATTCATTTATTAATTATAAACACTAAATGTTATTTGGAAATATAATATGAAAAAGTTAAAAAGTTTAAGATCAGAAATCAAATGTAATGCAGAATCACATCGTGATTAAAAGGAGAATGCTAGAGTTTACACAAAATTTGAGATTTCCCAGCGAAAGAAAAGATGAAGTAATTCTTAAAATTAAGTTTTTCTTACATGTTTTAAACACTAAAATCTTTGAAAATAAAATGAAAAACATTTCTAAGCCAATCGAAAAACATTAACATATTGTATGTGTGTGGCTTTGAAATTCCATCTCTCCAAAATCATCACGATGGCATCTCAAATTACTCCTGCAAACAGGAAATTTCTATTAATTTTTAGTCGAACCGTAATGTCAGAGCACTAAATTGTAAATCAAGCTAAAAATTTTAGACAAACTCCCAGACAAAGCACAACAAGACACACAAATAGAATATTCAAATATAATATATTGTTGCTTTATGAAAACAGTGGTGGGTCTTTTATTGTAAGAAATAACTTGTATCTGAGAATTACAAAGATTTTTCTATTTTTAGAGTAGAAAAACTCTTAAAATCCCTTCATAAGAGACCAAAGGGATATACCTAAAGTCACAGTAAAGGATCAATGTTTTGAGAGCTTAAAAATCATGTGATATTTAAAAAAAAAAGTTTCTTGACTAAAATGTTATAATTTTCTATCTGAATTAGCTTGTAATATGTTAATTTAAAGATACAAAAATATAATAAAAACAATTAAGAAGTTATATACATGTACTATATACTAAATAGTTCTGGAATAGTCGTTTTGTAAAAAAAAAAAAAATAGAAATCATCATTACATGATGAGATTATTCTATCCTATTCAAAAAAAAAAAAATTTTGTTCCAGAAATAAATATCAAAACTATTAAGGGAAAATTGTGATGTACATAACATCGAAACAACCCAAGAGTTCGATAATTTTCAGAACCATATATTATTAAAGCTATCAAACAATAGTTTATAAGTAATTTTATAGGTTATTTCTAGGCTTTATTACTTTAATATATCTTTTTGTGAAAATTTACATTACCATTTTAAAGCGATTTTCTAAAAAAAATTGAAATGGATTGATAATATACGATTCAGTTATCCGTCAAATATTGGAATGTGTTAGTAATAATAACATCCTTGCAGGAAACCTGGAGTCAAGTGTCTTCAAGTCACCATTTTTATCTACTATTTTGTTGACATTGTCAACTAAGCGTCTACACTTTTTACTTTGCATTATATGTCTAAAAATTTTTCCATAGAGAAGTTTGGAGTTTTAAGTTTTAAAACAAGATATAGAAAAATTTAATAAAAAGGTAAATAAAAAAACACTTTATAATAAATCAAAGGAAAAAACCATAATAATTAAAGGAAGTTATAAAAGATATGTGAAAAGGTTTGTTTGAATCAAAATACATTTTATAATAAATTGAAAAAAAAAACATGAGTAAACGAAGTTATAAAAGAAAAGTGAAAGAACAATCAAACTTGTAAAAAGATAGAAATAGAGAAAATGATTAAACAATTTTTAGTGAATCTTCTATCACCAATGATTTCGTGGAGCCATGTGGAAAGTTTCCCACTTCAAAAATTTTTTTACGAGAAAAATTAAAAAATTGGTATGTGGACACTGCCCCTTCAAGAAAATGTTTGGAGAAGCTGCTGCTATATTGCAGGAGGAAGGCCTGGATGCTCCGCGATCAGCAGCAGCTTTGTTGAGCGAGAAACAACAAGTTTCTGTAGGGAAAGTTTTTCCCGGGAGTTACTGCCATATTGGAATCTAAAACCAGCTAAGGAAGGTTGGGGAAGTTTTGAAAAGCTACGACATAATCGAAATGGATAGAAATATTGACGGCATCGCATTATTTAAAAGTTCCCGTATCCAGTTGTGGAAGTGGGTCAATTTTCAAATAACTATATAATTTTCTATCTAATTTTATATACAAGATTTGACTGTTAACAAACAATTTTTAGTTTCCGGTTAATATTTGGTAGATGCGACAAATTAAGTTTGTCGTCAAAATGTAAAAATGAACTATAATGTCGATGGATCTTTCGGCAAAGAGCGATTCCTTGAATCCACAAATGTATATACGACTACTAAATAAGTAAATATTTTGTTAAACGAGATTTACAATATTTTTTTTTTAATATTTTACCTTTTTTTTCAATTCCCAGATGTTATATCAACTTTTAGCTAATATCAAGATAGTTTTAGGAGCAGCCTTTTAAAGACAGAAAAAAATTTTTTCAAACAAGCCAGTCGCATCAAAGCAAAAACTAATGAACCGTCGCGAAATGATGGCGACTCTTCTGATAAATAAGAATAATTTTTTTTAAAGAAATTTAGCTTCTTTTTGAATAAAATTAGCCTTTTTAACAATTTAAAAGAATAAATATGTATAATTCGTTTTGATCAGACAATGAGGAATATGTACCTAGCTTTACAACACATAGTTGGCTTTAAATCAAAAAAGAACACAAAGAGACTGTAACATACACTATGTACCTTTTTACATTTATGTTTTTTAGTTTTTTTAAATAAAACTTTATAATTTAATTTAAATTAAATATATCGTCTTGCCAGTACAATACTGTAACATCTCAAAATTTTACTGTTTTCTGAAAACTTCTCTATTGGGCTAGAAGAGACTAAAAGAATCAAAGGAATATTATAACATCTCAAAATTTTACTGTTTTCATACATATTCTTACACTACACAGAAAAAATTGTACTGAACGATAAAACTTTAAACCGCAATTTCTCAAAACTATATATTTTGAGTTGTTACAGTATTGCACTGGCAAGACGATATGTACTTATTTAAACTAAGTTAATGTCTACATATGGTCCCACGAGAACCACCTAGTCACTAGTGAATCTCTGATTCCAATGTCTATATAATGTCCCACGAGAACTACCTAGTCACTATTGAATCTCTGGTTCCAATGTATACATATGGTCCCATGAAAACTACCAAGTCACTACCTAATCAATAGTACCACTTTCACTAGTGATGTGCAATGACACGAACATGTTAAATGTCTATAGAAAATTACATTGTCTGGGGTATAGTTGGTCAGTAGTACTGGTGACAAAGTCAATAGTGAATCAGTACTGTTTCACTATTGACATTTCCTGCAGGGATGAGAGTTAAAGAATATATTTGGTATATGTTTTAAAAGCAAGGGGTTACCAGACCTACTGAATTCGTTTGTCAAGTCTACGGGAAATATTTTTTTATAATCTTGTCTTCAGGCCTAGTTACCCACGCGTAATGGTATCGGCGCGAATCAGCTGATTAAACATGTCTTATGAAATACGCATACAAGTGCTTACTCAATTTAAGCTAAACGTATCGTATCGTTAGTTTCTGTTGATTTTAGATTTTTGAACAGTTGATAAAGTTTAGTTAATTTTACACAGCCACATGCTGGTACGTTTTTTACGTTCTATAATTGGACTAAATGCCAACGTTACGATACGATACAGTTACATTTTAACAACGTGTGGGTAACTAGGCCTTTAAGCTTTGTTAAAACAGCCTTTAAACTTATTTTATAGGAAATACATATATTTAAAATGCTTATAGTTTCTAATCTGGGAGTTTTTCTGCAAAACAAATATCATGAATTCATCAAAACATGATAAATTGTATAAAAAAAAATTTTAATTAGGTAAATTGGAAGTGTTTTCAAATGCAAAAACTAGTAATATGGACATTTTTCTATAAATTCAAATTAAGAGTTCGTAAATGAAAAATGCTTCAATCAAAAGTGTTATTTAATAAATAATTTAAATAGTTATTTAATTTCTTTATAAATAACTGGTCACTTTTTTGAGGCATTAAAAGCTTCAGAAAAAGCACAAAATTTTCTCTTGTTTTTTAACCATTTATTTATACCAATATTTAAAAATGGAAAATTGACTAAGATGGTTTATTCGGTAAGTAAATATTAGACGAACTCTACAGCCTACTTCGGCAACAGCTCCAGCACTAAAGAAAGAGTCGGCAGCGGCGCAAAGTCGGCTTTAGGCCGGACGATTCGGAACCCCGGACACGTGGATTGCAACCAAAACATACACCCTAAACAGATGCTACAAACAGAACGACTACAACAACAACAATTACAGCTATCACACACAAGAAACAAAATTTATAATAAAAATAACAACAACATCAACATAGAAAAATCATATTTTTTCCAAGAATTTACTACATTTTCTTTGAAATGTCGGAACCTATTCAACCGCTTTTGCTGATTTTAAATAGCAACCTGTTCAGGGTGTCACTGAATCATTTTCACTAAAAAACCCATTGAATTCCACAGACGGACAGAAGGAAATCGCTATATTTACTCTGCTTGTTATAAGAATCAGGAACATATATATTTTATGGGGTCCATATTTTTTTAAATTATTGCAAACAAACTGAATGCTAAACTTATATACTTATACCCTCTGCACACTGGTGTTAAGGGTATACATAAATATCAATGGCTTCGATTGTTAAACAAATTTCTTGCAAATAAAATTAATACAAAAATACGTATTCTATCTTACAACGAAATTTTTTTTAACATTTCAAATATATGTATAATCTTATTAAAAAGAAAAGAAACAATAACAATCACAAATCTTAACATACTCATCGATATATGAGTAACAAGGACCAAATTCAAATTAAAATTTCATCCATCCGTCATATTAAAGTTTTTAAATTCCTAGCATATTTTTAACTAGATATTACTTTTGAGTTATCTTTTAAGACGCAAAGTGATAATACTTATGTTAATTTACAATATTTGAATTGGCTAGACAACAATATTACAACCAAAAAAAAAAAAAAAAAAAAAAAAACGGGTCAATTTTTTCATATAATCAAGAAAGAAACCTTTTGTACTTTAACTTTCAAATAAAGACATTTTAAGGTTATTACTGACTTAGAACAAAGTTCAAACAAGTGGCGATAAAACCATCAGATTATGTGGCCTTTTCCTAGTAAAAACGTTTCACCCTCATCGTTGGTCAGTAGTATTTTTTACAATATTTTTTGGGAGATTTTTTGTACATTTCGTGAAAATGTTTTTATTTTCTTCTTTAAAGAGATGGCGTGTGTTGATAAAAATTCATAAAAAAGTAGATGTTGTTTATGAAAAAAAAAGAGAAAAAACTAATAAAAAGGCATTCAAGACATCCTGTTGCTATAAAACCATCAGCCATGACAAAACATTAGAAGTGTTGAAGTGTTAAAGTTTTTCTGCTTCTCCATTTTCAGGATTTTATTAGTTAACAGATAAGATTTGGAAGAAAAAAGCAAGAATTTATGGAAAATATCTAAAATGAAAATTAAGGGGGTGTTAAAAAGCAAAAGTTAATTAAAAAATCTACCAACACCATTAAATCCAGCTAGTCTTTAAGTAGAAACAATTTCCACAATCAATTAGACTTTAATATTCAATAAGTACTCTAGATTTTAATAATTAATTTAACATTATAGGACATTCACGATAATAACAATCAATAACATTTAGTAGGTTACAAATTCATAGTGTAGCCCTAGGATGTTGTTAAACTTGTTACAAGATAAACGGTGTATTAATGTGACAAGTTTGACTGCATTTACGTTGAATACCATGTTAAATTGTTAAGCACCTTTTACAATTTGTTAGCAGGTAACAGGGAATTTTATATTATTGTCAGTACATATTGTTCAAAAGGAAATGCTTGAAGTTTATACTTTTAAGGGTGGTAAATATCTCAAGTTATTCATGATAAATGATGCTTGTTGTTGATATGAATCTAAGGAATTTTTTGTTTTTAAAGATTTTTAGATATCAGGTGCTTAGCGTTACATTTTTAAAACAAAAATATATGTAAAGTGTTCTGATTTGGAAAAGTCCTTCGATTTCATAGCAATAGCCTTTAGATTATGAAAATTATTTAAATACAATTTTTTTTTTATAAAATTTAAAATTTAAATTTAATTTAATTTAAATTTAACCGTCGAAATTCAATCGAAATTCAAAAGCAAAAAGTTAGTATGACTTAGTTTCCAGCGAAATCTGGTTAAAATATATTCGAAATGATATTCTGGCATAACAATCATATTTAATAATTTCTAGCAACTATTTAAGTATAATATGCAAACATTAGTTGCTTTAGGAAACAGACGTTTCTAAGTAAATTTCGCAACCTAAGCATTTTTTCAAAGAAAACTACATGAAATAATCTTCATGAACACTGTATACTGTTGAAAAGTTCAAATGTAATTTTTGATTAAAAAAAAAATAATAAACTACAGATTAAACATTAGGGCGCCTCGCGAAGGACACTGTTAAAATTAATAAATAAATGTTGATTAAGAAAAATAATTTTTCGAAATTTTTAATGGACCTAAAAGATAGCTAATTATTTCATCGTATCGATACTTGACGAGTCCAATCATACGAAATTTACGAACTGTCTTATTTAATTTCCATAGAAGACCATTTAACATTTACGGATGCCGCAACACGGGTCCTGATCCTAGCAAAGCTAGAAAACCGAAAAAGAATGGCTTATGAAGTAAAAGTTTCTCGGCAAACAGTTTCCCGGCTTATTAAACGAACTTCTTAAGGCCCATTTACACGATACCACTAATTCGTATGATTTTTCATGTTCAAGTCAGAGCAGTGTTGCCATTTTAGCATTTTAGTTGCTAGATTTAGCAACTTTTTTTGTCGTTTAGCATCCAAGATTTATGAAAAGATGCTAGATGCTAACTTAGCATCTTTTATTATTTTTGAATATACAATTTTAATTTTAATGGTATTGATAATTTTTAATTTCTCAAAGTGTAATTCGAGAATTTTGTGTATTGTCTTTTTACCACTCTGCTCGTTTCTTTCAACAAATATAACAAAACATTTTGAAATAGAAGAATGTAAACACCAACAACAGTTTTTAATGAATTAAAAAGTCGATTTCCAAAAAATATTATTGTATTAAAAAAATGCCAAAATTTTCAATACAAAACACATTAAACCGCGTAAAAGAACCGATAACCGATATATTAGAAGAGTTTAAATTTAGATCATCTGAAACAGAAAAAATTCAAATCCAATGGAGTTATATCACAGAACTATATTGGGATACACCACTGAATACAACCTCTTTATGGATTGAAGTTAACAAAAATTCTATTGGCGAAAATCCATTTAAAGAGTTATCAATATTTGTGTTGTCTTTATTAGTTTTGTCTTTCTCAAAAGTCGAAGTTGAACGTTTGTTTAGTTTAATGGCTTTAGTTAAAAGCAAACTTTGAACAGAATAAAATCCGAGTTATGTAATATGTTATGTTCTGTAATACGTATAAATGAAGGTTTGAAATTGAAAAATGGGTGCTGTTACACTTACAATATACCGAGCGACGTCGTTGATGAAAGTTGATCGCCAGAAAAATATCAGAGCCAAGAAGAACATGAAGATGAACACATCACAGAAATATTAGATTCCATAAACAATTATTGTAATATAATCGTATCTTTTGATGATGTAAATTCTGTTATATTTGGAATTAAAAAAAAAAAAATACCTCTCAAATTGAAAATATTTAATTTAAAATTAAAAAAACTCAATTTCATGTTAAAAAAAATTACAGATGAAATCCAAAATAATTTTAATTAAAATTCAAAAACTATAAATCGAAAGTTATGTTTTATATTAATTTTTCGATTTAAAAACCAAAGAATTTATTAATAAGTATTTAATTTTTCAATATAAAGGTAATTAAATTTGAAAAAAAAAAATTTTGCATCTTTTTTTTGACTCCAGTACGTTTTAGCATCTTTTTTTTTTTGCAATTTAGCATCTTTACAATTTCAAATTATGGCAACACTGAGAAACAAAACGCGAAGTGGGCAAATTATGTTTAGACATTTCATTTCCAAAATGTCTTTGAACCGTAAAGAACAAAAATGCGTTCTTGCACTCAATGCTTCAAAAGAGTTAAAAAAAGCTACAAATACAAATTGAAGAAGAAAAAAATTAAAGAAAAAGCACGAGATTTTGGGTGAATCCTTTTTTTTAGAATGAAATTAATAATTTCGCTTTTAATTAATTTAAATTGCGCCAATTTAATATACTCAAACGTCAAAATCGAATGAAACTTCAAATTAATGGCCAAGTTTTTATAAGACTTTCTGTCAAGGCAAAAAGTTGGATTTTTTAGTCATGACATGAACATTAGCAGTCTCCACTAGCCATTGACTTGAACATTGCCATGAATTATGGCTAGTCGAGACGCCATGTTAGAATAACAAGCAAATTTATTTTGAAATTTATATTTTATTTCCACTTTCTTTGGTACACAATTTTTTTAATATTACCAAAAAAACAACTCTGGTTCGATGAAAATGGCAAGTTTTTAGAAATGTTTCCAAATACATCGGACTTCGAAAATAAAATCCTACAGACTGTCAATTTCATAACAAGCTTTTTACATGATACAACTTTTTCATAATACTCGAATTTTTGACAGGTCATATTACAAAGTGTGATAGTGTAAACTGGCCTTTGCTACAAATAGAAGCCCGGGCTGAGACAGAATATGGGTGCTATATATAGAAAACAAATTTTCACTTTTTATGAAAATCCCGAATATTTCGAGGAGAAGAGAAGCTCAAAAATCAATGGCACGGTGTCTTTCGTAAAAAAATCAAAAAAGACCAAATCCTATAAAGGACTCAAATCTTATAAAGTACAAATCTCATAACGTCACAGCATCAACAGGTATGAATTCTGCATTATGGCCGATAAGACGTACTTGCTTGGCGACTTCTTACAGTCACCAGAAGTAGATTTGTACGATACTAGAGGGAATTTCTGTGAACAATTTAAGACACTAAAAGACAAAACTTCCGAAAAAGTTTTTAGTTTCGCGGACTATTTGTACAGGGAATGTCCGAGAACAATTTAAAAAACAATTTAAAAAACGAAGTTTCCGAAAACGTACAGTTTGACAGGCTAATTGTAGTTGTGGGGGAGGAAACAGTTCGTATGTGATGACACTCGTACGATTAATATAGACTTGTACATTACAGAATGCTTGGCAAAAGAACCTACCTCCATTCCTAAGGCAGCACGACGGTATCTGGGATTTTTGGCCTGATCTTCAATCATGTCACTACAGTTAATCAGCTGTGGAATGGCAAATAAAAATAATTTCGTACCAAGAGATGGGAATGCACCCAACTGCCCAGTACTATAAAAGCACTTATTTATTCCTAAAAAATTTTAATTTTTCATACAAAAAAATTCATTTTACAAATACATACATAGTAATTTTTATTAAAATTTGGCATTTCGTGTAAAAGTTATTGAGATTTATTTATATTATAATTTTTATGTCTGCAATCCTTATTAATTATTTTTTATTTTATTGATATATTTAGAATTTTAATTAAAATTTTGCAATACAACTTAGGGTTGTTGAAAATCTTGAGGATTCTGATAAAATAATTCTCACAAAATTTCTTTGTTGAAAAAACTTAAAATTTATGTTGAGTGGAAAAATGCTTTTCAAACATTCAATTGACATTATACGAACTTCAATAGAAGTTTTTAATCTAAATTTATATTTTTGACTTCACTTATCCTTAAAAAAAACTAAAGACGGGAATTCCCGCTAATTTTCAAATCGAATTTTTCAACCGTTAAAACTGATCTTTTTTATTATTGTATATAATTAGTGTTGCTGTAGTGCTAAAATACTAGCACTAACAAGAAAAACCCAATTTTACAATAAGAATAATTGCCAATTAAAGTGAACGTAAAATTATTTCTTTTTTGTGTAAAAACGCCTTCAATAAAACGAACTGCGGGAATTCCCGCGTTATGATCATAAGAAATACATGTTAAAATTAATTGATTTTCTGAGTGTGATCAGATTTAAAAACTAATCAACGTTTAAAAAATATAAAAGCAGTTTCGCAATGTATTATTGAAATAAAATATGGCAAATAAAAATTTGCAAAAAATGGCCGATGAAATATTAGCAAGTTCAGAAGACGAAAAATCATCAGATGGAAGAGAATTCGCAGGATGTTCAAGTTGTGACGATGATAGCGATGTTGGTAGTGAATTCGATGAATCTACTCAGGGAGTTTTAAGTCAGGAGGATGATGGTGCATGTACTTGAAAGTCGATATTGAAAGTAATCGTGAGTATAATACTAATGTGATGAAATTTGGCACGAGAATGTAAAGCCAATACCATATTTTACATTCAACGAATCTTGGAGAATCCGTGGCGAAATAAATAGTGACTCATTTCCACTAACGATATTTCAAAAAAATTTGAATGAAGAAGTGATTAATTTATTGGGTTCTTCGAGTAATGCTTATGCAAAAAATTTGGAGAATAATACCCCAAATTCTTAAATTTATGCTTACTGCAAGGTCAGAACAAAAAACCATCCATTAAGCATTAACCAATATATGGCGCTGTAATGTCGGAAGACGTTTCCAGCAAATTCTGAGATGCTTCAGCTGCCATGAATCATGTGAACAAGATAGCCGCGCAGGAAAGCTGGAAAAAATAATGCCACTACTTCAATTGGTTTTAAAAAATTTCGAAAACACCTTTACACCTGGTAAAGACTTGTATTTAGATGAGTCTCTAATGCTCTTTAGAGAAATATTATCCTTTAAACAATATAACAAAGGAAAGCGAGCTAGGTACGGCATAAAGTTTTACGAACTTACTACGAAAAATGGCTACATTTTACATTTAAAAATATATGCAGGAAAAGATATTGAAGAGACCCCAGGATCAAAAACAAAAGCTGTAGTTTTAAAAATTATGAATCCGTACCTCAACCGCGGCCACCATTTATTTATGGATAAATATTACAACAGTGTTGATTTGTCCCATACGCTACTTAACTACAAAACTCACTCCACAGGTACTTTACGTTCCAATCGTAAACCGAGTCCTAAATGTATAATTGGTATAAAAAACTGGCTAAAGGAGAAATGATTTGGCGAAGAACAGGGAATGTTTACGTGACCAAATGGAAAGACAAACGCGATGTTTTGTCCATAACTGCAGCAAATCATCGATGTATTATCGAAGTTACCAATAGCAGATGCCAAAAGAAGATAAAACAGCAGACGTTGTTGCATATAATGAGAACTTGGCAGGAGTTGATCGAGCCGACCAATTATTATCATACTATTCCAGTCCCAAAACCACCAAAATATGGTATAAAAAGGTCCTATTTCATATCCTGGACATGGCTGTGTGGAACTGATACTTTATTTATAAAACATTTCGTCAAAAAAACTCTTTTTTAGACTTTCGAGATGATAATATCAATTAAGTTTGATTAAGGTATATCCTAACTTTCAATCCCACAAAGTAGACGTAATTTTTTAACTTTTTCCGTACTTGTTTATGTTTCTATTTTTTATCCTCCCCTCCCAGAGCGATGAAAAAGGGTACATAATAATGAGAAGGCAAACGGGATGTCATTTTTCTTGAGAACCAGATGTCGTATCGAAATTCGGCGGACGGCATTTTGTTGGTAATCACGTCCGGCAGGTCCTGAACTAGGATATTTCCAAAATATCAAAAATTAACAAAATGGCACGATTTTTCTTTAATTCAAAAATTAGCTGTTTTTGGGGTGGTTTTTGCCCCACCCCTCCTCCGGTAGTAAAGTTAGCCTAGTCATCCTAGTTCAGCCTGACGTGATGACCTACAAAACGCCGCCCGCCGATTTTCGATACGACTGCTGGTTCTCGAGAAAAACGACACCCCAGTTTGAAAAAAGGAATTTCGAGAAAAACGCATTTAAAGTTTTTTTACAAGAATTTTCTATATTGTCCTACAAATATATGTACATAGCTCTGGAACTCCAAAAATAATTCGAATTTTAAAAAATTCTCTGGAACTCCAAAAATAATTCGAATTTTAAAAAATTCTTTTTGGGCATTATTTTTGAAGGATTTTCGAAGACATTTATGAAAAAGAAAAGTCGAAAAAATATTTTAATTTACGAGCAAATGTAGCTGAAGGCAAGGATCTTGTTAATTTCGTAACAGCTAGCGGACGTCAAACAAAAATACAAAACGAATCCTGTTCAATTGATATGAACAGTCATCCCTTCCCGGAAAAAATTCGAGATGCAAGGATTGTCTTAAAAATGAAACCAGAAAAGAAACAAGCTTTCAATGCAAAAATTGTTTTGATAAGCTTGCACTATGCCCCGATGATTGTTTTGAAAGTTATCATTTAAAATGAAAAGTAGTAATGTATAAATTTATCTTTTATGTCCCGCAATTATATCCTGAGAACTAAATATACTCTTAAAAAAATAAATGCGGGAATATCCATCATTACAGCACAGTTAAATTAATTATCTAAAAATGCCCGTCGTGGCTGGAATTCCCGTCATTTGTTCGACACAACTTAAAAAATAGTGCAATGATATAAAGCGGAAATTTCAGCACTAAATTTTTATAGAAAAAAATTAAGTTATTCTTTAACAGGCACCAGCTCAATTTAAACGAAGCTGAATGTGTTAAGTGTATTTTTGCGCTGTGTATGTAGTACAATTTCTATGATTTCTTTATGTCCCATAAATTTGTATAGTACGAGTATGTTAGTACGAGAAACATGTAAATTTATGTTGCAGCTTAACGTAAGTACGTATTAGGAAAGCAAATCCCTGTAAAAAAAATTAAGTTTACACCCACAAAAACGCTTGTGTACGAGTAGTATGTTTAAAAAATTTTCTGATGCTGACTGATTTAATTGTGTCCCATATGTAGAGCAACAATAAACAACCACATTTTAATTGGCAAGATTTGCAACAGATACTAAAATATAAGGCCGATTATAAGGGTAGGTGTTTAAATATTATGATTATTTTCATTGTTTCTAAAGATTTTTTGAACACATTTTTTGTGTATTTTTTTATGGTTCACAGCCCCATCTAATAAGTGTACACAACCGCAAACAGTAAATCTTAAGTAGCTAATAAACGTTTTTTTCAGGCGTTTTAATAATTATGAATATCTTTTTTTATAAGCGTCCTTACTTTGTGGTGTAATCTTATTATGAGTTCTTTTATATACATATATATATATATTTTTTTTTTTTTGGGTAATTCTCGCCACTTTATGGTAACTTTTTCTATTTAAAAAGAAAGTCATTTCATAGACGACCTTATTATTCTGATGATAATTTCCTTATGATGTTATAAATATCATAAATGATAAAAGAACAGTCAGCCAAGCAACATTCATTTCAAAAACAAATGTTTTAAGGGGTCGGCATATTTGAATCACTAATAAATGAAAAAAAAAAATTCTTTTAAACAAAATTCAATTGTGTTTTTATCATTTGAGCGAGTTTTTATGGTTAATAACGTTTTGTATTCAACGATGAAGAGTTGCAAAAAAAAAAAATTACTATAACAACCTTAAATGAGCATCCTACAGCCAAGTCAGTCAGTTCAGTTAAGTCTAACAATGTGTTTTGAATACTTAATTTTATGTGTGTGTTTTTTATGCACCCAAACAGAAAAATGCAATCAAAGTACAAAAATACCAACACGCCTCACTTCTGTAACTTCCGTTTCCCGTTAAATAAAAAAAGATAAACCAAAAAAAAAAAATTCCCTACAACATAGTTGTTGTGTTCAAATTGGATGCCCTAAATCCCACATTAGTAGTGACCTCAACAAGGATGTGCGAGTGAAATGTTTTTCATATTGGCAAACCAACATTCGGCCTAAACTCAGCTTAAATACTTGATTTCATAAAATGCATTTAAGAAATTATGATTATTAAGGCCTACAAATCGAAATACAAGGCAAGAAATATCGTAATTAATCACAATGTTACAAATCGTATAGTGAACCAAAATATGCGATTAATCTGTTGGCAGAGTGACACAAAATAAACCAAAAAAGTGTGCTACGTTTTATTTTGCTGTTGTTGTATTGTGTTTGCTACGAATGTTATGGCAGGCAAGAACATAACGTAAATGTTTGTACAACTCCACACATGCAAATTACAGATGACCACATGTGTTTTAAAAAACCTTCCTTTACACTCTGGCATCACGTCATTATGTTTATGCCTATTGTCACACACATGCACAATTTCGTTTTACCTGACTTCCAGTCAGTTTTTCGATTTTTTTTATTTGTGTCCTTTTAACCACTTATGTTTGTGTCATATTTTTTTCTGGGCAATTAGGTGTACAACACTTTTTTTAATATTCAATGTACATATTTCCGCCACAAGTTGATTTCGTTGATTTTTTGTTTTCGTCATAAATTGTTTCTTGATTTATTTTTCAGCATAATTTTTGATGTGCTTTATTAAACTGAATATAACAACAACAATAAGTAATTGGAAAAATCTCAGTTATATCCTAATTTCTTTTCTGATTAATTTACAACCAATATATATGAGTATATAGTAAGTTTTTATATTATACACGGTTAATAACCATACTTTAGTGCATACTTTTGGGCTTCAATTCAAGATAGCGAACATAAAACAAGACACGAGTTTCAACTGAGAGAAATTGCTAAGAAGCAACTTTCACAATTTCCTTATCAAATTTTCAGGCTTCATAGGTTCATAGGTTCCTATGCATCTACTTTCATATTACTTATTTAAGGAAAATGTGGCACAGTGCGGTGTCATGGCAGCAAACACCCCCTCGTATTTATGAACATATAAGTACATATGTATGTATGTTTGTTCTCACTTTGCAAACAAAAATTATTATTTAAAATTATTGACGCGTCATATTTTAATTGTACGTTTTTTACCATGATTGTTGGTGAAGACCAATATTAAATTGTATGAACAATATAATTTAGTCTATCGAATTAAATAAAAACATTTTGTTTTGAATTTATAAATATTCTAGGTGGTCTAAATATATATATCGACGCAAAAAAAAATCATACACCAAAAGTGAGCAATAAGGGTTGAAAAAACTAGATTTCCGATTAAAAAAAGTTTGGACGAATTTAGAAAATTGGACGGCATTGGGAAACACTATAAATAGCAATCGCCCTATATGGTTTTAGTTTCCCTTAAAAAATTTTTTTTATAAAAATAGTAGAACGAAATCAAATATTTAAAATTTTTTTTAAATAATCGTAATTGCGTGCAATGAGACACTCTAAAAATAGCAACTGAAAAGATAAATACTAATATGTACATTTTCATGTCAAACCAACCTTTAAAAACACTTTTCATTGACGAAAATAAAAGTTTTTAGCATTGGACAAGGCACAGTTTCGTAGATCAGAAATGATTTTATTTGAAAGGGAAATTAATGTGTTGTAAAATCCTATACATATTTTTGGTACAGCATCCTTTTGTTCTTTTGGGTGTACTTCCGAAAAGCGCATATGTACCTCCGATCGGTCTGAAATTTGGTATACTAACGTATTTTGACCTGTTAATCACGAAAAACATAGTGAAAATTGCCGCAAATGCCGTTTTCAGTGTAAAAACGGAAGAAAACTTTTTTTTTTCCGCTGTGCATTGCCGCACTGTCCAGACCGATTTAGACAATTTTAGCTTTCCCCAGAATGCACCACATGAAGGTAAAGTCTATAAAGGCGTGTTTACACTATGTGTATTTTCCATATGTCTTGCAAAATGTGTTGTACATAAACAATGTTTGAAAGGGTTCACACAATGTACAAATTACACGTGTTCACACAATGTACAAATTACACGTGTTAAAAAACTAAGAAAAACACAAGCAAAACACCTAGTGTGAACGCAGCTTAAGCATTCCTTGTATATGTGTGTGTGTGTGTGTGTATTTGTTGCTACGGTCGCATTGTGGTTGTATTTGCCTTTTCTTTTGCAATCGAACTGACCACAGCCCAATCGTGATTCGTACAGTGTCATGTACTTTTTATGTAGGCCACAATACCTTGTGGTAGGGATCATTTCAATGTCCCGTAACCATTGTAAAGATTTTACGTGATCTTGCAATATCGAGCTTTAATGAAAGATGTTATAATTCCGATCCATTATGATTTGGCCGGATTATTATACAGATTATACAATTCAAATAAAATTATGAACTCGAAAACAACTCGTCGCTTAACTTTCAATATTTTCCGCAGTAGTAACTTCACTCGGAATATTTTCCCCTGTAATAGTTTCAATTTGCAGATTTTATGCTGTAGTAGCTTCGCTCTAAATATTTTCCGCTGCAGTACTTGAACTTTGACTATTTTCCGCTGTAGAATTTAACGGTAAGGATAGTGCGACAATGCACAGCGGAAAAAATAATTTTTTTTCCCCGATTTTTTACTGCAATCGACATTTGCGACTATTTTCACTATGATATTCGTGATAAGCAGGTGAAAATGCGTTAGTATACCAAATTTCAGACCGATCGGAGGTATGCACTTTTCGGAAGTTTATCCGTTCTATTTTTATAGTTTTCAGCGGCATATAATTTTTTTAAACCACAAAATCGTCCTACGATTTTCATGAAAAATGTTTTATTTAAAACAATATATATATTTATTGTTCAGTATATCTTTGATAGTTGCTATTTTTAGAGCTTCTCTTTGCTGCCTAATTGTTTTAAATAAAAAACTTTAAATTTCCACAACTTTAAAAATCATCAATATCTATTAAATATTTATTTCTGGACCGCCTATGAATTATCTAAATGCACACGTGATAAAAGTGTTTGTCGCGATATAACATGTTTATATCTATATTGTACATTATTATTAAAGAAAAGAAATACTAATTTTTGTATTTGGTAAAAATACATACAATTTTAATTGTCAATTGTTAAAATATAAAAAAAATTAACTTTACTATACACATTAAATGTTGCCTGTTTCGATTCCATTTTGTTTCACTATTTTGTAACGAATTTACCACGGCGTGTATACTTGACACCGTACTACAGAGTTATATTTTTGAGTACTTCGCATTTATCACTTTTATACAAAAATTCTTATTTGACGACACATTAGAAAAATGTGCAGGTTTTAAGAACATTAAAAATTTTAAAAAATGAGTAAAACGTAGCCTAAATACACTAAAAGTGAAGTAAAAACATTATTAATAATTATTATTATTAAAATACTAAAAGGGAGTGCTAACATTAAAAAATCCCACAAAGTGATTGACCTCGAGTTAAAAAGCAGAAAAAGAAAACCATAAAAAGAATAGCAACCAAGTGAAGCAACAATTTCTATGATTGTATGTGTTATTTGGAGGTACAAAGTAGCGAACTAGAAAACAAGTGCTCAAGTTTTACTTGACTGCATACATCAAGTATAGAGTAACATAAGTTGAGGGGGGGAAGAAAAAGGTCAAGAATTTCTGTTTTAACAAAAACGCAACGTACGTTAGTTGAATAGAGTTATTTGAAGAGAAGCAGCCAGCAAGGCGGCGGAGGGGCGTGTGCAAGAGGAGAGGGCTAAAAAAGCTCCGACAATGGGCACAAGTGGTTTTCAAGCTGAAGGTGAGGCTGAAGGCTTTTGTTATTTGCAAAGTAAATCTGTTATTGTTTTTCTTTTATTTCGTTTGTTTATCTAGATAACAAAATATTTGTGAATCATCATACACAGTCAACAAGTGGAGGTGGCGGAAGCAGTGCCAGTGGATCTACTTCTTCATCCAATACAATGAATGTAGAATTATGTTTGGTATGTGGTGATCGCGCCTCTGGACGTCACTATGGAGCCATTAGTTGTGAAGGATGCAAGGGATTTTTTAAGCGTTCGATACGCAAGCAGCTGGGATATCAATGTCGAGGAGCTATGAATTGCGAGGTTACCAAACACCATCGCAATCGTTGTCAATTTTGCAGATTGCAAAAATGTTTGGCCAGCGGCATGAGAAGTGATTGTAATTTTCATTTAATAATGTCGACAAACATTTTAACAAATTCTTGCGATTTTCGTTTGGAATGAGTAGTTTTTTCTATATATATTTTTCATACTAACAACTTTGTGGTGGTATCTTTAAAGAATGTCTTTTTCTCTCGTGTTACTTAGCTTTTTTGAGCGATAGTTTGTCGTACAAAATTAATTCATTTAACAATTTTAAATAGGCATGCTCATTATACATTTTAATCGTTTCGTTTATATTTAAAGAAAATCTTGTATAAATTGTATCTATAATTTATTTTATATACTTTATTGCAGCTGTACAACATGAGAGGAAACCCATTATAGATAAAAAGGATTCAAATTCAGGTTCAACAGGACAAACTGCTCAAGGCCTGACTGTGGGCGTAGGAGGAGGAGGAGGTACTGGTTCATTAAAATCTACAACTGCAAGTCCACAATTTCCACAAAGATCTAAATCCTCATCAGCATCCATATTTAATCATAATCTAAATGCGGCAGCTGCAGCAGTAGCCTCAAATGCTGCAGCTAATTCGGCAGCAAACTTTTCATTGGATACAAGTAGTTTAGCTCCCTCAGATATATTTCCGATGGGTTTAAATTTTGCAGAGCTAACACAAACCTTAAGTATATTTTTATTTCAAATATAAATCAAATATATTTATTAATCTATTTTACTATTTTCAGTGTTGGCTACTCAACAGCAGCAACATCAGTTAACTAATTCTGTTTCAACAAATGCTAACAAGTCCACACGCTATTCTCCAGAACCAAAACAACAACAGCTGCAAGACAATGATGCTGATGATGATGACGAAGAAGACTGTATAGATGGTTTGCGTAATTTTGGCAATACAACCAACAATAATAATAACAACCAAGAGGCTATAGATTATGCCATAACAATGGGTTTGAGAAATTTTGCCAAGACGGTTATAAACAACAATAATCAAAATATTAATTTTAATATGGATACAATAACACCTAATCAAGCTCCAGCTGTAGGTTTAATACAGTCATCATTAGATAAGCGAACAATTGATAAGGCCCTACAATTGCTTCAGCCACTACAGTCAAGCATCGAAGGAAACGGAATAACAATCAAACATGAATTAAATGATGACGATGAGATGGGGGAAAACAGTGGAAATGAAGATGATCTTATAACAGATTCTATGGACTTAGATGATCAACAAAATCAAAGAGATTTTGTTGTTAATGAATCTATATTTGAAAATGATTTAATTTCTCCCAACTATGCTTCCTTTAATTTACAAACTCCTAACTTGGTATCATCTTATTTTAATGTTCATTATGTTTGTGAATCAGGTTCACGTATTATATTTTTGACTGTCGTCTGGTTACGAAAAGTACAAGCATTTGTAAATTTACCACACCGCTCTCAAATATCTTTGTTACGTGCAGCATGGCCCTCGTTACTGGCATTAGCAGTGGCTCAAGTGCGCAAACTATCGCAATGTACCATCATCAATACCCTTGTCAATAATGTCCGCCAATTGTCGGATATTGACAAAATAGATGCACAAAAAATCAAAAAACTCAGTGAGCATATAGCAAGACTAAATTCTTTTATACAAGCGATACAATCACAAGATCCATCCGATATGGAATATGCGCTATTGCGTTTGGCTTGTGTCTTCAATCCCCATACATTTTTAAGACGTAAGGAGCAGAGCATCCGCACATATGTTCAACGTGTACAGCAATATGTTTTATTAAGTCTACGAAAATTAATTGCATCCCACGATCTACCTGCCTACGAAGCTGATGAACGCTTTAACAGCTTAGTTCTCCATTTGATGCCGCTAAGTGCCTTAGAATCAGACTCTATTGAAGATTTATTCTTTTCAAATCTAGTGGGTCAAGTGCAAATTGACAATATGTTACCGTATATTTTGACACTGAGTACCAGTGTTGGAAACTTAAATTGTTAAGTTGTTTAGTTGTTATGTTGTTTTTTCTTTTTACATCTTTTTACTAGACTGAATACATTGAAAAGTGAGCTCTTCACTTTGAATAGTTATAGAAACATAATACAGACATGTATGTTTAAAAGATTCTTGATAAAAGAATCCAATGATTAACAAATAAATATTAAATATATATAAAGAATAGTTTACATTTTAGATGAAAAATTTATATGTTATCACTCTAGAATACAAGTTCTTTTGATAATGTTCATTCCATGAAATTTTCTATTCGTTGGTAATTTTCAATTTAAGGGACTATTTCTTGGATCGGATTGTTCCCAGATTTCGGGATTTCAAAGAAAAAATGAATTTGGTTTCATTTTTTGGAGTCGTAGAAAAAGGTAAAAGAGAGTTACAATTTTAAATTTACGAAGAGGGCTAAATATCGAAAAGAAAATTTTTTTTGGGGAATTCGAATGGCAAAAACAATATTCTTTCTATTCGATTGCTAGAATAATTACTTTTTTCTGTTGGAAATGTTCCTTATTTGTCTAATAGGTTATTAATAAATGTATTACAACCTTGGATAATTAAAAGTATGTTGGAAAGCGAAGAAATAAATACAGACATAGAAAAATTTAATATATATGTAACTTATTTTGCGTGTGTAACGCAAACATTTCAAAATTATTGAGTATCGTAATAAAACAAGAATATCGAATATATTCATGGATGATTGTTAACATTCTCAGTTTACCATAAGTTTTTCTCAAACATATTATTTTTCAAATAAACATTTCATTCACTTATATATCATACAAATATTTTTTGTCACAAAAATTGACTCACCCGTTTTTTTTTTTGTCGAGTTATATTTTCTTGACAAATCGAAAACATTACTTGATAAATGTTGGAATAATTTCTTGTTCATATTTAAAGCGTGCATATATTTATTCTCTTAAATCAAAGTCACTTTTTCTACTCTCCTTCGCCACTCACTAAGCGTAGGTGTTAAATCTTTTTCGTTTGTAGAAACCACTCGTTTCAAAGAAGTATGGACACCAATGTCAGCTATAGATATTTTATCACCACCAAAGTATTGTTGTTTCTGTAGGCGGTTGTTCAAAGTTCTAATCATGTTCGTCTTAATTTTTGGGCTGGCACAACGCACTAACTGATAACAAATGTCAAGCACAGCATCAATTTCATTGCAAAAACTGGAGTCTTCATATCTGTATTCGGCTGGCCCAACACGACCCAAATAACGTATAATATTGACTTCACCATAAATAGGAACATACATCGTGGGGGAACTTATCATTTCAGTGTGTTCACCTTAAAATAAAAAAATGATATTTTAATGTTTACAATGTGGTTAAATGAATAACTTACAATTTTTCCATATTAAAGTTATGTTAATTTTTGGGAGTGCTGGGTCAATGGATATTGTTTTTAAAGACTCTTCAAATGCTTTTGCATCTTTGCCGATTTCATTCATAGTTGAATGAGTATATGTTTTAATATCAATGGTAAATAAGTCTTTCCAAGCATTTTTTAATGCCAACAAAGCATAAGGTATAAAATTGGGATGACCATTTATGACGATATCGTGAAGAGGTTCCTAAGAAAGGTATCATAAAACAATGTATACATTTTTCAAAATAGAGTGGCAATTTAAATTACTTCTCTTAAGCCCCCATTGTTAGTAGCATTGAAGGAGGTGGTATGTTGTGGTCCTTTTTGACATAAGCCCAAGGTAGAACGTATACCAGCCAATTGCGCTTTTAAATCGGTTAACTGCTGTAATACCTTTTCCTGCCGTTTAGCCACATTTTGATTATCTTCACCAGAGATCTGTTAGTTAAAAAAAATAAAAATTTATATTTTTTTAATCTCGTATACATTTTTAAGGTTAACTAAATTATTTTGACAATAATATAATGAAGAAAAAGGCACCTCCACACTCATCTCTCTATTAAAAAATAAAATATAGTACGTGAATACGTTTCTTCGATAAACTAAACACCGTGCACAAAATAAATAATAAGTGTTGCCAGAGTGAAATTATCACAGATTATTTGTCCCATTATTTCAAGTAAAAATACCACGTGTGTATGCGTATGTCATACAATATAAATGGATTAAAGGCACCGTCTTTAAATTCCCTTTTAGGCTCTGATCAAGGATCCACCGACGGTTTGCTGGCAGAATCTCTGCTATATATGGAAAAGTTATGTATGTGTGACAGTTTATTCAAATATATGTATATTTGTTGTTGCTTTCAGATTTGCTACTGATTTAATTTTGTTTTGATTGCAGTTGGATGATATTGTATATTCCATACCACCTACTGGGCCTTAACGTCGCTGGAGACAGTATTAAGTGAATTTGAAGCAGATTCTGATATTGCCTCTGAACTGGGTATACCTCCATGGTATAATCTCTGTACACGCAAATATAAAAATACCCTTTTCCACTTTAATATATATTTTTTACAATGAGAATTAATGTAATTATATACGTATAGTTAGGAAAGCATTTAGGATTTTTAGATTTCCTGTTTTGTATTTTATGAAATGGAGACAAAATTAAATTCGTATAATGTCCGTAACTCCAGGGAGAGCAGCAACAAGTTAGTTGTCTGAAGTGTTCGAAACGCATCTAGTGCATCAAGTCTTGAGTGTATGTACTTTCATATACAGTAATTCACGGATTAATGCGTTCATGGAAAATGCCAAACACTGGACGCTTTTAAGCGAGAAACGAACTTAAAAAATCTCAGTTAAATGCGTTACTGACGCATTTAAAAAAATCTTGGTTAAATGCTTTACTGACCGACTTAACAGAATTCTCTCTTAGCTGCGTCCACAATTCAGTTATGGAAAATGTATATATGAATATACTACAACAATAAACATGTCACTTGAGTCTACATATAATAAAAGGTCATCATTTTATTCAATTCAAATTAGTACATATTAAATTAGTTTGACTAAAATATAACATATATATTTTCGAAAATATTATTTTAAGACAGAGAATAAAACATAAAGAAAAATAAAATTCTTAAAAGTTGCATTTCATCCATTAATTTACTATCTGGCATAAATGTCTTGCGAAGAACATGCATCGACTTCAAAACATCCAGTACAGAGTAAGCTTCTTTGAGTCATGATTTTCTTCTTCTTCGGTAAGCGGTCCAACACATGGAAAATCGCCATCAAAGCTTACAAAATGTTCATTTTCTTGTGAGAATTCATAACTCTTCCCTTCTTGTACTGTTTCAATTAATTCCTGTGACTCGCTTCGATTTTCAGAGCCGTTATCAAACTAGCGTAAAGAACTATTTGAAATAATTTTGAATACAAATTGGTTTTAACAGCCGCCGCTTTATTAAATGCAAGGCTGTCAAAAGTGTAATAGGTTTTTTAAATTCCTCAACAATTTTTCCTAATTCGTCTACTGTCAATTTCCTTCCAATTATATTTTAACGATATTCCTTAATTGATTTGATTATTCCTTGATCAAGAGGCTGAGCTGTCTATTCGAACATGCGACAAATCGGCTTCCTTATGAGCTGCAGCGTTGTCAATAAATAGGATAACGTTGCGATTTTCTCGAGAAATTTCCTCATTGAACGAAAAAATTTAATTATTTTCTCCCAGATTTCTGGTTTTATTGTCGTTTTTTCGATTAAAAAAAACATATTCTTGTACAAGCCAGTTCATTTATGCATTTAACCGTTGAATTTTTTGTTTTTTTTTTAACAAATGTACCCATTTATGAGTGTAACGCAGTTAAGCGGGATGCATTTAAAAGAAGAATATGTACACAAAGTAAATGGATCAAGGAAAATGATTCACTTTAGAATTATTTAAGCGTGAAACCTTCTTAAGCGGGAAGTATTTATCCGTGAAGCACTGTATTATTTGAAATACTGCACATAATATTGACCAAAACGCATAAAATTTAGTGGAATTAGCTCATGATTATTCATAATTATTTTATTTTTAAATCAATACATTGACCATCAAATTTACTTTTCCGAATATCTCTTTATTGTAGTCAAAAAAAAAATTAATTAAATATAAAATATATAAGCGGCTCGGTTTTAATTGACGATATTGTGTAATTAAAACTTTGTTTACTTTAATGCATTCCATAAAAGTTAAATCTTTCCTTTTATCAAAATGGTATTATGTATTTTAACATGGCCTGTAGAATTCACTAATTTTCGCAGTCTGGCAACCATATTTCAAACATGAATAATTAAGTTTTACACAATTCTTTAAATAGATTTTTAAAGATGAACAGATGGTATTTTTTTAATAAAATATGAATAATCTGAATGATATACACGTAAATTTATAGAAAAATGTACCAACGTATAGAGAATAACATATAGCGAACTTTTTTTAATGAGTATTAGTATAATAGTAACAAGTTAGCTGGTTGTTAGATGTAAGCTAAGATGAAATACTATTTATGGATTTATGCAACGGGTCCACGTTTTTGCCACGCCTCTACATAAATAAATATTTTTATTAGTGTAGTTAACCAATTAGTAAGAACAAACTAAATATTATAAAATGTAACCTTAAGTAATTGCTGTATTTGCAAACCAAGTTTATCCAAATCGAGAGGACACGTACTAACAGCAGAGGCAGTGGTTGTATTTCCAATATTATAAACAAAGCCCTTTAAAGTAATTTATAAATAATAAAGGCGAAAATGCACCAAATTGGTTTTTAAATTAAATGAAGATTTTAGAAACTTACATTGAGATTGTTGGTCGTAATGGTGGCCTGACTGGCGTTTGTTCCGGCATTTGCTGACAAACTTATATTTTTCATGTCGTACATACACTTGGGTATATTAATATTGAATTGTGGCAATAAGGTTTTTAATTCATACATGTTTAAGTTCTTTTATAAATTTTTCAGAATTTTTTTCTGTAAAAGCACACAATTCTTGACTTAACTTAATAGCAATTCACTAAAGACTGGTACAACAAATAGTGACAAATAATTTTCACACTCAGATCAAAAGAGAGTAGTAGGAGAGTGAGATTTTTTCTTTTTCTAGTTTTTCAATTCGTCAACAGAGAACTGTCAAATTAAGTTGCGTGTAAATAACGTGGTACCATAATACAGATATTTTTGTAATTAGGAGTCACTAAAGAAATTTAAATATGAGCGATGACGATGAACAAGTCAATTTGAAGTCCCACAAACAACTTCTGCAGGCCATCAGCAGTTTGGGAAAAACCCAACATATAAGAAAATCCACACGTGATGAACCCAAACTGCAACAAGATGAGTTCCAATTGGTAAAACCAACCGCAGTAGTATCTAATGAAAAATCCCATCCAGTTGGTATCCATGACATTGTGAATGTTTTAAAAGATACAAAAAAACATATAGATACTGGAAAACAACTTAGAAATGTCGTGGCGTCAAAGAAAGTATTGCAAACACCATTAGAGAAACCTGCTGCTGAAAGGATTAAGCGCACAATAGGTTACGAAAATGTTAAAAAGAAATTAGCAAAGTGGGATGCCATTGTTGCCAAGAACAGATCATCTGAAACCCAGGTGAGTAAAAAATTGTATACAATGTAAAGTTCTAAAAGTTAATGGAATGATTATGTTTAGGTTTTCCCCTTGAAATCGGATACTATTTATGTCAACACATCGCTTAATCGCAAACCTTTGGAACAGTCTATTAAAAGTGAGTTAATGTTACAAATGGAAGAATTAGAATGTAAGTATGCCCAAATGAAGCGTAAAGAAATGGGCGATACTGACGATCCCAAGGAATTAGAAAAACGTGAACAAGAACTATTGAAAAAGAAATTGACCAAAGATGAACTAAGAGAGAAACGCAGGGAATTAGCCTACTTGAAAATACGTGAATCCCAGAAGTCGTCAAAGGCTCGCATGCAAAATAAGATAAAGTCTAAAAAGTATCATAAACTTATGAAACGACAAAAAATGCAAGAGCAAATCAAGCAATTCGAATTGCTACAAAAAACAAATCCAGAGGCAGCCTTAGAAAAACTCAATGCTTTGGAGAAATCCCGAGTACTGGAAAGAGCTAACCTAAGACATAAAAATACTGGAACATGGGCGAAAAATCTGCAAATAAGGGCTAAATACGACAAAGATGTGCGCAAAGATTTGTCAGAACAACTACAGATTAGCCGGCAGTTAACACAAAAAACCAAGGATGATGATTCCGACAACGATAATGAGGTCAACAAGGAAATGGAAACCACTGCAGATGCAGTAAAAGACGAAGAAACAGAGTATGATCCGTTTAATCCTTGGACGAAAGTTGGTAAAAATTCTTATAAATCACCATCAATGGAACAAGAGGAAAAAGCTAACTGGCGTAAATATTGGCTAGAGAGGAATGACAATGAAAAAATGTTAAAAGAATATAAAAAACTACTGCAAGAAGATGAGCAGCAAGAAAGGGCAAAGGAAAATGTGTCGGAAAATGAACGGAAAGAACAACAATGTATTGTGGAACCTGTTAATGAAACCATTAATATTGTAACATCTCAGCATAAAAAAAATAGGAAAACAGCAAATATGACAAGCAAAGGTTTGAAAAATAAAACAATTGAAAATGGTTGGGTAGTAGAGGAAATAGATCCGATTTTTGCTAAATCTATAGATGATATTTTTGATGCTCAAGAAGACAAAATCAAAGAGCAGCTTATCAAAAAACTAGACATCATTAAAAAGAAAGGAAAAAAATTGCACAAGAAAGAACCAAAACGTTTACAAAAACAACAACACGATGTCTTAAAGAATCTAAAAGATTTGTCTTTTAAAAATGAAGTCATGAAACCCATTATCGATGAAGAATTGAAAAATGAATTGGACTTGAGCCATGAAGATGTTAACAAAACACAAGATATCCTTCTAAATAATCAAAAATTCGAGGATAAAGAGGAAATATCTAAAACTAGCGAAACTATAGATCCAAATAAATTGGCTACCGTTAAATTAAAGCAACACAAACATAGCTTTGGCACTGCTACTAACGAAGGTTTGGATGATGTTCATATGGATGACGATGAAGTTGATACATATGCTGAACAACAAATGACTATAGCCCAGGCGTTTGAAGATGATGATATTGTGGCTGACTTTAGTAAAGAAAAATCAAAAGATTCTGAAGTTAAAGATGCTGAAATACAACTTGCTATGCCTGGTTGGGGTTCTTGGGCCGGAGCTGGAATTTCGAAAGAACAAATGGAAAAACATAATAAACGTTTACTTTTAAAATTGGCTCCTCAAGAAAAACGACGCGACGAGAATAAAACTGGCCTTTACATTAACGAATCGGCCAATAAACAACTGAGAAGCCATTTAGTATCCGATATACCCTTTCCCTTTACATCGTTAAAAGACTATGAAGCCAGTATAAGATCTCCTTTAGGTCGTAACTTTGTTACCGAAACTGCCTTTCGTTTATTAACCAGACCTTCGGTTATCACACAAAAGGGTAAGATCATTGAACCCATGGATGACTCTGAATTGCTTAAACCACAACGTAAACTTAGAAATCCTGTTGATATAAGAATTTTCAAGATGGCTGAAGGAAAATCGTAGTAATGTATTTTTTTTTTATGTATATACATATATGTATGTATCTACCATGTACACGTATATATTATATGAATAAAATCTGCAATAGTTGTATTTAAAAAAAAATATATAAAAAAATTATTTCCTTTATTCCACCACAAAATAATAATAATTCTTAAACATTAGTGGAGCCTGATCATCGGATATAAAATTGCGCTCTGGTTTTACAGAAGCAAAAGGATTTTGCGTAGGTGCTTGTATAATGTTTAAGTTGCGTTGACATTCTTCTACAAATCTTTTCATATCCAATGGAGACTCATACTCTGTATATGCAGTGACAACAATAGGCACTTGAAGATTAGAAGCAGCAAAAATGGTTTCAGGCCATGTATCTTCCATATTAAAACCAGTAGAGCGATATAGGCCGGCATTGAAGAAACATACTAAAAAGAAAATGTTAAAGCACTAAAATATCAAAAGTTATATATTTAAAAAAACTGAAGCGAAATCTTAGAAGCGATATGCTTTTATACTTATTATGAGTTAATTATGAGTTCAGTATATTGCAACAAAACATTTTCTACTCATTTTATAAAACGAAACGTAACGGAAAGAAAAATTTCTATAGAAGATCCAAAACTTTAAAGTATTTCCGAAATTTTTTCATTTAACTTTTCGTCGTTTAATAGAATATGCTTATAAATATCAATTTGAGAATCAAAATATTCTCCATAAATACATATGTATTGTTATTTAGTGTATTTCTCCAACATTTATTATTTGGAAAAATAAATTTGAGAATAACTTAACTGAAATTATTTTCAGTTTTATTTTTACTTTGTAAACTTATTGAGTATTATGTGATTTTCATGTGCCTAACTCGTAAAGTATAGATTTTATACCTTAAAATTTAAAAGTCGGTTATATTTTTATGATTTTTCAATAAAATTAGACTTATTGAATTCAATAACCAAAATCTTTTAATTAAATTATAACTCAATATTTTATTTCTTATTAATTAAAATTTTTAAGCATAATTTTATGATTTCACGTAGCGATATTTTTAAAATGATTATAGAAAACTTAAAGAAACCGACTTTGGACTTTACTCCTTGTCTCCGACGATATATGTGCATTGTAAATTTATATAAATCGGAGTTTCTAATCGAGAATTTAAAATCGCAATCAGCCTTCCATCCTGAAATTTATAGAATATCTTACAAAAATATGTGGGAATATAACGGGATTTTTTAAATTTTTTATGGGCTGGCTGATTGTGAATTACACAATTGAAAGTTATAAAAGAAAAAAAAAACTTGTAAAAAATTATTTTATAAATTTAATTAAACAAAATTTAAATAAGCAGAGCCAAAAACCATTTAATGATCCACTAGAGGACCCCTGCAGCTCCGCAGCATTATATATTAATTTTTATAATATAATACCAAAATTTTCCAAAAGAAGTTAACGTACAGTAATGCCAAAATATGCCAAGAGAAGTTAACGTACAGGAAAAGTAAAATTGATTGTCCACGCATAACTTTATTGAAAAAAATCTTGAATGCAAACTTTATTCATAAATTCTTTCAATATATAAGATTAAATAAAAATATTGTTCAGTACTTATTATAATACATCAATTTGTATGTTGGCATATCTGTCGGTTTTTCATGTTTTCGACAATTTTTAAATTGTGTTTAATATTTACAAAATTAAAACACTATTGGAAAATTTCAATAAAGATTGGTGCCAATAAAATCATTTTTTAAAGATTATCTCTTACGGTTTGCCTAGGAATTACTCATATGTGTTTACCAAATCCTATACAGGTAAAACAAATTATACTTCTGACGAAGCGTGTTTAATATTTACAAAATTAAAACACTATTGGAAAATTTCAAAAAAGATTGGTGCCAATAAAATCATTTTTTAAAGATTATCTATTACAGTTTGACTAAGAATTACTCATATGTGTTTACAAAATCTTATGCAGGTATTCCCCGACTTACGACCAAGACCATTCAACTTAATTTAAATAACGATTGAATTATCAATTTGTTTTTTTTTTTTTTTTTTACAAAATTTGACTTACAACCGATAACTAGGTACCTATCCCTATAAATTTTGGGGGTTTAAGAACTTGACCGAAGCTAAGAATGGTGTTTTCCCTTTATAATTACGAATGGTATCGTGTCTAAAATGATAAACAGGTTGACATTCACTTTGACAAATAAAAAAAGTTGTTCTGAGTCAATCGGTATACATATTTTAATGGAAAGACCTCCACAAAATGCCTTACACCATAGAGATCAACATTTCCTTTACTTACTTAAGTCGGGTTTTAAAAAGTTTTTCGATCGACAATAATCATGATAGATGTAGGATTCAAAAAAATATTTTACATTTCGATTGGATATGCGACATGCACAGCAGCATCTGAAAAATTTTAATTTTCTTAGTCGTACATACATATACCAGAATACGCATTTAAACATACTTTGTCTTTTGTAGTTGTTCGAATGATATATTGCGAGGATTTAATTCAGGGCCCACAAATACAATATTGAGATTTTTAACAGCTGGTGTAATGTGTAAAAAGAATAATTCCCATTTGTGAAGAACATCCACTTCAAATTCAATTTCAGCACCTAGAATGATATTTCTAATTGAGGAAACCTACAAGATTAACTAACATGCCATCCGTATTCACCTATTAAATGTATGGTAAGACTTTCATGACTTTTCAATTGGCCAGTCAAATTTAAAGCCGACCAGGCGGTCAAAGGTGCCGTAGAAATTTGTGTTAATGTTGCATATTCACTATTTTCCGGTATATCTGCAAGTAAAGATTTTCAAAAAAAAATAAATCTCGAGTTGTATTGTACGTGTTTCTATTCTTACCAAAACCCAATTTTTTGAATATTTGTTTTGTTGTTGTACTTGTCACAGGTACGTCTTTTAACACTGCTGATGGCAAAGCTGGTTCCAACCTACCGAATCGTTCTTGAAATTGTATAAGTTCTTTAAATAATATATAGGATTTACACCATTTTGTATGTTGTTCGGGATTCAAATGCTCTGGACGATCTATACAATATGATATCATCCCACATTCGGAACAATCGTGCAATTTATCAAAACGATATTCACGACATTTTCCATTGCTACATAGGCGAGGAAATAAAATTACCTCCTGTTCTGTGGCAGTTAGAGGACGATTTAAAATTGATTCAACTTTACGTATTGTTAAAATGCGATATGAACGAAAATTATCCGCTGCCATGAGTGAAGAGTTTTTAAAAATATGACCATCTAAAAATTAAAATAGACGGTAATTCAGAATTATATTGGGAATTAAGACCGTTATTGTAACAATTTTTATCAACAAATAAATGAAAAAAAATTTCCCCGTCAGCAAAATACCCGAATACATGATACGAGTAATATACGGAATATTTACAATGAACTATTTTTATTTTTTATACTATTTTGAACTATTTTTATAGGCTAAAAACTTGAAATGTTATACAATGAACTATTTTTATACCCTCCACACCTCAGTGGCAGAGGGTATGTATAGGTTTGTCATTCCGTTTGTAACGCATCGAAATAAATTCATGAGACCCCAAAACCATATATTTTCTTGATCATTATAACAAGGGAAGTTGATTTACCGATGATCGTTTGTCCGTATGTCTGTGGAAATCCCGATCAAGCCGTCAATATCTAAGCTAGACCGTTCGTTTTTGTATAAAATCGTTTATTAACATCGCAAAGGAGTTGCTATTTAAAATCGTCAATATCGGTTAAAGGGGTTAGGAGATATGAATGAAATATTGAAAAAACACTTGGAAAAATGTCAGTTTGTTGTTTTCCTTATATGTTGTATATGTTCAAATTCTTAATTGTGTGTGTATTAATACTGCATGTGTCACATTGGACTAAGTAAGTATTACCACATATTTTTTATCATTAAAATTAAATATTAAAAATTAAAAATCAATCAAATTAAAATAAAAGTTAAATATTAAAAATTAAAAATGAGAAGTGAAATACGAAACATAAAAAATGGAAAATGGAAAAAAAACAAAATGAAAAATGAAAATGAAAAATGAAATATGAAAAATTAAAAATGGAAAATGAAAAATTAAAAATGGAAAATGAAAAATGGAAAATGAAAAATAGATAATTAAAAACTAAAAATTAAAAACTAAAAACTAAAAATTAAAAATTAACAATTAAAAATTAAAAATTAAAAATGGAAAATTAAAAATTAACAAGTAAGAAATTTATAGTCGGTCCAGACCGACTATACGATACCCTATACCATGCGTTTAGAAACCCTATCTTTTAGGCCCAACTAACTGGACATAGAAAATAAGCAAAAACCAAATTTGAGTGGGATTTTTATTAATTTTTTTGGCTGCAGATATGAAAAAGTTCATATCGGATGCTATATCTATATAGGAACTAGGTCCAAAAATGGACCGATCCTGATCATGTTTGGTAAAGTCTCTTGTATTTTGCAAAAATATATACAAACAAAATTTGAGAAGAATCAGTGCACTATTTTTGTTTTTTAATAGATTTAAGTGAAGATCGGGAAGCAGCTCTATATGGAGTCAAAGGGATCATTTTTGGACTACTCATTAATGGATCCAATGAACGCATACAAACCCAATTTGAGTAAGATCTATATGACAATTTGGATCTTATGGGTAATTTGTATGGGGGCTAGGTCTGAACATGGACCGATTCTCACCAATTTCAATAGCGTTCATCCATCCCATGGCCGAGAAAAGCTTATATACCAAATTTCATCAAAATATATTCATATTTGCGACCTGCAGTTTGATTACAAGGTTTACATGGACACACAGACGGACGGACGGACGGACGGACATTGTTAAATCAACTCAGAAAGTGATTCTGATTCGATCGGTATAATTAAAGATGGGTCTAGGTCAAATATTTATGGTTGTTACAAACAGCAGCACAAAGTCATTATACCCAAACCACATAGTGGTATAGGGTATAAAAATGGAAAATGAAACATGAAAAATGGAAAATGAAAAATAGAAAATGAAAATTAAAAATGAAAATTGAAAAATGGAAAATGAAAAATTAAAAATGAAAAATGGAAATGAAAAATGAAAATTGAAAATTGAAAAATGGAAAATGAAAAATTAAAAATGGAAAATTAAAAAAGGAAAATTAAAAATGGAAAATAAAAAATTAAAAATGGAAAATGAAAAATGGAACAGAAAAACGAAAAGTGGAACATGAAAAATTAAAAATGAAAAATGGAAAATGATAAATGGAAAATGAAAAATGAAAAATAGAAAATGAAAAACTAAAAATGAAAAATGGAAAGTGGAAAATGGAAAATGGAAAATGAAAAATGGAAAATGGAAAATTTAAAATGGAAAATGAAAAATGGAAAATGCAAAATTTAAAATGGAAAATGAAAGTTTAAAATTGAATAATTGAAAATGATAAATGGAAAATGGAAAATGAATAATGAAAAATGAAAAGTGGAAAATGAAAAAACGAAAAACAAAAAATTAAAAATTACTAGCTAATTCAGATAAAAATATTTTCAAATATGCTTTTTTTAATATTAATATCTGGAATTTTTTAGCCAAGAATCAGTTTATTATAATTTTTTTGAATTATCATGAATTATCTCAAAACTTTCTTATAGGGATCAAACTTTGGATGTTATAACGCTGGCTGCGTTATATAATGAATTTCATTTGGGGTTTTCTACTCTAGTAAAAGAAAAATAATGCCATTTTTCAAATAGTAACGAATTCTTTCTATAGAAGAAACGATAATTGCTTTTTATAACAAGTAATTATAACAGAAACTGTCCAACAAGAAAAGCAATTAACTTTAAATTTAATTGGTATTCGAAATTTAAATTTCAGTTACAGACAACAGTTTTAAAGTGGTAGCCGTACCCAATATTGGTTGTAATATTGAGTTGAATATGCAGGTGGAGGGTATCAAAGATTCGGCCCAGCCGAATTTAACACTCTTACTTGTTCAACTTATTGTTTTCTTGATCATTGTCACACAGATATTTAATATTTTTTTGTTGCATATCGCTTACCCATTTAACCTTATGATGAAATTATTTAAAATTTTATCAAAGAAAATTGCAAAAATGTGATATTTTTAATAAAATATAGTTCAAAGAATTTGAGATATTGGTCATCAGTTAGTGTACAAAATTTTTTATATTCGGGAACAATCTTTGAAAATTTTTTCAATTATTGCAAATTTAATATTTTACAAATAAATGGGTCATTTTCGATACAATGGTGTTAGCAATTTTCTATTTTTTTTTCTAATTTATACTTCTTTTTAAACATGTGACTTTGGGGACCATGAAGATGAACTCCGATGGGCCTTAAATTTCATATATAGTAGGAATACATATACATATTTTCATAGATACCGCTTAGAGCCGAAGTGAAATCAAGCAATTTCTATGTTTTATTTCGACTCTAAGCAGGATCTATGCAGACGAAGAAATACTATACGTGTACACATTTAGAAAAAAATCATCAACTATTTTCACAGATTCCTATAGATCACAATTTAAAGCCAAAGTGTTACTGCACTTTAATGAACATATTTATTGATTGAATTTCAATTAAATTTAAATTCGTTACCTCCCACGTTATTAATTATTTATTCACAAATTAGGTCGTCTATCATAATGTTGGTAAGTTTTATGGATTACCGTTTAAACGACGAAATATATACATTTATGGATGTAGAAACTCACCACAAGAATCGGCAACTTGTTGTAAGGCATAACACAACGGTTGATGTTCGGTATCATTCTGCATGTGTTCCGTGCTGCAATAGTATGTCATACGGCATTTTATACATTCAATCGACTCGGAAACTTTACATAAATCGCTTTTGCACAGCTTTATAAAAAAAAACATTCTTAAACGGTTAATACAAAATAACGGTTAATACTTATTTTACCTGAATTTGTTCGAAATCAAATTCGTAAAATAATGAATTATTTCCGTTTTATAATGGGCAGAGCTTTATGTTATGGTATATTTTTCTCATTTCAGTATTTGAATGATTGTCAATTACCGTTATTTTGAAACGTTAAATATTTAAATTTGCTGTACTTACATTGCACAGGGCCACCAAAAAGTATTTCCTCGGTTTATAGATATATTCAATATATTCTTCTTCATCATCACTAGATTCTATGTCTGTAATCGGTCCCTGATCAAAGAGTTTTTTAAAATGTTCCAATAAAGTATTGGGTAGATTTTCGTCTCCTAAATTATATTGTAAAGTATATATGTCGAGAAAAAATGTGTTATTTGATTAAATGTTAATTAAGGGCGTCCAAAAACTCATGCAAGATTTTCATTTGACGCCATTTTTGCTGTAGTGTCGGCAAACAAAACAAAGACAGTTTGACAGCTGACAGTTAAGGGTTAGTAAAAATGGAGCATTACACGATAGAACAACTCGTTTTTTCGTACAAAATATATTCAGAATATTATCTAACTTCGTCAACTGTGAAGACAGTAAGAGAAAAATTCAGCAGGCTGGATCAATTGGTACTGTTAACCACAATAAAGTATTACGTAGTGAAGCAATGACTGTTACTGGTGCCCAATATCGTGACATGATAACGGATTTCATTCCGTACTTTCGGTACTACATGTAATACAGCCCATGAACCGATTCAATTACTGCATGAGATATTTCCTGGTCGTGTATTCTCTCGATTCGGTAATCATAATTGGCCACATAGATCGTGTGATTTGACACCATTGGATTTCTTCTTATGAGGTTATTTGAAGTCAAATGTCAAGCCCACTACCACACGTGCATCAACGAAATTCAACCACATTATGCAAAATGGTCATGGAAAATTTCAATAAAAGAGTGCATATGTATGTGCCAGCAAAATCATGGGCGCCATTAACTCTATATGTTGTCCCATACATAACCCTATTCTGTGTACTTTTTAATTCAATAAAAAATAATGTAAAGAAAAAAAATAGAGTATTTTATATTAAATTAAAATCTTGAGTGAATTTTGGGACACCCTTTAAAAAAAAATCTGTGTTAATTATAACAAAAAATTCGATTGTCTTGCAGGCAAAAATAAAATAATTTGTAATGAAATTTACATTTGATGTATTATATTCTATTCGAAGAATTTTTGATAAAATATTTTAAAATGCTTAAGGAAATTTACCATTGGCCATCATTGCTTCCATTTTCTTTTGTAGGTTTTGTATAAATGCATTTTTTTCGCCAACTGCACTTTCCGCATTTTTTTCTTTCGCTTTTACTGCTTTTGCAGCGTTCGAGTTATTTGAAGATTTTGCTTTTAAACATTTTGATTGATCATTAGTATCAATTTGCTTTTCAGGAACCAATTTAGTCGAATTCATTTTACAGTCTTTTTGCAGTAATTTATCACGCATTAAACGCTGTATAGTTTTGATAGGATCCTCTATATCCTGGCAACCGTGAGAATTTTGAACCGATTTATTTGAATAAATTTTTAAATCTTTTTGTAATAGTTTATTATGCATTAAACGCTGTATAGTTTGGATATGATCCACTTTATCCTGGCTAACATGTGAGACTGTTTGTGCAACTTGCGGTTTCTCTTCCATAAGATCTGGCATATCGTCATCACTTTCATCATTGGTGTCAATCAACTCGATTTTGGCAGCGATTTCAGTTTGCTTTTCGTCTTCGTTACTTTGATTTTCAAATAATTTTAAACGATTTGCTTTATTACGCGGTCGATTGCGTATTCTCGGTTTTTTCTTATTCGGCATTTTTTTATTTAAATTTCAAAGCTTATGCAATTTTTAATTTGTTTTAGGAATCTTTTAAGAACCTGCACTGTTGAACATTAAATACTCAATGTTTTCGTGCAATTGAAATAAACAATTTTCGCTCAACTAAAACTTCTACTGATTTCGCCTAACTGAAAGACAAGAAAAGTACGTGAAATTTGGCTATTGGCCATGTGAACACCAGGCATAAAACATACATTAGCCTGTACAATTAATTTAACTCAACAATGTACATCTTTGTACCAAATCTATTTGTAGACAACAGACTGATGTACGGGGTTCAAGCGAAAGTAAAATAGAAAATAGAAACCTACGGTGAACTTGAATTGCATTCTGAAAAATAATTCTTATTAAATGTAACAGTACGCTAGACTGATACTAATATAGCCTCTACACTTGGAAAAAGAGTCGAAACAAAACAAGAAAACATTACAAACAAGCGGAACGTTATATCGAACTGGGCCTACATTTGTAATAGTTTTTTGCTATAAAGCTTACATTCAAAAAAATTAATACATATGGCATGAATATTCGTGCACTCGGCCAATTGGCATAGAAGTTAATAATATAACTTGGGGCCAACTACCAGAATTATTATAAATAATTTGCCAAATCTGAATACTTACCATATGATGTAAATATGAAGTTTATCGGTCTTAAAGGTTGTAAGTTACCAGTTTGTCTAAAAATTAAATATTTAGCTTAATTTATAAAGCATTTATTAAAAATAATATGTTCCAAAGCGAATTAATTCCTAAAGTCGACAATTTCTACAATTTTTAGTTCTAATCTAGTAGATTTGTCATAAAAAATGACATTTGTCAATGGATTTGATTGGCCGCTAATCTACTTCAAAAGCTATTCTAAAAGGTTAACAGATAATTATTTTAAATTTATTAAAGTTAGTTTAATTTTTTTAAATGAATTCTATAAAAAAATACAAAAAAATCTTGAGTCCGATCACAGGGATCGGTACTTTTTTTAAAGTCAAACAGAAAGCGTAATCTTTTTATCACTTATAGCAATCAACTGCAGCGGCTCTGCTAATATAAAAATATTTAATATTTTAACCGGTTAATTTTTAATTTTTAATTTTTCGTTTTTCATTTTTAATTTTTTCATTTTTAATTTATTATTTTTTTCATTTTTTATTTTTAATTTTTTATTTTTCATATTTCATTTTTTACTCTTCAGTTTTCATTTTTCATTTCTTATTTATCATTTTTCGTTTTTCATTTCAGTCGCTCACAGCTTATTTGATGCAGATAAATTTTATATGTTTAAAAATATATATTTAAAAATTTTGTTCTGAAAATACAAAAACGACATATGTGGTTTAGTTAATAATTATGCGTTTTTATATATACCTAAAAAAAAAAAAAAATATTTGCTTTAAGTTCTCTAGAAACTCAAAATATAAAATAAGGTACAAAATTCAGGTCACAGCTTAAATGATGCAATTTTAAAAAACATTAAATAAAAAAGGATTTACTGCAATTTGAACATTTTTTTCAATTGCTTAATATTTAGGAGGATATCCTTTATTATCTATAACCGCTTGAAGCTTTTTCGGCATAGAGTCCACTAGGTCTTTGCAACACTCCCACTCTTTTTGCAACACCTTTTTTAAGTTAGATTTGTTATGGATATCGTATTTTCGAATATTTGTCTTCAGTATTGACCACAAATTTTCAATCACATTTAAGTCAAGTGATTGTGTTGGAGTTTGAACTATATGCGGGCATTTCCATATCAACCAAGTCTGTACTAATTTTGATTTGTGCTTAGGGTCATTATCGTGGTAGAAGCGAAAGGCTTCCTCAATTTGCAATTTCGTCCCTCTTTGAATTAGATTTTCTTGGAGAAGTTTCAAATACATGTTTTTATCCATATTCCCTACGATAAATGCCAAGTTACCTACTCCATTTGAAGACATGCATCCCCAAACCATAGCATTTCCACCACCGTGTTTAATAGTGGCACGTAAATTGTGAGGTTTCAGCTCAGTATTAACTTTGCGCCAAATGAAGGGTCTTCCATCTGGTCCAAATATATTGACTTTCACTTCATCAACAAAAATGACAGTTTTTCAAAATGCTGGACTCTTATTTAAATGGTCACGCGCAAACTGCAGCCATTTTACTCTATTGTTTTCATTTATAAATGGTTTGTTTCGAGGAATTCGGCCACTAAAATCAGCGTCCTTCAATATTTTGTGAATTGTTTCAGGATGACATGTCTTTCCCAAATATTTTTCGGCCATAAGTCAGCTTCGGAGCTCTTGTTGCTGGATATTTACGACTTTGTTGCACTAACCACTTTCAATAAAAATTTTATTTGGAGCTTGTCTACCCTTGTTTTCAACACGATTCTCACCTATGTAAATACCGTTTTATATGCTGAACTGTTGAAGAGCTTAAATTAACCATTTCAGCAATTTTCCGTGGAGTGTGCCCATTCTTATAGCGCCTTAATACTAAGACAAGCATTTCAATGGATGTACGCGGTGCCATGGTTGAAAAAATTCACTTTTTTTATTTTTTTAATGCGTATCAGTTAAAAACACAATAGCGAATGATTGCAGATAATAATTTTAAAATTTTAAGCTGAAGACAACAACAAGGATAACGGTTAAATTAACTGCATCATTTAAGCGGTGACATGAGTTTTGTACCTTATTTTGCATTTTTTAGTTTCTTGAGAACACAAAGCACATTTTTGTTTTTGTTTTTTTGTTAAATAAAATTACAACACTATAATATACTAAACCACATTCTTTGTTTTTGTATTTTTAGAATAAAATTTTTAAATATATAACGGTTTTTGAAAAAAACTTATCTGCATCAAATAAGCTGTGAGCGACTATATTTTTCATTTTTATTTTTCATTTTTAATTTTTTATTTTTCATTTTTTATTTTTCATATTTCGTTTTTCGTTTTTAATTTTTTATTTTAAATTTTTCATTTTTAATTTTTAATTTTTATTTTTAATTTTTTTTTTTTCATTTTTATTTTTCATTTTTCGTTTTTCATTTTCAAACAGGTTATTACATATCATAATTTTTCACCAATGCAATCACACTGATTTTGTCGTACGGCTCACGTATTACGCTGTTTTTGTGATTGTATTGTGAAATAGAAATTTACCTCCCTGCGCGTATAGATGTTTACAAATCAAAAAGTAAACCAGTATAATAGTGAAAATGTACTATTGGTTTCGATAACGACATAGTCAAAGCCGTATGTTATTTTTTAATGAATTTTTGAAAATAAGGAGTTACTACTACTGCTACTACTAATATTAGTTCATCAAGAAGGGAAACAAAGGTTTCCACAACGAATTATAATATATGTAACCATAACAATATTGTTTTGTTAACCTGGGAGTGTTGGTGAGTGTAAAAAAAAAAAATTATTATCCCAGTTGAATGAAAATCAATTTCATCGAAATGAGTGGCAGCAGCAAAACTGGTTTAGTGCCAACTCCTAAAAAAGCCCATAGGTTCATATTAAAGGTATAATTTCTGTTATATATCAGGTAAAACGTAAATGTAAACCATTTATTTTTATTTTTTTTATTAAAGAAAACGTCTACTGATGCGGGTTTGCCGAAAAAATATGAAGCCCTTCCCATGGCATTATCTTTGAGACCTTTTGGTGGTTTAATAAATCCTTTCGCCAAAGGATGTTCAGTATTATGCAATCATCCGGCACCTGCCGAAATTAAACAAATAATCCATCAATGTAAAAATTCTTTGGTAAGTACAATTTATAAATAATGCCTTGTCTTCGGAGTTTTTAAAAAAGAAATTAATATTTTTATTAGTCCGTTGAAGGTAAACATATACAAAACATACATGAAACTCGTACGGAAAGAGAATTCTCGACCATCGAAGCTGCTGATAATATACCCGAAGATCTATTTCGACGTTATACCGACACGGATTCACGGCCCCTAACACCTACACCCACTGTCACCAGTATACATACTCGCACTAGTGCTGGTTCATTTCTAAATAATAGACGTTGTATTACACCGGAATTGGGAAAAAATGATATGATCAAACGTAAAAAACTCATATTGGATTTAAGAAGATCTCATTCTCAGGAAACGTTATATTGGAAACCTTCTTCGGATTTATCGAGTAGTGTAGGTGACTGCGATCTAAAAGCCCGAAGTGCTGGGGCTATCGAAGAAAAGAAAGCGAGAAAACAAAAATCCGAAGAACAGCAAAGGCCTAAATCATCGATGGCTACTGCAATTATACCAGAGGAAGTTGACGGTTCGGAAGATGCCAAAAAAGTCGTGCACACCTGTATAAATGAACAAGATTTTACTGATGAAGACATCAGAAGAGGAAAAAGAAGAAAGAAAGTTAAAGCGGTAGCAAGTATGAAAATTTATATTTTTGTATGTTTTCAGTTTCGAGTATGCTCTTATTTTTTAGATTTTTTTTATCAGATTTTGTGAGCACATTTCAAAATTCAATACATACTCATAAGATAATTTTGTTAAAAAATTTTTTTTTTTAATATTTACTTCAATAGCGTAGTGTCTGCTATTTGTTATAATTTAAAATATGAAAACAATTTTCATAACAGAAAATATACTACATTTTGTCAATGTGAAATATTGTGAATCAAATCCAATACTGTCCTCAAATATTCTAATAGTATAAAACCTCTTTAATAAATACTACAATCGGTAATAACAGTCAACAAAAACAACGTGAAAATTTCAGAAATTTCGAACAATACCTAAAAAATGGAACTTCAAACATGTATTTCCCAAAACGAATTTTTCGAAACTGTGTAATTTATTTTTATTTTTACTCCCTTTATATAAACTCGTAGTGTCTGCTTGTCGACAAAACTTTGTATCTATTTTTAACCCTTTTCCCGTGATTCAATCGAGCTGAAACTCGTGGCAAAAATGATCTAACAATTTTTTTTTTTCCAAAAAAAAAAAAATTTGATTTTTGACATTGATATTTTCAGTCAATCAATTATTGAATTGCATGATGGTAAATTAATTTACAAATAAAGGGAGTATAATAAAAACTTGGTTTTTATGGGTTGGTTATTTACTCCTTTTACATCTAATGTTATTGTGAATATCGTACCGAAAGAAAGGGAGTATAATAAAAACTTGGTTTTAATGGGTTAGTTTTTTTAGCACATTTTTTTCTTTGTCTAACCGAAACATTAATGGTTTGCTTTGTAAAACTGTTTGCAATTTGAATTCTAGTTTCTTAAAGTTTATGCGTGTGTTGATTTTATGTAAGTATAATTACATTATTTTCTAGCTACTGCCACCACTTTTCACCTAAGTGAAGATCCTGAAACGCAAGTCGCTACCTTAGGCCCGGATTCATTAAATCCTAGTACCCGACCCAGTCTAATACCCAATGTTGTTAGTTTACTACCCAGCCAAGGTAAACAAGAGAATGATCAAGTTTTATTAAAAGGCAGTTTTTTAACGGACGAAGCTTTCCACGCATTAAAAACCAAACTTGATGTAGATCTAATAGAAAATACTTTTAATAGATATGTATGTATAAAATAATATATCAGTGAAAAAGAAAATCATATTTACAAATATTTATACAATTACATATACACATACATTTTATTTCAGCTAAATAGAGCCTACAAAGAAGCTTTTAAATATTTACCTGTCAAACCCAAAGACAATAATGATGTTTTAAAGGAATTGGAGAAACTCAGTCAAATATGTGAAAAAATGCCAAGAAAGTTTTCCAAGTCAGCTACAAGATTTAACGTACCAATGAATTTGAAATCAATAGAAGGTAAAACAAAATTAACATTTTATGATAATTTTATGATAATTTAATTTAATCCAGATATGACCGTTTTCGACTATTTAAGTAAATATGTCTGGGTATCACGACAAAGGAAACAAATATATAAAAGAATTTTTCTCAAATATCTTCAACACTTGATCGACCAGGAATCGGAACACCAAAAACCAACATCATCCGAATTAGTTTTTCCTTTACCCGCATATAAAGAACGTTATATGAATATAGCTTCTTTATTTCATGCACTTGAAGATGTTTTAGAATTTTATGGTACGGAAAACAATATAAACAAAGTGCTACATCTTTTAAACTATGATGAAATTAAGAATCAAGGAACAAATATAAATTTTCGCAGTTGGTGTGGCATAGTAGCATTTGCAGAACGCTTGGCATTAGATGATCCTACATGTACGGATTCATGTGATGAGGTAGAAAAAAGTTATAGTTTACTGTCTTGGATTTTTTTTTTTCATAAAATAATTTTTCGTTTAGTTGGAGAAGGCCGATTTCAATAGCATGGAATTGCGTTTAAATTCAGTAAAAGTTCCCGAAAACCTCAAGCAAGTTTTTCAGATTATAAGAAATACCCACAATTTAAAATATTGAATTATTAATTATTAGTTTTATAACTAGCAGATTCCAGCCCTCGAAATTCGAGTGCAAATTCTTGGACATTTTATTTTTTCATACCCTAAAGGTATGCTAATCAATTATAACCAATTCACAAATCAAAAAAAAAAAAAAAAAAACTAATTTTTATTACAAACACATTAACAAATTTAATAAACACACACATAGCATTGTATAATTTTATGTATGTGTTAGTAGCAACTTTAAATGCAATTTACTCAAAATAACGGAAGAAATTTAAAATTCTGTAAATCTGCAAAACGTCTAAGAAGAAATACCTTCCAAATATATACGTTTGGTCAAAATCGGGATAACACGGTAGAACAAAACATCATTCACAAGAAATCACCTAGCCTATTAATATTATAGATTCTGAATAAAAATTTTTGGTTTGCTGCTGGGGTATATGTATAATCCTAAGATTTTAATTTGCACGATTTACCATCGGAATTATAATTGTTTAGCGGTATTAACTCAGATAACGACGGATTTTTTTATTTTTTTTTTAACTTAAATTTTAATTTCGAAACTTAAATCTTCATGGCTTTCTAAACATTTTATGTCATATAACTTTTTTCTCTTAAACTCGCAGTTTCCCCGGAATCGGGTGTGCTTTTAAAAGGACGGTAGCTAGATTAGGGTATATTAACTTTGTGCTGATGTTTGTAACTACCAAAAATATTTGACTTAAACCCATCTTTTATTATGCCAATTCTGAGTCAGAATCACTTTCTGAGTCGAGTGTGTCCAAATATGAAATACTCGTATATTGTGATGACATTTGGTATCTAAACTTCTAACGGCAATAGGACGACCGCTATTGAAATTAGTGAAAAATCGGTGCATGGTCACGTGCATAACGGTTGCTTTGTAACTATCGCGCCCATCGATAGTTTTAAAATGACTATCGATAGTTTTTGATATTTTTGTATGGCAACGCTGTAGAGCAAAAGGTAGAATAATAGCATGTTCAGACGGCAATATGAACCACTTGATTCGCTCTCTGAATCACTATTGCGAACCTTGGTGTTCAGACGAGTGTTCTTGTTTCATTTTGACGTTTATATTTTTTGTGAAAATATTTGAAGACATCCTTCTACACTTTACGTTTCACTATTTAATTTTTTCCATTTTTATTTGAATATATATATGTAAATATATACTTTTTATTTGTTAAATGTTTCTATTTATTTTATTGCACAAATTAATTTTTTGTTTTTTCATTGTTTATATATTTTTGATAGCTAGTTCAGATAAACTAGCTATAATTTCTCATTAAAGTTGGAGATGACACTCAATGTTTCTAGGTTCACAACTAGTTCATTTTGAACCAAGTAGATTCGCTCTCAAAATTTTGTATGGCGAATCATGTAGATTCAATCATGATTCGGGCGCGAACCGTGAATGAGAGAGCGAACCGCGAATCTTGCTGTCCGTGTGAACATAGCATAACGACGTTGAGGGCAACTATGTTGCGCCAATTTTATGTTGAATGGTAACAAAGACGCGACGCTTTAAAATCAAGAGAAAATTTTCACTTTTTTATATTATAAAATGGATAGGTTTTTAACCAAAAAAAGCAAGAAATGGTAAGTACATTTACAAAACTTTAGATATTTATAATTGCAAATTGTAAGTTTTACATCTTTTAGAGACAGATGTAGAAGCTGCATGTGGTAGAGCTGATCCGGAGAAATGTGTTTTGGTTGTAAACGCCAAGCCTGGTATTAATAAACGCAAAAAAGGTTTTTCTAAGGTAATGAAAAAATTTATTTGTATTTATTTGTAAAATAATTATTTTATAAGTAGGTATTTCACAAAGTCGCAAGACAAAAAGCTTGCTAAATGCAACAAATGTGGCAAGGAATATAAAACTAGTGGCAATACCTGTAATTTACTGGACCATTTATCCAGATTCCACCTAAATTGTGATAATGACGACGCTTCAAATCAACAAAATAATAAAATATTTCGCCCAGCCTTTTCACTTGTTTAAACTATCAATTGTTATCGATGGTTCACTAAAAACTATCGCATACTATCGATGGTGCCGACTATCGATAGTTTCAGACCTACAATTTAAAGGACAGTTGCTTTATCTGGGTTAAAAATAATTGTAGAACAAAAAATTTTCCCAATAAATTTATCTACCAACTATTTACAGAGTTGATTTGTAAATATATTTGGAAGTCTGGCAACATTGGTAAATAATGTTTATTTATGGATTGGTTATTAAAACTGTTTTCATTCCGTGGTTGTTCTAACTTGTTAATTAAATTACCTTAAATTCTTTTTTTTCACAAATTTACTTGCTAATAAAAACACAAAAATAATAATGGCTACCTTGGAGGACAAGTTAATGGGAGAGAAATTGGAATACTATTGTAGTAGTGATGAAGGGGAGGCTGATGACGATGAGGGCAACAAAGGGCCTTCTAGCAGACAAGGACCTCAAGGTTTTGTAGATCCTGATGTGTGTCCACCTCCTCCGTCTGCCGGATATCGCAATCAGAGTTCCACTAATACGGGACCCAAAGGTGTAGTCGAAGATTGGCAAAGATTCAAAAAGCTTCAAGCTGAAAGACGTGAAGAAAGTGAGAGACAACGCATAGAATTGGCCAAGAAGTTGACAATGACTACAGCAACCGCTCGAGAAGAAGAAGAACGTAAAAAGCAAGAGGAATTGGATGAGGAATTGGCTGAATTAATGTCTGAAGATTTTCTGCAGCAATTTCAAAAACAAAGAATGGCTGAAATGTTGCGTCAATGCGGTCATAGTCAACAATTCGGCAAGGTATTTAATTTGACATCTCACGATGAGTTTCTGGCATGTGTGGACAATGAGAACAAACACACTACCATAATAATACACATCTATGATCGAAGTGTCTTGGCATGCTCTACACTGAACAAATGCTTGGAGACGATAGCATCCGAATATCTCACAGTAAAATTTGCAAAAATTTGTAGTTCAGTGGCCGGCATGAGTAGAGATTTTCGGACTAAAGGTCTACCTGCCTTGTTGGTCTACAAAGCCCAGTCTGTTATAGGCAACTTTGTACGAGTAACGGACGATTTATCAGATGATTTCTATGCTTCGGACGTGGAAAGTTTTCTTATTGAAAATGGTATATTGGTAGATAAAAATCTATGCAATTGAAAAATTTACGAACGAAAAATAAAGCAAATTTACTTAAATCGAAAAATATAAGTACTGTAGGTACCCGGCCAGCCAAACTGTTGACACAAAAATGTGGATGGTCATTTATTTTTGACAATTTTTGTTGAAAAAATGTCGGCAGAGTTGACACGTTTTGTCAACATTTTTATATACATTTTGTCGACGATTTTGTCAACATTTTGACAACAAATTTTTCAGTAAATTTATGAAAAAATTATCCAAATCTAAATTAAAACAATTTTTTTAAAGGCAATTCCTTTTATTATTGAAAAAAATTAATATAACTATAGACTTAACGATTTATATACATATTAAAATAAATATTACAGTCTTCTTGACTAAAAAAAAAACATTATACATTAAAAAAAATATTACAGACTTCTTGACTAAAAAAAAATAATCTTATTCTAGAATAACGATTTATACATTAAAAAAAAATAAAAACAGTTATTCATTTAAAAAAAAAAAAACAATTTTATTCTAGAATAGCTAGTTATATACATATTTAAAAAAATAAAAACTGTCTTATTCACTTAAAAAAATGTTTCTTATGATATGTGACAAATTGTCAACAAAAATTGTCAGCAAAATGAATCACATATTTTTGTCAAAATATTGTGATGCTTTTGTCACCCCGCATTGCAATATGTCGTTTAGGACAGCAATCGCAATTTTTCAAAATGTATACACCTTTTTGATGACAATATGTTGACAAAAAGTTGTCATCACATTTTCTGGTTGGCCGGGTACTTATTAGGTATACATACATCAATATTTGTGATTAGACCATATATTCTAATTACTTTTTAGATTGTGTTCACCACTAATTGATGTCGCTTTTTCGTAGCTCTCACACGAATCCTTGTTTCACCCATTATCTGTCACTTAAAAGCGTTTGATTCTGTTAGCCCCATTAAAAATATTTTATTCCGTTTTCTTTTCTGACAAAAAAATGTCGCCCTTTTTTTGAATAGCGTATTTTTTTATATATTCTGAATTATGAGCAACCTTATCTTATACATCAATCGAAAGGCCTCAAAGTCGAGCCCTCGTAAATCAGAAACAATTCCAGCCATTGACTTCTTTCAGGTCATAGTGTGAGAATATTTCCCCATTGTTCCCCTTTTTTGAATATTTTCACCCTATGACTTCCAAGAGGATAATAATAATTTTTTTTTTCGCATTTACGAACACAGCACTTTCAGACCTTTCGATTGATACATAATATAAAGTTGCTCTTAATTCAGAATATATAAAATATTACACTTTTCTAAAAAAGGACAGAAAAAGGGCGACATTTTTTGTCAGAAAAGAAAACGGCATTAGTTTCACAATGTTCCATTTTCTTAGAACATGGTGTTCAAAAATTTAATAAATGCCTCAATGTGCGTACCGAAGTATGGCAAACTTTCAAATATATTATATGATTTATTACTCGTTTAAATATTTACATGCTTAGTACATTTTACACATACCCGTAACTAAAAACGTATTGATTAAAAAAGTATATATATAAATTACTAATTAATTGTTTATGTTATTGCAATTTTTTACACAAAAAAAAGTTGTTTAGTTTACTAGAAAAATGTTTTTAGGTATGTTGATAGGTGATAATTTCACCTATTTGAATTTTTTCTACTTTAAGAAATTGGTGACCCACACTTTGAGGTTTTTGTTCCCAAAAATAACTAGACTATTCAAAATAATTTTTTGTAACATTTGAAGTTTATTGATTTGGTAAACTATTGGAAAAATTTAAGCTAAAATAGATACACTACAATCTATAATCCAAACAAAAGAGGATCTATATTATATTTTACCAAAACTAGCTTTCCACAATCTTTCAGTAGTCTGTTATTTGGTACCAGTTTATCTTTTTGTTGTTTGTTAGAGGCAATAGGAAACACAATGGAGTGTCCATCTCCTCCAGCTTTTCGGTGAAATCAGCTATTTATATTCGATTTTAACTTCTGCAACAGTATAGGACCGCAAGTAAATATTCTTTTTTGCTAGTTACGATTTCATTGTTGTCAATATTTTCCGCATTAACCATCAAGGCCGATCGTTGCTGGAGGCACCACTTGTGTTATTTCTATTTCATTAGGCTCTTCTAAAATTTCCATAGCTTCGACCATAGTGTTGTATGAAGTTGCTGAGTGGATATCAATTTTATCAATCAATATTTCAATTAAATCTTCTAAATCACATATGAGTGAAGTATCTTGATTGATAAATCAATTTTTACAATTAGTTGGAAGTAATGTTCGTTCTGATCGCCATATAAATTGTTTTCCAAAGTGAACTTTATTTTAAGACTAGTATTCTCAAAACCTTCACCAACCTCTTCATTTTAAAGAAAGTATTGCACATTCACTTTTAATGCCGTGTTCGTGTTACCACGAAATTGATTAAAAATATTCCGGGCTATTGTTTTACGTTATAAAATCCAAAACATGCAACTTAATGTTGTTATATTTATGTTTGCAGAATAAAACTAATTTTAGTCTCAATCATGAAAATGTAAGTTCGAAACCCTATGACCAATAAGAGATGGGCAGAAAAAATTATAAAAATTAGGCAAAAATTTACAGAATTAAGAATTTGCAATAAAATTTCTCACAAACATCGTCAAAACCTCAGATTTCAACACTTTCATAGTTTCATATATTTTTTTTTCAAACATTTATTATCTTCCTTGTTTTTATACTAAATTATTTAAATATTATTTACTAATATAATATTCCAGTTTAATTTAAATTTAATTACATTATATAAATATACATTTATGTTATATAATTGTCTCTAAGTACTCGTATAATATGATGAATAATAAGAAAAAATTATTATGAATTATTATATCAAACCATTTTAAATTGTTTTAATAAAATAACAACCTTTCAAAATATAAAATTTTTAATTGCTTAAAGGATACAAAGAAATATTTGCAGCTTAATTAATTAAAATGTTTTTTTTTTTTTAATTACAAAATATTTTATTTAAAACTATTTTGGTGTTTATTTTGATTACTTAAAATTTAATTTATAAAAATCGGAAATATTTATAATGTTCGACAATCTCGTAAGAAATAAAAACCACAAGTAACAACATTTAAAAACAATATTTAAATGTTGCTAAACATTTTTTATCTAATTTTTTATGTTTTTTTTACATTAACAACATGTTTTATCGTTTTTTGATTCATATAAACTTTTTACTACATACAAACTAGGTAAACATGAGTAGTTATTATTATTTGTTTACTTAATAAATTATAATTATTTATTTACTTTTTAATATCAAGATATATTTTTATAAAAATTATGTAATTGAAATAAATGCTCTTTACTTGGAATAGATTCTTTGTCGAATTTTGTTGCTCTTCTTCTGGTATGTTTATTAAATATTGGAATATTATTATCAAACCACTGAATTGATATTAATCATCAAAGGAATGATATAAATAATATATTTAAACAAAATTAACTTGGTTTCAGTATAAATATATAAAATAAATCATTTTTAACGAATATATTAATAAATAAAATACAGTGGCACGAAAGTAAAAACGAAGAAGTCGTTCGGAAGAAAAACGAAATTATTTGTTAAACTATTTTCAGCGCGATCGTGACCTTTATACTAAACAGATTATATACAGGCATGTGATGAAATCCGAAATTAATACCAAAACAAAACAAAATCGAAAATAGGTGTGATGTAAATCAATTTTTCGATTTGCTTTCGTTTTTATTTCAAGAATAAATATATTAATTTTCCATTTTGTTCTATGGAAATATGGATAAATAAAGATGTGATGGAAAACGAAATTGTTTTTTTTATCGTTTTTAAATCAAGAAAGTCTTTCCTTTTCGGTTTGAAACAGATGTTTTTTTTCTCAACTTTTCAACGCTTTAATAAAAAGTATAACTTAAAAAATGTATGTATGTACATACATACATAAGTACAATAAATTTACGTACTATAATGTCTTACTTAATATAACTCTTCAGAGGAAAACAGGTAAATCCACGACAGAAAAAAGGAAATTTAACGCCATCATCACAAGGTTGAAAAATTGCTTCACCAAAAAATTTTGCTCCAAAAGGAGTATTGACATTTCTTTTGTGACATTTTCGCCACTTTTCGTTATTAGAAATTCCATTTTAATAAATTTTTTCAAACAAAAACACAAAATTAATAAGCCAATATTAAAATTTTTTGGTGAAATAAAATAACACAGCGTTGTATTTAATAATAAAATAACACAGTGACACTTTATTGAAAGAAACATGATGAAGTGGAACAAAAATAAAAATTGAAACCGCTTGATTTTTATCACACCTATTATTATATCGTTCTTTTTAGAATTTCGTTTTCGATTTAAAATCAATCGATTTCCATCACATGCCTGATAATTTAGTTTTATTTCAATAACCTAGCCTAAAGGTTACACATAATATTTTAATTAGGGTGATGTCTTCAAGGGCCGTCGAACTGAAGCCACTACGAATAGAACATTGCGGTATAAATGCAAGGTTTTGAAAAAAAAAAATGTTGCAACAAAAATTGTTCGGCCGGAAATAAGTTTCGTAACAGTCATTTATAACATTCTATTGAAGTTATGTATTTAAATTATACACAAATTATTAAAAGGGTTAAATAAATATTTATTGCTATATAAATCACGATATTATATGGGAAAGAATGATAGCGAGTTTGCAAACTTCAATCCATATGAACATTTCGTTAGTTTAATTTCAATATCATATTAATATATTAAAATAAGTTGCCCTATGTTCGTCATTTTATAACTCGAGTACCACTCTATCGATTTACAATACATGCGTTGGAAATGTATACTTTCACTGATAGTTTAAAAAACATCGAAAAATATCTACGCATATGCGTTTTACGCACACTTTTATGGTGGTGTGTTTTTTCCATATAGTATATGTGTAAATTTTTTTTCTTTTTTGTTGTTCTCACTTTATAATTTTTTTGCACTTCTTTTTCAGGAAGATTTAATTTTTAATACAAAGACGTAAACGTATATTATTGTATTGTCGAGCAACGCGGGCAGGGTTACTCTAGTATTAATGAAATAGCTGCCTTGTGTTTATAATAGTTTTTTTTTCCAGTTTCTTGAATATTTTGACAAAGTTTTTAATATAAATTTTTAAATCCTTTTTCCAACCTTTTAGTACGTACTTAAGTTGACTTTTTTAAATAAATATTTTCATAAACCTAAAAATCAGACTTATTTTTTTAAATTAAATAAGATTTAATTATTTAATACAAATTAAACTTAATTATGAACTTATACTCTAGGAGGCTTAAAAGTAATAGAAGAATTCATAGAACAACATTCGTTGCTAGTTGATGACAAACCTTCAGAATTAGAGTTGCTCAAAAAACCGCTTCCAGTAGATTTGGGTCTCATGGTGGACGATGAAGAACTGCTATTATTAGTGTTGGTGCCTTTCTGTTTTTCCTTATGACGTCTTAAAGAGGATCGCAGAGGATACTGACGTGGTATATTGGCACCTAACAGTACACGTCTAGTTGAAGGTCTTCTAACAGCATTCTGTACAGATTCGGCACTGTTACTTAGACGGATGTTGCCAACTTTAATAGTTGTTTGCCGGACAACGTTTTTAAATTGATAAACATATGTATATTATCGTCGCACGTTTGATTGTCGTTGTTTATTTTATTTTTTGGTGAGAGTGCAATTTATATACAAGTTTGTTTATTTATTTTTTCATTTTGCGATTTCGGTAGTACATATAAATACACAACAAAAGTTAACCAAATTGGTAGTAGAAGAATACAAAAAGAAAAAAGAAAGGTCATAAAGAAATACTTGAAATGTAAAATAACATAATGTTTATTCATTAAAAGTGTAAAAAAAAGTGTTTACGTGATAAAAAAAAAAATCAATCCTAATGTTGTGGGTAAAGGGTCAAATGCGTCCGTAATTGTATGATGAGATTTTGACGATTTGTGGGGTGTGGGGAGTTAGAAACACACAACTACAGAATTCAAATAAAACACAAAATTTACATCAAAGCAAGGAAAAAATAACAAAAACACGGGATAATAACACAAAATTTTAAAATAATGGTACACATTCATTTATTAAAACAAAAAATTAACTTTATTTTTAAGTTATATTTAATAAATTAATATTAGTTTAGTAATTTAATACAAACGAAATAAATAAATTTTATAATTGTTATAACAAGAAATATTGTCCTTAGCATTTATGTATCTGAAAAATAAGTAATATATTTTAACAAAAAAAATATAATTTTAATTTAGTTTTATATGGCCATTTTAATCATCCGAAACATTCAATGGTTAATTAAATATTCCAGAGTAGTACTTTTATAAGAAAGCAAATTTGTTATTCAAGCGGAACTGGTTTTTGAACAACACCGACGATTCAGAAAATACAAGCAACACCATTTTTCAATATTATACATATATTATGAAATTTTAAGCAAAAATAAAAAATTAAGAATTATAATTAAATGGGTTAAATACGGATACAATTTATATTTAGGATTAAAAAAAAAACCTATTATTTTACTAAGGATGAAAATTAAAGTTTTTGAAATTGTTCGTTTAATTCTTCCTCATCTTTCTTCGCATAGGAAAATATTCATTATTTTTGTTAAAATACAGTACATACCACAATTAAAATTAATAATATAAATTAATTACAAAAAACAACATAAAATATATGTTTGTGTATGTATGTGTGTGTGTGTGTGTGTGTGAACCTATAACGGTGTCAATATTTTCTAATTTTTGTTTTATAAATTATAACGAAACAAAAAGATATTTGCTTAAAAAAGAAAATCTAAAACATTAAATATTATACTAACAAAATTGCTATTACCACCACCGGCACCACTACTTCTTGAAGCCGTAGAATGAGTCTCTAGATTTGAATCTGTATTTATAGAACTATGCCGAGTATTAGCATTAAAGCGACCTACAACACCTCCACCAGCAGATGTCATGGGAGCTTGTAAACTGGCATTAAATGATTGATACAACGAGGATGATGTTGAGTGCAAACGTTGACGTCTTAGAGCCTGTTGGCGTAAGCGTCTACGTTGTAACATGGGTGTCGAATGTCGATAATGAGAAGTTATAATATAATCAACTTCTTCAGTGTCATTTTGAATGCATTCATCATTAGCATTGGTTGGAGTAGTAGTGTTAGTTTTGGTAGTGGTAATTATGTTAGCATTTGTGGAGTTCAATGAGGAAACATCATCGGAATTACAATGATAAAGCTCCTCTCGGTGCTGTTGTCGAGGGCTATGATATGATAATTTTGTCGAAACAATTGAAGAAGCATCGGCTTCGGCATTTCCGAATTTTGGACTCTTCAATAAGGAATCAGTAGAATAATAGTGTGATATGTTATGACTTTGATGTTGTGGTGCTATAGCATGCATATGATAAAATGACGATGATAATGGTTGTGTCTGTTGCTGCAGTTGTGGTAATGTCGTTTCATTGCAAGTTGTTTGTTGATTACTCATACTGTAACTACTATAGTTTTCTTTATTATGTTTATGTTTGTTGTTCATGTTGTTGTTGTTGTTGTAGTTATAAGTAAAATCATTATTATCAGTCGTTTTTGTTGTTGTTGTTGTTATTAATATATCTTTATCATCAAAATCATATCTACCATAGTTCGTTTCCAAAAATAGTGCTTGTCCTTGTTGTGGTTGGCGAGGATTTAGTTGTTGATGTTGCTGGTGTGTTGCTAATACTTGCTGTGGCATGGAATGTAAGTTTGTTGTCGTCGTCTGTTGACCTGTAACACTGCTGGCCCCTACATAAGAGGAGGAACTTTCTTCGGTATCCATGAGTTCGGTTAATAAATGAAAGCTTTGCCTTTGCGTAGGTGGTTGATGTTGCTGACGCAGGTATTGTTGTTGCTGTCGTTGTTGCTTATAGTAAAGATACAACGAAGTGTTTACAGCCTCGTTAACATGTTGCGCTGAAACCATTGTACTGTCATTTGCCGACTGATGCATACGCCTCATATCTCTGGTACTACCACCGCCAAGATAATTTCCTGTTGTCTGTAAATTTACTGCCGATAGACAACAATTACTGCAGGTATTTGGTGGTACACACAATAGATCACCATCTTTCGGACCCAGAAACCATTCGGAGCGTGTACGCATGCGAGCCGTCTGACGTTCATGCACCTGTTTTTGTGATTAGCATCGATTATATTGTTGTTGGTGGGTTGTTATTTTTATATTATTTTTTTTTTTCAAAATTGTGTGTTACATTACGAGTAGATGTGTAGAGTGATGTCATTATGTAGATAAATGATTGTTTGGAGAGGAGAAAATACAAATTTTTTAAGTTGCCAAAAATTGAGCGTCCATCACGTTCATTTAATACAAATCCATTATCATAGCATGATGTATATTTAAATTGTAGTTTTTTGTTTGTTTTATTGAGAAAAACATTTAAAAATGGAATTTTTTACCAAAAAAAAAAACAAAAAATAAAAAAGAAACGTAAATAACTTAGTAAAAGGATTTGTACATTAATTAGTTTGTTACATATTTATGGGAAATTAAAGGAAATACATACATTAAACCAATCAACTAAAAAGGAAAGCAACACAAGAAAATACAGTTAGAGCAGCAAAGGATGTTGCACATATTATAGCGTTTACATAAAACAAAATCTACTATAAATAAATAATATTATAATTTTTTGAACAAGCGTGATGACATCTGTGTATAAATTGAACGCAGAGAAAACTGTACTGACAAAAATCCATAGACTGTCTGCTTGAATTAAAAAAAAATACCCTTTAACATTTCCAATCTCTTCACTTAGTAATATTTTCGCCACTTTGATTTTAAAAATAAAGAATTGAAATCAAAATACTTTCGGTCTGTTATATATAGTCAAATTTTTAATATAAAACACAGTCTCTTTTATAATTGAAACACACTGCATTTCAAAAGTACATTTTCGCATTTTTCTTCTCTATGTAATATTTGATTTCTTCAAAGATAGTATCGAAGATCTTTTTTAGTTTTTTGAAACCAGGTCAAATCTGAGCAGTACAAAGTTTTGTTAAAGTAACCTGAGGTACCGTATCAAGAATTATAGATACATTTATTTTGAAATATATATTTAAATGGAATCTTCGTTTATGATTTTTGTACGTAAAAATATAAGGAGCATTCCATGAAAAGTGTAACTTTCAACGATTAAACAAACATTAATTTTTTAGATGCGTACATAGCATAAACCTACATTTTTTCCGCAAGAAATTATTGGAATTTTCAAAAAATAGTGAAGGGAAAAGTTTTAAAACGTCATTATTGACATCTTATTACCATGGTTTATTGAATTGAATTCATTTGACACTGATGAAATGAAAAACTGTAAATGCAGTTTTACTCCATTAGGACTCTAGTTTCAGAAGAATTTTATCTGGTTCGAGAGTAACGAACCGGCGATTTGTATGTACTTAACCACATGAAAAAACAAATATATTTTTCATTATATCTATGCTATTGAGAAACTTTTTTTCAATCTGTAATAGTTTTGCTGCAATTAGAATGCAACGATAACAATTCAGAATGCTGTTGACTCCACCCGTCTGACACGTGACGGCCTTCATTTACTAAGATAGATATAAGCACATACATATAATTGAATTTGTCCGTACGGTGACCGTGGAATGCTCCATAACTTTTATATGTAATTAAAACATCTTATATGTGGATTTACATAGTTATACTGGTGCAAATAGACAACTAATTGGTATTAAAACAAGCAAGATTTAAGTTAAATTAAAGGAAAAGCTGCAGCAGATGACAAATACAAATGAGCATGCCACCAAAATGAAAATGATAAATTGAAAGAGATGTAATGAATATATGAGTAAAACAATAAATTAAATAAAAATAGATGATAACAAAAGACGCAAAAACGAATGACGAAAGCATAGTAACGAAATCGTTAACATACAATTATAAAGACATCATAATACAATGAAGTCTAAATTGTTATTTGAAAAATGCCAATTTATTGTTATCCAATTTGTGGGGGATAAAACGAAAATTTTAAATATATATGACAATAATTGAAATGAGCCATACAAATTATATAAAAAAATAAATTAAACATTAAAACTTAAAACATTAACTTTTGCCAAAACAATAGAAGGAAAAAATTAAGCAAAACAAATCAATTAAATAAAAAAACCTTATTTGTCATTAATTTAAACTAAAAAAAAATATATATTTTATTAATAATAAAATTATTACATATAAAATTAAAAAAATAAAGTTAGTAATCAACAGGCCTCTGAGACCTTCAGGAATATACATACATGTCTTTTGTAAAGCATATATAATTATTTTTTAAATTCATTGCTACATATTGTTAACAGATTCTAGCCAGTAATATAAGTGGTTAAACGCTTTTACTACAATAATTCAAATTTTTGTTTTTGTGCAGTACAAAAAACAGCAATAACTTTATAAATGTCATCAATAATTCAAAATGTGACATTATTGTTTTCTCATTTTCAAAAAAACATAAAAACTACTTGGAATAAAACATAAAGACCTTTTTTTGAGATTCTACATTAAAAATGATGTTAGGAATATTTTGAAGCACACTCCAGAACAGAGTTCTTCAATTGCTTTACTTTGTTATTTATTAAATAATTAACAGAAATACATAAACATAAAAAATACATGTGGCACTCTTTGGAAAATAAGAAAAAAAAATTATTTATTCAATTTTTAAATTAACAAAAAATATATAAAAATTATATTGAAACATTTAATTGAAAAAAATAATATGTATGATAAAATTAAATAGAAAAACTGAGAACAGAAAAAAAAAAACAAAGAGCGATAAATGCTTTTAACATAGATAATGAAAATGTATCAAAAGTAAAGTAATGAATGTACGTAGTATGTGTGTTTTGGGAATATCCTTTATATGGAGGTGATGTTTGGAGTTTATGATGTCTGAAGTATTAAAAAAAACCGTTATTTTTTCTTCTTTTTATGATAAATAAGATTTAGTAGTAGGTAAGTTATTTTCAAAATACATATAAATAATATGTGAGATAAAATAAGTCTGATATTAATCAGTGAGAGCTGTTGAGCAGTTAAGATTAAAGTTTTTTTAAACATGCTCCAGATATAACTTAACTTTAAAGGAAACATGCTTTAGAATGTTGCTTTCTCAAACAATGTTCTTTCTCTTTTTGTTTTATTTTTATTAGGATCTCATTTCAAAAAAAAAAAAAAAAAAAAAGCTAACATATATTAAAGATAAAAAAATAAAAAAAAATAAAAATGGAATTTATACCGAAATCCTTGAAGAAAGCAAGTATTCATCCCTCACCTGTGGCAAGTAGGATAGACTTTTAGTACTTTCAGCATAACGATTAACAGCTCTTAATTCGTCCATAGTCATGCCACTGCCATTTGTGGCAGTAATACCGCCACTACCACCACCACAACCACCAGATGCCGTGGATGAGGAACAGGAAGAAGAATGTCGGATGCCTCTTTTACAACGACTACATACCCGTGACTTTTGTTGAACAATACTCGTTGAGGTGGATGGATCAATTAATGCTTTTAACGTGATGCTTGAAATTGTTGAAGTTTTCGGTTTTGCTATATACTCGTAGTCATTTGGAAAAAGATCACAATTTTGACATTCTAAGCTTTTCTGATTGCATGAAGTAGAGGTTCTGAAACGTCTTTGCTGCTGTTGTTGAACTCTAATTTGTGCTGAGTTGGTATTGGTGGATTTCTTTTTGTTTTGTTTATAACGTCTTTTCACAACACTAGTCATTTCGTCGTCTACATCGTCTTGACTGTCGGTAAATGTGTTGTCTCCAGAAGCAGCACCACTACCTCCTTCCCCATGACGGTCAGTGGAGGATAGTGACGACCGACATTTCAATTTACGTGTTTTAACCCCTGATGATGATGAACATGTACGGAAATTTGCCTTGTATGATTGATTCTCTATGTTTTCATTGTTATCACCATCAGCACCAGCACCAGCATTCGAGATTTCCAATTCGTTAGCAAAATCTTCATTGTCACCGTGATGACGATGATGTAAGTGGTCATTGTAATGATTGTGATCGTTGTCATCTTCATCGTCATCAGCATCTTCGTCTTCGTCATCATCATCATCATTGTTGAAATCATCTTCATCTATATCGTCATCGTCATCATCGGCTGGCATGTCATGTTTACGCGTGGGTAATGGCGAAGAAGTCAAAGCAAACAAACCAGGACCCTCTAAAGAAACAGAGAGTCGAGCACATGATTCCATGAACGAATGTTCGGGCGTGACACCCAACGATACAACACTATTATCCAAAGCAGAGCTGGAACTTGTTAGCAAGGCAGGAGTCGAGCGTGATTCTTCTTGAGCAACTGCAGTAGCGTCATGGTTAAAATTAACACAGCATTTAAAAAGAAGTTTTGTTAAAAAAAAAAAGAAAGAGAGAAACATTTTGTTCGAACATTAAGGTTAACATTAGATTTTTTGTCTTCAAATTTTTTAATTTTATTTTTATTTATGTTTCTAACTTAAATAATTTAATTGAATAATTGATGGTTTAGATATTGATGAAAAACTACAAGTAACGTTAGTTTTACCCCCCAAATCCGATGATTTTAAAATATATCTTAATGTGATTTCGTAAATAAATGTATATTGGTGATATGCTTAGATTAAACACATAGAGAAAGCTTGAAGCAGTATAAGATACAAATTGAAATTAGTCACAAAATATCTATGTATATCTCGGTTTATTCATTAATTTGTATATGAGTTAAAAACCACAACTTTGAACAGAAAAGATAATATGATTATGTTCAGTAAAATATACTCACGTAAGCCCCAACGTTCGCATTGACATTGCAACCAAGTTTTTTCAGCTTCCAATGAATGTTGTACTAAAAAAAAACAAACAATAAAACACAAAATTGATTAGGAGAACTATTCTTCTCTAACAGTACTGTTGCCACAAAAGTACATGTTTTTATAAACTTACAGGCATATTTTTGTTGAGCCAGTTTTCCCCTTGGAGGAGGTGGATATTGAAAACTACAAATCCATTCATCTTGTACTTTTAATATACGACCTGTAACACGGGCATAATATTCATAATTTTCACGACCAAACAAGTCGTGAGTGGCAAATTTATCAACAATATGTTTCATAATTTTTGTAGCCACCTGAAATAAGAGCCAACAATACATAATACAAATAAATTGAAATAAAAAAACAAAACAGAATACAGATTTGTTTTAGAGTTTATTTACCTTAAATTTTAGCACATCTTCCATACGTGCTGTTTTACCATCACTCACACAAGATTGAAAGAAACTTGGTGCAACGGAAACACCCAAAGCTTCGCTGGTCATGCCGGTACCAGCATGAGCTGCATTGCTAGCAATCACACGGAATGTACCAAATAATAAAACTAATAAATGTTGTGTATATTTCGGCAGTGACTGTAGTAATCTATAATAAAAACGTAATCAAAACGAGAAGAAAATGTGTTTCTTTAAACGTATAAACAAATGTAATAAAAACTAATTAGTAAGTAATATTGTATAATAAGGCCTTAGGTTTCTTAGCGTCCGTCTATTTAAAAATAAACAGCTTAAATATCTAAGATTTCTTATCACTTGGGTCTGCTAGATGTACATACATATGTGAATCATTTGAAAACATCTTTTTAACACTTTTTTTTTACAGAACATATGAATCACTTAACTTTTAATTCCCATTAAATATTTTATAATAAAAAAGTAACACAATAACATATATTGTAGTAATACAACGACTACGACAAGTAATTTCGCAAAGTTTGTTTTTTTAATACATGTTTAAAATCATACACAATTAACACTTTCATTAAAATTGGCCCAAATAATGACAAAATGAATTATATGTATGTATAAACAACAAAGAAAATAAAAAGCAGTAGCTCTTCATGTAACACAACCATCAAACAAAAATTAAATGTACATACACATTCAAACATGTACATGTGTACCTACGTATTACACAATCTTGGTAGGGGTACTACATATAAACAATTTAATGTGTGTTTGTCAGAAGAAAGTGAAAATATAAAAATATTTTATGTGGTGACTATAAATTAAAACAAACAAAAAAAATAATTTAATTTTACAAACCCTATTCGAGAAAATAGGGGAACCAACCAAGTTGCTCAATTTTATATGAAAGCAATGAAAACAAGAATTAAAATTTAAAATAAAATACTAAAAGGTTCGTTATCGAAAATTGGATAGGCACGTTGATATGTGTGTTTATTACACCTCCTAGATATAGTGATCGTAATAAGTGTTTCGAGTAAATTTCAAATTAATTTCATGAAACTTTATTTCATTCAATTTAATTCCTAATTATATTGAAGTAATTATACAAATAAAAACTAAGGACACAAAATAACTATTATCAAAATTTTAAGATCCGAAAAAATTGGCCATTTTTAATAATTATTAATAAAAATTGATTCATAATTATTATGAACAAGTTAGAAAATAATAATTGGAGCATAACTATTATTATCCAATTAGTATATTTGTTATTGTTCTATAATAGTTATGAACAACTAAATAGGAAAAATCTTAAGCATAACTATTATTCCTTAATAAATTTTTTAAATATTGGATTTTAATAATTAAATCAATTTTTCGAGAATAATTATTATTTGAATTTTTTGCAATAAATTTTTTGATAAAAATCACTATATGACGTTATTGTTTTATTGTTGTTTTTGGTTCATACAAAAATTAAAAATACGTCACAAAAGTGTTAAAAGCTAAACTAATATTAGAGATGGAGTGCATTTTGACTCAAACATTTTTTTTATTTTTTTATAACATAATGAAAACCAGTTTGTAATGTAATGTGTAATGAAAAATTTAATGTATAAACAAAAGCGTAATTTTTTGGCAGTTTTTGAGTCCAACGCGTTTAAAGATATCACGAAGCAAATTTTCGAAGGCCTTTCTATGGAACCGGTGACATCTCAAAACATTGCGAATTATTAAATAACAGATATCAGGAAATGAAAAACGAGATAAAAAAGTGACAAAAGCAAATTAAGTTTCTATAAAAGTGGACTCAGCAACTCGCCACAACCGTTCTGTGTTAGGTATAAATTTACAACTTTCTTATCCACGAGCACTCAAATGAAAACAATGGCCCTTCTTCCTCGATACCATTTATGCGAATAGATGAATCTACTTATAAAAGTACCTCATCTTTGCTAAGAGAATTCTTGTCTCAATTAGAAGTAGATACTTCTTCAGAGGATGAGTCAGATAACGAAACTTGTTGTGGAATTATGGCCGCTTATGCTGAAATTGAAAATTTTAAACCGAAAAAGTATTATGGGGGTATAAGCTTGCTAAGCTACTGACATTTACATAAATTCACCCTCCCATTTTTAAAGCATTTGGCATCAATTGATCATGCTGTTCCGGCGACTCAAGTAACCGTTGAAAGAGCGCTTTCAGCTTTGCGTCAAATTTCAGATGACCAGCGATGTAATTTAGCTGACGATAAATTATAATTATGCTATAGCAACAAAAATTATTGTTAAATTAAATCAAAAATCTTTTCATTTCTAATTAAACTTTTTCTTTGAATCTTGAAAGTTTCTTTTTTTAGTGTAAATTTTCTAAAAAAAAAATTAAATAAAAACTTTTTTATTTACATAAATATGTGTATAATTATTACAAAATGGAGTTTATTTCAAACATATGGTAGGTAGGTTAAATTCGTTTAAACAAAGTCAAAACACAGTTAAGTGCACCAAAAATTAAAACCAATTTTTATAAAATTTTTAAAAATAGTTACACTGTCCAACAGCGTTTTTGGAACAGAATAGCGACCCTATAATTCTGAAAGGGTATGTTGAGTATTTTTTTACAGTGGGTCAAAATTTTCATTTTTTGGTCGAAGGGAGCATTATACTTTATGAAAAAAATTCTGTAAGTTAATGTCAGAGAGAATTCTTATGGTCAGAGTTGTATTGTGGAATTGTATGAGGATTATTTTTGTGGAAGATATTAACCCTCTAACTGGTCTCGTTATGGGTCAATTTGACCCTTTTTTTTTTCGAGAAAATCAAAAAATATCCTTTAAAAAAGGACATTTAAGTATTAAAATATTCTACGAAAATGTTTGCCGAAAAATTTCAGTGGGGGTCACCAAAGACACCATTGTTGTAAATAAAGCTCTTTATGCTTAATTAGTAAAATTATACACCAACATATACAAAACAGGTAAAAACGGCGTCAAGTTCGGCCGGGCCAAACACTGAGTTCTCGCGTCTAGTCAGCTGTGACTTTCAAATCGGGTGTGATATTTACTAAAATTAATAATAAAAAATAAAAGAAAAAATTCAAGCATAATTGAGCTACTAAGCAGTACATATCGGGTGTGATTTTTACTAAAATTAATATAAAAAAAGAAAAATTAAAGCTTAAATAAGCATGGCGGATTCTGTTTGCAAATTAAGAGATTGGTTTTGTTTTATTTGTGGACATTTTACGCACCATCAAAGCAGAAGGAAGATATTGCCTACAATTGAAGAACCATATTTTCTTTTCTTTGGAATACGATTTTTATCTAAAGCTTGGATACCAAAAACCGTATGTACTACTTGCGAAAGTGGTCTTTTGACCTGGTACAAAGGCGGTACTAAGGCGCTGCCATTTTCTGCGCCTATTACATGGATTGAACCTGAAGATCACAAATCAGATACATGCTATTTCTGCGTAAATTACAAATTTGGTAGAAGCCAAAGGCACTACGCGACAATGACATACGAAGCAACAAATAATGTCATTTTACCAGAAGTGCGCTGTGAAGGTGTTCCGGTGCCTCAACCGCCTACACATACATTTTCGGCCAATATGACAGTCGCCAATACAGAAATAACAGCGGTGGTTGAAAACATCAGATATAAGTTACTTGCCTCTTGATGGTTTAAGCATATGTCCTAATTTGGTAGACCAAGCTTATTTTGAAGATCTTTTAAGAGATTTAGGACTAACAAAAGAGAAAGCTGAAATATTATGTTCCAGATTGAAAAACAGGAATTTGATAAAAACCGATGTAACAGTTACATTTCCAAGAAAAAGACACGCCGATCTGGAAAGTTATTTTAAAAAATCAGAAGAACTTGTATACTGTTGCAGTATTGAAGAGGTTCTAAAATATCTAAAGCTTCCACTGGACTCTTCCGCTTGGCGACTATTTATAGATAGTTCAAAACACAGCTTAAAAGCAGCTTTACTGCACAATGGAAATCAGCATCCATCAATACCGGTTGCATATTCCACAAAAAAGGAGGAAACATATGCAAATATTTCAAATCTCTTAAATAAAATTGAATACTATAAATATAAATGGGAAGTATGCGCAGACTTCAAAATGATTGCAATATTGATTGGAATGCAAACAGGATACACAAAATATATGTGCTTTCTTTGTAAATGGGATTCATGTGCTACCAGCAGCCATTATCATATTAAATATTTCGAAGAACGTAAAGAAAATATTATTGGTGACTTAAATGTAATCCATGAATCCCTTGTCCCAAAAGATAAGGTCATACTTCCACCGCTGCATATTAAGTTGGGCGTGGTGAAAAATTTTATTAAAAGCTTAAATACACAAGGAAATGCTTTCAAACGCATTCAAACAATTTTCCCCAGATTATCTGCAGCAAAATTAACTGAAGGTAACATACGGTTTTAAGAAATAATTTATTTCATTCAATGTAAATTACCTTTTCTAGGAATGCTCGTTGGACCCGATATAAGAAAATTATTACAAGATGAAGAATTTTATGGTCATCTGTCGGATATGCAAAGACAGCATTTGACTTTATGCAGCTGGTTATATCAGAATTCCTTGGAAACTCAAAAGCACAAAACTATGCAGAAAATATTGAAAGCATGCTAATCGGTTTTAACAATATAGGCGTTAAGATGTCACTAAAGCTGCATTTTCTGCACTCTCATCTCAATTTTTTTAAAGAAAACCTTGGAGCGGTTTCAGATGAACACGGTGAAAGGTTTCATCAGGATATAAAGGTATTGGAAGAAAGATTCAAAGGGAAATCCCAAAGTGTAATGCTTGCTGAATACGTATGGGGCTTATACAGAAACCTTGACCCATCGGAACATTCACGTCAAGCTAAATACAGGAAAGCGTATTAAGTTTAATCTTTAATCCATTGTCATACTACTGCTATTTCCCAATTCCCTTTTACTCGAAAATTTGAAGCAAAAAAATAAATATGTACATACTATAATAAACCAGTATTAAAACAAAATTATAATTTTTTTTATAGAAGTTGGCGTGTAATTTTGCCAATTAATCGTGAAGAGCTTTATTTACAACAATGGTGTCTTTGGTGACCCCCACTGAAATTTTTCGGCAAACATTTTCGTAGAATATTTTAATCCTTAAATGTCCTTTTTTAAAGGAAATTTTTTGATTTTCTCGAAAAAAGGGTCAAATTGACCCATAAAGAGACCAGTTAGAGGGTTAAGATCTTCCACAAAAATAATCCTCATACAATTGCACAATACAACTCTGACCATAAGAATTCTCTCAGACATTAACTTACAGCATTTTTTTCATAAAGTATAATGCTCCCTTCGACCAAAAAATGAAAACTTTGATCCACTGTAAAAAAATACTAAGACGTGCTGGACCATAAGTTTGTTCTACAAAAATGATCTACTCAACATACCCTTTCAGAATTATCGCTATTCTGTTCCATTCAAAAAGTCTTAATTTGTTGGACAGTGTCATTACAGCGAATTATTATGAGCAATTTTATAATTTATTTTTTATGCGTAACTATTAAAAAACAATTCTTAAATATTTATCAAAAAATAATAGTTATCAGTAAGAAATAAGTTATTTTCTTATCCATAACTATTATCATTTCAAAAAATAATATTACTTATAAAATAATAGTTATGAAGTAAGAAAAAACATAAAAATTGCCTTGAAATTATTATGACTTAAGGAATTCATCATAAAACTTATAATTGTTAAGTCCTTGGTAAAAACGTGAAATAAAAAAAATTAAGGACTTTAAAAGAAAAATTTTAAGCTGAATCAAATTTTTTTATGAATTAATTCTTGCGAAGCTCTGATCATTGTGGTAATCTTGAACTTACAAGAATATTGTAAAAAATATTTAAATAATATATATAATACTTAACCAATTCATTATTGTAATAATAATCTAAACCAATACTAAAAACTTTTTAATAGACCCTCGTCTATTCAAATAAAAACTTAATAGTAATAAAAGTACAAAAATATGTTTTGTAATAAAAAAAAGTTTTCATTAAAGTTACGTGGAAGTAAATTAATCTTTTCATACATAACGATTCACAATTATTTACGCATAATTTAACACCTATTATACAATAACAAACAAAATAATAGAAAAGAAAATTCAGAAAAAAAACAATTGCTTTTAATAAAATTCAACATAATTGGAACATTGACATTAATAAATATGAACAATGCCAACAGTATAGAGAAGATAAAAGCATATTTTAACATTAACCAGCACTTGTTATGCGAAAGCCCACCATACAAACACAACCGCATGTTAAGAAAACTGTATAAATATTAACACTCAAATGACAAAAAAAAAATGTTAAAATACATACATATGTATAAAGCATTAACTTCAATTTAAAAATTTAATTTAACCCAAGGCCCCTTTTGGAGCTATAAAAGGGTTAGTAAATAATTATATTATACCTACTTATAATAACTTCAAAGCATTTAGCATGGCTTTCCATTTATATTATATAAATTTTAATTATTTTCCAACAAATACTGTACTCCACTCAGTTAAAAATTAAAATGATCGACAGGAAATTTCAATTTTGGGCCGAAATTACATCATCCATCATCCAGAATTAATTACGATAGTTGATAATTTTTTTTGTATTATTGGACTCGTTAAGTATCGAAATTCTAAAATCATTTTAGGCAAAAATTTAAAAATTTGAATTCCGATTTCTCATAAACATTAGCGGTTTTCACTCTTGGTGTTATATTTATAACCCTGTTAACTTTACAACGATTTGACACTACAAAGCGTGATCGTACTTTTCGTGTATATTTTAAATGAATGTATCAGCTGATTATTGTTTGTTTTTTTTAGCACTTTGAAACTTAATATATCAAAAAGAATTTGAAGTTAAGAAAAATGTCGAAAAATTCCGGAAAAAGATAATTCTTTCATTGCTTATTTTTCCAGGCGCTGAGTACTTAGGCCCCAATGAGCAAATGCCCCAAAACAAAAATGAACAAATGCCCCAAAAATTGGAGCGTAAATTCGCGATGAACAAAAGCCCTAAAACCTTAAAAAAAGCCCCAAAAAAAGTGAACAAATGCCCAATAAACGCATTTTAAATTCTGTATTCCTTTCGGCAGCATCATTGCGGAGCTTTAGCTCGCAACCATAGCATATCTTGCAATGTTTGCAAAACTTTCATAGCATTTTTGCCTTTTCACTTATCCATCAAAATGTAAAATATCGGAATGATCTGCAAAAAATATGTTTTGCGGCGATTGTAAATAAGTTAACGACAACTGAGCGGCCCGGGTGTAGCTGCCAAATCCGTGCAGAAGAGGTGCGCGGACACGGGCGCGACGCGCTCGCGGAACACAGTTACGATAAACTTTATTTATTGATTAGTTCAATTTACAAACGATTCCCGATAGTTTTTCAGTTTACGAAAATAAATAAACTACAAACAAAACAACATAAACCGGTTTCATAGTTTATTATACCCTATACCACTAAGTGGTTTGGTTATAATGACTTTGTGCTGCTGTTTGTAACTACCAAAAATATTTGACCTAGACCCACCTTTTATTATACCGATCGACTCAGAATCACTTTCTGAGTCGATTTAGCGATGTCCGTCCGTCCGTCTGTGTGTTCATGTAAACCTTGTAATCAAACTACAGGTCGCAAATATGAATATATTTTAATGAAATTAGGTCTATAAGCTTTTATCGACCACAGGATGAACGCTATTGAAATTGGTGAAATTCGGTCTATGTTCAGACCTAGTCTCCATACAAATGACCCCTATGAAATCGACTTAAATTGCCATAAGATACAAATTATCATATAGATCTCGGTCAAATTGGGTTTGTGTGTGTTTATTACATTCATTTATCAGTTATCAAAAATGAACCCCATATGGCAATTATTTGTCATAGCCCCCATATAAAGCTGCTTCCCGATTTTCACTTAAATCTAAAAATATTGCACAGATTTGCTCAAATTTGGTTTGTTTATATTTTTTCAAAATATAAGTGACTTTACCAAACATGGTCAGGATCGCTCTTTTTCGGCCTAGTCCCCATATAAATATAGCACACGATATGATCTTTTCATATCTGCAGTCAAAAAAATTAATAACAATGCCACCCAAATTTGGTGTATGCTTATTTTCAATATCTAATTAGTTGAACCGATAGATATGATAAGGTCTCTAAACCATGGTATAGGTCTGACCGACTATAATTTGCTTGCTTGTTTTTGGAGTATATTTGTTCGTCAGTCTTGTAAAATAAAATGAATTTAGGCCCCAAACTTACAAATGAAAAATGAACAAATGCCCCAAAATATTTCAAATTGGAATAGAAAATGAACTTGTGCCCCAAAAACCATACAAATTTTTTGGGCCATTTGTTAATTTTTCTTGTTGATATTTTTTCATTGGGGCCTAAGTACTCAACTCCATTTTTTCATGCTTTCGTTTTAAGTTGGGTTTTTTCTTTTTTTTATGCATTATACAACTTTATTTTAATAGTGACCACATTTACATCGGTTACAAGGGTACTTTACTACCAAGAGTGAAAACCTCTATTATGTTATGTGGAAAAAACCAACACTCAAGCCAAGGTAAACTACTGTGGGGTCGACTCTGCACCATCAATACAATGGTAAAAAATCGAAAAATGCATGGCATGGTGTTGGCCTGTTTAAGCTCTAACGAGGACACAAATGCCTACTTTGAGGACCTTCAATCCTCTAATTTAGAAGGCATTAAACAAATTGGAGGAACGTTGAACTGTGTATTGGGCTAGTCGCTATGTTGAGCAATAATTTCTTTTTTGCTAAAAAAAAAAAAGTCACGGATTTAATGATCTGCCCTCGTACATATGTACGTATTCAATTTAGAATCGTTATCATTTTTCAATCTAACTAAACGAGAAAGATAGAAATTATGCACGCATACCTCTTCTAAATAACAACATTTTCGTTAACTGTGTTGTTGTTAATTTTGCAAGCCACACATAACAATTTAAGTTTTATGCAATATTCTCTAAAAAGCAGACCTCCATTGTATGACGTTTACTATTTTGGTTTGCTTATTTTCATATTTGTTTCTTTTCCAATAATAATGTTTAAAAACAAATAAGAAAATCACCATGGTCTTATTCTTTCAAAAATATAAAAAAAAAATAAAATATACAAATAAAACTGTATAGCATTCGTACTTGTTCATACAACTAATTAAATTTTATGCAAACATAAAAGTGATGATAAAGCTTTTACGCTACACTATATACGAGTAGTCTACCAAAAAGTGTGAGAAACATAACATACACAAGTACAAAGGAAATCAATAAATACACACACACGCACTTTTAAAAAACATTCACTCACCCATACACGCCAAATGATTGTTAAATAAACAATATATATAATAAAATAAATATAAATAAAATTTATTTAGGCAAATAAAAAAAATAAACTAAAAAAGTCTAAATAAATATTAAAAATTAAACCGAAAAAGCGAAATAGATACATATACCATAAATAATGTAATTAATAATCAGTTTATTGCGAATTAATTAATTAACAAAAACTAAAGAAACATTCAACTCAACAATAACAATTTTGAAGAAGTAATATGGTTTTTACTTTTAAATGAAGTCAAGCATGCTAAAATAAACATAAAAAAATCTGAAATTATAAAACTAAAAAGAATTGCATAATAATCTATTGAGCGCAAATGAAAAGATTGTTAAAGATTTTAAAAGTTATTCTTTTGGAAAATTTTTACTATTCTGCGAATTAAATATGTAATGTGGTGTAATGGAAAAACTTATCTGCCTCAGTTATTTTAAACCCCAACCCAATTCCAAACATGCAAAATAATAGTAGAATAGAAATAAACAATTTCCTCAAATGAAAAATTCCAAATATCCCCTCATAATCCTAAGAGAGATGAGCTACATTTTGTGTTCTAAGACAGATTTTTTAAAGCTCTACTTATTATAATTTTAACTATTCTCATTTAAAAATGATTTTCCTTTATAAAGTCCAAATATTAAGCTTTGCTAACTGGAAGCTAATAAAAAACATTAAATTATTAAAATAATAATTTTAAGAGCCGAATGAAAACACTGAACGATACTAATTTTGTAATCGGCCAATAGTCAACAAATTCTTTGGTAATTAGAGTTTGCTAATTTTAAAAATTATCGCTATAACTGTCAATTTTTAACATAATTCGCGTTATTTGAATAACTTCATCATTTGTTATTCCCATGATTTTCTTTTAAGAAATCTCTAAAAACTGTAGCAATATTATGTTCTGAAGCTAATACGAATAAGTAAACAAGCACTTAAATTTTACCGCTACGTGAATTTTTGTAACAGTTGTATACAAATCTGAAACTTACAGACGTATATCCTGTTGTTAATTTTACTAAACTTTCTTTGGATTCCAAGACACTATACTCTTTCTTAAACGATAGAAATTAATGTTTAATTTTGATGTAGACAATGATAAGAGTCACTACAACACATTTTTTTTCACTTGGAAACGCAAACTAAATTTGTACACACAAATATTCATTGGTTTGCAAATAATATAAATATTTAAATGAAAACAAATCGTTGAACCACCCAAAATCAGATTTCATAAAAATAAAATATGGAGTTGCAGTTTTAAATAAATAAACAAATGCCTTCTCAATGTTAATATCAACAACAATCGGCTGTACTTCAATTTCAAATATAAAAGGGTTTTATTTTGTCTCAATGTTCGTTTTTATACTAACCATAATGTGAAAAAGACGTTTAAGGTGCTACTACACGACGTGTTTTTTTTACATATGTATCCATATGTAATTCCGTACATCTGGAAAAATTGTCGTTTTACACACGACTCATAATTTTTGCATATGTATTTTCGTATGACATAACCTCTAAATGTAAACAACAGCTGATTTTTGTAATTTATGAATTTACAAAATTTATTGTTAAAAATAAAGTTATATATATTATATATTTTTTAATTGTTAATTAATATTAAACAATTTATTTTTCTTTTAATATTAATCTTATTAATTTACTTCGTTTTTCTTTCGCCACAAGCAGTGTTGTATTTTCATATGTTTTGTCATGTCAAAATAGAACCTGGTCTTATTGAAAAATTTACATGTGCCTTTCCACACGACGTGTACAACTTTTGCAATGGGAAAATTTGGCAGTGCACATATGTAAAAAAACACGTCGTGTAATAACACCTTTATTTAAATATTAAAAAAAAAAAAAAAAAAAAAACATTACAAAATTAATACACATATACTATATACTCGTAAATATAGATTTTTATCGAGAAGAAACATTCTTTTCTCCATTATTTTTTATACCCTATACCACTATGTGGTTAGGGTTTAATGACTATTTACTGATGTTTGTAACTACCAAAAATATTTGACCTAGACCCACCTTTTATTATACCGATCGACTCAAAAACACTTTCTGAGTCGATTTAGCGATGTCCGTCCGTCCGTCTGTCCATTTGTATGTCCATTTAAACCTTCTAATCAAACTACAGGTCATAAATGTGAAAATATTTCGATAAAATTTGGTATGTAAGCTTCTATCAGCCATAGCATGAACGCTATTAAAATAGGTGAAAATCGGTGCATGTTCAGACATAGTCCCAATACAAATGACACCTTTGAAATCGACTTAAATTGCCATATGATCCAAATTATCATATAGATCTCGGTCAAATTGGGTTTGTGTGTGTTTATTACACCCATTAATTAGTAGTCCAAAAATAAACCCTAAAGCTGTTTCCTTAAATCTATCAAAAAAACAAAAATATTGCACAGATTTTTCTCAAATTTGGTTTGTATATGTTTTTGCAAAAAAAAAAAATAAGTGACCTTACCAAATATGGTCAGGATCGGTCCATTTTTCAAACTAGTCCCCAGCATCCGATATGAACTCTTTCAAATTCAAAGAAAAAAAAAAATAATAATGCCACTCAAGGTTGGTTTATGCTTATTTTCTATATCCAATTAGTTGGGCCTAAGAGATAGGGTCTCTAAACCGATTATAATTTTCTTACTTGTTCTTTTAATTTTATTATTTTATGAATATACAAGTGGAAATAAAAGTCGGCACAACCGAATAACATTACATATTTTAATTTTACAGAAAAGTGATGTCATATGTAGCTACGCACGCACAGACCATAACCCCTGGTTCACTATATATGTATGTACATACATTAAGAGGAAAAATTAAAGACTACATTTGTATTTATGCATACTTGCATAAACAATGGAAATTATTTTAGCAGCAAAAACATTATTTTTACTTCATCTAAAAATATAATTAACAGAAAACTCATTCACCAGGGAGTCCCTTAAATGTTTAAGTATTTTCCTAGTGAACAAATTTTTATTAAAAATTTTATCAATGACAAATCATTAGTAATTACTTAGGTTGGAACGGAAGCAGTACTTGTTTTCATTACAATAAAAATATATAAGTTCATTAAAAAAAAAAAGTTATTATGGATACGTAATTATTAATACTAGCAGATTCCAGCCCTCGAAATTCGAGCGCAAAGTCTAGGAAATTTTATTTTTTCATTAAATAAAGACCCTAAAAGTATGATAATCAATTATAGCCAATTCACAAATCAACACAAAAAACAAACTCATTTTATTACAAACACATTAACAAATTTACTAAACACACACATAGCATTGTATAATTTTATGTATGTGTTAGTAGCAACTTTAAATGCAATTTACTTAAAATAAAGGAAAAAATTTAAAAATCTGTAAATCTGCAAAATGGCTAAAAAGAAATACCTTTCAAATAATAAACGTTTGATCAAAATTGGGATAAAACGGTAGAACAAAACATCAGTCACAAGAAATCGCCTAGCCTATTAATATTATAGATACTCTGAAGTATAGTGATAACTTAAAGCTACTATTTGAATGTTATAAACTTTTTCATGTAAAAATGGGTACCCCCTAATGTACATTCATAAATATGTATGTATGTAAATACATATGTCTTGTCATCTGTATCTGCATATGTATATTTTAATTAAACCGAAATATGACAACAATGCAAACTATATTTTATCATTTGTAGATCGGACAATTCACCTAATAATACAAAATCAATAAACAATTCAGTTCGATATTAACGAAATTTCCCATAAAACAAACTAATTTTTTTTTCTAATTGAGTCGAACTTTTCTTTCTAGGGTTAAAGTAATTTTGCGTGAAGCAAACAACATATGTATGTCCTAGCACTGAGTTCGAACTGCACTCTTACTTTAGGAATATTTATAGTTGTTATAGAAATAATCGTATATAGTACACAAAAACTAAAACTAGAACTACTTAGAACGAGACTATATGAAATATTTGAATGAAATGGTTTTTCTGGCACATATTAAAATAAAAGTTATTATCTTATCTTTTTGAAATTATTTATTTTATTTTAAAGTTATAGTTTTTACCTACTTTTGAAAATTGGGTAAATAAATAATAATAAAAATATCACAAAGTGCCTACATGGACAGAAATAACATATTTTATGGATCTGTACAATACAGATTGAGATAAAAAAAAAAATAACAATAATATCAACTACATCGTTCACTTAAGAATGTTGTGTTTACTGTATACATATGTATACATATAAATATACATATGTATGTATTGTATGTTTCAGGAGTATTCAGTATTTGTTAATAAGTTCCGTAAGTAATGGATATTAACCACACCATTTTACTATCTGCAAATTAATTTTGAAGAAAGACCATACCAGTTACATTTTTATTAAAATGTTTTACATCATGAGTGCTACATTATTACAGTTGTAATGCTCGGTCAGGTAGTTAAGAATATATATTAGAAAATAAAAGAAGTTGCAGCTTTTTAAACCAACCTAGTTTTTGTCTAAAATACTATTCTAAACATTAATTGTAAACTTTAAAGTGTTTCTCGTAAACGTCTCTTGAAAATCGTCGTCACGATGCATACAAAGCTACATTGGCGATTTCTGACCGGTTTTATTAATTATTATTATTAATTATTAATTATTAATTATTAATTATTAATTATTAATTATTAATTATTAATTATTAATTATTAATTATTAATTATTAATTATTAATTATTAATTATTAATTATTAATTATTAATTATTAATTATTGATTATTTATTATCAATTATTAATTATTAAATATTAATTATTAATTATTAATTATTATTAATTATTAATTATTAATTATTAATTATTAATTATTAATTATTAATTATTAATTATTAATTATTAATTATTAATTATTAATTATTAATTATTAATTATTAATTATTAATTATTAATTAATTATTAATTATTTATTAATTATTAATTATTAATTATTAATTATTAATTATTAATTATTAATTATTAATTATTAATTATTAATTATTAATTATTAATTATTAATTATTAATTATTAATTATTAATTATTAATTATTAATTATTAATTATTAATTATTAATTATTAATTATTAATTATTAATTATTAATTATTAATTATTAATTATTAATTATTAATTATTAATTATTAATTATTAATTATTAATTATTAATTATTAATTATTAATTATTAATTATTAATTATTAATTATTAATTATTAATTATTAATTATTAATTATTAATTATTAATTAATTATTAATTATTAATTATTAATTATTAATTATTAATTATTAATTATTAATTATTAATTATTAATTAATTATTAATTATTAATTATTAATTATTAATTATTAATTATTAATTATTAATTATTAATTATTAATTATTAATTATTAATTATTAATTAATAATTATTAATTAATAATTATTATTAATTATTAATTATTAATTATTAATTAATTATTAATTATTAATTATTAATTATTAATTATTAATTATTAATTATTAATTATTAATTATTAATTATTAATTATTAATTATTAATTATTAATTATTAATTATTAATTATTAATTATTAATTATTAATTATTAATTATTAATTATTAATTATTAATTATTAATTATTAATTATTAATTATTAATTATTACTTATTAATTATTAATTATTAATTATTAAATTATTAATTATTAATTATTAATTATTAATTATTAATTATTAATTATTAATTATTAATAATTAATTAATAATTATTAATTATTAATTATTAATTATTAATTATTAATTATTAATTATTAATTATTAATTATTAATTATTAATTATTAATTATTAATTATTAATTATTAATTATTAATTATTAATTATTAATTATTAATTATTAATTATTAATTATTAATTATTAATTATTAATTATTAATTATTAATTATTAATTATTAATTATTAATTATTAATTATTAATTATTAATTATTAATTATTAATTATTAATTATTAATTATTAATTATTAATTATTAATTATTAATTATTAATTATTAATTATTAATTATTAATTATTAATTATTAATTATTAATTATTAATTATTAATTATTAATTATTAATTATTAATTATTAATTATTAATTATTAATTATTAATTATTAATTATTAATTATTAATTATTAATTATTAATTATTAATTATTAATTATTAATTATTAATTATTAATTATTAATTATTAATTATTAATTATTAATTATTAATTATTAATTATTAATTATTAATTATTAATTATTAATTATTAATTATTAATTATTAATTATTAATTATTAATTATTAATTATTAATTATTAATTATTAATTATTAATTATTAATTATTAATTATAGATATTCATAAACATTAGGGTGGAGTGGGAGCGGGAGCACATAGTATAAATACTATATGTAAAATTCAAGGGCGATCGCAGTTCATATTTGCGGTCCCCACAACACAGCCACTAAACATTAAATCCAATTGTATTTCAGAGTATATGATTTGGTTTTCAGAAATTATCAATTGTTTTTCAGAACACATCAATTGATTTTACAAAAGTATCAATTATATTTTAGAAGCATCAATCAATTTTCAGAAATGATCAATTGTATTTCAGAAAATATCAAAAGTATTTCAGAAATTATGAAATATATTTCAGAAAATATGAAATGTATTTTGAAAATTATCAAATGTATTTTGGAAATTATCAAATGTATTTCAGAGATTATCAAACGTATTTCAGAAATTATCGAATTTAGTTCAGAAATTATCAAATGCATTTCAGATTTTAACAAATATATTTCAGGAAATATCAATTGAATTGCAGAAAATATCAATTTATGTTTTTTGAAATAAAATTAATAATTTCTGGAAAAAGTGTAGTATCTTTAGATCTTAGAGACAAAGTTAAATTCAAAAGAATAAAATCCCATACAAAGTCACTCCCCCTAATAAACATATACGACTTTCGTTTCCACATTCATACATATTCCTTTTCATATAAAATTTTATGACTATAATTATAAATTAAAGAAAAATATCGTCAGACTGAGTAAAATGAAGGAATTGAAGTTTAAATAAATCCAATAAGCCAAAAAAAAAATGCTTCATATGGCGTTTTGTGAAAAGTTCAATAAACTGTTTATTTTTCCTTTTAAATAACCTACATGTGCCGTAAACTATTGTCCAAGTGTAATAGTGTGTAAATTAAAAAAATAAATGTAAATAACCAAAGTAATTAAAATGTTTAATGTGTGTTTCAAAAACTCATTAAAAATGTTATGTTGACATTAACTGTTTAGTATAAAGAAGCAAAAAAGAACAACAACAACGACTTTGCAAATAGCAACAGGTTTCTGTCAAACATCCTTTATTTTATACGAAAATACACTAGCACGAGAACTTGTCTTCTTTTTATTTTTGTTACTTTGAGAACTTTATGGCGTATCTATCAACCTCCTCTCTCACCACACGACATTAAGTTAGACATTAAAATAATGACGTAGTTTGTGCGCATGTAAACTAAAAATTAAACACAACACACAAGTATTTTGTAAATTGAAGAAACAAAACAAAATATTCATTTTCAATTAATTGATATGCAAAAGAAAAGAAAAAGATATTTGTATTTGTTCAATGGTCATTAGTGACGTAGATTTCACAATTTACAACTATAAATAAACGTTTTATTTATTTTTCTTTAACTTTTTATGTTGTTTATACATACACATTTGGTGAAACTAAAAGCACAACATGTTTTATTTATAACTACACCAAGATATCCGGAAAAGGGTATTAGGTCCAAGAGTAGAGTGTGAGGTCATTAATGAACATAAAACACACTAAATTTAAACGAGACCGTCAGGTATGGTATATTTTGTCAGAAAATATGTAAAAATTAAAATAGTTCTATTAAGACCAAATTAAACGAGGTCGCTTATATGAGTTAAAAATGTAAGGAGGCTTTATATGGAGACTATGACAAAAATTGATCCTACACGTTTTATATTTGCACTGTTGATTTATGGGTGTAATAAACACACCCAAACCAAATTTGACATAGATATACATGATAAACAGGATCTTAGGACAACTCATTGGTATGGGGTCAGCGGTCTGAACATGAAGAACGGACGGACGGTATCGTTAAATCGATTCTGAAAGTGATCAGTATAATAAAAGGTAGGTTTAGGTGAAGTATTTTTGTAGCATTGCTATAGCCTGAAATAATATATGTAGCTTCTTACATAGCATAGCTTACAGCATGCACCTAAAGTCAGCGCGCGTCAGTCGAAACGCTAATGAGTGCGGCCCACTCGACCTATTGCGGACAGGAGAATGTTTTCAACAGACAGACAGACGGACATAGCTAAATCGACTTCAGAGAGATACTCCAAGTGTCAAAAACAATTATAGAAAACCGAATTATAGGAACCGAACAAGGAAACATGCGGTAGAACACCAACAATTACACTTAAAGTGAAAAAAGCATTGTATGCTGTGTAAAAAAAATCATGTGGGTCCGATCACAGGGGAGATGTGTAAACATTTAGTAATTAAAGATTTTATTTATGGAACTTTTTTAAAATCAAACAGAAAGCGCCATCTATGTATCATTATAGCAATCAACTGCAGGGGCTCTGCTAATACAAAAATATTTACTATTATTTATTATTTCAACCGGTTAATTTTTAACTTTTCGTTTTTTATTTTTTTTTTTCATTTTTCATTGTTTATTTTTCATTTTTGTTTTTAATTTCCAATTTTTTATTTTTCTTTTTTGATTTTTTATTTTTCATTTTTCATTTTTCGTTTTTTATTTTTCATTTTTTATTTTTAATTTTTTGTTTTTTATTTTTCATTTTTCATTTTTTATTTTTCATTTTTCGCTTTCCATTTTTCATTTTTCAAGTTTATTTTTCATATTTCATTTTTCATTTTTAACTTTTTATTTTTCTTTTTTGATTTTTTATTTTTCATTTTTTTTTTCATTTTTTGTTTTTCATTTCTTATTTTTCATTTTTTATTTTTAATTTTTCATTTTTAATTTTTCATTTTTTATTTTTCCTTTATTTTTATTTTTAACTTTTCTTTTTTGATGTTTTATTTTTAATTTTTTATTTCTCATTTTTCATTTTTCGTTTTTCATTTTTCATTTTTTATTTTTTAATTTTCAATTATTATTTTTCATTTTTTATTTTTCAGTTTTAAATTTTTTTCAGGTTTCAGTTTTCATTTTTTATTTCTCAATTTTTATTTTTCATATTTCACTTTTCATTTTTTATTTTTCATTTTTTATTTTTCAGTTTTTATTTTTCAGTTTTTATTTTTCAGTTTTAATTTTTAATTTTTCAGTTTTCATTTTTCATTTTTAATTCTTCATTTTTAATTTTTTATTTTTCATTTTTTATTTTTCATTTTTAATTCTTCATTTTTATTTTTTATTTTTCAATTTTTATTTTTCATTTTTTATTTTTCAATTTTTATTTTTCATTTTTTATTTTCAAACAGGTTATTCCATATCATATTTTTTCACCAATACAATCATAAGCCACACCGATTTTGTCTTACGGCTCACATGTTACGCTGTTTTTTGTGACTGTATTGTGAAATGCCTTAAATATTGATATTGTAATATCAACAACACTTAAAATAATTATTCGTGATAGCCATAAAGCTCCAAATCCTAGAAAAGTACCACTGTTGTCTAAGAACGTACAACAATGATTCAAATTTAGTGGAGCATGTCAACTGTTCTACAGAAAAACGGCGTAATATAATTTGGTTTCACGAAACCAAAATTAATTTCTTCAACTAGGATCGAGGATCACGTATTATTCATTTTTACTTAACCCACAAGAAAAAATTTATTAATTTTTTTTTTAAATTATTTCTTTTTATGTATGTAGTTTTTTAGTAGTTGTGGCAGTGGTTTGTATTCAGCATCAAACCTGAAGTTTAGTCTTAGAAAATGTGAAGAGCTTATCAGGCAACCAGTCGTTATTTGCACACTTATTGTAGAAAATTAAATCTAATACATATGTTATCAAATCGCCTAATTAGAATATGGATAATTGTTTTTTTTTCGTTTTTTGTGCGTATACAGAATATGGATTATTATTTTTGCGGTATTTTCTCGGAAAATTTGACAATGGTTGAGGTTGAGAATTCGAATTTGGTACAATTAATAAGGCCTAATTTCCTTGGAATTTATTAGAAACTATAGATATTTTGTATAATTTTAAACCGATCCACTTAAAATTTGAGCAAAACTATTCAAGTATTGCAATACTAGTTAAGTACTTTGTACATTAGCAGTAAATAAAACTTGTTTTACTCTTCTTCCATGTGTATTGCTATGTTTGCCAGCGATTAATTGTTACAATTAAAAAAAATGTGTCAATAATTATTTTATCATCTCTGTGATGATCATAAGTGCTTGTTTAATTGAATGCGTTGTCACAACACACTTGATCACAAAAATAAAAACACTTTATTACATTGAAATGTTTAACTTTACTGAAGATCTAAAAGTGACAATGTAACCAGTTATAACAAACATTTGTCCATTTCATGAATTAAGCAGTTCAATACATATTCCATCTCCAAAAGTCGGGATTCCACTTGATCTTGCTTAATTTTTCACACCAAATCCAAAATAGTTTTATTTAAAAGGTAGAAAAAAACCAAATTTCAAAATTTTACTTAATTTTTTTCTACATACCTACATATTGGTAAGATTTAATTTTGGGTTTAGAAGAAATACGATAGATATTTTTATAAATTTCAAAATATAAAACATTGTTGTTCTAAAAATATGTCGCAAAGTGCATTTATTTTTATGATCATAAGTGTATAACATAATCAATTAGCAAAAAACTGTTCAAATATAATTAAAATACTTCATTCATTCATTGCAACATCATTTAACTTATATGTTTATACAAATAAAGAAATTAATTACAACAAATTTAACCACAACCACATAATTGTTGAAAATGCAACGAGAACGCAATTAAACATTATATTTTAGTTGTAATAATACGAGTACCCTACTGAGTATTATACATATGTTAGTGCTAATGTTTATAACTATCAAAATATTTGATTAAACCTACTTTTACTAAACATATCGAGACTCACAAATGAGTTAACTTAGCGATTTCCATCCACCCGCCTGACGGTCTGAATGTACATATCTGTTCACTTCAACTACATTAGTAATATCAAATTATTGGAAATATGTGAAGAACATTTATTTTTTTGTTTCGTCTCTGAAAAAAGTGAGACATAGCTGTATTAGTATGATCAGGTGTGTATTATTGTATCCATGGCAATGATTAACTTTAATTGAAAATTGTAACTTTATTTATTCAATATATAGGTGTTAAGCGGTTATCTTAAATGGACTATAGTATTATTATTTGCACTACGACAAATATGTTAGTCCTTTAAATATCAATTTCTAGCTGCATTATTTAAATTTATTTCATACCTTCAAGTATAACTCTTTTATTAAGTAATACTCAGATTTGAATGCAATGTTTAGTTTAGACTAAATTTTAGTATTGACATCCCGCAGATACTTTCTTTTAAACCGTTTTACGTATTTTTTAAACGCTTCGCTGTGCATAACGTACCGTATGTAAGTCTCATGTTATAATTGTTCAACTGCGTGTCACAACAAAGAAAATAAGAGAAAATTTTGTTAACGTCAAGTACGTTATAATTGTAAGTAATTTAAACATGTAAGTACTAGACCACAGAAAAACAGAATACGTAAAAATTATAGTAACTGTTTCATTCACACACAGTTCAAATTAACCTAAATAATTAATTATCTGATATAAATAAATCGCAAATTATAAATGGATTAAGATTTAGGGTAATTTTTTGTTATTTTTATTTTTAAATGGATGGCACTCATAAACTTTTATTTGATCGTTTTAATTACTTTCACGCAAAGTATTCTTTAATACATATACGTAACTGTCAAAAAGTTCAATAAATATTTTTAGTAAATCTAACTAATGTATACAAGATTCCAGGGGTGGCTCTACATTTATATGCGAACTATGCGGTCGCCTAGGGCGCGAAACTGTTGTGGGCGCCAAAATCCGAGAGATAAATAAAAAGGTACTTTTTTAGTATTACGTATTTTTAAAAACTGTTGAGGGCGTAATTAAAATTTTGAGAGAAAAATTAAAGCTACATTTTGTTAACGTTATACATAAAAACAAACTATACAAATTTTGAATTTTTTAGTTAAAATTAAGTATCTCTTAGGCGGCCATGGCTTTTCGCATAATTTTAAATTCTCTGACAATTTATACAGTATAATTTATTCGGAAATATTTTTAGTGGCGTTTGGTAGTGTTTTTGTAAAATATAAATTCATTTGAAAACATATTTCACAGTTTTAAAAGTGTATCATAAGTAATTTCATAATTTAAATAATCTATTTTATACTTTTATTTTGCGTACTCAGGTAAGAAACACATTTAGATATAATGATCAGCCTTATTATGAGTATCGTTGTCGTATTTCGACAGTTGTCGTAGTAGTTGTCGTCTACAATATTTTTTGGTATCATGTAAAATTTACGACGACGACATTTTAGTAGTAGATTAAAAATAACAGATTGTTTCATAATTCTCACAATTTTATATAATTATGAATAACCCGGTTATAGAAACTGTCAAAAGAAAACTGTTTTTGCGGTATACAAAACATTAATTTAACAGTTAGAATTTCGAAATTTACGTTTGATGTTCAACTTATAATATGACATAAGATATTGTTTGAAATTAATATAACTAGAATATGCTGCAACAAAAAAACTTATATATTCATACTGCTATCAAACAATTACAGAATACGAAATTGTTTTTAGAGAATTTAAAGAGTGATATCGGATTTGGCAATATATTAGTATATGCTTCTGAACTTGCTAAAGAAATTGAGTTTCCAACGGATTATGAATCAACACCAGTTCGCATTCGATTAAAAAAGAAGCAATTTTCACATGAAGGGCAAAATAATTTCATCGAGAACCCTCAGCAACAATTTAAAGTGAATTTTTACTTTGCAGTCCTCGATACTGCTATTAACTCCGTCAGTGATAGATTTGAGCGAATGCAAAATCATGAGTCTGTTTTTGGATTCATTTTTGACATTTACAGGCTACAAAATGTAACAACGCAAGACCTATATACATCATGTGCTAAGCTTGAGTCTGCATTGTAATGATGGCTCTAAAGATATCGAAGCAGTGTATTTGTGTAATGAGCTTCAATCTAATACCACACGCATTGAACAGAACTCGTCGCCGAAAGATGTCCTATATTTTATTTGTGAAAAAAGTTGACCGATATTTAACCAAATATTTTTATCACCTTAAGAATCTTTTTAACGTTGCCTGTTCCTGTAGCAAGTGGCGAAAGAAGTTTTTCGAAACTGAAATTAATTAAAAAGTATCTTCGCTCAAAAATGGCTCAAGAACGGCTTGTAGGCTTGGCGACACTATCAATTGAAGATGAGATAGCCCTAGACATTGATGTCGAAGATTGCATTGCTGATTTCGCCAAACAAAAGGGGCGAAAAGTTAAACTGTTGTGAGTTATGTAAAAATGTAAGTTAAAGCATGCTAAGTCTTCTAATACATTATTTATTATTTACAAATGAATTCTAATTATTGCTATTATTTACATAGATAAAAATAACAAAGTTAAAAGAAATCTAATCAAGAAAACGAGATGGACAATAAAATAAGAAAAAAATTTTAAAATAATTTTTTTTAAATGAATTTTATAAAAATGTTTTTTTATTATAACACTTTACTTTTTTAATAATAAATAATTATATGTATTAATATTAATTTAAATTATTTTTTTTTTTTTCCCCATAATCACTATAAGAACAATTTCATGAGGCAAGATTAATTGGTAAAGAGGGCGCCACAAAAAAGATTGTCTAAGGCGCGAGAAAAATAAAAACATTTTTGAGCCACCACTGCAAGATTCACTAACTCATCTCTATAAATAACATATTTGAAAAAAGAGTCACTTGCAAAATGTTACCAAATTTTCCAATTGAATGTCTTATTTATCATCTGTTTTGTGTTATTCATATTCATATGGGCATTTCCATGGCTACGCACGTGACGTCGTCAACAAAAAAAAAATAGCAAAATTTTCAATTTTTTTGTTTTGATTTTTGAATAGCACTTTACTAACACTATATTTACCGCAAAAGCTGGGAGCTGGAATTTATTTAAATAAAAATAAAATTCCCAAAAATTAATTAAATGTTAAAAAAACTTCAATCACAATTCAGTTAAAAATTTCAAAACTTTCTTAAATAAAATTATATCTCGAATCACGAGTTCCTAAACGAAAGATAATTCGCGTGAAGGAATCATATTATCATAAATTCGATGTTATTATAAATTGTATGATACATTTTTTCCTTCATTCAATTTGTAATATATCTAATGAATGTGGTTATTAACCAATACTGCCAACTTAAGATAAACAAGTAAGAAAATTATAGTCGGTCTAGATCGACTATACGATACCCTATACCCTGCGTTTAAAGACCCTATCTCTCAGGCCCAACTAACTGGATATAGAAAATATGCAGAAACCAAATTTGAGTGGGATTATTATTAATTTTTTTTGGCTGCAGATATGAAAAAGTTCATATCGGATGCTATATCTATATGGGGACTGGGCCCAAAAATGGACCGATCCTAACCATGTTTGGTAAAGTCTCCTGTACTTTGCAAAAATATATACAAACAAAATTTGAATATTTTTATTTTTTGATAGATTTAAGTGAAGATCGGGAAGCAGCTCTATATGGGGCCTATGACTAAGAGTTGTCCCATAGGGATCGTTTTTGGACTACTGATTAATGGATGTAATAAACACATACAAACCCAATTTGACTAAGATTTATATGATAATTTGGATCTTATGGCAATTTATGTTGATTTCATAGGGGTCATTTGGGGGTCTGAACATGGACCGATTCTCACCAATTTCATTCTATGGCCGATAAAAGCTTATATACCAAATTTCATCAAAATATATTCATATTTGCGACCTGCAGTTTGATTACAAGCTTTACATGGACACACAGACGGACGGACGGACGGACATTGTTAAATCAACTCAGAAAGTGATTCTGAGTCGATCGGTATAATAAAAGATGGGCCTATTTCAAATATTTTTGGTAGTTACAAACAGCAGCACAAAGTCATTATACCCAAACCGCATAGTGGTATAGGGTATAAAAACTAATGAAAGAAATAATTATTGTTATTGTCATATTATCTGTTTCAAATTGCATTAGGGCGACATAATCAAGTATAAATGCCTATATCTGTGAACATTAAACAACACAAAAGAAAATGAAATAGGTATGTCGATATAAAAAAAGGTACATATTTAAACAAAATAAAAGTTTAAAAATACGATTTAAAGCTTTTTTGGTAGTAAAAACAAGATGCTAAAGGGTTATCCATTTCGTGGTTTCAAAAGTATAGGGCTGGAATTCGACATCTGTCAAACAAGTTGTTAAACCAATTTTTTTCTTTTCAGTTGAAAGTCTGACATTGACGAAAATGGATCGCTTAACTATCACACAACGCATAAAAATTATTAAAACCTACTACAAAAATGATGATTCTGGCACAGCCACATATCGTGCTTTAAGAGGAGATTATGGCTTACATAATCGTCTAACTACGCAAGCAATTGGCAAAATTGTGAAGAAATTTGAAGAGACTGGAGCGGTTACAGATATTGTAAGGCCTGTGTATCATCGTTTCGCTCGTTCCGCTGAAAATGTCGCTGCTGTAAGTGAAAGTGTTGCCGAAGACCCGAATGTGTCGATTCCTCGTCGTTCTCAGGAATTAGGACTGTCTTACGTCACATTATGGCGTATTTTGCATTTGAATCTACACCTACATCCATATAAAGTCCAGCTCACACAACAACTGGAGCCAGCTGACCATGCACAACGTCGTAGATACGAGGAATGGGTGCTTGAACAACAGGCGGTGGACGGCGATTTTTCGAACAAAATTTTCTTCAGCGATGAATTAATTGAGGAGAGGCCATTACATCCACAAAAAGTCACTGTTTGGTGCGCTCTTTGGTCCGAAGGTGTGATTGGACCTTACTTCTTCGAAAACGACGATGGAACGACTGTCACCGTCAATTCGGAGCGTTATGGTCATATGATAACCGACTTTTTTGCCTGCTATTGAAGAATACGACTTGGAGAATATGTGGTTTCTACAAGACGGTGCCACATGCCACACAACTCGAGCGAATATGGCTTTATTGCAAGAGACATTCCCTGGCCGCATAATTTCTCGTCGTGGCGATATCAACTGGCCACCAAGATCATGCGATTTGACACCATTAGACTTTTTTTGTGGGGCTACGCAAAAGACCGTGTTTATGCAGATAAACCTTTAACTCTTGAGCACTTAAAAACCAACATTCGTCAAATTAAGGCTGCTGAGATACCGCCCAATGTGTCAAAAAGTGGTCGAAAATTATCTCAAAAAAATCAATATGCTTGCTTGAAAAAAAAATATTTTATATGTGCTTTATTTACGTTTACTTTTGAAACCGCAAAATGTATAACCCTTTACAAATGATAAGATATTTGTTAAATATAAAATATTTAATTTTAAGGACATTATTAGAAAAACACATATGTGATTTTTGCATCAAACTAACTGCAGTCTTAATTAAAAATAAAAATACAAAAAAGATAACACAGAGCATAAAATAGTATACCTACATTGTGTACATAAAGTCAAGCACCTACATGGGTTTCTTTCATTGTATATTTTGTTTTTAGAGTACAGATGTTGTCCTCGAAAATTAAACACAGAAACTATAAAAACAAATTATAATTTTCCAGTTTTTCTGGTTGGTTAAGTTCAAATATTAATTTGATAGTTTTTCTTTGATATTGATGCAAGCTCATTCAAAAAAAAAATGTGTTGGAAAAATATCATGACTTTCGGTTGATTATTATTTTTCTGCATTGTGCAGTAAAACCTGAAAACTCGTTTTATTTCTCATTTTTTCCTAAGCACTTGTTTTTGTAAAAGTTTATTTGTTATTTAATTATATTTCGTATCGTCTAGTACTCTAGCACTGTTAGCATAATCTAGCTGTCTTTTGACTCGCCATTTTCGTTATCGCTTGAATTTGAGCTACTTGCAAAGAAATTTGAAAAAAACGTATTCGAAATAATGTCATTTTTCAATTCATATATATTTCAGTACCTTTTATGATTGAGCAGACAGAAACTAATACCCAGTCCCTCTCATGATTGTTGCAATACTTGTTTGAAATTTATAATTATTTGCAATTATTTGTTTACGCGTATAAAATTAAAATTTGATTGCTTTAAGGTTCACCTGCAGTTGTTAGATTTGTTTTCCATAAAATGATTTTAATCAGAGCAGAACAATATGAATCAATAACATCTGTATTACTGAAGTATTACTTATGAATTTTAAATATGCATTATTTTAATACTTTTCAATATCCTTCACTTGTGGAACTAGTCGCGGATGATAATTATGCATTATTTTAATACTTTTCAATATCCTCCACTTGTGGAAGTAGTCGCGGATGATAATTAGTTAAACATACAAAATACATATAACGTTCACATGTAATTGTTCGTCGCGATGACACTAAGGACGGCATGCGTTTAATGTGTTTGTATCTTATTATATACATATGTATGTAGGTATGTATATACTTTAGTAACAAAACAAAACTAAGTTGTAATTTTACTTACTTGTGTAGACGATCGGTTTGTTCTGACTCATTTGTCAATTCAATTATGGCAAATAATTCCTCTTCTCCGGAGCGGCCAAAAATGCCATTGGGTACTTTGCGTAAAAACTTTTTTAAAACACTGGCAATAGTGTAGACCGAATAGTTATCGACATTAACCAATCGGCCGGCTTGAAGGAAATGTATAAGTTTCTTCATAGCACCCTGATGGCCAGGCGCACGAAAAACATCTCGTCTATTTGGAGACTCCTTGTTAAGTTTAAGTATTAAGACTAACAAGGGTCCTGGAATGTTATCGTTCTTGCACACCTCTTCTAAGGGAACGCCAAATTTAACTTTTTCCAGACGATAAGGATAAGTTGGTGCAGAAGAACCAGGATGGCCACATGATGTTACCACATTGCTAAAATCAGCAGCACGGCGATGAACACGTTCGGCCCAGCTTGACATTATAGCTGTTGTTTTGTACAAGGCAGGCTGGATATATTTTAACAAAAAATAATCAACTGAATTTGTTTAGTTTCTTCAGATTAGCATAGACTATTTTTATTCGAGCGAATTGATATTTTTTTGTTTACATTCCCCCAAAAAGTATTTTTTTTTTTTATTAATTTGATAAGTTTTAAATTTCTTAAAACATGTTTTTCTTGGAATGCTATTTTTTTCTCTCTCGTTTTATTTTTGTTTCTATACTTTAAAAATACACATACGTAGACATTTCTTTTTCACTCATCATTTTCAATTATTGTTGTTGTGATGTGGTGGTTTTTTTATTTTATTGTTTAATGGGAATCAACGTTATTAATAATATAAACAACAAAATAATAACATATTTTTTTAAGTTATCCGTTTGTATTACAATAAATAATAATAAATTTTGTTGTTGATAAATTCTCTTCAAATTCGAACAAATTTCACATCACAAAAATTGCTTTTACATTTTTTATTGTTGTTACTTTTTGCTTTTTTAGATTCCACAAACTGTGGCTTGTGTTTGTATTTTTTTTTTGTTGCCTGCCACTCCTGTGTTTGGTTGAAAAGAAAAAAAGATATTAACACATACAGACTTTTTGTAAACCAAAAATTTTCACTTTTCGCTTCTTTTTTACTTTCATTGAAAGCTTTAAATTTTATTTGCTGCTTTCTTTCAAACTTAATATTCAACGTCGTATAAAAATATAATTTAGAGAATCATTTCAACAATATACAAAATTCATTAAATTGTTTTCAGTTATTTTACACTTGTGTGGATTTTTGCTTAGATTAACTTTACGCTTTTAATTCACTACTATTTCTAAACACACGTCCACTCTATTCGAGTTTCGAACGAAAATAAAATAAAATTTTTTTATTCTCACTACCACATACACGACGCAGCGCAAAGCTTAATGCGTGAAACCTGTCACTCGAAAAATATATTTGCATCGCACAGCTCACCGTGCCCAACTGATTCGAAATTCGACTGCACTACTAGACAGTGTTGCCATAATTTGAAATTGTAAAGATGCTAAATTGCAGAAAAAAGATGTTAAAACGCAATTTTTTTTTTCAAGATTAAATATGAAAAATTAAATACTTATTAATATATGCTTTGGTAATTAAATTGAAAAATTAATGTAAAACATAAGTTTCGATTTATATTTTTTAAGTTTTAATTAAAATTATTTTGGATTTCATCTTTTTTTTAACATCATATTGAGTTTTTTAATTTTAAATTAAATATTTTTAATTTTAGATGGATTATTTTTTAATTTCAAATATAACAGAATTTACATTATCAAAAGATACGATTATATTACAATAATTGGTTTATGGAATCTAATATTTCTGTGATGTGTTCATCTTCATGTTCTTCTTGGCTCTGATATTTGTCTGACGATCGAATTTTATAAACGACTTCGCTCGGTATATTGTAAGTGTAACAGTACCCATTTTTCAATTTCAAACCTTTTATTATACGTATTACAAAACATAACAACTCGGATTTTATTCTGTTCCAAGTCTGCTTCTAACTAAAGCCATTAAAATAAACAAACGTTAAACTTCGGCTTTTGAGAAAGACAAAACTAATAAAGACAATACAAATATTGATTACTCTTTAAATGGATTTTCGCCAATAGAATTTTTGTTAACTTCAATCCATAAAAAGGTTGTATTCAGTGTTGTATACCAATATTGTTCTGTGATATAACTCCATTGGATTTGAATTTTTTTCTGTTTCAGATGACCTAAATTTAAACTCTTCTTATATATTGGTTATCGGTTCTTTTACCCGGTTTAATGTGTTTTGTACTGAAAATTTTAACATTTTTTAATACAATAATATTTTTTGGCAATCGACTTTTTAATTCATTAAAAACTGTTGTTGGTGTTTACATTATTCTATTTCATAATGTTTTGTTATATTTGTTGAAAGAAACGAGCAGAGTGGTAAAAAGAATAGTACACAAAATTCTCGAATTGCACTTTGAGAAATAAAAACATATCAATACCATTAACATTAAAATTGTATATTCAAAAAATCAAAAAAAAAGATGCTAAAAGCAACTTTTTATTAATAAAAGATGCTAAGTTAGCATCTAGCGTCTTTTCATAAATCCAAAATGGATGCTAAACGATCAAAAAAGTTGCTAAATCTAGCAACTAAAATGCTAAAATGGCAACACTGCTACTAGAAACGAATCTCGTCGTTGTGTATAACTCTGAGTTGTGTATAACTAGTAGTACGAATAGCGTCGCTAGTAGCAAGCGATTCGCTTATAATACCATACAATGTATTTCTAGCGCCCGAGGATAACACATGGTTTTGAGTTTGTGCTAGAAATTCTTAATGTATTTGTGGTGAAAGCGGCGAGATGCAAGCGGCGACGCTAGAACAGCGCTAGCACAGTGTTGTATTTACGTTTAAATCAATAAATACTTTTTTTTACCACAAGTTGGAAAAACGTTAATAGTTGTATTTATTTAGTATTTGAAAATAGTATTTAATTTCCAACTTTGCTTGTTCAGTTTCAGTATTGCCAGATGTAATAAAATTTATATAAATATATAAATTGAAAATTCAGTTTTTTTTGAATACTAACTTTCTAAAATTCTAAAAATTCTAGCTGTTGAGAACTTTGCTATGAATGAAAACTACATATTTTGAAAAGAAAATTGAAAAATTGAAAACGCAAAATGGATAATGGAAAATGAAAAATTAAAAATGGAAAATGAAAAATGTAAAACGCAAAATGGAAAATGAAAAATGAAAAATGGATAATGGAAAATGAAATATTAAAAATGGAAAGTGAAAAATGGAAAATGGAAAAAGGAAAATGAAAATTGAAAAATTATAAATGGAAAATGAGAATTGAAAAATGGAAAAATGGAAAATAAAAATTGAAAAATGAAAAAATGGAAAATGAAAATTGAAAAATGAAAAATGGAAAATGAAAATTGAAAACTGAAAAATTAAAATTGAAAAATGAAAAGTTAAAAATGGAAAATGTAAATGGAAATTGAAAAATGGAATATGAAAAATGGAAAATGAAAATTGAAAACTGGAAAATGGAAAACGCAAAATGGAAAATGAAAAATGGAAAATTAAAATTGAAAAATGGAAAATGGAAAATGAAAATTGAAAAATGGAATATAAAAAATTAAAAAATGGAAAATGAAAATTGAAAAATGAAAAATTAAAAAATGAAAAATTAAAAATGGAATATGGAAAATGTAAAATGGAAATTGAAAAATGGAATATGAAAAATGGAAAATGGGAAATGAAAATTGAAAAATGGAAAACGCAAAATGGAAAATGAAAAATGGAAAAGAAAATTGAAAAATGGAAAATGAAAATTGAAAAATGGAAAATGCAAAATGGAAAATGAAAATTGAAAAATGGAAATTGAAAAATTAAAAATGAAAAATGAAAAATGGAAAATGAAAAATGGAAAATGAAAATTGAAAAATTAAAAATGAAAAATGAAAATTGAAAAATGGAAAATGAAAAATGGAAAATGCAAAATGGAAAATGAAAATTGAAAAATGGAAATTGAAAATTGAAAAATTAAAAATGGAAAATGAAAAATTAAAAATGGAAAATGAAAATTGAAAAATGGAATATGGAAAATGCAAAATGGAAAATGAGAATTGAAAAATTTTAAGTCGTGTTTAAAATATAACTGAACTCGAACCTGTTTATTGTACATGTTCTGTGTTTTTTTTCAGTACACGTACCAGAACATGAACTTCAAATAAAGCAACACTCAAAAATGTGTGCTTTATGTGTGATTGAAACAAAAAGTATGTGATACAAAAATGTTCGTGTAAATAACGAAATATTAAAACGAACACAGTCATGGTTGTGTTGGGCACCGTAGAAAATTTAGAAACGCACATAATTGATATGAAAATAAAGATATGTGTTGGCTGCTTTTGAACAGAACATTGTGTGTTTCATGTGTGTATTTTCTGAACCTTGATTTTTAGCCAAGAATCATTTGAAGTTTGGTATTCGGAATTAATGTTTCAGTATCGGCAAAAGTTTCAATGTGGTAGCCGTACTCAATATTGGGTGTAATATAGAGTTTAAGACTCAGGTGGAGGGTATTCAAAAATTCGGTACAGCCGAATTTAACAGTCTTACTTGTTTTTAATTTATATAATTTTGAGTTATGACTCTCTGACTGAAAGTTTTTCATTTGATTAGTGATATTATCTCAAGTTGTTCCCCAGATATAACAGCATTTTTCCTGTTAAAGAAGATAGTTATAAGAAATAAATTTTTGCAGTATATAGAAATGTCTACTGTGAAATAATTTATTGGAAAAAATCAATTTTGGAAAATTTTGAGTTGTGTAAGCTGCGATATGTTAATTTTTTGGAAAAAATATATATATTCCTTTTCTTTAAACAAAAGTTATAAATAAATTATACAAAATCAATGAAAGCATTTACGAGTGTGTAAGAAAATAAAAAGAAAAGCTTTTTTGCTACCGTTGAATAATAAAGAATATAAAAAAATAGATCATAAAACAATAAATTTGCAGTAAGAAATTTAATTTCTTTTGAAAAATTTTTTTTTTAATTATCGCTATGTTGTTTGAGTTAGCGTCATCTTGTGGTAATTTTAGATAACAACGTAATATTAGTAACTTATAAACCTTGGGTTTTAACAGCATTTTTTGTGGCTAATAGTTAACAAGTTATCGGTTATTTTTTGAAATTTTAAATAATTAATATTAATTAATTACGTTATAACTATGTTACTCCGTTAAAATATTTCTATTTATTAAATCTATTTATTTTTTTTTTTCAGTAAGATTTGGCTACTTTTTAAAAACTTTACATTAACATTATATAAAATTGCAAGAAAATTATTTGAGCGAGATTCAATCGTTTCGATAGTTTATTTGAGTTAATATATTTGGAAACGGTAAAGGCGTATATAAACTTATTTATGTCTTGAGTTTTTAGGGATGGCGGACTTCAATATGGAATATTCAATTGTTCTGATTAATGGAAAGTACATATTTGTTACAAGACAAAGTAAATTATATTAGAATGCCATATTTTACTTAAATTATGCATTTGTTTTACCAAACATACATTGAAGGCCTACATTATAACATAACTTATTTGGAATATGCTCATATATGGTGCAATTTATACAAAAAATTGGCCACCCACACAAACTTATTAACATGAAGAATTAATGAATTGTAAAAAAATATATATATACATATGTATATATTAAAATTACTAAATGAGAACTTTAAAACTGATAAAAAAAAATAACAGATTTAAAGTATACATCATTACATTACGTCAATTAACAATGCGCTCACTATGTAACGGAAATAAATAATTATACAAAAAAAAAACAACGTCATATCCGTTAAACAAAAACATAGAGAACGAATATTTATTACTTAGCTTACTTGAATTGCTTGAATGACCGAATTGTGTATGGGGGACCGCAAGAGAAAAATATTTTTGTTTTGTTTAGAGCTCTCTTAAAATGCTTTTAGCAAAGAATTTTGCAAATGCGTTTTAAAATTGTTTGTTGTTATTTCACTTGTTGAGTGTCTGCTAAAGCAAGCATAAGCTCGTTGTACGAGTTAAGCGATTTTAACGCATATTGATTTCGACATTTCAAATTTAAATAATTTTAAAATATAAACAACAAATAAAACTACCGAAAAAATCCTAAACAACCGGAAGTGACTCATTGTTTTTTTTTTTTGTTGTATAAAGTGCACAACAACACAATACTAATTATTACTAATCTGTGGGGTGGTTGATAACCATAATTATAACGACAAATGCAACAAAAAAAAACTACTACTTTTGTGTAAAAAAGTTCATTCTTAAAAATTGAAAATTGTTTTATATGTACTATGTAATAGTAGTTGTTAACCTTTTATTAAGTTATAAATGTTATTTTTAAATCAGCCAAAAATTATAATAACATAATAACTGTCATAACACAGCTGTGTTTAAATGCCAATCAGCCATCGACTGCCAAGTTGGCTGCTGTGCTCCGTTGCGTGTGTTTCTATACAATACAAGTACATACACGTACGTTCTGTTTTAGATTTTTTTTTGTTCATTTTTGCTGTCATGTACTACTGCTAGTATTAATACCAGTGATCGGCAATTTCTATGGAATGCCAAGTATTTTTCATTAAGTGATAAACACTAGCAGTTCGTTTGTGCATATTTATTGAAAATGCAAAAATGGTAAGTAAAAAAAAAAATAATGTGTGTAATAAAAAAAAGTATGCGAGTTTAAATTTTCAAGGTAATTTGCATAAATTTACTTTTGTTTTTTATTTTAATGTTCAGAAATAAAAGATATATAATTGATATTAAATCGTTATGAATTTTTGTGTTTTGGGTTCACATTAGATATCCACACCACTATTCCTGTTTTCTGAGTTTATATTGATAGTTATTTTATTTGTTTGGCTTTATGCACTTTTCGAAAATTATATGAAAATAATTGAGTATTTATCGAATGAGCGAAATAGGGACATATAAGGTGCTTATCACTAAAAAAAAAATTAATTTATATATCTTTATTATTTGTTCATTTTGTTTCATTTTTCCTTACCACCAACACAAATCTTTTAGTATGTAAGTACATTTTTGATTTAAACCAAAATATGTTCATTACTTTGTTGTTTTAATGCTAAAAGCTATTAAAAACACTTAACTGCCATTTATTTTGTTGTTGTTGCTGTTGTTTTTTTTTTAAATTTCATTCAAAAAGGTAAACCAATAACAAAAACAACTTAACGATCACAAATTTCACCATTTAAAGAATATGTGCCCATAATTAAGAAACAAATAAAATGCAAAATAAGTTAGTACAAAAAAAAAATTAGCAAATAAACGATACAATAACAGAAATGAACAAGTAGAAAAATTATAGCCGACCTATATCGACTATAGGATACCAAAAATTTGGAGAAAGCATAGAGCCAATATTTGGTATAGTGGTATTGTTATGGGTTTGTTGCCTGAAAAAATTTTATTAAAAAAAAAAATAATTTTTCATATCAGATGCTATTTTTGATTGGGAAGTAGCTTATATGGGGACTATGACTAAAAATGGCACTACAGTATTTATTTTTGGGCTAACGATTATTGACTGTAAACAACATATACATACATACAAATTTGATAAGATATACTTATGTAATAATCTGGATCTAAAGACAATTCTAGTAGTTCTTATGGAAGACGTGAACCGAATTTTTTAATAGCTACCGTTCTATGACTAACAAAAGCTAATATACAAAATTTCGTCAAAATATATTTTCAGATTTTTCTTGTAGTTTGCACAAAATATCTTAACTTACATAAAATGTACTAATAAGGAAACCTAGAGTTTTGATTTTTTGTCATTTAATTGGAATTGTATTAAAGCTTACAAAAAAAGAAAAAAGATTATCACTACTTATGAACTTTTGGACCTTTTTTGGAAACCCTGCCAATAGGAATTTTATATTTTCTGTCACTAAAGTCTTCCACATTTTGGGAAACCAATTTTGTGCTCTTCCGTTTCACAATAGCCCAGTATCTTTCTACTGGCTTAAGGTCCGAACAGTTAGAGGATTTGCCTCCCTTTATACAAAAAACACGTTATTGTTCTTGTACCACTCAAGAGTCTTCTTACCGTACTGATGGGATGCCAAATCGGGCCAAAAATATGTGGACATAGTGTGTTTGTTGCCTTAGTAGGGGAAGGGGTATTTTTTGCAAACCACTCCTCAATATAAATTTCGCTATTTAAAGAACCCGTTGTAATTGATGACTTCTTTTTCCGCATGTTTTACATAAGAAGGTCATTTTTTTTTATCTGCTTTTAAGTCCTTAACTTAGCTGTATATGTGGCTTGAGTTGAAAAAACATTTTAACGTTGTTAATGAAAAATCATTTGAGACGAAACTGTTAAAAATATGTACAATAATTCCAAAAACTATATTTATGTATATAATGTACTTGGCTCAACTTTAGCCGATACACAAATTGAATCTGCCGTTCGAAGCCAAAAATGCGGAACACGCAAAACTTGTTGATGACTTATATCGATTATTAAGTAAACAGTTTAATGAATAGTAAAATTGAGGATGATATCGATTTCATACTTAATGATCAATATCAAACAATGAAATCGATCAGAAGTTAATTTAGTTCCCAAAATCTCTTATTTATGAGCTAAGAGCTGAATTATCATCCAAATTAAAAACACTAAAATAATTTTCAATACTCAGAGTGGACAAATTTTTTTTAAAAAACTCTGAAGATGTTATAAATTTTAGAAAATAGATTATGAAAGCTAAAAAAAGAAATCAAAGAGTTTGAATATTATATCGACAATTAAAACTACTAGCATAGCCCAGCACTCGGAATTCGAGTGCAAATTCTAGGAATTTTATTTTTTCATTAAATTTTTTTCTTAAAAATTTCTTAATAAATATTTGTCGAACACACAGAAGATATATAAATGAGTTTGTTAATAAATGATTTTATAAGCGCCTAAAGGTGTGTTAGTCAATTTTAGCAATTCACAATTCAACACAGGGAATACGAATTGGCTAAAATTGATTAGCATACCTTTACGCTCTTATAAAATGATTTATTATAAATATTTTATTTTATTTAATATATTAAAAAAAAAAATAATTTAATTTTTTCAAATATATAATAAGCGCTTTTACTTTCTGTTTTGCGCTTTTTGCTTGGAAAAAAATTGTCCTCGTTGATGATAAATTACAAATATTATAAATAAACTTTGGCAATATTTGGATAAAAATTCATTAATCTACCATGAGTAAATGATTATGTTTAGTTTTGTTAAGACTGAATTAGAATCGTTTTAACAATTTCCACATTACGATATAAAAACAAATCATGTGAGTGCGATCACAGGGGGGAGATGTGTAAACATCTAGTAATTAAATTTTTTTTTTGTCACTTTTTTAAAGTCAAACAGAAAGCGTCATCTATGTATCACTTATAGCAAACAACTGCAGGGACTGTGGTCATACTTGTGGGGTTGTTGTATCATGTATATGTTATACGTTTATATTTTGTAATTTTTAACGTTTTACAGCAAAGGGTTGTTGAATTAGCTGAAACAATTTTATGTCATAATTTTTTCACAAATACAATCATAAGTCAAACCGATTTGTCTTATCCCAGCTAGCATTTTCTGCAACTAATGATCACATTCGAGTCTTTTTCGACTCCTCTGCGCGATTAAAGCAATCATATATGCGCTCATTTTCGAATCATAAAAGACTATTTTGTCGGGAGAAAATGGTACCCTATCCGCGACTCTTCTTGAAGAGTCTTTTGTGGCTCGCTTCTTTATCAGTTTCGACTCATTTTCGAGTCATATTTATTTTATTTCTGTACAATTTGTTGGTGTTTTTTCAATAAATCAGTTTTTAAGCGTAAGCGTGACTCATCTTCGAGTCTTTTTAATCGCGCATGCGATTAATCAGTTTTTGATCATCAAAAGTGGTCGAAGAAGACCCAGTAAGGTGATTTTTGTTAAAACAATCTTCCAAATGCTAACTGGGACGGCTCACAGCGTAACATGTGAGCTCATATGTTACGCTGTTTTTGTGATTGTATTGTGAAATAGAAATTTACCCCCCTGAGCGTATAGATGTTTACATCTCAAAAATTCATAAAAATTGATAATTCATTACTAAGAAATATTCAGTTTGCAATAAAATGAATCTAATTAATTATGTTAAAATATAATTTGTCGTATGTAATTAACTTTGTATTTATTTTACATTTCCAAGGTTTTGTGACGTACAGCTAGCTCTCTAAATAAATCCCTCCTACACTTTATATAAACCTAGCAAATTTAACAGTTTAGCTATTACTTTGTAATAATTGATGTAAATTATTTTCAATATTCGTTTTTTAAAATATGATAATTTTAACCAAAAATGTTTTAAAAGTCTGCTGCGTTTTCCAAATGTTCGGCGTAGAGGGTGGACAGCTTTAAATTCATAAGTTTAAGTAATTATTTTAAGCCAAAAATGGTCAAAACCTGATTGTTATTTTTGCATATTTCCAATAGATTTTGCAACAAATCTAAATATTTATTTACATTCTGCTTGATTAGTTTTGTGAATAAAAAGCAAATGAATAGAAAAAATAAATGGGTAAAACCAGACTATAACCACAAGCAAATTATGACATTTTCAAGTGCATTAGCCACAAAAAGCTACAAAAAAAAAAGCAACTTATATCTCAGCTTACATCATAACGTGATGTGATTTATTAACTTTAAATTAAGTATATCCCACCAGAACTTCCATAGTGGCAAAATAAACAAATCGAAATTTGTTAAATACATATTTGTGTGCTATTAGTTAGTTGGCAGTGTGTTAACATTGAATGCATGAGAATATTTTGTTAACATTAAAAACACCTACATTTTAAGACATGTAATACAATTACGAGCGTATTTATGCATTTGGTGAATATTTGAACTTGTTTTAGCCAATAACCCTTGGCGGGATGTCTGAGAGGCGGCACACACGTTTCTTTGTAGTTACAATAAATATTAAGAATTTTTTAAATTGTTAATGCTGGTAATACAAGACTTTATGTGGGCGAAAATGTGCAGTAAAGACATGGTGTAAAAATCTGTGTACGACGGTATATGTAAATATATTTATTACTGTTTTTCAATATTTGATGACATTGTGATAGTCTAATTCAAAAAACTATATAGGTTAAAATTTATCAAATTAAGTCAATTCAGAATATGGAATTAGTATTTATGATAGGAAAATCTAAATTAATATTAATTTTTTTAATGGGTGTTTTATGTTTCTCGCAGCCTCTTTGATATAAAATAGAAAATTAAATTGTAATAATTTCGCTATATTCTGCTAATCGATTTTAATTTATTTATTTTTGATGTGTAAACATCTATACGCGCAGGAATAAATTTCTATTTCACAATACAATCACAAAAACAGCGTAACATGTGAGCGTAAGAAAAAATCAGCGTAACATGTGAGCGTAAGAAAAAATCGGTGTGACTTATGATTGTATTGGTGAAAAAATTATGATATGTAACAACCTGTTTGAAAATGCAAAATGAAAAATAAAAAATGAAAAATAAGAAATGAAAAATGAAAAATAAAAAATGAAAAATGAAGAATAAAAAATGAAAAGAGAAAAAAAGAAATGAGAAATGAAAAATAAAAAATTATAAATAAAAATGAAAAATAAAAAATGAAGAATAAAAAATGAAAAATGAAAAACGCAAAATGAAAACAACAAAATGAAAAATGAAAAATAAAAAATGAAAAACAAAAAATTGAAAATAAAAAATTAAAAATAAGAAATTAAAAATGAAAAATAAAAAATGAGAAATGAAAAATAAAAAATGACAAATGAAAAATAAGAAATGGAAAATGAAAAATGAAAGACGAAAAATTAAAAATGAAAAATATAAAATAAAAACGAAAAATTAAAAATTAACCGGTTGAAATAATAAATAATAATAATTATTTTTATATTAGAAGAGCTCCTGCAGTTGATTGCTATAAGTGATACATAGATAACGCTTTTTGTTTGATTAAAAAAAAGAAGCTTTAATTACTAGATGTTTACACATCTCCCCTGTGATCGGACTCACATGATTTTACCCTATACCACTATGTGGTTTGGGTATAATGACTTTGTGCTGCTGTTTGTAACTACCAAAAATATTTGACCTAGACCCATCTTTTACCGATCGACACAGAATCACTTACTGAATCGTTTTAGCGATGTCCGTCCGTCCGTCCGTCCGTCTGTGTGTCCATGTAAAGCTTGTAATCAAACTACAGGTCGCAAATATGAATATATTTTGACCAAATTTGGTATGTAAGCTTTTATCGGTCATAGGATGAATGCTATTGAAATTGGTGAAATTCGGTCCATGTTGTGACCTAGTCCCCATACAAATGACCTCTATGAAAACGACATAAATTGCCATAAGATTCAAATTATCATATAGATCTCAGTCAAATTGGGTTTATATGTGTTTATTATATCCACTAATCAGTAGTCCAAAAATAATCCCTATGGGACAAATCTTCGTCATAGGCCCCATATAGAGCTGTTTCCCGATCTTCTCTTAAATCTATCAAAAAACAAAAAAATATTGAACATATTTTTCTCAAATTTGGTTTGTATATATTTTTTCAAGATGTAAGTGGCTTTATCAAATATGGTCAGGATCGGTCCATTTTTCGACCTAGTCCCCATATAAATATAGCACCCGATATGAACTTTTTCATATCTGCAGCCAAAAAAATTAATAACAATGTCACTCAAATTTGGTTTCTGCGCATTTTATATATCGAATTAGTTGGACCGAAAGATAGGGTCTCTAAGCAATGGTATAGGGTATCGTATAGTCGGTCTAGACCGACTATAATTTCTGACTTGTTTTTAATTTAATTTGTCAATTGTTCCAATCAAAAATACTTTTCCGTCATTGAAAATCATAAAAATAGTTGAAATTATTAAAAATGTTTTTCATAAACCAAATGAACTAGATTTTAACAGGACCCGTAACAATTACAGGGATTATGTATAATAAAAAAGATCATCTTCATGAATTATATTTTAATTTTATTATATCGATTCTAAAATAATACCATTCATAAAATTAAATTATTAATTTTTGATGAGTACGCGCAGGGGGTAAAAATCTACTTCACAGTACAATCAGAAAAAAAGCGTAAGATGTAAGACGAAAAACAAAATCGGTGTGACTTATATGACACCTTTTTGTCGCTGTTTTTTGCATTATTTTTCTTCATTTTTTATAAACATTTATAATTAATTTCCTCAATCATTTAAAAGTATTCTTAACGTTATAATTTATTCCATATAAATAACACAATTATCACTGCATTAAATATTTATGCTAATCAAACATAAATAAAAAAAATCATGTGAGTCCGACCACAGGGGAGATGTGTAAACATCTAGTAATTAAAGATTTTTTATGTCATTTTTTAAAATCAAACAGAAACCGTCATCTATGTATCACTTATAGCAAAAGCTGTTTCAGCTAATTCAACAATCCTTTGCTGTAAAACGTTAAAAATATACCAATATAAACGTTTATAAGTGATACATAGATGACGCTTTTAAAAAAGTGGTATAAAAAAACAATTTTATATCATAATTTTTCACCAATACAATCATAAGTCACACACCGATTTGTGTTACAGCTCTCACCAATTTGTGTTACGCTGTTTTTGGGATTGTATTGTGAAATAGAAATTTTCCCCCGTATAGATGTTTACACATCAAAAATAATAATAAACGAATGACAGTAAAAAGGAAGTGTTTGGATATCAAATGAAGGCACAATTCATTGGGAAGTGTTTGGAGACAAAATGAAGGCACGACTTCATTAGGAAGTGTTTTGAGATAAAACGAGGTAGCGGATAGCGTTATAAAAACGTTTTGAAAAATGAAAAATAAAATATGAAAAATAAAAAATTAAAAATATAAAATTAAAAATGAAAAATAAAAAAAGAAAAATGAAAATATAAAAATTAAAAATAAAAAATGAAAATAGAAAAATTAAAAATAAAAAACGAAAAATAAAAATGAAAAAAAAATGGAAAATGAAAAATAAAAAATTAAAAATAAAAAATAAGAAATGAAAAATTAAAAATTAAAAATGAAAAATAAAAAATGAACAATGAACAATGAAAAATAAAAAATGAAAAATAAAAAATGAAAAACGAAAAATGAAAAATAAAGAATGAAAAATAAAAATGAAAAAAAAAAAAAGCAAAAATGAAAATAGAAAAATTAAAAATAAAAATTTAAAATAGAAAAATGAATAATAAAAAATGAATAATGAAAACTAAAAAAACGAAAAATAAAAAATGAACAAAAATAAATGGAAAATGAAAAATAAAAAATGAAAAATAAAAAATGAACAATGAAAAATAAAAAACGAAAAGTGAAAAATTAAAAATAAAGAATGAAAAATAAAATAAGAAAAACGAAAAATTAATTAAGTATCGACTGTCCAGATTTGTTATCGCAAATAAATTTGTATGTTCCACCTAGAATACTTCGTCACCATAGTATTTTTTGTATTCCATATCATCGCACAAACTATGCCCAAAACAGTACTTTAAATCACGCGTGTGCCGATATAAATGCTATTAATGAAATAGCTATAAATGGAATCCCAAACCAACTAATTGAGTTTTGTACATCAAAAGATTCTTTTAAGTTACTTCTCTTTACATTATTTAATTTGTAAATTTTTGTACTTAAATTAATACATATGTAATTATTTTAATCATAGTCTGTAAGGAAATCATGTTCCATTGACTGAAATAAATGAAATGAAATGAAATATTAAGATTAAAAAAATTGTTTCTAAAAAATTAAAAATTAACCAGTTAAATAATAATAATTTTTTAATTAGGAGAGCCCTTCAGTTGTTTGCTATAAGTGATATATGTATATATATGACGTTTTTAGTTTGATTTTAAAAAAGTTCTATAAAAAGAGTCTTAATTACTAGATCTTTACACATTTCCCCTGTGTTCGGACTCACATGATTTTTTTTTTTAATAAATATAAAAGTCACCTAACGACTTTTATTTCTTGTGACTTTCAATAATAATTTTAGTGAAAAGATGCTTGTTTAGATTTGTTTTTAAAAATTTTCCCGAAAATTAAAATGTTAATGTTAACATTTGTGCTTTTTTTCAAGGCAATTATGAGCATGTTTGGAATGATGTGAAATTTGCTAAAAACAGGATATGAATATAAAAAACACTACTAGCATACAATAATAAAAATCAAAAATAGAAGACACCCTTTTACTTCGACCTATTGTATATTTTGTGCCCTAAATCTTAAAACTATACCAGATACTGCATACCCTATTGGTAATCTTATGTCACCTTTAGCATAATTTAAAAATTCCTATTCGAAAAAATCAATAATTTTACAAATTTGAATCTGGGAGAATCTAGAAATATTTACACAAATGTATATTTTTTGATTAGCCAAAAAATTTATATACTTTTAATATTTCAACCAAACACGGCTGTACAGTCTATTTTTAAAATATAAAAAAAAAACTAAAAAACAACATCAACAACAACAATAACCAAAACGATAATAATTACAAATTTATCACACTGAAGATGCATTCTTATAACAATAGATTTTATGGTGCCCTAAAAACATACATTTATGTTTATGTATAAAATAACAAATACATATATTTAAAAATGCCACCAAATATAAAAGAAAAAGTTACGAATTTTACAGTATTGTGCAAACTGAATAGCAAATTTAAAATTATATTATGTAAACATAACATAATACTGTTAACACAAGTTACCTCGTATGTGTTTGCACACTAGAAATGAAACAGACTCTGGTTTTTTTTAACAACAACTAAATATTACTTATTACGAAAACATAAAAAAGATCTAATCATCAAATGAAGAGCATGTAAGACAAAAGCAGAAATAATGGTTAAAGTTAACAGTATGGCTGAAATTTTTTTAATAGATCATATTGGGATCCAGCAGTTTTTGTTAGTTTCTTCAAACAGCTGGACCAATAGTTATGGCCCCCGGTAAATATTGTCAAATCTATTACGCGCAAAATAAAAACGAAAAATCACAAAGTTTCATTGGAAAATAATAAGTAGAATCAATGTTTGTAGAGTAATAATAATTATAATAATAATAATTATACAAATATTGTCATAACAGTGCATGTGGGAAGACGTCCACAAAAAACATCGATGTAAGATATAGACATTTTGTGCAAGTGTTGAAAAAATATATTTTCAATTTCCATTCAGGTTCTGAAATATTAAATTTGAATGTGGTTGAAATTACAGTCCGTAGATGAGCAATCGAAAATAATTCACCAAACTAAACATTAGCCTAGACCCCATTGCTTATCAAGAAGCATATTTCAAAAAGGTAAAATTTCACATTGCCATTTTTATACCCTCCACACCACTGTGAAAAGGGTATATAGGTTTGTCATTCCAATTGTAACGCATCGAAATAAATTCCGGAGACCCCAAAACCATAAATTTTTTTGATCCTTATAACAAGGGAAATTGATTTAGTGATGACCGTCTGTAAGCCTGTCTGTGGAAATTACGATCACGGCCTCGATATGTAAGCTAGACCGTTCGTTTTAGCATTATATCGTTTATTAACATCCCGAAGGATGTTAAAATCGTCAAAATCGTTTAAAAGGATCACAAGATAACTTTGAAAAAACTTAAAAAAAAAATAAAATTTTCAGTGTGTTTGTTGTTTTTTTTAAATGTGTTGTATATATGGGGGATTTCATGTCAAGTGCACCAACTTTTGAAACCGATCGGGATGAAATTTGCACCAAGGTTAGTCCTATTGGATAGTAGTTTAGACACAACTTTTCAACAAGATCGGTCCAGATCTCTCTGAGTTAGAGGGGATCAAAATTTGACATTTTGGCCAAACAGGTGTTTTTTCTCATCCATGTAACTTATTACCTATTGTTCCTAGAAAATTTTCTCCCAAAGAGTTTAGATAGCTATTTCTTCAATATTTCGGAAAAAAATACTTAAAAAACGAAAAACGAAAAGTGAAAAATGAAAAATAAAGAATGAAAAATAAAATAAGAAAAACGAAAAATTAATTAAGTATCGACTGTCCAGATTTGTTATCGCAAATAAATTTGTATGTTCCACCTAGAATACTTCGTCACCATAGTATTTTTTGTATTCCATATCATCGCACAAACTATGCCCAAAACAGTACTTTAAATCACGCGTGTGCCGATATAAATGCTATTAATGAAATAGCTATAAATGGAATCCCAAACCAACTAATTGAGTTTTGTACATCAAAAGATTCTTTTAAGTTACTTCTCTTTACATTATTTAATTTGTAAATTTTTGTACTTAAATTAATACATATGTAATTATTTTAATCATAGTCTGTAAGGAAATCATGTTCCATTGACTGAAATAAATGAAATGAAATGAAATATTAAGATTAAAAAAATTGTTTCTAAAAAATTAAAAATTAACCAGTTAAATAATAATAATTTTTTAATTAGGAGAGCCCTTCAGTTGTTTGCTATAAGTGATATATGTATATATATGACGCTTTCAGTTTGATTTTAAAAAAGTGCCACAAAAAGAGTCTTAATTACTAGATGTTTACACATCTCCCCTGTGTTCGGACTCACATGATTTTTTGTTTAATAAATATAAAAGTCACCTAACGACTTTTATTTCTTGTGACTTTCAATAAAAATTTTAGTGAAAAGATGCTTGTTTAGATTTGTTTTTAAAAAATTTCCCGAAAATTAAAATGTTAATGTTAACATTTCTGTTTTTTTTCAAGGCAATTATGAGCATGTTTGGAATAATGTGAAATATGCGAAAAACAGGATATGAATATAAAAAACACTACTAGCATACAATAATAAAAATCAAAAATAGAAGACACCCTTTTACTTCGACCTATTGTATATTTTGTGCCCTAAATCTTAAAACTATACCAGATACTGCATACCCTATTGGTAATCTTATGTCACCTTTAGCATAATTTAAAAATTCCTATTCGAAAAAATCAATAATTTTACAAATTTGAATCTGGGAGAATCTAGAAATATTTACACAAATGTATATTTTTTGATTAGCCAAAAAATTTATATACTTTTAATATTTCAACCAAACACGGCTGTACAGTCTATTTTTAAAATATAAAAAAAAAACTAAAAAACAACATCAACAACAACAATAACCAAAACGATAATAATTACAAATTTATCACACTGAAGATGCATTCTTATAACAATAGATTTTATGGTGCCCTAAAAACATACATTTATGTTTATGTATAAAATAACAAATACATATATTTAAAAATGCCACCAAATATAAAAGAAAAAGTTACGAATTTTACAGTATTGTGCAAACTGAATAGCAAATTTAAAATTATATTATGTAAACATAACATAATACTGTTAACACAAGTTACCTCGTATGTGTTTGCACACTAGAAATGAAACAGACTCTGGTTTTTTTTAACAACAACTAAATATTACTTATTACGAAAACATAAAAAAGATCTAATCATCAAATGAAGAGCATGTAAGACAAAAGCAGAAATAATGGTTAAAGTTAACAGTATGGCTGAAATTTTTTTAATAGATCATATTGGGATCCAGCAGTTTTTGTTAGTTTCTTCAAACAGCTGGACCAATAGTTATGGCCCCCGGTAAATATTGTCAAATCTATTACGCGCAAAATAAAAACGAAAAATCACAAAGTTTCATTGGAAAATAAGTAGAATCAATGTTTGTAGAGTAATAATAATTATAATAATAATAATTATACAAATATTGTCATAACAGTGCATGTGGGAAGACGTCCACAAAAAACATCGATGTAAGATATAGACATTTTGTGCAAGTGTTGAAAAAATATATTTTCAATTTCCATTCAGGTTCTGAAATATTAAATTTGAATGTGGTTGAAATTACAGTCCGTAGATGAGCAATCGAAAATAATTCACCAAACTAAACATTAGCCTAGACCCCATTGCTTATCAAGAAGCATATTTCAAAAAGGTAAAATTTCACATTGCCATTTTTATACCCTCCACACCACTGTGAAAAGGGTATATAGGTTTGTCATTCCAATTGTAACGCATCGAAATAAATTCCGGAGACCCCAAAACCATAAATTTTTTTGATCCTTATAACAAGGGAAATTGATTTAGTGATGACCGTCTGTAAGCCTGTCTGTGGAAATTACGATCACGGCCTCGATATGTAAGCTAGACCGTTCGTTTTAGCATTATATCGTTTATTAACATCCCGAAGGATGTTAAAATCGTCAAAATCGTTTAAAAGGATCACAAGATAACTTTGAAAAAACTTAAAAAAAAAATAAAATTTTCAGTGTGTTTGTTGTTTTTTTTAAATGTGTTGTATATATGGGGGATTTCATGTCAAGTGCACCAACTTTTGAAACCGATCGGGATGAAATTTGCACCAAGGTTAGTCCTATTGGATAGTAGTTTAGACACAACTTTTCAACAAGATCGGTCCAGATCTCTCTGAGTTAGAGGGGATCAAAATTTGACATTTTGGCCAAACAGGTGTTTTTTCTCATCCATGTAACTTATTACCTATTGTTCTTAGAAAATTTTCCCCCAAAGAGTTTAGATAGCTATTTCTTCAGTATTTCGGAAAAAAATACTTAAAAAAAAAAAAAAAATTTGTAGACTTTTTTTTTTTGCTAAATTAAAGCATTTTTTGCCTTTTTTTCAAAAAGGGCATTTTTTTTTTCATAAGAAAGCTTAGGATTTTTTCTTTAAGAGCTTTTTGGTCGCTTAGTGGGATGGGAGTGGGATGTCTATCAAAATAAATGTTTTGTAACTCAAGACAACGGATTTTAAATTTTTCACAAATGCACTATTTTGAATTTTTTCCTATTTGTGTCTAAAACCTTACAAATAAAACTTATACTGAGAAACTAGACAAACTAAACTTTCCTATGGTATATAACATACCTAATTAAAATTTTATACCCTCGATACTGTAATACTCAGAATATGTTAACCTCAGGAAAAAATCGCTTTTTTTCTATAGAAATGATGAAAAATTATTATTTTTTATTTATTTTTAATAATAATTAAATTAATGTATAATAATAATAATATTAAAAATAAAAAGATAAATATTAAATTAAAAATAAAAAATAAAATTTTAAATTAAAATTTAATCTTAATTGCATTAGATCCATTTATATCATAACTATTTTTATACTTAATTTATTGTAGCTGATGAAGTATTTAAGTCTTGTAAATTTTTAAATACACAGTCTTTCATCCAGCTTTTTTGTCGCCTTTATTTACTGCGTTTTTTTGTCAATCCTTTCTTGGCGTTACTAGGTTCAGCTGTTGATTTCGCTGCTGGTTTATTTGTTGTCTTTGGAAAGATCTCGCATTGAATAGAGGCAGAAAACTTTTTCAACTTGGGTCTTCCATCGACAAGCGGTATAAAAGCATGGTATTGAGCAGTGCCATCGATTGTTACCGCAGCATCGAATCTGCTCTTCAGTGTTTTCAATGTTTCCTGATGATCCTCTTTGCTACTAAAAACTATTTCAGTTTCTTTACAATAACTCTTTGCCCAATGGAATAAAGCAGTCGCATCTAAGATGCGATCTTGATGAGAGCACTGGAGGCTATACTTCGCTGCATTTCTTTTAAGGTTTGCTCCAATACCATCATATGCTCCTTTACCATGAGCAGTAGGATGGAAATGCCACTCAGCTGGCATTCCAAAATCTTTTTCATGGGCCATAAGATTTGCCAAGCTACCTTTGTTTTTAAAATGTTGACGAGCTCTGTCCGAAACGCAGTATACCTTCTTTACTGTAAATTTAGATTTTAGAAATTTTAGCATTCTCTTCTGGTACTTATGAACTGCAACGGTATCATGTTTTAAATCGTCGGATATGATTGCCATACTTTTGTGTTCCAGTTTTTCATCTTTCATGTAGTAAATAACTACTGTGAATATAGTTGCTTGGTCGTTATTGAAGTGGAATGCTTGTATGGCATCCTGAAGAACATATTTATAGTTTTCTGCGAAATCATATGAAATAACGAATTCACCAGACTTCAAATGTATCTTCAAATCCTTGAAGAATGACCATTGCTCTTTGACTAAAAAGTCATAGTTTCTCAAGTTTAGCAATCCTGTACACATTTCTTCCACAAAATCATCCACATTTAAAATGATTGTTTTCAATGTGCATCTGTCAGTCTGAATCCAAGAATCAAATTTGACCTCCTCTATATATTCTCGATCTAAAGAGTTGATTAAATTTTCTTTGATGAATGTGGTTTTCGGGCAATTGGTACATTCACCTAAGTGGCAAGAAGTTATTGCATTAGGACACATAGTCAATTTAAGGCAATCGCGGTAATCGTGTAAATCTTCTGCCGAATCATCTGTTAAATACTTTAAGTTGATTTCCTTCAACATCAGTTTAACATTTTCATGGTAAATGCAAACGCATACTGTATGAGTTCCGGTGCTTTCTGCCAAAACGCAATGTTTTGGCCTCATTTGGGTTAATTTCGTGAAGCCAATTCTAACATCCTCGTGTTCAGATTGAAATGTTGCAAATAACTCTTTCAGGTTACAGATAACCATTCTCTTCTGTTATGTTGTGAAGGTGTGTTACATACCTTCGGAAAGTTTAGTTGTCTGGTTTCTCAGTATAAGTTTTATTTGTAAGGTTTTAGACACAAATCGGAAAAAATTCAAAATAGTGCATTTGTGAAAAATTTAAAAACCGTTGTCTTGAGTTACAAAACATTTATTTTGATAGATATCCAACTCCCATCCCACTAAGCGACCAAAAAGCTCTTAAAGGAAAAATCCTAAGCTTATGAAAAAAAAAAGAAAAAATGCCCTTTAGCAAAAAAAAAAAAAGTCTACAAATTTTTTTTTTTAAGTATTTTTTTCCGAAATATTGAAGAAATAGCTATCTAAACTCTTTGGGAGAAAATTTTCTAGGAACAATAGGTAATAAGTTACATGGATGAGAAAAAACACCTGTTTGGCCAAAATGTCAAATTTTGATCCCCTCCAACTCAGAGAGATCTGGACCGATCTTGTTGAAAAATTGTGTCTAAACTACTATCCAATAGGACTAACCTTGGTGCAAATTTCATCCCGATCGGAAGACATCGGTTTCAAAAGTTGGTGCACTTGACATGAAATCCCCCATATTCTTATTATTGAATATCATTGTAGTTGTTTATATATTTAATAAATAAGACACGTGCAGTATAAATATAAATTTTATTTATACTGCACGTGTGACACGTTATCGTTATTCGTTTTCTTGCACGTGTACTGCTAAAAAAAAACGGAACTTGTTCTTCAACGCATCGGTTCTTCGGAAGACATCGGTTTCAAAAGTTGGTGCACTTGACATGAAATCCCCCATATTCTTATTATTGAATATCATTGTAGTTGTTTATATATTTAATAAATAAGACACGTGCAGTATAAATATAAATTTTATTTATACTGCACGTGTGACACGTTATCGTTATTCGTTTTCTTGCACGTGTACTGCTAAAAAAACGGAACTTGTTCTTCAACGCGTACATCTAAAAATTAAATCGCGATCGAAAAAAAAAACGAAAATAAACAACATATAAAATTTCTATCTTTTCTATTTTATTACTATCTTTTTATTTTTATTTTTATTATTTTATTATTATCTTTTTATTTTTATTTTGTTATAACTGGTAATGAATTATTTTAGATTTTTTAATAAATTTGGTTGAAACAATTGTTGTCGTTATTATAGGGGTGTTTCAGATTTTTCCGATCGCGAGTGGATGTTTTAATTTTAAGATGTACGCGTTGAAGAACATGTTCTATTTTTTAGCAGAACACGTGCAAGAAAATGAATTAAAATAAAGCTACACTCGAATCTGTGTGGTTTATGTTTGCTCGAAACAAAAAATACGTGATAGAAAAATGTTCGTGTAGATAACGAAATATTAAAACGAAACACAGTCATGATTGTGTTGGGCCCGTACAAATTTAAAAACACACATATTTGATATGAAAATAAAAAAATATGTGTTTGTTGATCGGAGCTATGTTTGTTTACATATATGTACGAGTTTTTTATTCAGTGTGTGTTTTTTTCTGAACTCTGCTTTAAATACAATGGAATAGAAATTGTTCATTAGCCGGCTTCAATCCAATTTTAAATCTTTTTGCAATTTTAATGCGGTTTTGCTAGTCAGAAAATTCTAGCAAGGTGAACTGTTTAAAGCCATAAGAAGCAAATGCAAAAAACTCCGAAGGAGTCATAAAAATAAAGGCTCTTACACAAAATATTAATATGTTGTTATTGTGTTGCACACTGTTATAGTCGTATGTAGAACAGAATATTTTTGTGTGGTGTTTTATTTTAACTTTCTAGTTTAGTTAATGATTAAATATGTGCTTAATTTTTTAAATTAACTTTTTGGTTTATTGAATATTCTCAGATATAATCCAACATTTATGTTTACATTACTTTGGCTGCTTTTGTTCTGCACAATACTGTATAGTGTAAGATTTTTTTTAAACGTTATACCCATATTTCAGATAAATAACTTTAAAGGAAAATAACTGGGTTACAACATCATTAAAATTTCGATATTTTATCAATACTGTGGAAATTATAAACATTAAATGGCCAAAAGTACTTCAATGTTTTTAAAGATAAACCAATACGTGTCGTAATCATTTCTTTTTACCATTTTTAGAAGATTACGAACAAATTCCAATCTTTCTATGGTGTTAAATAATATACATAAATGTCTATTTTTTCTCAAACTTTTGTTCTCAAAAGTTGGATTGTTGGCTCTTAAATGAGTTCTTTTGCAAGTTTTCATTTGAAACACACGAATCTTGCACGGTGTCATGAGAATAGAAAAGAATATACAAACAAATGCAAACAAGTGGCCAAAATTGTGATTTTCTTTTTAGTATTTAGTTTTTCAGATCGCATTGATATTTTTATCTCAAAGTTGTTGTTTTGTTTTTATTGGGTTTTGTATATAAATAGTATGTATATATGAGTACAAATATACATATTTGCTTAAAATAGCTTTCATACATTTGTATGTAGTGTATATTGTCGTAAATAGCGTTTTAGGAGAATGTTTTTCAAAATTTTTAGAGAATTTTCATACTCATGAACTTTTAACTTTGAATCCATTGAAAGAAAAACTCACATAATATTTCCTTTTTTTGGGAAATCGTTGGTTTCATTTTAAATAAGTTATTTTCAGAAATGTATTTATCTATACTCAACCCAACACCTACACATTTTAAATACAAATTTGTATACCCTACACCCTACTCTGTGCAACAAAGTAGTATAAGTTTGCGCCGCTTATGTTAAGTCTTACAAGTCAGGTAATAATAAGAATCTTTACGCGTACAAAACTCTGGGAATAAACCTCATATTTGGTACGAGTACGAATAATTAAAATATCGAATAATTAAAGTATTTTTACCAAAACACAATTGTACATTGCTCCGTCCGATTCCGACCATATTTAATTCCCACCATATGTGTTGTAGTGTATCACATGATCGGTCATCACTGGCATTTAATTGTTTATTTTTTGGTATGCCAAATATGTTTCACATTCGAACGAATGCGTGAATTTGATATAGTTTGAAGAAACAGCAATCATTTCAATGATTTTGAATAAAAAAATTAAATTTTGTATGTATAAGAACATAAATATATGAATAACAACCAACTCATTTTTAAAAATAAAACCAAACAAAAAAAATCAAAGAATATCTCGATATTTAGCACGCGTGCGGATAATAAAAGTTTCATAAAATATTTAGAGAAATGCTGGAAAATCTTAAGAAAATCTTTGGAAAAAATTGAAATTAAAAAATGTTTTTTTGTAATGAATTTCATACACATACGAATACTGCCAAAAGTGCTGAAAAGTAGCTAAAGATAAGGCGAGTCTAGTATTAAATACTTCAGTTATTATTCTTATGGAAAAACTATCAATGAATGACTACTGTTGTTACAGGATTGGGGTCTTCAACCAGTAGGTCACGAGCTCAAATACTGGCCCAAGTATTATTAAAGAAAATTTTAACTTTGCAACAGCTTCTTCTTTCTATTGACAATACCAACTCTCAGAAATTAATGCGATATACATATATACTTATATGAAATCTATGTTTATGTAAAAGTATACTCTATAAAGTATCCGATTAGCATATTCAAACATTACAAATAAAAGGACAGATCTAATGCACCCGTCAATATGCAATGTGCGGATAAGCTGCATGAATTGACATAAAGCGTAGACTACAAAATAATCGAATTAAAGCTAATGCGTTGGTGTTGGTGTTGTTTTAATGCTATGTTCACACAGACAGCAAGATTCGCGGTTCGCTCTCTCATTTACGGTTCGCGCCCGAATCATGATTGAATCTACATGATTCGCCATACAAAATTTTGAGAGCGAATCTACTTGGTTCAAAATTAACCTAGTTGTGAACCTACCCTACAAGAAATGAATGACTGAAACTAACACATAAACAATTTTTGTACTAACACACTTGCAGTTTTTTTTTCTATTTAAAAATATATGACTGTCACTGTTGCTGTTATAGAGTTGTTTTTGTTAAGGTTTAGCAAAGGTAAGTAATTAAATTAAAAGTTCAAGTTCATTTTTGTTGTTTCTTTAGGATTCTTCAAAATATGTCAGTGAATTCGTTAGTGCCATTCTCAATTGTGGTGGCACGTCCCTCCATTATACCCTTCCACAATTTATCTATAGAAACATTGAGTGTCATCTCCAAATTTGATAAGAAATTATCGCTAGTTTATCTGAACTAGCTGTCAAAAATATATAAACAAAGAAGAAACAAAAAATTAATTTCTGCAATAAAATAAATAGAAACATTTAACAAATGAAAAGTATATATTTACATATATATAATCAAATAAAAATGGAAAAAAATTAAATAGTGAAACGTAAAGTGTAGAAGGATGTCTTCAAATATTTGCGCAAAAATATAAACGTCAAAATGAAACAAGAACACTCGTCTGAACACAATCATGATTTAGAGAGCGAATCAAGTGGTTTATTTTGGCGTCTGAACATGCTACTAAGTGTGTCATTTTGAAAAATCACAAGCACGAAAATTCAAAAATTTTATATACATAAGTATGTATGTATGTTGGTTAGTTCCTATTTTAAATCTCAGCGTGAAATGTGTGTCTACGAAGAAAAATATTGTTTTTGAGTATTTTGTTGAGACTTTTCTAAAAATGAAAACTGAATTTTCGTAGATTTTAAGTGTTAACCGAAAACTTTCTTTGAAATTCATTTGATTTCGACATACTACACACGATATTTTAATTAAGTTGTATGCTAAATCGAGTAGGACAAGAGGAAAATATAGAAATTTACAAATGTTCTAAATAACGTGATTGTGTGTCGGTATTATGCTTTCCTCTGATCGGTTGTTTTGCTTATGGTGGATGGCGTTTGCGGATGATGATCGTGAAAAGCGGGGTAGAGATTGAGTAAAAAGCGAGCTAGCAAACCAGCAACGTCCATCTAAGGTGGATATTTAGATTCTTTGGCAAACAAGACATTTCTCTACTTTTAATTTTTAGTTTCGTTTTGGATGTCAACGCGTATTGTTACCAAAAAAAATAAATAAATAAAAAATCAAAATCTGAAAAAAAAATGTGTTTTGTTAGCTATATGTCATAAATAGAGAGCAATAAATATGTATATATATGTATGTACATACATATCTAGCATGCATAAATGTTAAAATAGATTTCGATATTTACGTACAATATACCCCCCAAATTGTGTAAATGAAATAAATATCAACAAATTGAATTAAAATTAATTACAATCAACAATATAATGGAATTAAAAAATTATTGAATAACATTAATAACAATATTTTTGAAGAAAAAAACACTAAATTAAATTTCCCGGGCCGGTAAATTAGTTTTTTCATTAAAACCGTATTTGGCAATATTCATCGTTTAAAGGGCATCAAATTTCAAGAGCCTCAACAACACAAACAACATCTATCACATTAATAAAATTAAAATAAAAAAAAACAAATGTAGTATTTCTCTCTCTCCCTCTCAGTGCCAAAAGAACTTGCTCTTTTCAGTTCTGGTGTAGTCAGTGTTTGAACGAGAGAAAGGAAATTGCGTATACGCTTCGCTGTGCATTGAAGAAAGATCACACATACACACTAGCACTTTGACAGCACCGAGCACCGGTAAATGAAATAACTATTTGTTATTCTGTGTAACTGTTTGTTTTGATAAATTTTCAAAATTAATTTATGAATTCACTTTATGGATAACTTGAAAATGTTGCCAGAATATTTATTTATGGGTAATTACAATAGTGATAATTATAGCTGCGCTTTCTTTAATTAAAATATTAAACAAAAAATTAATTAACATTAAAAAGTACTGGCTTGCATTAAATAGTTATTGCATTTCAAATCGGAAATAGCACTAATTTTTCCAAACGTTGTCTTCTGGTAGGAAATATACTTTTAGTTCCACACTAGGGATAATTTTGGTAACCGTTTCTATTGCATATTGGAATGAATGTTTATAACTCCGAAACTTGTGTTGTTTTCACTAATTTCATTGCACTTATTTATTTTTATATTTTAAACTAAAATAAAAATATATTATTGTTATAATTAAGGAAATTAAAATGCTTTAAAAATATGTACATAATTTTTTGTCAAATGCTTACTCCCCCGAATTGGGTTCTCTTTTTATATTCTTTTGCAGTTGGTCATAGTATGCAAGATATTTCTCGTGATGATTTCCCACTCCTAAACGGATGTGATGCTGTTTCCAATTCTACAGACAAGGATATGTGCCCTACACTTATTTCCAGAATTCAAAACATTTCTCCAATAAATCCCAGTGTCCTGCACTTGCCAAAACAATTAAATGCCGAAGATAATGCTGTACAAACCTATGCTGCAGTTAAATTGGAAGATGCAGGTGCAATTGATCTGTTTCCTACTCATCCCTCCACATGGCAACAACATCCAATGAATACAAATCACGACCTAGCCCAACATAGATTATCTTCACATTCTCATGGCAGATTTGATCATAACAATACAAATTTATTACTCCAGGGTTCAGATGATCCGTTAATAAGTCATGGAGCAAATAGTGTATTGTCGCACGATGATGATAATCCAGCAGATTTTGCCAAATGTCTAACTACTGCACCCGCCACTCAATATCCCAATAGTCAGGAAAAATTATCCATGACGAATAGTTCCAGTTTGACTGTACAACAGCAAGAACAGATTCAACAGCGTCCAATTAAAAGTGGTTGCAGTAATTTAACAAAACAACAACTGAAAGTCAAAGCAAACCTCATGAGTGCTCGAAATCAACAACAAATCCAAATCAATAATGCTTTGCTTAATACTTCATCGCCTCTGCCGTCCACAAGCCAAAAACAACAACGTAATGCAAAGGCAAAGAAGAAACCGGGCAATATTGTTAAATTGAGATTTCATCACCAGGCATTACCACCCGAATATCTTAGTCACTATGAAGCTACTCAGGGCCAAGTGCGGTCTACTAAAAATCAACAGAAACTTACCACATCACAACAGAAAAATCCAACTAAACCCACCAACAATCATCCAAAACAGTCACAGTCTAGAAATTCTCATGAAAATGTTCGCAGTTGGTTACAAAAAATTGCAGAAATACAAAGAACAGCTAATGCATCCAAAGAGGGAGGTAACCAAATGCAACAACAACAGCAACAAGCACATCTACCTCAATCTCAATCGCAGAAAGACACTGACACTCAACAAATCTCAAACCGCCAACATTTGGATGTCAACAATAATTATCCAAAAGTACAGCATCGAGAATTACATATACAGAATCAAGCTTCCATAACTTCTTATGCTTCGAACACGAATACAGATAATAATTCGAACGGTGAATATTTCTACTCCGATCTACCTTATATGGGGGAAATAACGTTGGATAACTGTAAACCACGTAGAGGTCGAAAACCCAAAAAAGCCGATATTTGCCATTTAATTTATAAGAATTATGGAACTATACTGCCTAAAAAAACAGAGACTCGGGTCTGTCCCAACTATGCTAACGGAACTCTCAGTAATAAAAATCAAGCATGTACAACAGATGTAGAGGAGCAACCGTTGAATTTATGTTTACGTGATCAACCAACAGACTCTTATTCAATATCGAGTGGCGACGAGGTATCTGAAACCAATTCAAGTTGCCCCACCCCAACAGCAACGCCCAATATAACACCCTCGGATTTCGTAAGAGACTCTATGTTGGCTAACAATTTAAAGAATTCTTTAACTAATCTCAATGGGTTGGAACAAACTGATAAAGATAAACTGGATGTGTCAACATTAGAAAATCCAGCGCCATCGAATAAAATATCGACAAATTCAACTACTGAAGAAAATGTACTACACCCGGTCACAATGTACTACCAAAGGCTATTTGAAAGTGGAGTTTTACTGCACAATGCTAATGGTCCTTTCAAAACAATACAAAAAGACAACCAATTAGCTTTAAAAATACCCATACCTAGCGGCTTTTTCCTACCCCATAAAGTAGAAAAATCTGCATCTAGTCCAGCTCCATCACATTTAGATTACCCAGAACCCTTATCGACACCGTCTTCGATGAAGTCTGAAAATTCTTTAACAACGAACTCAAGCTCGGCTGCGAATCAACAGCAACTGCCACCACAAAAACGCAAACGCTCGGCCATTTTTATACCACCCATGAATACGGAAAATTCAAATAATCCTGCAACTGAAGTTAGTATATGTAAATTTAAGTTTACCGGAGGTTCAAAGCCAACTTTACAAGAAAAAAAGATGTTATCCGTAGATGCAGGAGGTAACTATCGATACTTCAGTGGTACAGGCGATAAGTCTACCCGAGGTTACGAATATTTTCCCAGAGAAAGCTTACAACAAACTGCCGGTCTATTGCCTGGTGTAAATTGCACTGGGCAAAAGCTACTAATTGATATCCCGCCTCCTTCTGCCGGTTTAAGTAATGAGTTGCTGCATATACCAGAATCACCCACATCCTCAATATTGCTTTCTGCCAACCCATCTAATGCCAATGCTATGACAGATGCTATTCCTCCAAAATCACCAGCTACTGGACCAACTTTTGAAGTGAGTAAAAATAAAGCATGTTCAAATAACTTTGTGGAAAATTCAACCTATCCATCTTCTAGTCCAAACACATCATCATCAAACCGTTGTGTGGCACCACGTAAGAAGCACGTTGTCATACAGCAGCAACTGCGGAAATGTAGCCAACGTGAAAAATTAGAGAAAACCTTTAAGGAGCAGGGGTTTCTCATACAAACCCAACAATTAGAATCTGCCGAGGGTGCTACATATTGTAAATTTCGGCAATTGAAGAAATTCACACGATATTTGTTCCGAAACTGGAAAGAATATTTACCTGATGATTTGGAACAATCTACAAACGCAGCAGCCTTAGCAGCTACCGCGGAATTCTCTAAAATCCAGCAAAATCTCGAAAAAGCTTCAACAACAACACCACTCTCTGCAAAAAATTGCATTGAAAACGCTATAACTTGTGGAGAGGAGAATATTTTACACCATCACCTCGAAAAAGTTTAGTGTATTTAATTTTAAGAGAACATCATAGAGAATTTATAAAACAATTTTATTGAACAATAAAATTTGAATTTCTTTGTCTTACAAGCAACTATTTGGAAATAGGCTTTTGCAATAAATTCATTTTATGTGAAATTTGTAAATATAAAATAACATAAAAACGACAATCAATGCTGCCAAAGATAAGAATAAGTTTTTAATAATAAAATTTCTTAAAAAGTTGTAATAATAAACTTTATTAATTGTTTTTTTTTTCTTTTTTTTTTAAGTACAAGAGCTTAATTATTAATAATCAAAAAATTAATTATTTAATTAACTCTCCCATTATGTCTTGTTATTAAAATTCCGTCCTTATTTATACTATTTTATAAGCACAAATTTGAAACTAGTTTTCTTAAGTAGGATAAAAGGTTGTTACTCATAATAGAGTTAGATTTTTTATTTCATATTTTCCCTAGGGGCAAGAAAAATAAAAGCTTTATTTAATTATCATTTATTTTGTTGGGTATATTTATTATAAAAATATTATAAACATTTAAATTAAATGCAGGGAAATATACTACAACAGGTTAAATTAAATTATTTTTTGTTACAAATTAAATGTATATAAAATATTAATATAATTAGTACTTTAAAGACAATCAATAAAATAAAACATTGTTTTCAATGTATTGTTAACAATAAATAAACGGCGGTATAATTTCAAAAATTGTATTGAACTTCTTGAAAATAATGTGTTTTAATCAGGAACCGATAGTAACAGTTACTTTTGTATTTTTTTCAAAAAAAAAAAAAAAAAAAAAAAAAATGCTGTTACAAGTATGCTATCAACTGAATGCCTCACTTGCAAAATCGATTAACTCCACTTTGTTTCATTTTACTTTAAAGCCAAAGGGCTTGTTTGCCAGCTAACTGTTTATATTCCAACCAAATTTCTCTAATAATAAGGATTAATAGCATTAACACCGTATTATTAGAGAAATCTGTATCGAATATAAACAGTTAGGTGTCAATCAAGAGCTTTGGGATTAATGTTAAAAAAAATACACAAAGTCGTGTTAATCGATTTGGCAAGTCAGGCATTCAACTAGTCTTTGGATGTTTTATCTTTGTCGAGCATAAAAGTAATTTGATTATTCGTTTTTTTAGCAAATATTAAAATCGAATCCAGGCATAAAAATCCATATATAAATTATATATCTGATCGAAAAACTAAAAATCGAAAAACAACTTTTTGTATCTGAAAAAGGCATAGTTTTCATAGTTCCTGATGTTAATTCATATCGATGACTTAATGTAGAACAAATTATTGTAACTTCAGATGAGAAGGAAAAACTTAATAAAATTTTAATAATTAATAGTAAAAACAATTCTGCGTTGATTGTTTGATAAAAACAATTTTTCAAAGATTTGTTTAAGCTCTTTCCTTCTATGTAAAGTATAAAAAATTTCATTTACGCCCATTTAGTCATATAATATAAATAATAAATATATAAAATCTTGGTTAATAAAGATTTTGATTAGATTTTTATTTTTAACATATTTAAAAATCGAAATTTTTCTATTTATTGGTCGATTATACTGTATATTAAACACACTACAAGTTGGTTTATCTTTCAACAGCTTTCACCTTTTAACTTGAAAAGTTTTTTCATACACAAAAAAACTATAAAATTAAATGGAACAGAATCATAAAATTATAAACAATTATACAGGATATTGAAACATAGATGCATACTCTTTAAATATAATGAGCATTTTCTAAATACAATACTTTTAATATTTTTGCTTAGTCTATTACCGATATTGATTTTCTTCGACAATATAATTGGTATTTTTTTTTTAATAATGGTTTTAAATACTTTTGTTTTTTTTTTTTGGGGGGGGGGGGGCTTTTGTTCGTTTTGGAGCAAAAACCTGTCACAAAACCTTGTTTTGTAAATGTTTTTGGAAGACACATTGGTTAGATTCAATATAATATGTATGCAAAAACTTAAAAATGATTAAAATATTATTGATCTGGAATTTTTTGGTATAAATTCAAATTTATGATATATTTGCTTAAGGAATTAAACGTTAGTCAAGTGTAGTGAAAAAAAAAATATTATGTATGTATATATTATAAACTTAATGCGATCATAGCAATTGAAGAGTTTGCTAGTTCTTTAAATAGAAATGTTTTACAAACATTCAAATAACAATATCTATAATAAATACGAACGTAACAGATTAATGGCATCACTAATTTTAAGGGGAAAATAATTCCATAATTAAGAATTATATATATATTTTTTAGATTATTTTGTTGAATTGTTTGTCGATGTTGTCGAGGAAGATGTAGTCGAATTATTATGTGTATCGTTCGATGTATATGATGAAGAAGTATTCATAGGACATACATAATCGGTCCAATCGATTTCGGTACCACCACATTGAGGACCTTTTGTAGATTTTCTGCGTTTAAGAGAAAATTGTGTCTTTTTTGGTGGCTTAATTTTTGCTGCAATAGTTAAAGCTATGTAATCGGGTCGTGCCTCTGCGTCTCGTTTACCGTGTATGACATCTCGCCCTAAAAGTTCCTTAAAGTGAGTAGCTAAATGCCGGCGCAGCAAAGTCTTACTAGGCGGTATGCTGAGTAGATCGGCCAATAAATCGGCGTTAAAGCGTGGCTCATACAGCATTAGGGCACCATGAACACCAGCCCCTCTTAAATTGGGTGCATACTCCGATAAGTCAGCCACACGCAACCATTCCATAACACGATGGGCCGTCCATAATGCTATAAACTCCAAACTGATATCTAATTCTTCGGCCATTGCAGTAGTATCTTCCAATTCAGTGCTATTTCGCTGCGGTACTTTGGTCGAACGTCTTATTAAGCATTCGGGATTCCAATCCATTTCACGCATACATTGTATGGCTCTTCTTAGAGAAGCTATGTGAAGACATGATGTGACATGTAGATATGTTAAATCTTCCATAGTTAACCGGTGTAACATGCGACCATCAACTTTGGCTTGCAAGAAGGTATCTTTGTATTGAGGCAAACCAATATCATCTAGCCAACGCATAACCCATCCAACGTCTAGTTTCGCGGCTTTCACAGCTAAATCATCGTCTTCTTTGCCAGTTACTTCATCAACTGCTAACATGATCTTTTTACGGTGTAAGGGTGATTTCAAATTTAATTCCTTCTCAATGTCCACCGGCGACGCAGTAAAAAAACAAATTGATGGATTGTTTTTTAACCACTTTCTATATATGTAGGAAGTTCATAGATATTACAAAAAAAAGCATACAGCAGAGAATAAATGATATTAATATGACGTATATACACTCCGTTTCATTTGAATAACACACTTGGCAATATAAAAAGCAGTTTGACATTAACAAAAAAACATACAAAAGAAAAACAATAGTTGAAAATACGACGTAACACTTATAAATTTGTTTCATACAAAAATTTGTGTTGAAAAATATATTTTATTTGCTCCCTGAAGATGGATGGATATCCGAAACGCGTAGGAGAAAAAGCGAATTGATGGTTTTTCAATTGCGCTGAAAATAAAAACTGACCAGTAAACCCAACAAATCAAACAATCAACAATAATAAAATCTGGTCCAGAAACAACATTAAGGTGCATTTGATTTCACGATAGCTTTTAACCAAATGAAAGTGAAGAAAAATTCTTGGCTTGAATTTATAGTTAAAGTATTTAGTTTGTATTAGCAATGAATAAAACCAAAATTTATTGAGTATTTTTCAAGTTACTGGGCTTAAAAAGTAAATAACCTAAAAATAGCCCGTACAAGTTTGTTTCATTTGAATAGCACACTTTGTTTTAAACAATATATATTATTTAATTAATTTTAAACAACTTGTTTTATCTTAATTATGTACATAACTTATTAATTTATAAATCTAATTTAATAATGGGTATAACCTAATTTGTTTAGAATAACTTTATAAATAATATTTGGTAAGGAATCATAAAGCTTTTTAATATAGTCAAGGGAAATTCAAGCCCATGCTCAGCTTTGGTAGAAAACTGTCTCCCTGACTCAAAAAATTGTCTTGCCAACCACCCCCAAACATTTTCGATAATGTTAAGGTCCGGCAAGGATGGAGGCTAGTTTAAGAGATTGACATTTTTTGACTCGATCCATGATTTGACAACACGAGCTGTATGAATTGGGGCATTGTCCTGTTGGAAAGTCCATGACAACATCCCAAAAAGACTAGTGTGGGAAAATTCTTTTCCAAAACTCCTTTGTACGATTGCGAGTTCACCTTGGGAATCAAAAATTGAAGTTCGCATGTACCAAAATAGGATATGGCTCCCCAGACCATAACCTCGCCGACTCTGCTGTGTAGACGCTCCAATTAATGGGTCTCCTTTCTTAAGTCATGGAAGTAATAGTTATACCCGTCAAGGCCCTCGAAATTAAATTTGTTCTCATCAGAGAATACAAAGCGCAGCCGCTCTGTCTTCCATGACATGTAGTTTCTAAAGAAACTAAGCCGAGCTTCTTTACGTAGAGGGGTAAGTGGTGGTTTTTCTTTAATTTTAGGTGCTTCAGATGTTTAGCTTTAGAAATAACCCGCCACACAGTAGTTTTACTTGCGAATTGGAAGCCTCGCGCAGAATAGATCGCTTATCTGCATTGGAGAGTACACTATTTACACCACCTTTCATATTTTTTTCCATAATTTGAGCTGTTCTGAATAAAATTATATACGAATTTTCTACTTCCAATTTTTTTTTTTTTTTGCTATTTCAGACACAGAGAGGTCACATTCCTGATAAGTTTTTATTTTAATTTGTTCCTCGTTCGTGAAGGCTGTACCACGACCCATTATTATTGAATATCATTCAAATATATTTTAAATACTCAAAATAATGGTTTACTTTATCTTGCCGATGATCTGCACGATGTAAATCAAACTTAAACGCAAATGTGCTATTTAAGCGAAAAAGAAAATGCATTAGAATTTGAAGCAAACGAAAATGAAATGAACAGAAAAATGTAACGGTAATTCTCAGGACTTCAATTTTGTCGCAGAGAATGTCGATAGGAAGACGAAAAAACTAGTACAACAACAAATACAGTTCAGTCATTGAATATTGGTAGATTATCAAATATAAATAAAATTTTGATGTGTGCTATTCAAGTGAAACGGAGTGTATATTTCTTCTGCCCAACTAAAGTTAATATAATATTTGTAAAAAATATATTTGTAAATATATATTTGTAAAAAATATATTTGTAAATATATATTTCTAAAAAATTATAGAAACTAATTTCAAAATTAAACTTTTTCGAATACATTTTTTTGACATAGTTTGTGTTATATAAAACCTGTCTCTATAATACAACTTTTCTAATCAACTTTTTACTTAAAAAATTTAAAGTTCTTTTCTAAATATTTCAGGACATTTTTAAGGGATTTCCAATATAATATGTTGGCCATATTTGGGCATATTGTAAAAATCTCAATATATTTTAGCATAGAAAAATATGCATATAATGCCAGTATCCTAAAACACACACAAGCATGAAATAATATTATGTAAATTGATATTTAAAAAATGTGCATAATTTTAAGGTCCATTTCCGAAAAATTAACCAAAGAATACATAAAAAGGAGTATGTAAAGTAAATATTTATACCGCAATAATTTAAAAACGGCAAATTAGAAATTTAATTTTTGACAAATTTGGATGCAGTGCATCAAAGTTTATTAAAAAAATGTGTATTTAAATATGTATTCGGCTGGTGATCAGTGACATTAAACCTCAACAAATTTGCTTGTAAGATATTGTGGTATATTGAAATATTGTATTAACAATATTTTTGAAAGCGGAACGACAAAAATTGGGCAGTACAGAAATAAATTCGCCACGTTATTTTATTAGGGAATAGTATAAAAGAGCATTTTACCTGCAATCTTCTTCATAACATGCCAAACCCAAATCATTCAACCATATGGCAACTTCTTGTTCCGACCATTCAGACCAATTTTTATTCGAATTCGTCGATACTTGGGATGATTGAGCCGTCCATTCGATACGACCCCCGGCAGTTGATCTAGTCCTATCACCTCGACGAAATTCTGGCTCAGCTTGTTCCAAAGCAGGTAATTCTAAATTGCCACTATTACTGCGCCTCAATTTACCAAAAATATTACGTAAACTCTTAGTCGAACGCTCTTTCAAAGTAGGCGAAGGTGTTGAGTTTGTGTTAGAGTTTGACATATAACTGTTAAACATTAGGTCATGGGTATTATTTTGGGTACATTCATCATCAATGAGAATCTTTTCATTAGAAGCAAACACAACATTACGTTGTTTACTGTTGTTAACATTGTTGGCATCCAATGATCTGTTGTTATTATTATTTTGATTATGATGATGGGGATTTATAGGCAGTTTAGGTTTGTTGTCATTCTTATTGCATTGTGATCGAGGTAAGCTGTGATAGAGGGGATGTATTTGGTGTCTCAATGCTGACGGTGGTGTCTTGGGAGATTGACCACCCATGGCTGAGTAGTTCAACTGGGGTAAATTACCCATACTGCCAAATGGTGGAGCTAAACGTTTCAGTGGTTGTTCTTGTGATATGGTTAAGTTTTCGAAGTTTCTCAATGCCAGATTTTCTTTTTCCAAAGCTGCACGATGCAACTTAAGTTCACTCAAAGCCGACATTAGTTCAAGTTTTTGGGTTTCTAATTCCGAACGCGTACATAATTGTCTCTGTAGCAATTCATCTTTGACACTTAATTGTTGTGTTCTTTCGGACAACAAGCCTTCAAGTTCAATAATTTTATCTGCCTGATCACAGACTTTATCTGCAACCATTTGATATTGAAGAGCTAGTGATTCTTTATCACGTTGCAGTCTACGTAAACGTTCATCGGAATCTTGACGCGGTACATGACATTCTAACCAATCGCTAATAATGGCAGCAGTAACTGGATCTGGAGCAGGAGCAGTTAATCCAACCTTTAATCAAAATTGTTTAGAATTGTTTATTTTTATTTATTATAAAATGCAAAATCCAAGCAAAATACGGCTTCAGCTATTTAGTACACTATCACAAGCTTCTAAAATTTCACCTAAATTTAACGTCTCATTTTTCAGTGTATAGAAATACTTATCGTGCGGAAAGCTAACAAGGAGACCAAGACAACATCGTTGACTTGATACATAAACTAATTTGTTCAGCAGTATTTTTTTGGAAATACCAATTTCTTACCTGCTGTAGAGCCAAAGCTAAAGTTGTAGCAGTTGACAAAACATTGCCTGCCGATATAGTACTACGCTCATTTAAAACATTAGCACTTCCGTTAGAAGAGGTCATTGAAACGCTTGACTTGTTTTGTGATTGTTGTGTGTGAGGGAGAGTCGCACCTCCACCCTGTTGCTTCTGGCTATTAGCTGAGGCACTCGAAATGATGCCATCCATTTGTTGAAGGGCTTCTTCTAACATTTTACTGGCCTCCAGAGCTACTTTGGCGTCCATAATAGTATACACAAAACTCTTGTAAATTTCAAATTAAAACCCAAAATTTGTGCAAAAAGTATTTATAGTTCAAAGTAGAAATTACAGCATACTAAATATTTTCATTCACCAAATTCACAAATGTAGGCGTTTTTCTTAAGATATTTTTTAGCAAATAACTTTTCAACCTTTATTAAGAAAAATCCACAAGATTCATAAAATATTTAATATTTGTTTTTATTTTACAGAATTAATGAAAAAATTAAGAGGAAATTTAATGAAAAGAAGAAAAACTAAAAATAATAAAACGCGACACTGGTAAAGATAACCACGGAAGTTAACAAAAATGTAAACGAAATGTATGCAATTCACAAGTTAATGCTAACAGAAAATAGTGCTTGCGCAAAGTTTTGTGTAGTGTGCAAGGGTGTTTTCATGTTGGCGCAAAAGTTGTGCAAAAATCAAATCGATTTGATTTTTTGGAATTTTGGAGTTTTGTGTATTGTATAAGCAATTCCCCAAACAAAATTGTCATTGTTTCTTTTTGTTGAAAGAAAATTTCCAGCTCTTTGGAAAATTAAAAGCAAATAAAATAAAAATAAAAAAAACCAAACTAAAATTCTATGCTTGTGCTAATAAATTTTGTGTAGTGTATATCTAAAAAAAACTGTTGCGGAAACACGATTTTGCGCAATCATTTTGTGTAGTCTATTTGGGCCTTAAACTTTAAATTTCAAAAAAAGGTTTTTTTTTTCAATTATATATTCTTCCTTTATTTACATATTTTAACAAATTTGATATTTACATATGAGATCTTATCTTTACATATAGATATTGCAACAAATAATACATATGATCTAAAGATATTAAATAGTTTTTATATTATTTTTTTAATGATTTTTAAAGGAAAATAGGAGGAAAAAACCTTTATATGATTTAATAAATTTAAATACTATCAGAAAATATTTACATGCTTATAGAAGATTTATTAGAAATAATAGACCTCTATAAGCATATAATTTTCAATTTGGTGATATCTTTTTAATTTTACGTTATTTCTCTACATTCTCTTATCAGTGGGTAAGAGGAATTTTCAATTTTGGCAAAGTAATTATTGTTAATCCTTGTTATGAAAGCGATAATTTTTTCATAACCTGTTTCTTCATGAAGAAGATTTGTAGGATACCTCCAGGGCTTTTTATTTATCATTTTAAGACATTTGTTTTGTATAATTTGTAAGCGTTTTAGGTGGCAGTTGGCAGCGTCACTCCAAATTGGACAGGTGTATGTTAATATTGGCCTTATAACACTTTTGAAGAGGAGATTTTTGTTTTTGGGGTTTAGAAATGACCTTCTATTTAGAAGTGGCCATAATGCTTTAAATGATTTTATGGCTTTTTGGCACGTAGCCATAATATGATGTTTAAAAGTAAGCTTTTTGTCCAAGACAACTCCGAGATATTTGACATGATTAAGTACATTTATGGTATTATTTCCAATATGAAGATGACGTCTTGGCAGTCTTTTGGGAGATTTGTTGAACGGAAAAATAATTGCTTGGGTCTTGTTTGGATTAATTTTGATTTTCCATTTGTGAAAATATTTACTGTAATTTACAAGTCCCTTTTCCATTTTCTTCAGGAGTGCACTTGTAAGTTTGTTTGAAGACATTAACGCAGTATCATCTGCGTAGTAAGCAATTTTCATATATTTCGGGACTTTGAAATCGGATGTATATATCGAGTAAAGCAATGGCGACAAGATTGATCCTTGAGGTAACCCTGTGGTAATGGTTTTTGGAGATGATGTTTCATTATTAATCGCAACTTTAAAGCTTCTGCCGTGAATGAAATCTGAAATAAGTGTGCATAAATATTTTGGTATATTTGCATCAAGAAGTTTAAATACTAGGCCATTATGCCAAACGGTGACAAACGCTTTTTCGATATCTAACAATATTAGATCCGTTGAACGTTTATTGTTTTTATTGGTGATTATTTGATTTTTAATTCTGTTTATTTTGTAAGTAGTGCTATGCCCTTTTTAAATCCAAATTGTTCTATAGCAACAATAGAATTGGTCGTTACAAATTCACTAATACGAGAATGTAGTACTTTTTCAAATATTTTACCTAAGTTGCTTAATAAACTAATAGGTCTATAGCTATTTGGGTTATTTTTTGGCTTACTAGGTTTGTTTATGGCTATAACCTTAGCATTTTTGAAATGGTTTGGGAAATAGTTGAGTCTGATGCAGCTGTTAAATATTATAACCAGTAATTTTAGAGCTTTGAGTGGTAGTTTCTTTAAGAGCAGGTTGGGAACATTGTCAAAACCAGGAGATTTTGAGGGTTTTATTTATGAGACAATATTCATTACTTCTTCTAGAGATGTATAAATTGCTGACTCAGACTGGGATTTTCCTTCTTAAAATTATTTATTTTTATTTCGGGAAAATGTATCAATTTAAGTTATTTACAATGTTCCTAAACCAATCTCCTTCACACTCTATGGTTTTATAAATAAGAAAAAAATTTGACTCAAAATGCTATCTAAAAATCTTTATAGAAACCAATTTCCGAATTTCTGTTGATGTCAATAAAAACTTAATTTTTTAATTAAATAATATTATGTATATCTATTGATTCTTAAATCTTGTTAGTTATGCATAGTTACCTAATTTTTTCTCTTCTTATTTAACTTTTTTCCATTATATCAAATGCTATGTTCAGACAGACAACAAGATTCGCAGTTCGCTCTCTCATTCACGGTTCACGCCCCAATCATGATTCAATCTACATGATTCGCTATACAAAATTTTGAGAGCGAACTTACTTGGTTCATTTTGAATATAGTTACGAACCACAAAAATGTATTGTCATCTCCAATTTTGATAAAAACTTATCGCTAGTTTATATATAAACGAAGAAAAACAAAAAATTTATGTTTGCAATAAAATAAATTTAGACATTTAACAAATAAAAAGTATATATTTACATACATATATTCAAATAAAAATGGAAAAAATGAAATAGTGAAACGTAAAGTGTAGAAGGATGTCTTCAAATATTTGCACAAAAAATATAAACGTCAAAATGAAACAAGAACACAACACCAAGGTTCGCAACCGTGATTCAGAGAGCGAATCAAGTGGTTAATTTTGCCGTCTGAACATGCTCTAGCTGATTTTATATACATATCTTCTGAGATTGTATGTGGTAGAACCTTGCAATATAAATTATTATTATTAAAATAAAATAAGAAAATACATAAAGAAAAATAATACACCCAAGTAGAGAATTGTTAAAATCTGAGGCCACATTTTGTTCATTTTTCGTTTAAGCTTCGTTTGAAAATAGTAAAGACAAATTAAAGTTTTATGCTATGTTCACACGGACAGCAAGATTTGCGGTTCTCGCTCTCATTCACGGTTCGCGCCCAAATCATGATTGAATCTACATGATTCGCCATACAAAATTTTGAGAGCGAATCTACTTGGTTCAAAATGAACCTAGTTGTGAACCTAGAAATATTGAGTATCATCTCCAAGTTTTGTAAGAAATTATCGCTAGCTTATCTAAACTAGCTGTCAAAAATATATAAACAAAGAAAAAACAAAAAATTAATTTGTGCAATAAAATAAATAGAAACATTTAACAAATAAAAAGTATATATTTACATATATATATATATTCAAATAAAAATGGAAAAAATGAAACAGTGAAACGTAAAGTGTAGAAGGGTGTCTTCAACTATTTGCACAAATAATATAAACGTCAAAATGAAACAAGAACACTTGTCTGAACACCAAGATTCACAATCATGGTTCAGAGAGCGAATCAAGTGGTTCATTTTGCCGTCTGAACATGCTATTAGAAACACTCCTCAAATTCTTTCATACAAATTTCAAACGTTTCGTTGCGCCAAGTTATTGTGTTATCGTTATTGTTATTGTGTTATCGTTATTGTGTCATACCTAAACAAATTAAAATTCTTGTATTCTCATCTCTGAGAAAACAAAAGTGAAAAAGTAAAGAAACGAAAAGGTGTTTCTTTTTATAAAATATAATGTAATGGTACTAAAAAACTTTAATTATATTAATGGAGACTAGATAAAGTCAATAATTAATTCATTATTAAGGCAAATTAAACAAATTATGTGTTAAAGCATAGTTGATTGCCGGCGTTGTTTCACTACTGTGCAATTTTTTCTTTGCATACTCATTTTTTTTTTTTTGCAAACAAAAATCCATTCAAGTTGAACCGTTTTAACAGCTGCGAAATACATCGTAAATCGAGAAAAGCTGAAAAACCTACCTATAGCTAGAACGAAAAAATACCAATAGAGGCGAAAACAATAAAGCAGACAACAAAAACCAAAATTCGTCTGCTTATCCGATATTCGGTTCAAGGGTTGGAGGGGGTGTCATTAACGTGATCTCAACTAAAAGTGGTGGAGGGTGCAGCATACAAAGTGTCAGTAGCACTGGTGCCTGCAGTGGAGGAGGCGTTGGTGGTAGAGGAGGAGGAGGTGGTGACTCTACCGGCATTTACGATAACTGTGAAAACAGATCAAACGTGTACGATAAAAATTTGACGATACCGGTAATAAAGGTAGAGAAAAGGTACATAACAGTGGCAGACACGAACAATTTGTTTTCAAACTTGCGAAGATTACACAGAAGCAGTAGCAGTTTATCAAAACCTAGAAAAGAAGAATCTGTGATTGTAGCAAACAAAAAAAATTGAAACTGAAGCAACTCCTCCATTGCTCTTGTTGATAAAGCAAAAATTGGGTGCTGGTCACGACGAAGTTGAGTTCCTCCGAACATTGGTTAATACCAGGCAGTGGAGGTCCTTGTTGTAAAAACATGTCTGAAATTGGCTGTAAACATTTCCAATCGTTTGTAAAAGAACATTCGCTAGATACCTATCGCATTATAGATGCATACTTTGCCGCATGTATTAACAGAGATGCCAGAGAGAAAAAGGTTTGTGGCATGGCGGTGTTTCAATATATTTTAATAAAGTCTAATTGTGCATTTTAGGCTTTAACCTGTTGCTGCTTTGAATGTGGCAGCTTTGGAATCCAGATGTTTGCCTGCCTTCATTGCATCTATTTCGGCTGCCGTGGTTCTCACATCACCTCCCACTTGCGATCCAAAAAACATTTAATAGCCTTGGAACTTTCACATGGCACTTTGTATTGCAATTCATGTAGAGATTTTATTTACGATGCACGGTGTAGAGATATTGCTTCGGTTAATCGTAAACTTGAGGCTAAAGATTTACAAAAGAGTCTCAGTTGGACTCCCTGGATTCCAACGCCTAAAGAAACAAATCTTATGTTAGCAAATCCTAGACGTAGACACGTTAGAGCTAACGAAACAGTCGGACTGAGGGGACTCATCAATTTGGGATCTACTTGTTTTATGAACTGTATTGTCCAGGTATGAGACAAAAGCACACAATGATTTGAAATAATATAAAAAGCAAATTTCCAATTATTCAGGCTTTAATCCACACACCTTTACTAAGTGATTTTTTTTTATCGGATCGGCATGAATGTAATGCGAAATCCTCACTGAAATGTTTAGTTTGTGAAGTTTCTAGGCTATTTCAGGTAAGCATGTTTAATGGGTTTTCGCCAAAGCAAGAGCAAATCTTCACCTTTCATATTTTGAAAAATTCATAGGAATTTTATTCTGGCTCCCGTTCTCCCCTCTCATTACACCGATTATTGCATTTAATATGGAATCATGCTAAACATTTAGCTGGTTATGAGCAACAGGATGCTCACGAATTTTTTATAGCCACGTTGGATGTTCTGCATCGTCATTGTTTAAAAGCCAAAGCTGAAACAGAAAGTGCCAATAAATCGAGCTCATCAACGACGCATACTAATTGTCCCACACAGTGTAATTGTATAATAGATCAAATTTTTACAGGCATGTTGCAGAGTGATGTAGTGTGTCAGTCCTGCAACGGCGTATCCACCACCATAGATCCTTTTTGGGATATTTCCTTAGATTTGGGAGAAACCGTACATGGTGGCGCTACACCTAAGTCATTGATCGATTGTTTGGAACGTTATACGCGAGCCGAACACTTGGGTTCAAGTGCCAAGATTAAATGTTCCACTTGCAAGTCCTATCAAGAGTCTACAAAACAATTTAGCCTGCGTACTTTGCCTAGTGTAGCCAGTTTTCACTTAAAACGTTTTGAGCATTCTTCACTAATAGATAAGAAAATTTCCACATTTATATCATTTCCCGTGGAATTTGATATGACCCCTTTTATGTCGGACAAAAATAATGCCTACGGAGACTTTCGTTATTCGCTGTATGCGGTGGTAAATCATGTTGGTACCATAGATGCTGGTCACTATACAGCTTATGTACGGCATCACAAGGATACTTGGGTAAAATGTGATGACCATATTATAACAACAGCTACTCTAAAACAAGTTTTGGATAGTGAGGGGTAAGTTTCATCGGAATGAATTCTTAAGTTCTTGTTTTATGTTTCAATTGTTTCTTTTTTTTTTTTTTAAAGCTATTTACTATTTTATCATAAAAATATTTTGGAATACGAATAGACTGGTGAATAATTCTTAAGCTCCTACTATTACATGCAACAAATTTGTTATAAAAATTGAAACAGAACGTTGATTTAATGAATATTTGTTTCTTATGGTTAATATACTAAATTATTATTTTTTTAAATTTTTCTTTTCTAATTTGTGTTAAAAAGAATTTTTTTTATTTGTCTTAAAAGAAATATTTAAACAAAAAATTTAATATTTCTAATAAATTGAAAAATGGTGTCTGTTCTTATGGGACGTTTCCGTAAGAAAAAAATTTTACAGCTTGGGCTCGTCCGGGAATTGAACCCGGGACCTCTCGCACCCGAAGCGAGAATCATACCCCTAGACCAACGAGCCATATATATGGGGCGAGCTAAATCCAAATAAATATATCATGGCAAAAACGAGGTGAATTCAATTAAAATTTATACAATTGTGGGGAATTTCCTTCACAGTGAGGTAAGTATGTATAGGTGTGTAACTCGGCTTTACAGAAATGTATTTTTAAGTACTATTCAGTAAGGGTATATATTTCACTGTTGTATTTCAAAAGTATTATATTTTACAACAATGGCGCAACAAAAAATAATTGTCAACAAAAGTGCCGTTATTTAAGTGGTATAGATAACAAGAAATTCAATTGATCAATTTCACTAAAATTTTAACAAAAAAAAAAAAAATGAATAAAAAATCGGCAAACACACGCTTAGAATTTGTTAAACATAATAATCAGTTTGCTGCTGCGGCTTTATTGAAAGACGTAAAAAATCAGTGCTCGAATAAAAAGATGCCTTTGAAAGATTTCGTTGATCAAGCAGCTTTACATAAGGAAGTAACCTATGATGCAGTTTGTATTTGCAATAGAAGATCACAAGTTGTCGAATGTCAAATATGCAAAATGCTCTGTTATGGACGTATTTCAGAAAAGTGTTCGCAACATCCTAATGTAACTTTATAAATAAATCCTAACCTTAAAATGTATTAAACCATTTCCCTTCCAGGTCACTTTTCTATTAGATTTCTTTTACTGCCCCAAATGTGCCAGTCCCAAGGAGAATTTGAAAAACGAATCCCCCTAGAAAGTCGTTTCCTACAATAATAAAAAAAAAATTTAATTTGTTAATGGTAGTAGAACTACTTTAAATGTTAAGTATCCGTTTAATTGTTCATTGTTTATGAATCAACATAAATCGCCGCATTATATTGTTAATTGTAATGCATTTTACAATAAAATATAAAAAGAAAACTAACCCATAAAAACCAAGTTTTCATTATACTCCCTTTGTAAATTAAATTAAGTGGCCGTATCGTTTCAGCATCAACAGTCAAAAAATTTTTTTCCAGTATTTTTTTCATCGTCGCCACCGAATTTCAAGAGGTTTTTTCTGCAAGGTGATTGTCCAAAACAATTTTCCTTTCAGACTAGTTAAGTTAAATAGTATTCAATTTTGAATTAAGCGAGAAACAGTAAAATTCTGTACAATATTGTTAGATGTAAAATGTAATGTATAAAACCATGGTGGACTATTCATACTTGGCATACTTAGTTTTTCCTGCTGTATATTCAAAGTTTATTTAACGTGTTCTTTACATATTTTTGAATGTCTCTATGTATACTTAACATGCATTTTCCCGAAATATAAAATATCACTTGCGCGTCATAAACAATGCATACATAGACGACCAATGTACGCAAAAGGAAACCAACAAAAAGATGTTAAGATGCGACTACTTGACACGTTTGTGTATATTCTAAAATCGGTCCAGGTACAATGTGATGTCCAATATTTATTTATTTATACAAGAGACGCCGGGTAACTAGACCATGTACGTCTGAGGAGAGCAGACTATATTTATATTCTTATTTAATATTAAATAAGTTAAAAATAAAGTTTGGAAGTTACAAATAAAAAATTATTGAATAATGGATTTATTCATACATCTTGAATGCAATGTTTTGAAGACTTCTTATTGATGGTAGATTTACGTTCGTAGAACAGTCGATGATTTTCTCCAGGTGTTCGTCAATTTTGGAGTTTGGACATTCGGTTAAAATGTGTGAAACAGATAGTATAACATCACAAAAACTACATTTTGCCGGCTCTGTGCGATTATAATAGTGCTGAGTGTTAAAAATAGCTTTTCCAACCCTAAGACGCATTCACTTCTTGACAAATTAAAATTGTATTTAGGCCTAAAACGAGTAAAGTGAAATTGCCTCTGCATGGAGTTTCCGGGAAATTTTTCTATACTTTGTATATTTATAAAAAAAAAACAACCATTCTTTTTTTCTTTTTGTTACTTCATGTTTGCCTATTATGAGACAAACGTTTCCAATTTTTTTTTGTTTTTTGTAAAAAAATAAATTTCTTCCCAATAAGGCAAACTCTTCTATTTTTTGTTTTAAATTATGTTTATGCTTAAGGCAAATTTTTCTATATTTTGTATATTAAAAAAAAAAAAAAACAACCATTCTTTAAACGAAAGAAAGAATCCAAATTTGACTGGATATCACGGTCCATGCTTAGAGGATTTTTTGGATTTAATATAGGTGGTAAATTAAATGCTCTCACAGAGTCCCAAAGATAATCTTTTGCTACCGAAGATCAAGCGACGACTGGATATAAATAGACACTGAAGAACACTACGTGAGAGTATGCACTGGCCGGACTTACGACTAAATTCAATGAAGAAGTTCTGTATGGTGATATAATAATAAAGTTAATAAAGTTATATCTTTCGATCGAGTATGAAGCACTTACTAAAGCTGAATAATAATCACGCATGCGAATAACTTTACAGGCAATTTTCAAACGATGCACTAATTCTTCCAGAAAAATAAGACTGGATGGTCGATCACGCATTTTAATACTGCGTGGAAAAGTTGGCGGTTGACTGCGATCATGTATACGTGGTGAAAAACCAATAGGGTTGGGTGAATCAGCTAAATATATATTATAAATATTATGGAAATATTACTAATTCATCAATTACTTACCTCCTTCTTTAGGCTGTGTTCCCATCTCTATGGTCTTCTTTATTTGTGGTGTCAATTCTAGCGAGGCATTTAAATATTTATAGATTTTGTGCATTTTTTGCTGCTCTATCCGCACATTCGTTTCCTTCTATGCCAATGTGTGAGGGGATCCATAATATTGAAATTTCCGGGTTTTCACTTGGTATTGCGATGATGTTGTTAGAAGAACCGTTGTCATTTTTGGTTAGAGCCTTAGTTGCACTAAGACTACCTGGGCATATGATGATTTTGACCTTCTCTCTGACCGCATATTTAATTGGTGCCCCCATGGCCCCTAATTCAGCCGAAAAGCCTCCGGCATGGTCAGGTATACGAGCTTCCACAACAGTGTCAAATTGCGTTGGATTTATTTGTTCGACAATTGAATATGATGTTATACCATTATTAAAGGAACCATCTGTGTAAATTATCTTTTCAGAATCAAAACAATTTATCTTCTGTTGCAGAATTGTCTTGAATATACTTTGGTTGATGTTGTTTTTATTGTGGATGCTTAAACCTACGTCCGTCTTAGCGAAAGTGGTAGCAATAATTGAGGCGCTTGGTTTTGTAGGCAAGGCTATGTTGTATTTTCTTAATAACATGATGATTTCTGCAATGGCAGATGGTGGTTCAATGTTCTGGCGATTAAGATGATTCCAAAGATTATTATGAAGACCATCAGATGAAATTGTAATTGATTTCAACGTCATACTAATTGATCTTTTTTCCAAAATGAACTGAAAGTCTCTGTATCCAGCAGCCTCGTTTCTAAGCAATTCCAATGGGATTGATCTTAATAGGCCAGTTGCAGTTCTATACCAGTTTTAATGGGAATGTCAAGTTTTTTAATGTTTTTCTTTGAAGTCCACCCATAAATTGTTATTCCATGTAGCAAAACACCAGTGACCAAAGACCGACAAATTTCAAGTGCTGTATCAAAATGGGGACCTTTATTATTAGAGCCTATTAGCTTTAGGAGGTTGTTTATTTTGCTTAATTTAGTAGATAAATATTTTACATGAACGTTCATTAATAAATTTTTTGTGAAAGAAATGCCCAATACTCTCATTTGGTAAGTGATTTCTATTTCTACATTTCTGAGTTTAATGGTGTTGTTGTTGATGCATGTCCTCTTTCTATAGACATGTAGAATTTCCATTTCTTTTCAGCTGGTATTACTGCACCTCTGCTAACCGCCCATTGGTGTATTGTTTGATCTAAGTTGTTCAGAATTAAACTCACTTCACTGTGGCAACTCGAATTGATTGCAAAAATGTTATCCGCATAAATACCAATGAAATCAAATTCGAAAATATTTTCAATAGCCTTTGCAAGGGAATTAGCATAGACTGTGTATAAAACTACGGATAAAGGTGATCCGTGTGGCACTCCATTGTCCAAAGTAAATGTTGAAGAAAAATATACATCCACCTTGACAGAAATTTTACGATTTTCAAGAAAAGATTTTGTAAGCTCTAAAATGTTTCGAGGAACACCACATTTATTCATTTCCAATATTATAAAAGTTAACACAACTTTATCGAAGGCCTTTTCTGTGTCCTCAGATATGATCAGGGGGCAAATCGTCGCATTCGATATCGAGTAAAATCAATCGAAATTCCATATTTTGGTTTATTATTTGAAGAAGACGGACAATCGCCAGATCTCGTTTCACTTTTACTATTAACTATGGAACATAACTCGTTAGCTGTGACAGAGAAAAATTACTCTTAGTATTTTATTTTGGGAAATAAAAAAATAGTTTCGATCGAAAAATTTCGATAACGAATGCGACGATTCGACCCCAGACTTTGAGCACGTTTTTTTAAAAGTTATTTCGTAGTGTTTCCTCCATCTGATGGCATATACTGTGAACACCATGTCTCGGTATGAAAACGTGCTGTATCTTTGAAACAATAACCAAAGGGAGTTGCCACAATCTTTTGGCCAAAATTCTTTTGTTCAATTTTGGAAAGAACTGGAAGTAAAAATATTGGACGGTATCCCTCTAAGCAATTAGGATCCGGGTGAAGGAATTGGTGTTAAAATTGCCGTCTTCCAATCTTGAGGAAAAACGCCACTTTCCAATATATATAAATAATGACAACAGTTTTTTAAAAATAATTTTTAAATAAAAACATCCCGCAGGCAAAGCATTTATAAAACCAAGAAAATTTTGTTTTTTCTTTGTGTTTTTATAATTTAAATCATTTTTCCATCATTGATCCGCTGTGCACTTTTTAATAACAATGCTAAAAGTTTTGGCCAAGTTAAAATACATATCTACATATTTAAAATTTTTTATGATTTCTATATGGCGGACAGATAGATTCCTATTTTCTTTACTGTTTTTATGGCTTATCGGTATGCGTATGCGATTTCAAATTAAACCCGTTATTAGTTGTATATTCTACTCTTCTTTAATGAAATACGTCCATGTTCTGACTCATACATTTTTGTTTAGAATACATTTTCAATTATTTTTTTTTTTATAGTTTTCCACTTTTTTTACAAAATTTTAAATCGATTTTTAACCCTTTTCCCGTGATTCAATCGAGCTGAAACTTTGCAGGCAGACAGTAACGATGACATTTTTTTGAATTTTTTTTCATCGATATTTTCAGTCAATCAATTATTTAATTATTTGGTGGAAAATTAATTAACAAATATAGTATAAGAAAAACTTGGTTTTTATGGGTTGGTTTTCTATTTTCAAAACAAATACCAAAAACTTTAAAACAAGAAAAGATGGAAAATATTTTTTAAACAACTGTTCTGTTTTACCAGCTGATAGTTTGAAACTTTTACCTGTTTACCCGAAGAAAAGGTTTGGCTAGTTTCTAGTAAAAAGATATTTACTCTTTCATAAGCGCTCTCATTTATTCAATTTTCAGGTACGGCAACCTTCTTGGGTAAGTTAGGGCTGGTATGGTAACATATGGGAATGCAACTAATATGCTCATGTTTGCATGCACGTTATGTAAATGAGTTTAATTGTTGTATAGATGTGTGTTGTTGTAGAAATGGCACTTTGATCAAATGAAAACATGAATTTGTTGTGTGTACATTTTCAAAACCATATAAAGGATTGTAATTTGTATCATTTTATTGAGTTTTTTTTGTACACATACCAATTCAAACCCACTAATTTTGTAGAGCAAATTCTGATTATTCCATATTAGTTAAATGAAACTTATTTTATTAAATAAGAAAAGTACGAAAGTCTTGTTAAGGCCACAAAAGTTAAAACTTAAAAGAGTGGCATCTTTTTTTTATCACATAAAAAATGGTATTTGTGACTGTGTTGTTAGGTTGTTAGTGTGTGTTTACGATTACACATGAAAGTTTTCTTGCTGAAAGTCACGAGTTTATAGGTGAGACGGGAGAGGAGAATGGCAGGGGGTACTACTTTCATGCAGCGAAGTTATTTTACGTTTTCTTTCATTTTTACAATTCTACAATTTAATTTTTTTAAAAAATTATAAATTATTTATTAATATTTGTTTTTTTTTTAAATTTTAGGTACTCGTTTTTAATTTGAGGAAATTTATGCTTTAAAATAAAAAATATGTATGTAAATACATATTTTGATGTGTACACAACTATACGCACCGCGGGGCGTAAATTTCTATTTCACAATACAATCACAAACACAGCGTAACATGTGAGCCGTAAGACAAAATCGGTGTGACTTATGATTGTATGGTGAAAAAATTATGATATGTCATAATCTGAACATGAAAAATGAAAAATAAAATAAGAAAAATGAAAAATGAGAAATAAAATGAAAAAGTAAAAATAAAAATGAAAACCGAAAACAAAAATTAAAAATAAAAACCAAAAAATGAAAAATGAAAAAAAAAAATGAAAAACGAAAAACGCAAAATAAAAAATTAAAACGAAAAACGAAAAACGAGAAATTAAAAATGAAAAACAAAAACTGAAAAATAAAAATGAAAAAAAAAATGGCAAATGAAAAATAAAATACGAAAAATTAAAATAAGCAAGTAAGAAAACTATAGTCGGTCTAGACCGACTATACGATACCCTATACCATGCGCTTATAGACCCTATCTCTCACGCCCAACTAACTGGATATAGAAAATAAGCATAAACCAAATTTGAGTGGGATTTTTATTAATTTTTTCGGCTGCAGATATGAAAAAGTTCATATCGGATGCTATATCTATATGGGGACTAGGCCCAAAAATGGACCGATCCTGACCATGTTTGGTAAAGTCTCTTGTATTTTGCAAATATATAAACAAACAAAATTTGAGAAGAATCAGTGCAATATTTTTGTTTTTTGTTAGATTTAGGTGAAGATCGGGAAGCAGCTCTCTATGGGGCCTATGACTAAGAGTTGTCCAATAGGGATCATTTTTGGACTACTGATTAGTGGATGCAATATATACATACAAACCCAATTTGACTAAGATTTGTATGATAATTTGGATCTTATGGCAATATATGTTGATTTCATAGGGGTCATTTGTATGGGGGCTAGGTCTGAACATGGACCGATTCTCACCAATTTCTATAGCGTTGATCCCATGGCTGATAAAAGCTTACAGACGGACGGACGGACGGACGGACGGACATCGTTAAATCGAATCAGATAGTTATTCTGATTCGATCGGTATAATTAGGTGTAGGTCAAATATTTTTGGTTGTTACAAACAGCAGCACACAGTCATTATACCCAAACCACATAGTGGTATAGGGTAAAAAAAATAAACATGGAAAATGAAAAATGAAAAAAGATAATAAAGATAATTATAGTCGGTCTAGACCGACTATACGATACCCTATACCATGCGTTTAGAAACCCTATCTCATAGGCCCAACTAACTGGACATAGAAAATAAGTAAAAACCGAATTTGAGTGGCATTTTTATTAATTTTTTTGGCTGCAGATATGAAAAAGTTCATATCGGATGCTATATCTATATAGGGACTAGGTCCAAAAATGGACCGATCCTGATCATGTTTGGTAAAGTCTCTTGTATTTTGCAAAAATATATACAAACAATATTTGAGAAGAATCAGTGAAATATTTTTTGTTTTTTAATAGATTTAAGTGAAAATCGGGAAGCAGCTCTATATGGGGTCAAAGGGATCATTTTTCTACTACTCATTATTGGATGTTATGAACGCATACAAACCCAATTTGAGTAAGATCTATATGACAATTTGGATCTTATGGCAATTTATGTCGATTTCATATGGGTAATTTGTATGGGGGCTAGGTCTGAGCATGGACCAATTCTCACCAATTTCAATAGCGTTCATCCCGTGGCCGATAAAAACTTATATACCAAATTTCATCAAGATATACTCATATTTGCGACCTGCAGTTTGACTACAAGCTTTACATGGATGTACACACAGACGGACGGACGGACGGACGGACATCGTTAAATCGAATCAGATAGTGATCTGATTCGATCGGTATAATAAAAGATGGGTCTAGGTTAAATATTTTTGGTAGTTACACACAGCAGCACAAAGTCATTAGATATACCCAAACCACATAGTGGTATAGGGTATAAAAATGAAAACCTAAAACCGAAAAATGAAAACTGAAAACTGAAAAATAAAAAATGAAATATGAAAAATAAAAATTAAAAATAAAAAACAAAACATGGAAAATGAAAAATGAAAAAAGAAAAATAAAAAATGAAAAATAAAAAATGAAAAAGAAAAAATAAAAAATTATAAATAAAGAATGAAGAATGAAAAATAAAACATGAAAAATGAAAAATAAAAAATGAAAAATAAAAGATGAAAAATAAAAAATGAAAAATAAAAATGAAAAATAAGAAATTAAAAATGAAAAATAAAAAATAAAAAATTAAAAATTAAAAATAAAAAATGAAAAATAAAAAATGAAAAATAAAAATGAAAAATAAGAAATTAAAAATGAAAAATAAAAAATAAAAAATTAAAAATTAAAAATAAAAAATGAAAAACGAAAACCGAAAAAATTAAAATTAAAAAATGAAAAATAAAAATGAAAAATAGAAAATGAAACATAAGAAAGAAAAATGAAAAATGAAAAATAAAAAATAAAAAATGAAAACCGGAAAAAGAAAATTAAAAAATGGAAAAAAAAATGGAAAATGAAAAATAAAAAATGAAAAATAAAAAATTAAAAATAAAAAATTAAAAATAAAAAACAAAAAATTAAATCGAAAAATAAAAAATAAAAATATAAAATTAAAAATAAAAAATGAAATAGAAAAATGATAAATAAAAAATGAAAAATGAAAATTAAAAGATGAGAAATAAAAAATAAAAAATGAAAAAGAAATATAAAACTTGAAAAATGAAAAATAAAAAATGAAAAATAAAAAATTGAAAACGAAATATTAAAAATGAAAAATAAAAAACCAAAAATTAAAAATTAACCGGTTGAAATAATTAATAATAAATATTTTTATACTAGCAGAGCCCCTACAGTTGATTGCTATAAGTGATACATAGATGACGCTTTCTGTTTGATTTTAAAAAAGTGCCATAAAAAATCTTTAATTATAGATGTTTACACATCTTCCCTGTGATCGGACTCACATGATTTTTTTAAGTTTTTCTACTGAGAGTAAGTCACATCTTCCGATGTGGCAATTTTACCACTGATTGGTATGCACTTTATATCCAAAAATTGTAGAGAAAGAAACCTAAATAAGAATTCGTCATAAAGACCGATGCACCTATTATTTTTCAAATTGTCAGCACTTTTCACCTGATAAAAAATTTTTCAAGATATGGACGCGAAAATAAATGATTTGCCAAAATCAGATTGTATTAAAGTTTATATACCCTATACCACTCTCTGGTCAGGGTATTATGATATTAGGCTGATGTTTGTTACTATCAAAAATACTTGACCTAAACCCCACCTTTTATTATACTGTCTGAATCGATTTAGTGCTGTCCATCCCTCCGTCTGTCTGCCTGTCCCGTTTGGCTGTCTGTGTGTCCATGCAAACCTGTAGTTTGATTACAAGTTTGCAAATATTAGTATATAAGCTTTTGTCGATCGATGTTCAGACCTAATCCCCATATAAATGACCTCTTAAATCCAAATTATCATATAGATCTTGGTCAAATTTGGTTTGTGTGTGTTCATTATATCCACTGATCAATAGAACCATTTTAGTCAAGTCCACGACATTAAGGTGGGAAGGTTTTCACTATCAAACTATCAATAATCAAAAATATTACACAGATTTTTATCAAGTGATTTTAACAAATATGGTCATGATCGGTCCGTTTTTCGACCTAGTCCTCATAAATAAATAGCCTGTCATATATCGAAGGCAAAAAATTTTTAAGAATGCTACTTAAATTTGGTTTACGCTTATTTTCTATATCCTTCCTATAAGGCGGACCTAGGATCGCTTGTCTAAACTCATTGTCGGTATAGACCGACTTTAATTATCTTACTTGTTTGAATTATCATTGCTTTATTTTTGGTATGTAAATACACTAAGAATGTGTACTAAAGCTAAAATAACTTTTGTTGTAAATACGTAACGGTACTTAGTACACCCATGCATTATCTTCGATTTTCATCAAAAAAAAAAGAAAGTCCAATAGCATTTCACTTAGCTATTTCGCGGCCATGACTCGTTATGTTTATTTAAATATTTTTTAATGTGGAAGTAGTAACACGAATTATGAAGTTCTTATATGTACATCAATTTAATAAAAAAAAAAAAAGTAATTCTTTTAAAATCCTAATCTTTCACAATTTATGACTCTTTATACCCTTATTACAATATAAATTTGTATGCATGATGATGGGATATGTCAGTTGATCAACCACAATATGTTATAAGCATATTAAGTGAATTCGTAAATGTCATTATTTGAAAGCAATGAAATAAACTAAAAGAGCTGGAGCTGTTACCCACCAACAGCCATCGCCGACCACAAGTCAAAAGTTGAAGTGACATTTAACTAGAAAATATTGTAACATTTCACTACATAAACATCACCGTAACAAAAGTGTGTATAGCACGTTTTTGAACTCACGTTTTTCAACAATCAGGGTGTTAAGGCACCTCCACCAAGTGTTTATTTTTCATTTTTTTTTTCTTTTTTAATAAAAAGACCCTTTCTTGTTTTTGTATTTAAAAGCTGCAAAATATTTAGGTCACTCGCTTGATGACGTTTAGTTTAGTAATGTTACTATTTTTTTTTTGTTTTGTTGCTAAATTGTTATCATCTCCCATAGTAATTTCATATGTTAACTAAACAATTAACACAACCACTTACCATGAGGATATACAAATAAACATTTATACATCGATTTACACCAACATATTAACAATAGTCGTATGTTGTAAAGTTTACCAACGTATGCTGATTTTGATATTTAGAAATACCCATAATATCAGAAACGAAGCGATTTTCTTGAGTATAAAAAAAATGTTTTTGAGGTTTTAAACAAATTTTTTCAACTTTTATTAACTCAATTATTAACACAAAAACTGTATTGCCACAAACTAAATAATATCACATGTTTTCTAAGTTTAATTGACTAAGGCTTTCAATTATGTATTTGGTTGATCGAATATCGAATTACATGTTTCTAAATATTTACTAATTGCAACCAATTTGCGTCTCAAAATGGAAAATGAAAAACGAAAAATTAAAAATGAAAAATTAAAAATAAAACATGAAAAATATAAAATGAAAAATAAAAAATTAAAAATGAAGAATAAAAAATGAAAAATAAGAAATGACAAATGAAAAATAAAAAATGAAAAATATAAATGAAAAATTGAAAATAAACAATGTAAAAGAAAAAGAAAAATGAAAAATAAAAAATTAAAAAAGAAAAATAAAAACTTAAAAATAAAAAATGAAAAGTGAAGCATAAAAAATGAAAAATGAAAAATAAAAAATGAAAAATGAAAATTGAAAAATAAAAAATGGAAAATAAAAAAGAAAAATGAAAAATGAAAAATAAAAAATGAAGAATAAAGAATGAAAAATAAAAACTGAAAAATTAAAAAAAAAAATTATGAAAATTAAAAATAAAAAATTAAAAATGTAAATTGAAAAATTAAAAATGAAAAAGAAAAATGAAAAATAAAAAATGAAAAAAAAAAATGAAAATTAAAATATGAAAAATGAACAATAAAAAATGAAAAATAAAAATAAAAAATAAAAAATAAAGAGTAAAAAATTAAAAATGACAAATGAAAATCGAAAACCGAAAAATAAAAAATGAAAAAGAAAAATAAAAAATGAAAAATAAAAAATGAAAAATGAAGAATAAAAAATGAAAAATAAAAAATGAAAAATGAAAAATAAAAATAAAAAATGAAAAATGAAAAATAAAAAGTAAAAAATTAAAAATAAAAAATGAAATACCGAAAAATGAAAAATAGAAAATTAAGAATGAAAAAGAAAAATGAAAAATAAAAAATGAAAAATGAAGAATAAAAAATGAAAAATTAAAATTAAAAAATGAAAAATGAAAATTGAAAAAATAAAAATGAAAAAGAAAAATAAAAAATAAAATATGAAAAATAAAAAATTAAAAATATAAAAATGAAAAATGAAATATACAAAATGAAAAATTAAAAATTAAAAATGAAAACCGAAAAATTAAATATAAAATATGAAAGATAGAAAATGAAAAATTAAAAATTAAATTGGGTCTGTACACTCTGCACCGTCAGTAATCTACGCAGGTTGCCCTCAAGGCTCATGTATTTCACCAATAATGTATACACAGCAGATTTCCCATCACTAAATGGTTGTGCTACATCAATTTTTGCTGACGATACTGCCATCCTCTGCTCAGGTATATTGTCAGCCGATATTATTTCAAACCTCCAATCCACATTAACTGAAATTCATGATTATTTCACAAAATGGAATATTCTTGTTAAACCGCAGAAGACACAAGCAATCTACTTTTCAAGACGAAGAAAAATATGATATTTACCACAACATCCCATTCTTTACAATAACAATTTCATCAATTGGACAAACAAAGTTAAATACCTGGGTGTCATACTAGATCTCAAACTAAAATTTAAAGATCATATCCCCTACATTATCGACAAAATAAAACTGCAGTATAAGAATACTGTACCCTTTAAGAAATAGAAACTCTAAACTCGACATTAGAAATAAAACTCTTATATTTAAATCAATATTCCACTCAATTATGTTTTATGCTTCGCTAGTATGGTCTACGGCTGCACAATGTCATATTAAGAAATAACAAGTAACACAAAATAAATTGTTAAAAATGATACATAATTTGCCTTGGCATTATTCTAATCAACGATTACATAATCTAGCAAATGTCGAATTTGTATATATACGTATACAAAAACTTGAATCAAATTTTTTCAACAGTTGTAGCAATTCTGTGTATAATCATATTAATGAGCTGGTCTCAACGTAATTTTATTCTATTAGCTTAAGTCTACTTTTATTAAAATCCAAAAAAAAAAAAAAATAATTCATAAAGGTTTTTTGAAAAAGCTTATATACCAAATTTCATTAAAATATATTCATATTTGCGATCTGTAGTTTGATTACAAGGCTTACATGGACACACAGACGGACGGACAGACGAACGGACGGACATCGCTAAATCGACTCAGAAAATGATTCTGAGACTATCGATATAATAAAAAAAGGGTCTAGGTCAAATATTTTTGGTAGTTACAAACAGCAGCACAAAGTCATTATACCCAAATCACATAGTGGTATAGGGTATAAAAAATCAGTACAGCCGTTTAGGAGGAGTTCAGTGAAATATAGACGTCTACTGATCCGATACCGCCCTGTGAAATCAAACAAAGTATCGGTATTCTCCCTTTTATATTATTCAATATTTCGGATATTGAAAATTCATTTTGTATGGGAGATGACACGGCCACTCATTAAATCCAGCCCATTTTCGGCACTTATTCGTTCACATACATATATTAATCAAAGATGACCTCACACAAATTTTCAAAGCTCTCCCTTTTATAATACAGATGACCTCGCACAACGTTTCAAATTTTGATTTTGAACCATCTAGGGACCCACTCAAACACACAAGAAAAATTTCATATAAATCAAAAAAGCCGTTTAGGAGGAGTCCAGTGACAAACCCATAAACAGAAGAAATGTATATGTATATAAAGATAAAGATTTAAATATGCTTTTTATTTTAAAGAGCTTATATTTATAGGGCAACTAATGAAAAGTATTTTTATAGACGTTCCAGTGAAACAATTTACAACTTAAATTTGATATATTTTTTTTGTTTTTTTACTTTTAAACTTTATTTTTATTTTTTGCTAAGAAATATATAAAATTAAACAAGAAAAAATCTATTAAACGTTTTTTTTTTTAATTTGTAAAATGCTAACCGGTTTTTTTAATCGACCACCTCAAATAATTGACCACCCTTATATATATGTGCTTGTTGCTTAGATGTTAGAGTGTACATGCTAATAATAAGGACAATTAACATAATTCCCCAAGGGGTGGGAATAATAAATATTTCGTTTAACTTTTTTGCTAAAAACAAAAACAAATTAAAACACGAACGTCTTTAAGCTCTAGAGGCAATAAGTTTAAGTCAACATCGAAACAATAACGTGGCGTAACCTTCTTTTTCAGCTAAAAAAAAACTGTTATTGCTCTGGCATATCAGATGTTCATGAATAAAAGCCATCTATTTTTTTTTTGTTCTATTTAATGCCATATTAAAGTATATGGAACTAGGACTTAATAGGATTTTGAAGCGTTGTTTTAAACTACAATGTGATGTTTCTTTTGTTAAAAAAAAAAACTATCAACGCTGTTTACATATTTTTTGCTTCTACTTCTTGTTCTCCATCTTTTGTTCTAGTGAAATAACTGTGAGTGCATTTTACTTTAGCTAGTAACTTTAAGCTTTAAGTACGAGGTACTTGTAGTGTAATTGTTGAATTGTGCATTTCAGTTCTCTCCCATGATTGTGTGTTGCTACTCATGCAATGAAAGAACATTGCACTTGCACTTAACAAGCGATTAACATTATTTTTGTGCAAACCTGTTGGCATACATTTATTGTTTATTATAATAATAAAAAAAAAATATATATTTAACAGTAAATATGTATTTGCAGCGAATGAGTATTATTAATTAAGAAAAGTAGTACGTATACGGAGGGTGGAACTGGAGTTCATGATTTTGAAGTGTTTTAAAACTCACGGCAAAAAATAAAATGTTAATGAAAATATACAGCTTAATTAAATAGAAAGACTCACTGGGATTTGAATTCTGTTTATTTATTTTATTTATAACAGGACATAAACCAAATTAAAAATAAAAGAAAACAGAATAAAAATAAAATAATAACAATGCTTTTTACATTATTCTTCAAATGTAAAAGACTACCCACAACAATTACCGTTAAATAATAAAAACAATAACACTAGTCTGCAAATTAAAAAAAAACTGACTACAGAAACGAAGCATGTTCATTCTAAATCTTCATAATAATAGCGTTTAAGCATGTCAGGGAGATCGTGTGTTACTGATTCAAGCTATTTTTGCTTTGTGTGTGGTGAATGTTTGGTAGAAAAAAATGATATCAATTTTAATTTTTAATTTTCCTTTTTTTTTATTTTTCATTTTTTATTTTCCATATTCCATTTTCCATTTTTTGATTTTTCATATTCCATTTGTCATTTTTCATTTTTAATTCTTCATTTTCCGTTTTACATTTTTCATTTTTCAATTTTCATTTTTCATTTTCCATTTTCCATTTTTAAATTTTCATTTTTCATTTTTCATTTTTAATTTTTCATGTTCCATTTTTCATTTCTCATTTTCCATTTTTCATTTTCCATTTTCCATTTTCCATTTTCCATTTTCCATTTTCATTATTCATTTTCCATTTCTCATCTTCCATTTTCCGTTTTCTATTTTCGATTTTCAATTTTTCATTTTTCATTTTCCATTTTCCATTTTTCATTTTCCATATTTCATTTTTAATTTTTCAATTTCCATTTTTCAATTTTCAATTTTGATTTTTCATTTTCCATTTTTTATTTTTCGTTTTCCGTCTTCCGTTTTCCATTTTTCATTTTCCATTTTTCAATTTTAATTTTTAATTTTCCATTTTTTATTTTTCATTTTCCATATTCCATTTTCCATTTTTTCATTTTTCATTTTCCATTTTGAATTTTTCATTTTCCATATTCCATTTTTCATTTATAATTTTTTATTTTCCATTTTGCATTTTTCATTTTCCATATTTCATTTTTAATTTTTAATTTTTAATTTTTCATTTTTCATTTTTCATTTTTCATTTTTCCATTTCTCATTTTCCATTTTCATTTTCATTTTTCATTTTCCATTTCTCATTTCGCATTTTCCATTTTTCATTTTCCTTTTCGATTTTTAATTTTTCATTTTTCATTTTCCATTTTTCATTTTTCATTTTCCATTTTTAATTTTCCATTTTCCATTTTTCATTTTTGATTTTTCATTAAAATATGCATATTTACATTATTTTGGTTTTGCTGGTAGAAACTTGGACAAATAGTGGACACCGACAATGTTTTGCAATAGTGCAACCTGTTTTATACAACTGGTCAAATGGCAAGAAGATCTATTTCGATTTTTCAATTCCAGTACTTTGGAGAGAGTCAAGTAACCACCAAACCGATTGTTATATATGTTTAGCAAAAGTTGCTGGATTCAATATGAAAAATCGAAAAAATATTACTTACGCGAATGTCCCATCGGTTTCCAAACCAGTTCAACGTCCACCAAACGATCCGTTACCAGTCATTCACAGTGCTACGAGCAGCGAGTCACAAACATCTTTCACCAGCAGTATGCAGAAGTTTGTATGAAGATGATGATGAACACCATTTAGTGACTAAAGCTGAGCTGAATGATCAAATTCGGGATTTACATTTAACGAAGCAAGACGCAGAATTACTAGTTTAACGCATGCAGCAGTGGAAACATCTTGCAGTTGGGACAAAAGTAACAATCTATAGAGATAGAAGCTTGGAATTGGCTGCATATTTTGAAAAGAAACACTCTATTCTACTGATGTTGATGGTTTATTTCAAAAAATGAACCAGCCATATTACAAAACACTCCTGAAGAAGCCTGAAAAAAGCAGACGAAACGTTGAATAAAAATCAAAATTAATTGATTTTTATTTACACAAAATTTGACCATCATCAGCCCGTAAGGAAACTCCGTTTACAACAAAAATGAATGGAGATTATTTATTGATGGCTCTAAGTACAGTTTAAAGGCTCTTCTTTTGCATAATGCGAATAAAAAACCATCCATACCAATTGCTCATGTAATTAATATAAAGAAAAATTACGAATCAATGAATGAAGATCTGTGGTGACCTTAAGGTGTATGATTTAAATTTCTTTGTATATATAGTATAGACCATCGTAAATATCTGTAAATTTATCTGTTTCATTAGTTTGTTGACTGGTATGCAAGGAGGTTTCACAAAATATTGTTGTTTCCTTTGTCTATGGGATAGTCGCGCTACATATCATAATTACGTCAGAACAGAGTGGCCAAAAAGAACTGAGTATTCACCAGGAAAACAAAAAATTTCAAATAAACCATCTATTGATCCAAATGACGTTCTTCTTCCGCCGCTGCACACGAAATTGGGCCTTTTTAAGAACTTTGTCAAGGCTCTGGACAAAGATGCTGCAGCATTTAAATAACGGGTTTTCCTAAAATTTCATGTGCTAAAATCAAAGAAGGCATATTCGTTGGCCCTCAGATCATGAAGCTACTGAATGATGACAACTTTTCATAATTTTTATTGGAGAAAGAATATGCAGCCAGGAAATCTTTCAAGAGCATCGTGGATACAAAAAGAGTGAAAACTATAAACAAATTGTTGCTGAATTATTGAAAAATTATCACGAATTAGGTGCACGAATGTCATTCAGAATGCGACAAGGGGAGTGTGCTCACCAAGATTTAAAGAAAATTTAAAGAAATTATCAGGGATTTTAAGAAAAAAGTATGCTGGGAGACTATTGCTGGACTCTAATACGTGAAACCGACCCAACAAAATACAAGCGACGCTCATTGAAAATTCATTGATTTTTAAATAAACTAATGATTTTCTGTGTAAAAAACGAATAAAAACATTTTTTGTGTATCTCGAGAACCTAACGTGGTGGAGAAAAACCAATTATAGATTCGATTCCAGCCCACCAAATTACCATAAGAAAGCTTTTTGGTTACTCCAGTCCAAAACCTTGTTGGCTAGTGTAATTAGAGAAAATGTTGTCGTGTTTATGGTCGTTCCTGATCTTTCAGAGTCATTGGTCATGTATTGCAATATTTTAATTTAAAAAAAAAATGGCTAATAGTAAGTATTCAGTGCAACTAAAAGAAAAAATAATAAAAGAGGTGAATCAGTGACATCCATCGGCAACAAATTTGGAATAAATCATAGTGTGACTTCGCGTTTTATTAGCCGTTTCCGTACGTCACAAAGGTGGTCGGCCGCGGAAAACTATCAAACGAGATGACCAGGCAATACTCCGATTAATAAAAAAGAATCCCTTTATATCAGCAAGGTCTTCATTAAGATCCATCCAAAGCCGAGCTGTTGAAGGTTGGTTAAAATCACACTGAAGTGAAAAAAAACCATTTATGTCCTCCAAAAATAGACTAGCTGAAATGAAATTTGCAAAAGAACACATAAACTGGAATACAAGAATACAAGACCGTACTTTTCCCTGATGAGTCGTGGTTTAATTTAAAAAGTTCTGATGGATTTAGGCCAGTACGCAGATAAAACACGGCAAAGGGAATGTTTTGGTCTGGAGGTGTTTTGCTGGTCATGGGATCGGACCAATTCATAAAATAAATGGCATAATGGATCGTTTCATGTATTAGGATATCCCAAAAGGCTTACTACTGCCACCCTCATAAGAGGAAATGCCACTTAAGTGCAGGTACCAACATAACAACGAGCCAAAACTCACGGCTAAATGCGTGAAAGAATAGTTCATAAACAATAAGATTAACATTTTGAAATGGGATATAAAATAAATCGCGATGGTTGCAGACACATGTCATGCCACACATATGTCAAGAAGTTTTACAAAATAATGGTTACGCAACTAAATATTAGGAAAATGAAAATGTTTATTGAATAAACAAAAAGTGTGATATTTTTTGTTGCGTAAAAAAAACTATTAAAGATTTAATATGATTTTTTTATATTTTCGATAAGAAATTTAGTTTGTTTTTATTTTGTTTTAGTAAATTTATTTTATTTATTTTATAAATAACTCAAATAATTCGAAATCCAAATGTGTTTGTCATTGTTATTAAGCCATATTGTATTTACCACAAGCTCGTGCATATGTTTTGTCGCACACTGTATATCAGCAAAACTTGGTTACGGTTGTGACGCAAAGTACACCTTAACCGGGTGATTGCAGCTACTTTGTCTTATGAAAAATTTTTGGGTTTTAGAATTCACCTATAGGGGTACAAATATGGAACCTTCACTTATTCAAATTTACTATTGTACTTATTGCAAAAAAATAGTTTGCTGTTGTGACACATTTTTTTCATTTTGATGATCATTTCACGTTTTGTGCCCCCTTAAGAAAAATACAGAAATGAAAAAAATTTTATTGTCACAACAGATATATATTTCACTATTTAGAGTTGTATTCAAAAATTTTTCTCTGTTGGTCCCTTAGAAAAAAAAAGTTGTTACGGGTGTGACAGGTGCGTTACGGTTGTGACATTGTACATAAATAAATAGAAATTCAGCATTTATCATAGAGTTTATGTAACCAACAAGCGAGAAACTTTCAAGTAAGAAAAAAACAAGTAAGAGTGTTAAATTCGGCTGGGCCGAATCTTTGATACCCTCCACTTTTTCCATTTTCAATTTTCATTTTTAATTTATCATTTTCTATTTTTCACTTTTCAGTTTTCATCTTTCGTTTTTCATTTTTAATTTCTCATTTTCCATTTTTCATTTACCATTTTTAATTTTTAGTTTTCCATTTTTCATTTTTCATTTTTAATTTTTCACTTTTCATTTTTCATTTTTAATTTTTCATTTTTAATTTTTCATTTTTCTTTTTCTTTTTTCCACTTTTCATTTTTCATTTTCCACTTTTTATTTTTATTAATTTTTAATTTTTAATATTTAATTTTAATGATAAAAAAAATATGTGGTAAAACTTACAGTATTAATATACACACAACTGTAATGACTTCAACAATACGAAGAATTACAACATATACAACATATGTTAAGAAAAACAACAAACACACTTAAAAATTTTATTTTTTCAAGAGTTTTTTCAACGAAAATCTCGTTATTATGAATCATTTTAGCGGTTCCCTGGAGTTGGTTGTAACTGTATAGCTAATACAATACTGATATTACAATGTTATGAATACACTTAATTTAAAAACTTGTTATCCTTGAAATACAATTACCCCCGAATTTCTTTAAGAATAGGCAAATAGCATTTAATCTGTTCTATTCCAACATCAGTGTCAAAATCATCATTAGTAGGAAAAACATAATACGGCAACTTTTCATCGTGTGATTGATTTGCATTTTGTATAATTGTTGTTTTTACACGTATGTGTTGTGTATATTGTGTATATGTTCATTATAATGGAAACTATCTTTTACCCTATATTTCTAGAGTGTAAACAACACTAAATAAAAATAGTTATAACTGGGCAAAATAGCATTTTTGTTTATATTATGTTTGCACACATGGCCAGTATTACTTTTGATATATTAAACATGTTACAAAACAATACTGAGTACAGAAACCGTTTTATTCTAACTGAAAGGATACTTTTTGTTACGGTTGTGACATGATAATTAGATTTTCTAAAAAGAATATTAATTAGCTTGCAACTTGAGGCTTTGCAATTCCTTTGATAACAAACACACCACTGATGTCTCTACCAACTTTGAACATCAAGTCGGCCATTTCGGATTGCATCTCTTGGAGAAAAACATGTTACCAGATTGCAACTAATATGATAATTTAAAAATGCTGAGAACAATCATCACAGATATGGCTATAGTAGTACCATTTATTAAAATAATTTACTTATTTTATTAGTTCATTGAAGTAGTAGTGCTTCAATTTAATGTATGACATGTACATATTAAAAAAAAATTATTTTGCTTGATATTCACCACTTCTCAGGATTTGCTCACATACAAATGTTTGTATTTTACAGCTTTACTTGAATTTATGGCTTTCTCGCTCTTGGCTACTTTTAATAGCATGTCACTTAACATGACGTGACTGACATCGTTATGTACCATATTATGGCTTATACTATTGGAAAAACTACAAAATATTTTTCAACGACAAAATTACTAATATATTTGAAAACTAATGGTGTTTTCTCTTCTGAGAAAAAATGTTACTTTTTATAATGTTACATTTTTATTGTTGCCTCATGCATTTAATATGTTGCATTTTTAATGGTCAGAATAGAACATGAAATTTGCAACATTTATTTTAATAAACAGATGATTTTGTTGACGTTTTCATTCTCGGACACCAAAAAAGAAAAAATAAATATAAAAGAACATTGATATTTTCCATATTAATAATTTACTAGTATAGCCCAGCACTCGAAATTCGAATTCGGAAATATTATTTTTTCATTAAATTTTTGTCTTCCAATGTTTTTTAATCTATATACATATAAAATTTAAAATATTTAAATGAGCCTAAATGTATATTAATCAATTTTAACAATTCACAATTCAACACAGAGCGTCTGATATCTATAGTATTAATAGGCTAGGCGATTTCTGATGACTGATGTTTTTTCTACCGTTTTATTCCGATTTTGACCAAACGTATATTATTCGAAAGGTATTTCTTTTTAGTCGATTTGCAGATTTACAGATTTTAAAATTTTTTCCTTTATTTTGAGTAAATTGTATTTAAAATTGCTACTAACACATACATAAAATTATACAATGCTATGTGTGTGTTTATTAAATTTGTTAATGTGGTTGAAATAAATATTAGTTTGTTTTTTGTGTTGATTTGTGAATTGGCTATAATTGATTAGCATAATTTTAGGGTTTTTATTTAATAATTTGGAGGGCTGGAATCTGCTAGTATAATTTAAATCATTCGAATTAACAGGGTGTAACGAATTATTATAAAAATTTTATTTTATTTAATTTAATATATTTTTGGTGTTCAGAGTTCTGCATACAAGGTAACGGAACTGATCGTCTTTAACTTGGTAAAGTCCAGAACCAATCCTTGTTCTTGTAAACAGCTAAGAAGACTGACGACCTCCGACCCTTCGGGGCAGGTGGACACCGGACAATGGTATTATAACAACCGTTAAAATACTAGCTAATGTGAGCAACGTGGAAAGTCAACGGCGAAGAAGTGATTGATGTATCACATCTAAGGCGAATGAACCAACCACTCCACCGCTGCGTCTGTCTCATATTGGGCGGCAGCAAACAGCGTCTGTACTCCAGAGGAGCGGCTGAATACACAGAAGGAAAACTATAAACCCTTCAGAAGGCAACGGGAAACCACTGAAGTAATGTCCCTTGAAAACCATACAATGAACAATAACAATAACGTACGGCCCTCAATCTCCGGAAACACGAGGGTGCTAAGAATCCCCGGAGGTAAAACAAAACAAAAACTCAACATCGGTACATGGAATGTACGAAGTCTTTATTAAGCTGGAAAACTAGCTAATACCATAGCCGAAATGAACAGGCTCTAAATTGACTCGGTGTAACTGAAACGTGGTGGCCAGATAGTGGAGAATTTGCTTCCCAAAATACGAAAATGTACTATTCAGGCAACCTTAACAATAACCACAGAAATGGCGTGGGAATTATCGTAAAAAATAGCATAGCGAAATGCGTATCCGGATTTATCCCAAAATCAGACAGAGTCATGCTTATAAAGCTAGACGCCAGACCAATAAATATAAATATTATTCAAATATATGCACCTACTGCTGATAAAAGTGACGAAGAAATTGAAGTTTTTTATGATGAAATTAAAGATGTTATGAAAATGACGGAACCTCACGAGATAACCATCATTTAAGGAGATTTCAACGCAAAAGTAGGAGAAGATAAAGTACCTGGTACAACAGGAAATTACGGATTAGGAGAGAGAAATGAAAGAGGCGACAGACTAATCCAATTCTGTCAGGAATACAAAATGATAATAACTAACACACTGTTCTGCCTTCCGCCAAGACGACTCTATACCTGGAAATCCCCACAGGATAGAAGAGGTAACATTGTGAGGAATCAAATTGATTACATACTTATAAATAAACGCTATTGCTCAACTATAGCAAAAACTTCAACGTACCCAGGGGCGGACGTACCATCGGACCACAATCTCCTAATGGCAAACTTGTACCTAAAACTCTCCTTAACCAAAAGGAGAAAAGTACGCAGGAAACTAGATATGGGAAAACTCGAAGTACCCGCTATTCGAACAAATGTAAAGGAGCGAATAAATCGAGAACTAAATAACGTTAGTAGAGAAGAGACTGAAAATGTATGGAGTTCTGTTAAAAACACATTAAAATCAATAGCAGACAATACACTGGGAAACAGCGAAAGAGCTCAAAGAAAAGAATGGATGACAATGGAAATATTATAACTAATGAAAGAACGTAGCAAATACAAAAACTCAAATTATAAGCTATATTATGAATTAAATTGGGAGATTCAAACGGCAATACGGATAGCAAAGAACAAACACCTGAATAGACAATGCCAGGAGATCGAAAGATTACAATACTTGCATGACGACTTTAATCTCCACAAAAAACTAAAAGAAGCCACAGGGATATACCGCAAATCAACTATACAACAACAAAAAACGAAGCTGTTTTCGATATTACAGAAAAGAAGACTATATGGACTGAATATATTAGACAAATGTTTACTGATAGAACCCGATCAAATTATGAAGCGCAGATGCAACAACCACTAACAGGATCTTTTATCACTAAAACGGAGGTGGAATCTGCAGTGAGGTCTATAAGAGACAAAAAACCTGTGGTCCTGATGAAATTCCTTCTGAAATACTGAAGTTGATAGACGACGACAATATCCAACTATTAAGAGATTTGTTTAACTAAATCTATGATACCGGTCAATACCCACAAGATTGGCTTAGATCAACATTTATAACCATTCCTAAGAACAAACACCCAAAATATAGTAATGATTATAGGCTTATCGGCCTAATGAACCATGCCCTAAAAATATTCCTCAGAATAATTCACTCCAGAATTTATGGAAAATGCGAGAAGGCAATGGGCGCATCTCAGTTTGGCTTCAAAGAAGGAATGGGCACCCGCGAAGCACTATTTTCTATACAGATATTCTTTATTGATTACGAAAAAGCTTTCGACACAGTGCGACATGATAAAATGATGGAAATTCTTATGTCCATAGGTATAGACCACAAGGAAATTAGATGCATTAGGAGCCTGTATTGGCATCAAAGAGCGCAAGTAGATATCAACGGTGAGCTGACGGAAAATATAATAATTTCCAGAGGAGTCAGACAAGGCTGTATATTGTCTCCATTATTATTCAATATCTACTCCGAAAAAATTTTTTATGAATCCATCAGCAACGTTCGAAAGGGCATATATATAAACGGCACATTTCTTAACAACATTAGATATGCTGATGACACTACCTTACTAGCTGATAGTATGTCGGGGCTTCAAGATCTAGTGAACAAACTGACGACATAAAGTGAAGCAAACGGTCTGAAGATTAATATACGAAAAACAAAATACAAGATCATTAGCAGAAAAAATAACCACAACATAACCAGCTTAAAAATACAAGACTCCTACGTCGACAGAGAACATAATTTTAAATATCTCGGCGTTACGCTGAATGACAAATGGGATGGTTCAAATGAAATAAGATACCGTATCGAAATGGCAAGAGACACATTTTTTAAATATAAAAAAGTTTTCACCAGCCATGACATTAATCTTGAAACGAAGTTAAGATTTATCAAGTCATATGTATGGTCAGTCCTGCTATATGCGATGGAGGCATGTACCATTAAAGCAGTGGACATAAAGAGAATGGAGGCCTTCGAAATATGGATTTATCGAAGGATACTCAAAATACCATGGACCCATTTTATATCGAATAGCGAAGTTTTAAGAAAAGTTCACCGCGTAAGAGAACTTGTCCCCACTATAAACAGACGAAAGACAGCATATTTAGGCCATATTATGAGAAACCCAAAATATAAGATGCTACAAGTTATTACGAGAGCAAATATTGAAGGAATACCCACTAGAGGCAGAAAGGAAAAAACATGGATTCAAAATATTCAGGCGTGGACTGGTATCCGAGATGTAGGAAATCTTCTAAGCGAGGCGAGAAATAGAGACGGTTATGCTAAAATTTTAAAAACCTTATGAATTTTATTGAAATGTAATTGTATTGGTCACTAACAGTCGAAAATCGAATAGGCAAATAAAGAAGAAAGAAGAATATATTTTTAAGACAGATTAACATAAATTTTATCATTCTCAGCTTCTTCTTCATATGAGCTATAACTATGCCAATTTTCAAACTCCTCCGTACCCGCATATTGCTTAAAAAGGGAACTAAAAACTTACCTTCAAGTATTAATATATAGATTTTAAACAAAACAATAAAAATTATGCTTTTTCTTATTTTTTTGTTTTTTCCCACAAATACACATTTAAAAACAACATAAATGTCAGCTGTTTTATCGTGCGATTCTTCCCCTTTGATATTTTAGAGTGCGAAAAATGGACATTTTTCACATTTTATAGTGCGACATTTTCAGAAAAGAATACGTTACCATTTCGCAAGGTTGATATTTTTTTTTTATAAAAGAACACAAAAAGAGAAAGAAAAGTGCGAAATGGGAAAAACGTGTAACATTTTTTCCAAAAAAGAAAACGCCATAAAATATGTATTTTAAAGACAAAATTATTAACGTAGAGTAACATTATTACGGATCTTTTTGAAATAAGATGCATTAAAATGCAAGGCGTTTTCTGCATTTTTGTAGATACGGACAAAAATCAATTTGATTTTTTGGCACGTCACGAATGAGATATACTCCTTGTTTGCTAATATCTCAAGAATATATTTTCGACAACTCCAAGTACTAAATCGAAATATCAAAAAAAAAAAGAGTTAAAGCCCACATAGAATATACATTACGGCTACAACCGTACATTACGGCTACAGACCTAAAATTACGTGATAAGCAACTTTTCTATACATATCGCACCTGTACCTCTAAAGTGAGTCAACTCAAAATTTACTAATTTTCAGTAGAGGCAAAAAACGGTTTTTTTTTTAAATATTTACTCTAAAATTTAAAAACAGTTGTTTCATTGTAAAGAATTGCGAAAAATAAGTATACAAAAGTAGTTGTTTTTGTGATTTTTTCAGGTATCAGCAAAAATAACAATTCTTTTGGGTGGAACTCAAAATATGTCTTTTTAGTGGATTCTAAAGAAGCTACTCTTATAACACAAGGAGGGTTATAACTGAATTTTTTTTTGCGAAAGACTAGAAAAATCGATGTAAGATGTTTACAGTGGATAGATATTACCACTGTGTATCATTTTCTTGCAAAAAGTGAAAATTGAAAAATTTTGAGGTGCCTCACTTTAGAGGTACAGGTGCGATATATGAAAATATTTTTTGCATCATTTTGGAACTAAAATCACATTTTGTAAAATTATTCAGAATTTCTTTTTAACTTTTCATTTGAAATAGCTGATACCTTACGATCTATCTGAAATTTAATATTCGGATTTCTGTCAGGCGGGGGTATCGATAAAATATAGACATTTCTCCTTTTTTTCGCTAAAAATAATTCAAACTAAGTATTGTAGTTAATACTCATGTGGCTAAGTATGTTAATGTAGAGAAAGCTAAATTGGAAGAAAGCTCAGCTTGTCGTACAAACTCTCGTATAAGATAAAAAATAATTCCCATATTATTCTTTTCCAATATTTGAGTTAAATAGGATGCTGACCAACAACAAATTCTGGTGGTCGTAAGTAGCTACTACATCTAACGCTGTTTATAATTCCTTTTTCCACATTTCTCTTACATTTCAAAATGATCTCGAATCGAAAAAAAAACTAATTATTCGTAAGCACTAAAGATTAACAATGCATGCCAACAACAATGCATGAAACAAATGTGCCAATGTTTTTTTTTGCATCATTTAAAGTAAAAATATTTGATCCTGCACCTGATTAATTTCTAACTCAATCATTAAAAATAAAAATATTTATTCCAATATTTACACAGGAGGTCAAAGGTCAAATATTCCAAAATTTTACATATAATATTAAAATATATATAATTTTTTGTCGTTTTGCTTGTAGATTTTATTGAAACTAAAAAAAATGTGCTGCAATGGGTCCAATAAGGCACTAGTTCAAAACAGAAGCATATTAGACAGCCCTTACCTCCATTACATCAAGGTCAAAGGTCAAATAATAGGAAATTTTGCATTAAAACATAGTCTTTATCTAAATATTCGTATTTTTCAGTAGATACTAATAAATATGAGCAAATTTGTTATGTGAGATAAAAAAGCAGTTATTTTTAACGAGATTTTAATAACTTTTTACTTTTTTACACTCACGAAAAATTTTTAGTAAAATTAACCATTTTCAGATATTTTTAAACCAGACTAATCTGTGCGAAATAAAATTCTCAAATAAATCTTTTTTACAAAAAAACAAAAATAAATTTTTTTTATACCAAAAGCTTATTTGAATTTTTAAAGCTTTTGTATGCATTCCTGATCAATGGAATTGTAGTAGACTTTTTTCTATTTTTGACACCTACTTTTTTTTATAAAAGATTTTTTATAGCTGTAAATAAACGGTTTTCAGTAGCAAATTGCAAATAAAAAAAAATACATAATGTAAAAAAAAAAATATTTTAAGCATTGTCCGTCAGTCGAAACATTGATTCGGTTGAGTTAACAGGTGTAAGAAGTAATTTACGAAATTTATTTATAAAATATCTAAAATTTTATAATGCCGTCATTAAGAGAAGAATTATACTTAATCGGTTTTTTAAAACACCAGTTGACTGGTTGTAAACTTCCATCGACGGGAGACTGCCTTAAAGTTTTTTTTTTATAATTTAAAGACAACAAAATTAAGTGTAAAAGACAGTACACGTTTAGTTATAAAAGAGTGTTCCGTGTTGTGGGAAAAGGCACGAATTCCTTTCCAGGATGCACACAAAGCTGAAAAAAAAATTAATTGGTCTATACAATGAATGGTGAAATCTTGTAAGAACTAAATCCAGAAACTCAGAAATTTATAACAAAAAGAGAGAAGAATGGAAGGAACAATTAAATGATTTATTCGATATTGCTCACGTCAATGCAATGGATATTATAAAAATTGAAGAGGACAGACAGTTCTTAATTAAACAAAGAAAGAAAGGTCGTGAAGGTATCATGGTGGGAGTAGACCTAAAATTAAAACAAAAGGAAGACAGAAGAAAAAATCGTGAACGAAAAGGAAAAGCTCATAAATTTTATGAAGAACTTCCATCAACTTCAACAGGTAAAATTATATTTTTTTTTATATCCCAGTTGGAAACGTTTTAGAGGAATCTCCAATAATTATCTCAGGGGAAAACAGTTTCATCATTATTAAACTTTCATCATATTTATGAAAACTTCATAAATATTTTTAAGAGTTCCATACAAATTCAAAACAAATTCTTCATAGATCTTCATCATTTCATAAAATTTGTGAAACTAATTTAATAAACTAATCTAATAAATTAAAATTTTTAGTTTTCGTTTCAAATATATAAAATTTTACATTATTTGTTTTTTCTATTAATTTTTTTTTTAATTTAGGTAATGAGTTAAAATTAACAAAATTTTTTTTTAATGCATTGGAGAGAAATCAAGAACAAGTTTTTCATAAATATGATAACGATTTCTCCCTGAGTGCACACATTCCATTGCAATATTTTAATAGTTATTTTCAGGTCAACTGATATTTTTACAAAAAATTTGGTTTAAAATTGTATTACTGTTGTATTTTCCAACTGGGAGTTAGTTTTTAAATTATATTTTTACATAAGCGGGATTTTTACAGCTTGAAGTCTGCCGGACATCATATTATCTGACAGTTCTGAAGCCTCGGAATCTACACATGATGAGGAAGTTTATATTAACCATACGTTCGATAAAAACATCGCACAAAATACTCCACGTTTAAAAAAAAAGAAAGTAGTTTTATCGCCGCGACTTGCTGCTGTGAGTCAAAGAGATGTGGTTCATTTGTTAATTGCTGTTTTAGATGCATTAGGTATTGATTCATCTAATTACATTTTAAATGGTTTTTCCCTTAATAAACAGCGTACTGCTTTAAGAAACGCACAAAGCGAGAAGATCATTGAGATCATTTGAGAGGAAAGTAATCAGAAAATGCATTAGTATGAATTTTTCATCTTATACGAGGCGTTTTTCAAACACAAAAATATACAACTCATCATCCGTGATTCCATTCTGCACATATGCGCTTTCTCTAACAAGGCAATTTGTAGAAAAACTTGACTTCCACGACAACAGCCTTTTAAAAGATATTTTTGAATCCGAAAAATATATTAACTGGACTAGCTCAAACTACCTATCTCCCATTGGTATTATAGGGGAATCCCTGGAATATGACAACGTCTCCCGTGTCATGCCGGAACTTTATTTGACGACTACTCCAGGCTCTTATAGAGGCTAGAAGACTGATAACGAAATTCTGTGATAATCATTATTTTAAGAGAACTATATTTACATACTTACCTGTATAATTTCATAATTTTATGCCAATGGACGTAAACAATTGAAAATGATCTGATTTGTCTCAAAAAATACGATTAAAATCTTTCTTAGATTTGGCATATCTACGGATTTTTTAAAATTAGACCCACTTTCATGGCATAACTTGAGAAGAATATAAAAGAGGTTATTGTTAAAAACTTAAGTGTTGTAAACGACAGTGCAGAAAGAGGTATTAAACTAATTCAGGAATATCATGGCAAAATTACACGTGATGAGGAACAAAAGCAGCACTTACTGAAGGTAATTATGGTATATTTATTATTTCATCACATGTTAGTGATATTTATTTATTTTAAATGTTGTAGGTGGTACAAAGCTATAGGAAAAAGTTTTCCGTGAATTTGACTTTAAAATCTTTAAGAGAAGATTTTGATACATAGAAGAATTTGTCTTTCAACACTTTTTTTTAAATGGAAAACTACGTATTAAAAAATCAACTGAATTTCATATTTATTAATTTTTTAGGTGCTATTCTAAATAACTTGTGTTAATCATTAATCCATTGCTGCTTAGTTTTAAAATCAATCCTAATTTAATCGTGATTAAAATGTTAAAATGATAATCTGTAAATTGCTAGCCAATTTTACCCAAAAGGTTTTGTGGGGTTAATTTCAAAAATTATTCTGCATTGAATAATTCATATCCAAAATAAAAATATTTAATAAATATCCTTTAAGTACTTAAGTCAATAATTATAAACAGCAATTGCGGGTCAATTTGACCCAAGCAGTGTGGCAGGGTTAATAAAAAAAATCAAAATTGTATTTTTAAGAATATGAATAAAAAATGTTACAAAAAATATACTTTAAGTAGCATATGTGTTAATTACTTCGAAAAAAATAATTTGGGGTCATTTTGACCCAAAAGACGTTGAAGGGTTAATTCCAAAAAAAAAAAAAAATCAGGATTGTACTATCTATATCTAAAAATATATGAAATAAATGTATTTCGAGTATAAATTTCCCTTCCCATAGTAAAATCTTATAATATGTGAACTTTGACCTCGGTGCGGCACGGATTAACGATGTCCGATTTGCCCCAAACTTTTAGCATTAATGTTTTAGACCAAGAGGCATAAAATTCCGCCCGGCGCTCCTCAAAATTCCAGCAACAAAAAATGGCCATTCAAACCGCTGCCACCCCAATGTACATATAAGCCTGTCAGGAAAATCAACTGTTAAAGTACTATCCCGATTTGGGGTGTCATGGGGTCTTCAAAGAATAAATGAATAAATATTGTGGAGTATATACAAATTGTATAAGTAGAAAATCTTCGAATTTTTATATACAATGCTTTCATTGTGTGCGACTGAACTTAATTTGAACGGATTTAATATTGCGTAATTAGTTGGCTCATATTAAGCTCTGTATGACAATCTGAAATACAATTGTGTGTGGGCTTGAGATCATTTAAAATGAAATAAATCAAAACTTACATGAATTTAAATACGGAATTATATTCATGCAAATTTATATATGAAATTATGTTTACAATGATAATAGTATTAGTTTATTACAATGTGCAACAAAAGCTGCTGTGGAATTAGCAATTAAGACAAGGGATCTTATTAAAGGCATGCGATATATTTATATGGACATTAGGGTGGCCCTTCATTATGTGGAGGGGGAAAAAATTTTTTCGAATTTAAAGTCTCAACCTCTAGAAATATGCGAATAGCAAAAAAACTGAGAGATAAAAAGTTTTGAGTCAATCAAAACAAATTTAGTGGTGCCTCAACGCGATTGACAGTTTCAAGTGTGTTTATTATATGGGGAAATTTTGACTTTTTTCAGATTTTACGTAAATTTCGTTGTATAGTTTAATTTTTTCAACAAGTTGTTATATGAATCGGGATCAGCATTAAATTATCTTTTCTAAAAGCTATAAAACTTCAAAATCGAGTAAAAACTCGCCAAGAAATAGCAAATGCCCTAGACCACTTTTGAGCCAAAAAAAAAAACTAGGTCATGAAATTTGACGGACATTTTTTCAACTTTAAGAAACTAATTAAAGCCATAATTTTTCTTGGTCCCTATACCTATATATACCTCAGACATGAAATATTGAAATATTGTTTTATTACCACGTTTTTAACCTATTGAGCAATGAGACCAAAGATGGAAAATTTTTTTGATAAAATTTGTAAAACTATTTTTTTCAGTTTAAAAAAAGTTTCTTAAACAAAATTTCAAAAAATGGATCTAGCACTTTAGAGTTTTATTAAATATACATATGTTAGAGATTAACTGTGTGAATTTTTAAGTAGATATCTCTGCCAGAATTTTTTTTCAATGAATTTTTTTTTTTGCGGATTTCGAGAAAAATAAGTTTTTTGTGAAATATCATAATCAAATCATAAAAATCGGTAAAATATACCACAATTTTATTTCCCAACCCTTAGTAAGCATTTTATCTAGTTTACTGGAACAATTAAGTTTTTAAATATGCCAAAATTCAAAGTTTGCCCTGGGCAAGGAATGGGTTAACGTTGTTCGATTTATTCCAAATTCTTAGCATGGAAGACCTGCACATTTGGTTATTATATTTCAAACGTCACATCTAAAAATTCAACAGCACTTACAAAATATTTGAATTTGTTGAATAAATTGTCATTTATTCGCTTGTCATATGTAATAATGTTCATATTTGCGACCTGTAGTTTAATTACAAGATTTACATGGAGACACAGACAGACTGACGGACATCGCTAAGTCGACTCAGAACCGTTTGATCGGTATAATAAAATATGAGCCTAGGTCATATATTTTTTGTAGTTACAAACATCAGCACATAGTGGTATAGTGTATAAAAATACCTGGCTTCTTTGCGTAAACGTTTCCAATGATTGCGAAAAAGCAATAACATTTAAAATTTTTTTTTGATATTTGATAAAAATTCAAAAAGTCATAACCCTACTGTATCATTCTCTGTAATATACTTGGTTTATTGAATATAATTTTGAATGGAAAAACAAAAACTTAAACAAAGAACTTGTCAAATTTATGTGTTTTCATTCCATTTTCAAATTGCGTTTGTAAGTTTCTATGTTTGTATGTGCGTTGGAAAGTTTTGATTAAATCACCTATAAATTGTGTTTAACATTATATTGTTTGCTTTTGCCACATCGTTAAATCATTTATCACTTTGACTTTTCAATACACTCACGTACGCATAGACGCAGCAACACAACGACACACGGCTGTCTACACAAGGACTCATTGGAGATTTTGTGGAGTGTTTCATGTTCAAATAAATATTGTTCATACTTTATGCGGAACAAATGTGGCACCAGCTTTGAGTTATTACCCTTCAAATGGCAAAGCTAAACAACAACGTACAATGTTCAGTCATGTATGAGTAATTCCAAGTCAAAGCATACAACTTTCGATAGAAATTATTTCTGATGATCTCGATAGTTTAAAAATTTTCGAGAAGCATTCATTCATTTAAAAATGTAAAACACGTGTCCTAGGAAAAAACTTAAAATATATTTTTTTCTTTAAAGTTATTTGCTTTTGAAAACATGCAAACATTCAAATTTATGTATTAATTGTATAATTCTGAAATTAACAAACGAAGTTAAAACTTGAAATAAGTGTTAAATTTTTTTATACGAATTAAATTAACTAAAAACACGTGAGAAAGTTTTAATCGTTCTAGACCGACTCTAGGATACTCTATACCACGAGCTCCGGAAAAGGTTGTAAGGTCCAGCCATACTAGGTGGACATAAAACTAATCATTAACTGTATTTAAGTCGGTTATTTTTTCACAGCAAATATTAAATAGTTCAATGCGAATGGGAATATAAAATCGGAAGGTCTTCAAATAGTCCGACCCATTTAATGAGGTCACTAATGTGTTCCAAAAATACGTACAAAGCAAATTTGAACAAAATATTTTATAATTGTTGGCCTTTAGATAGATTGAATATCGGGACTATACCTAGAATTGGTACTATTTTTGAAGTGATGATATATGAATATAGTAAATACACAGGCAACTTAAGTCGATCTCATTGAGGTACATGTGTATGGGACTGAAACAAACAAAAATGGCAAAAAGGTGTTCTGCTTGGCATGGAATTACTCTCATATATAAACGAGTAAATGCACCAAAGAATTTCGGTTGCTATATTTTGGTTATTTGTTTTGCTTTCGGCGTATGATAGCGTAGCATTTACGACATATAACAAATGTGGAAAATTTTGAGACTTTCAAAACAGTGAATGAATGAATGTTGGCCTAGAACAGACAATTTATTTTGTTTATATTTATTTATTCCTTAACGCATTTAGACTTTTTTTTTTAATTTTACAGACAGTACAGCGTAACAGACTTAGTCAACGAAAATATATTAACTATACTCTTAACAAAGATGTACAAGAGGAATGGAAATAAAATATAATAATACTCACTATTAACACACTAAGGGTGGGGGTGGTAAATATTTGCAGAAAGACCAAACGTTTAATAATTATATAAAATTTATGATTTTTCCTTCAACAAACTGTTTTTGCTTACATTGTCATTGGAATATTAGATTGTATCTTTATTGCTCTAATGTTTGCTTAAAAACACATTCAAATGACATTTTTATGCATATTATTCATGTTTTTCCTACACACATAAACAAAGTTAATCAAATTCGAGTCTAGACTTAAGATTTATGAACATATTACAAATAAATCCTTAACGAATTGCATTCTTAATCTTTAAGTGGGTATTAAGTACCTTAGATATAATTTGCTCATCATTTATTTCAATTTTTAAATTAATTTAAATTTTCTGTATAAAGGATAATAGTAGAGAGAGGGAGAGAATTTTTCATGTTAAAAAAATTTAAAAAAATACCTTAATGCCATTTGCTACTTCACTATGTTTGCAAGATTTGCAGTAGTTGATGTTTTTTGGCTTAAATCCAGAGGCAAGTCAATTATTTTGTCTGGCTTTAAGGTTTATTATTCTATTACACGAGTAATAATAAAACGAGACTGCAAAAACAGCTAAAATAATAAACATGTTTATCTCTTTATGTAAATTTAAATGTAGTTTTAAAAAGATGCATTATGTACTTGCATTCATAAATACACGGACAATGAATGTTTAATTAAAACAGAGAATGTAATTTTCGTGTGTTTTAAACAGCAATGTTATCCATTGTTTAATGCTGACACAATTTATCATATGTTTTATTTTACCGCATTTATTATGGCATAAAACAAAATATATAGGCAGATTTGTTCATTATTAACTGAAGGCCAATAAGTAAATGTTATCTATAAAAATGATTTTACAACCAAATAAAAATATATTAATCACAATTAAATTTATTATAGCCACAGATTTTAAAGTAATCAGAAATTTTTTGAAAGTATTCATACCGCTTGACTTCATATTCTCATTATACTTGAATGTTTGTTAGATTTCGAGAATGGGGTTTTGTTAGTCCAATGTGTTTTTACAACATTTGTGACTAGGGGCTATATTATGTAACAAGAACGATAATCAAGACGTAAGCTAATATAAAACAAGTAAGAGTGTTAAATTCGGCTGTGCCGAATCTTTGATACCCTCCACCTCGGTTTGAGTATTGACAATAAATGTAAACAAAATATTGGAAAAATATGCATAAGTGTCCTATATGCAAGCGTTTCCGGTTACATGACATAACTTCTCGTTTAATTTAGATTTAGCTAATTAAACAGCTCGCCCTAACCTCCATTGCAGAGGTAATGGTTGTGTAGGGTGGCTATATGCATTAAATCGTGCTAATTGGAGATGGCTGTATAGTTTCTTTTAACTGGCCAAATATTTCTTCATTGCGGCCATATAGGTCGGATGGAGTAACAAAATAATAACAAAAAAAAACTCTCTCAACTTTTTTAATAAAATATTGCCATAGAGAATAAATTTATAATAATAAATATTCAAATTAGGGATGCCAAACGCAAAAAACCAAATGTCCCAAACATTTTAAATAAAATAATTTGTTCTCTTTATTTTCTGAAAAACTTCAAATTTTCATCCAAAAAAAAATTGTGAAAATTAATATAAAAATAACATTCTCATCAAATTGCGTTTATTTATGTAACAGTTTTTATTTTCGCAATTCTTAAATATCATTTGACGTTTTCTAAAATTCATTGAATTTAAATTAATGTTTTCGCAAAATATATCGACAGCTATTGTTGTTTGCACTAAGGATTAAGTGATTCACTAAGAACATACATCTTAACGACAGTCGACAAATCTATTTTTCTATTTATTTAAATTGTAAACGAGTGGCATCTCTGTTAAAATAAGCGAAAAGCACAAAGAAGAATAGAAAAAAACAAATTACTTCGTGTTTGACAGGATGATTTTATGTTTATGTTTAATATCTCTATATTTTTTACTAATATTTCTGTTTATTTATTTGAAAATAAAATAATGAATTGAATATGCTATTTAATTTTTTTACTTATATAAAAAAGTTTTTTAATAAAAGCAAAATATTTTCACTATTTTATGATTTTTATTTATGTATGACGACATTTCAACCTACAAATTTAAGTATTTATCGATTGAATAAATAACACAAAAATTGTTGTCGTTTAGATAACAACAACAGCTGACTTTAACAATAGCGAATATCGTTTAACAATTTTACTGATAATTTTGCTATTTTCTTTTTTTTAACGATTCGACTATCGTTAAAAGAAGTTACTGAATCGCGGTACTGAAAGGCTATTAATTTCTCTTGAATGTCAATATTTTTTTTAAATGTAAAAATTTTTTAAATGTAAACATAGGTATTTGGTGTTTTTTTTTTTTTTTGAATTTCAATTTGTGTTTAACGAATAAAATTTATATATTAAAGATGCAATTGATGTCTTCTAAATTTAAAATTATTATTTCCGACGTTTTAATATGATTTTCTGAAATTCAATTAATTGTAATTTATAATTTGAAAATTTTAATTCCAGTTTTTAGAATTGATATTTTCTTAAATTTGAATGGAAAATTTAAAAAGTGCAATTTTGTATTTATGTGGAAAATTTAAAAAGTGCAATTTTATATTTATGTGAATAATAATGCTTCAGTAATTATAAACAATTTTTAAAAATTAGATGTAATCGCAATAAGATATTTTGTAGGTAAAGCAGAATAATAATTCTATATAACTATGTAGAACCGTTTTGAAAGCAAAAAACTCATTGATGAACTCGGTAACTCTATTTTGTAAAGACAACAAAAAGTTAATATGCTAAACTTATGTTCATATTTGTAAAAGAATAATGAAAATACGTATGAAATAAAAGACCAGCCCGTGTATACTCTTAACATTGTTATGTATGATATCTATTTGAAAATATTGACATTCATGTTAAAATAGAAATAACCATTACAAAGCTAATTAGAACAAAAATTGTGGCGTCATCTACTGTGGCATAGTCACGCTGACCAAAATGAAGTGACACTCTGTTAATGCAAAAGAAATGTATTTTCCCCACAACAAAATATTGCAGAATTTTATGTAAATAAAATAATATACCGATTTATTTCTAACATGCAGTTATTATGGATATAAATATATGGAATATATGTATATTATTTGTATTATTTAATATGTATATGTAAATATTACACACAAAAAATACAACATCAAACTTTATTTTTGTGTTTTTCTCTTTAAATAAATTAATACATAAAAATATTTTTTGCTAATTTTTCATTGTTTTCATTTTATTAACAACTAGATATTTTAGCATTATTTGCTTTAGATGCTGGTGAATTTTTACTCCCTTTATATTAACTCGTAGTGTCTGCTTGTCGAAAAAATTTTGGATCCATTTTAACCCCTTTCCCGTGACCCAATCGATCTGAAACTTTGCAGGCAGGCTCGTGGCAATGACAGAAATGATCCAGTAGATTTTTTTAGTGATGCCAAAACAATGGAAACTTTTAAGTTTTTCTACCAGAGTTGATAAAAAATGTACAAAGGGTTAGTTTTTATTATATTATTACCACAACGACCACAAAAACAACAAGTCCAGCTGTGACAACAATATAACATTTAGAATAACAACTAGAACACTATAGAAACATCATATTTTCATTTTTTTTTAATTTTTCAGAGATTTCCCTGGACCTGTTCCACCGATTTTAATGATTTTTGAAATAGAAACCTTCCCATGAATTTGGAGAATCATTCTCACTAAAAATGATCACCTTAGCTATCCTATTGAAGGCGTGATCGTGACCAGAACAACATAGAAAATTATATTTTTTAAAGACTTTTTTTAGTTCTTCAGGATGTTAGTTTTTCATTTTTTTATCAGCGTTCACCCTAGCTGCCCGATTGATGCTGCCATCGTGATTTCCACAGACGGACAGACGGGCAGACGGACATCGCTATATCAACTCCGGTTGTTATAAGGATCACAAATATATATATTTTATGGGGTCCAAAAATTTTTTTCTAATTATTACAAACGGAATGACAAACTTATATATACCCTCTGCACACTGGAGTGGAGGGTATAAAAAGGATTTTACAACCAAATAAAAATATCTTAATCACAATTAAATTCATTATAGCCAGAGATTTTAAAGTAATCAGAAATTTGTTGAAGTACTCATACCGATTCACTTCATATTCTCATTATATGAATGTTAGTTAGATGTCGAAAATGGGGTTTTGTTAGTACGACGTGTTTTTACAACATTTGTCACTAGGGGCTATTTTATGTAGCAAGAACGATAATCAAGACGAAAGCTAATATAAAAATATTATATAGAAAAATATTACGTACTCGAAATTTTTTCCAAATAATTTATGGACAGTACCATACGTCTTATCTATCGTTCTTGAAAGTATTTCGAAGTATGCTCCAATTTTAAGAAACGTTGTAGAAATGTGGACAAAACACATAACCAATTGATTTTAAAAACAAAATATTCAAAATAATTTTTTAACTTTGTATACCTATAGAAATTGCAATTTAATTGGTAACAAACTTTTTTTTTGAATATTTTATATTAATTTAGGAACAGACTTTTTAAACGCTTTATTTTAAGTCATACTCCCTGTCTGTCTGTCTATCTGTCGTGGGGCAACCCTATTCCCCCTTATCCAATTGACTACAGATTAATTTTGGGGTAGTCACGCACAGTCACGCATAGTCACGGAGTGATCTAAATGTCATTTCCCCTCATCCGATCGATTTTAATCTTGGTCCAAACACTTGCTGTGAAAATAAGATTAACTTTGACTTAGTCACGCACAGTCATGCATGGTCACTCATAGTCACGGAGAGATTTAAAACGGATTTCCCCTCATCCGATCGATCTGAAACTTGGTCGATTAACTTTGACATAGTCACGCACAGTCACGCATAGTCACGCACAGTCACGCATAGTCACGCACAGTCACGGAGAGATTAAAACCTCAACTTCTTCTCATCCGATCGATCTGAAACTTTGTTCATAGACTTGTTGTGGCCAAAGATTAATCACGGAGTGATTTATTTATTTCCCTCATCCGATCGATCTGAAATTTTGTCCATAGACTTGTTGTGGGCAAAGATTAATTTTAAAATAGTCACACAAAGTCACGCACAGTAACGGAGAGATTAAAAACTCATATGCATATAGAAAGAAATAGTTTTAATCAAGGTTCAGGAAATACACACATGAAATACACAATATTCTGTTCTAAAGCAGCCAACACATATTTTTATTTTCATATCAATTTGTACGGTGCCGAACACAATCATGACATACTAACGCGACTAAATGAATTTACAGAACAAAACAATATTTTGAGTAATGAGCAGTTTGGTTTTAGAAGAGAACATTCAACGATACATCAGGTGAAGAGAATTGTAAATTTAATAAATAGCAACAAAAATCAACGTAAAAGCACAGGAATAGCTTTTCTTGATATTGAGAAAGCTTTTGACTCCATATAGCGCAATGGAATTATTTTTAAGCTCAATAAATTTGGTTACCCTATATTTTTACAAAAAATTATAAAAAGTTTTTTATCAGACAGATACTTTGCAGTCAATTTGGATAACGAAAAATCTACACAAAGGCACATTCCTGCAGGAGTTCCGCAAGGATCAATTTTATCACCAACGCTGTACTCTATATATACTTCAGACTTTAAAGCCCTAAGAAACCAAACAGCTTTAAGCCATGCTGAAAAATACTTCAACAAATGGAAAATAAAGATAAATCATGGGAAAACACAAGCAATTATTTTCCCGTTTAACAAGTCACCAAAAAGAATTCCGCAAATAACATTTTGTATGCAAGGGACTGAAATTCCAATACTTGATTCAGTCAAATATTTGGGAGTTGTTTTCGATAAAAAACTAACATTCAAAAATTATGCCACACAAGCGGGTGATAAGGCACTAAAGTGCGGAGGATCGCTTTTCCCTCTGCTTAACCGAAAATCTAAACTAAATTGCAAAAATAAGCTGTTATATAATTTGTGTATACGACCAATAATGACATATGGCTGCCAGGTATGGTCAACGAGATGTGCCAACACATATCTTAAAAAGCTACAAATTATCGAAAATAAAAACTTGAAGATTATGTACAACCTGCCTAGAAGATACTCAACTGCACTGCTACACAGAAATTCTAAACAAGATCTGTTTAAAACTGTCATTAGTAAAATATCAACAAGATTCGAAGACAGAAACAGGTCTTCAAGTTCTGATTTCATAAGAAATTTGTAAAATTAACTTTTTTTGTAACTTCTGAATAGAAGATGCAAGAAGGGGTTAAAGACAGAATTTCTTAGAAAACTTAAAGGTTTTCTCCCTATCTTTTTACCTACATGTAAATATTTCCAAATGTTTTTTCACTTTAAAAAAAAAAAAAAAGTAAATTATTTGTTGCAATACTTTCAGTAAAATCTCAAAAACTGTAGATATTAAATATATGTATAAATTATTTTAATTGTAATGATGATAGTTTTTTAAATAAATAAATAAAATAAAAAAACATATTTTTATTTTCATATCGATTATGTGTGTTTCTTAATTTTGTACAGTGCCCAACACAATCATGACTGTGTTTCGTGTTAATATTTCGTTATCTATACAAACATTTTTATATCATGTATTTTTTGTTTCGAACATATATAAACCACATAGTTCGTTTTCTTGCACGTGTACTGCTAAAAAAGCAGAACATGTTCTTTAAAGCGTACATCGAAAAAAAAAACGAAATTAAGTCCTAAACAACATATAAAATTTCTCTGTTTTCTATTTTATTACTTTTAGTTTTATTTTTTTAGTTTTTAGTTTTATTTTTTTTTTATTTTTATTATTATCTTTTTATTTTTATTTTTTTATAACTGCTAATGAATTATTTTATATTCTTTTTAATAAATTTGGTTAAAACAATTGTAGCCGTTATTATAGGAGTGTTTCAGATTTTTCCGATCGCGAGTGGATAGTGTTTTAATTTTTAGATGTACGCGTTGAAGAACATGTTCTGTTTTTTTAGCAGTACACGTGCAAGAAAACGAATTTAAAATACAGCTACAGTCGAATCTGTGTGGTTTATGTGTGTTCGAACCAAAAAATATGTGATAGAAAAATGTTCGTGTAGATAACGAAATATTAAAACGAAACACAGTCTTCATTGTGTTGGGCACCGTAAAAAATTTTGAAATACATATAATTGATATGAAAAAAAAATATGTGTTTGTTAGTCTGAGCATGGTTTGTGTACATATATGGATCTATTACAATTCTTCGGAGGACAAGTCAAAATAGTGGGCTCATGAGAGGTCTTCAAAGCGAAAACAATGGCTCAAACAATAATATCACTGATCAAACAAATGCCTATTTTGAGTACATTGAAAAATCCTATTGTTCGGAAGGGATAATAAAATTTTACAAAGAGTATTGTTAAAAATATGTTTCAAAATGTAACGGTTAGCAAAATACAATTTAGCAAAATTTGATGAAAAGTGTTAAAAGTGAGAATAATCTTTAAAAAGGTGTTATTACCGATGCTGCGAAGAACTTTCACGTGTCACGTATTGCAATGATAATTTTTAACTTTAGTTTTTAGTTTCATTACAATATAATGTTGTTTGTTCTACCACATTAGTGGAATTTATTTGAATAAAAACAATGGGCTTATCAACACGCTAAATTTATATTTGGACAAAAAAAGAAAAAATACATAGAAATTTAAAATTTTATTAAACATATTATGGGATGGATTAATAATTTAGCATGTAATTTCAATTTTTGATTGCCGAATGTCATTACATTTTCAATGAGATAACCAAAACGATTGCTTTCGATTGCAAAATTTCATCAACAATATATGAAATCAGTTTATTCCACTTATTTTCATGCATTCGAAAAACTTAAACTTACATACACAAGTAAAGGTATCACACAAAATCACTTGAAGAAATTATAGCTAAGACGTGCTGGGTGTGATGCCATAAAAACTTCAACAAGCTATTTTCATGGCAAAAGCAACAAGAGGGTGTTTCTTCGCTCTTAGACTGCAGGTAATTCATTTCACTTGCTTTACAAGCAATTGCACACAAACATTTGACTTACAAATGGCTGCAAATTGTTGCTTAAATTAAGTGCCAACAAGGATAGTTCTTAAGCTACAGTTGTTCATGCTCTGGCTCTTGTTGCTACCACTACTTACTTAATAATCGAAGCATATTTTCGTCAACAACATTTACTGGCAGACAAGTGAATGTTTATGTTAATAATGGTGATGACAAATAAAATAAAGCTTAAAAAAAAACTCTTGGAATAATGAAAAACACAAATAGAAAATGAGTTGCTTAAATTAAGCTATAAATGCACATGGAATGTGAATGAAGCAATGAACGAAATGACAAAGAAACTATGCCTTTTGGAGTTAAGAAAAAAATTAATTGAATTAAAAAAAAATATATATTTCAGTTTCAGAAATTATTAAAACATTTACACGAATATATAGGGATTTATTTTTACGATTTTTTTTTTTTTTTGATTTCAAAAATAGGGTAATACTAAAATATTTAACAAATTTTAGCTGCCTTTAATTTTAAACAAAATAAAATTTGTTAAAAAAAGTTCAAATTATTTCATTTTGGAAAAAAAATTATGACCCTTTGTTATGGTCAATACAGATGGAAAAAGAAAAAAAAAACATCTATACAATTTCTATACAATTAGTTGACCAACTAACCAAAAACTTTTATAAAGTTAATTTTTCCAATAAAAAGTTTTTAATTTAATGCAATTGCTAGAGCAACTAACAGATAAGAGTACGACCAGTAAAAGATCTAGTGAATGGACACACACAGTAATGATCTGCGACAAACAAAGTTGTTCATTCCAAACAGAAATCACTTTATATTCGTATAAATACAATTTGTTTAATCCTAATAAAAAAAGTTCTTACAAAAATACAATTTGGCAAATAATAACATTTTTTTTTGGTTGTTTACCGAAACGGAAGTCTATATGTTTATGTTTTTTTTTTTTGTATGAAAAAGTTTTTTTATTTTTGCAAATGCAACAGTTTCCTTTTATCACTGCATAGAAAGAGTTAGAATTGGCTTGAGTTAGTTTAGATATAATAACAAGAGAAAGTGAGAGAGCAAAGTACAGAAATAGGAAGTTCTTTAAATATGTATGTGGTTGCGTTACATATTTTGCAAATACCCTGCCATGCTAAAAACAGTAATGGCATAATGGACACCAGTTATAAATAAGTAGTTATATAATTGTTGTTATTGCTTTATATATTCTGTTAATATGGGTTTAATTAATACTAAGTACCACATATTATGTTCCATAATATGAACATACATATGTGCTGGTATGTTCAGTATAAAAGCTCTTTACAAATTTTAATTGAAATTGTGGTATACGAGTACCATCTTATGGAGTTAATAGTATACTAATGACAACATTAGTTTACATATATGTATTCCTTAATAGCAAATGCCATTTATTTGCAAAGTGCAATAAATACTTTTTCCTGAATTAACATGTCCGTGTACTAGATTATTGAAATTATTGAGCTGATGGCCACAGAATAGGGTTGCCGGTTAAAAATTATTCGATTAAAAAAAATTCGATCGTACAAAAGTCAATGGCTGCAATTTTTTACGATCTACGAGGGCTTAACTTTGAAACCTTTAGATTGATGTATAAGATAAGGGTGTTCTTGATTCAGAATATGTAAAAAAATACACTTTTCGGAAAAAGTGTTAATAAAATGCGACTTTTTTGGTCAGAAAAGAAAACGGCATTAGTTAAAGAAAATATTGGTAACAAATAATCGGATAAATTTGTGTCGAGTTATCAAATAAATCTAATCATCTTAAAATGCATTAAAAGCAAAACAATATTTTCATGTGTGAAAAATTAATAACATATAGACAGCTCAATTCCAAATCATGCTATGTCGACTTAGCATGTTTTTAATTTTTTTACGTTTTCCAATTAAGTATTTTTCAACTTAAATTCTGTAAAATTTTGATGTTGATCGGCTAATCCAATCAAAAGTTACAAACAAAAAAGTACTTAGCATACAACTGAATGTTGACAAAACTTCAATTCCAAAGTGGTGTTGGTGTACTTAGCATACTTTGGTTTTGAACCTTTTAAATTTGATGATGTTCTAAGTAGACTTAACATTATATGGAATTGACGTTCCGTTGTGTAGTGTTTTCTATGTGTACTTAGCATGATCAACGCACAATTTTTTACACCTCCAAGTGTAGTTAGCAGGGTTTTCCCCCTAACTTGAAAAAATAGTTTGAACTTGTATGTCTACTTAACATGTTTCGTGCAAGAAAAAGGCTGAAACTAGCCCAAACTATGTGTAAAGGTATTATTTATTTCTATCTAATGTTAAAAAAAGAAGAATCGGAAACATGCATACATATAATATGGAAAATATAGGTTAGTTAAAAAAAATAGTGTAAATTTTTAATGATTTGGTTATATATATCTAAAATATGTTATTAGGAAATGTTCAGGAAGATACAGGAGTATCCAGTTTATTGTCCCCCAATTTGGCTCCTCCATTATCGACCAATATAATTTGTTCAAATAGTGGTTTCAGTTTTTGTGTGTATAATTATGGGTTGTATATGCTAATTATAATTAAATAAGAACCATTTTAGAACCATTCCCCGAGAGTGCTAGCGAATATGACCCTATAAACGATTCATCCGATACAGATTCATTGGAATCACCTCTCATAGGCAACAGAGACCATCTGAGTGGCGTAAAAATAAGGCAAAGTCTGTAAAAAACAGAGGCAAGCAGTATTTAAATGCCAGTGGTTTTTTTAAGCCAAGAAAATAACTAAAAAAAAATCTTGTTAAGAATTCTGTAGAATGAAATGCTCCCAAAAAGTATCTGAAGAAAATAGAATGCAGACTTTTGAACACTTTTATAATATTGGAAATCAGGAACTTCAATGGGCATATATTTCAAATTTAATAACATTATATAAAAAAAGGTGTGCAGAAATACTGGAAGTTTTCGCAAAACAGAGTCAAGAAAGTACTTTCTGTGTTTACGAAAAGATAACACTGAAGCTAAGGTACCAGTATGCAAACCTATGATTTTGAACAAGCTTTCAATAACACACCAAACGATTGAAACTGTTGTACACAAAATGCATTCTAATTCAGGATTCATATCACCGGATAAACAAGGAAAATTATCTCAGTCAAATAAACAAATAAAAGAAATCCAAAATATTGTAAAATTGCACCTTAACGAGTTTCCTTTAGTAGAATCTCACTATTGCCGGAGAGGATCAGTGGAAATGTACTTAGATGGAGAGATCTCATCAGAGGCACAAATGTATCGTTTGCACGAAGAATGCTTTATCAAAATTGGTCATTATGCCAATTTAAAGGCAATGTTACCACAATATTGCCTCACTTTTAAAAATGATTTTAAGATATCATTTTATATTCCAAAAAAAGATAAATACGAATTTTGCGAAAAGTTTAAATTGATTGATATGAATTCAATCACCATTTATATTGCAAACAAAAATCTAGAGAGTTAAAGGACATTGATAAACAAGAAAGTATTTACAATGATACCGTGACTACTGTTTGTTATGATTTTCAAAGGAGTCTATCATCCCCTTGCACTGATGTGAGCTCATTTTATTATAGAAGAAAGTTGCATTCTTATAATTTCACAATTTTTGAGCTCAGTTCCTAGCGTGCATCTTGTTTTGTATGGGATGAAACTGTTGCAAAGAAAGGTGCAGTAGAAGTTTCTGTTTCGATTTATATCAAAAAAAAATAAAAATGACGGTACAAATAAATATAATTTTTGGTCCGACAACTGTGGCGGTCAAAATAAAAACAAGCTTGTATTCGCATTTTATCTATGGATTTCACGTAAACTTAACACTGATATTACTCACAAGTTTCTTGAAAAAGGTCATACCCAAAATGAAGGTGACAATGTTCATGCACTCATTGAGGACCGCAGGAAAAAGAAACGTATATACACCCCAATGGAGTGGTTGTCTTTGATAAGAAATGCTAAGGAAACCGCACCATTGTACGACGCGACGTAACTGAAATGGAAAACGAGGATTTTTTAAATTTCAAGCAATTTGTTTCAGTTACAAATTGGGCTAAAAATACATAAAATGAAAAATTTAATGTATCCAAAATCAGAGAAGTTAAAGTATCTCAAGAAGAAAATTATAAACTATTTTATAAATATGAATTCGACGAAGACTTTAATGAAATTAAAATATATGACGAAACCAGAAAGCGAAGAAAAGAAAGTTTGATTCCTCAAGAAATACCGAGAGCATATACGACTCCATTTAGTATTACTGAAGTAAAACGAAAAGATCTCATATATCTATGTGACCAAAATTTAGTTCCAAAGCATTACCAGCATTTCTATAGAGAACTAAAAAGCGTAATTGGCAACGAATATGTGGTCGTGTCTGATAACGATACTTGAAAATTGTTTTGTTACCTTTACTTGCTTTTTAAATAGTTGTGTAACTTTTACTGACGAATACAATTTTTTTAATTAAACTATTAAATAACTTTTTGTTTTATAGATTAATAATTAAAAATTATGTATTTATTCCTATGTTTTACATTTATTATTAAGTGTTTCTTTATGAATGTTATTTAAATACTTTCGTTTAAATTGAATTGAACTGTACTGATATTATTTTATTTTCAAATCAATAAAAAAACAAGTAAGAAAATTATAGCTGGTCTAGACCGACTATATGATACCCTATACCATGCGTTTAGAGACCCTATCTCATAGGCCCAATTAACTGGACATAGAAAATAAGCATAAACCAAATTTGAGTGGGATTTTTATTAGTTTTTTTTGGCTGCAGATATGAAAAAGTTCATATCGGATGCTATATATATGTGGGGACTAGGCCCAAAAATGGACCGATCATGACTATGTTTGGTAAGGTCTCTTGTATTTTGCAAAAATATATACAAACAAAATTTGAGAAGAATCAGTGCAATATTTTTGTTTTTTGATAGATTTAAGTGAAGATCGGGAAGCAGCTCTATATGGGGCCTATGACTGAAGTTGTCCCACAGGTATCATTTTTAGACTACTGATTAATGGATGTAATAAACACATACAAATCCAATTTGACTAAGATTTATATGATAATTTGGATCTTATGGCAATTTAGCTCGATTTCATAGGGGTCATTTGTATGGGGCTAGGTCTGAACATGGACCGATTTTCACCACTTTCAATAGCGTTCATCCCATGGCCGATGTAAGCTTATTTACCAAATTTCGTCAGAATATATTCCTATTTGCGACCTGCAGTTTGATTACAAGCTTTACAAAAACACACAGACGGACGGACGGACGGACGGACGGACATCGTTAAATCGATTCAGATAGTGATTCTGATTTGATCGGTATAATAAAAGATGGGTCTAGGTCAAATATTTTTGGTAGTTACAAACAGCAGCACAAAGTCATTATACCCAAACCACATAGTGGTATAGGGTATAAAAAGTTAACTCGTTACCAAAAATTGTTTGGTTTTTAACAATAATTTAAAATATACGTTCGTCTATGTAAGCGGATTGAATTTAATACTTCAGATATATTCCAAACCAAACAGTGCTATGTATACTTGAACTACCAACGAAAACATTAAAAAATATCCAAAGGATGCTAAGTGGACTTACACGACTACTTTATACATCTCTGTGCTTGCTAAAAACGCTGAGTCATTTTTAAGTATTATGGAATTAAAATTTTTAAAATCGAAAAGAATTGTGTTAAATTTTTAATAAAAACAGTGAAAGACTCAAAGTTCTACTTATATAGTTTTCGAGATATCTCCCGTAAACTTTATGAGCTTCTCCTGCAAAACTCACTTTACCGACTTAGCATGTTTTAGAATTGAGCTGTCGATATATAAAATCAAAAAATTGTTTTAATTTATTACTGAGCAAATGACTCAAAAAGAGTTTTCTTTAAATCAAACATTTACAGGCAACAAAATAAAAGTACTACTTTAAGAAATGGAAAATCCTAGTAAACCCCGGAAAAATACAAGCCATATATTTTACGAGGAAAAGGAAATAATGTTTTATTCCACAGTCACCGCTCAGGTTTATGAGACATGATATTTTTTAGAGTTATTCTAGATATCAAATTAAACTTTAATAAATATATACCCTATCTGCTCGACAAAATAAACAAAACTACACGGCTTATGTACCCACTGATAAACCGAAATTCAGATCTAAATACTGATAACAAAAACCTAATAATAAAAGCTATCTTCCATCGCACCATATTCTACTGTTGACCAGTTTGGTCCAATGCTCTGCAAAATATCATATCAGTAAGCTACAAATAGCCGACTTCCCTGGCATTACTCCACCAGACGTTTGCATATAATTGCTAACATCGAACAAATTACTGAAAAAGTAAGCAGATTGAAAATAAGAAGATGCGAACTCTCTCAACAATCTTATGTTAATGAAATACTTTCATCATAATTATACCAGGGTGCGCAAAAATTCGCAAACAAACGTTTGAAAATTCAATCTTCTCATGAAAAATTTGTTTTCAAACGATTTTTAAATCGATAAATACTTGACGAATTAACATTTAACAAAAACATGGCTTTTGTTATCTTTCATGAGAGACTGTATGCAAAGATTTTATCAGTACACATTTCAAACGAGAGAGTATACAAAGAGAGTATTCACACGTATAGAGCGCATTTGCAAACACTTGTTACAATTAGTCTCTCATGAATGAAAACAAAAGCAATGTGTTTGTTAACGGTTAATTCTTTAAGTATTTATCATTTTAAAATTTGTTCGAAAACAAATTTTTCATGAGAAGATTGAATTTTCAATTGTTTGTTACGTTTGTATGATCAAATATTTTGCTAAGTAAATTTGTTTTGTGTTTTGTTAAGTAAAAAAATGGGTAGAATATCATATATTAATAAGGAAACCCTTGTTTCTTATAATAAAGAAACAAATTATTCAAAGTGCCTCGTGTGTGAAAAAGAACTTAAAGGGTACATACTAGGAAATATTAAAAGACATTATGAGGTTGTACACAAGCATAATTTTGATGAAATCGCTCCATCCACAAGTGACCAAAACATTTCCAATCGGCGAAGTTCTAACCAATTCGGTCTAAAATTAAATAAAAGTGATTTTCTTAAATGTTATGTTGGGCTGGTTACTGTCAAAAACATATCGTTCCGAATTTTTGATGACGAGCTTTATTTTAAGCAAATAATTTAACCTTATGAAAAGCAATATAAAATTAATTTAAGTTCCAAAAATATTGTCGAATACATACATCTGTGCGCAAATAGCATAAAAAATAGATTAAAACGAAGTTTATCGAAAAAAATGATAAGCTTAAAAGTCGATGTAGCTACCAGAATGGGTAAGAGTATGTTAGGAATAAACATTCAATACATTAAAGATTTCAAAATTGTTATAAACACAATTGGAATGATTCAATTGAAAAAGAGACACACAGCCAATTTTTTAAAAGATGAAATTTTGAAATGCTTGCATGAATATGATATGTCCGTTACAAAATGATGAAGTCGAAACAATTTCTGAAAGTGAGAATGATGACTACGAATTAGTACACGATCATTTGAATTCCGTACTGTCTGTAGTAAGATGTGCTGCACACACAATCCAATTGGCTGTTCATGATTCTTTTAAGGATATACAAAATAAACTGGAAGACTGCAGAAAAATTGTAAAAATTGTCAGAGTTACTATAAAAAGCGGTCGTAACTCTTCGGGTAAACGTTTGCCACCGATCGACAATATAACCCGATGGAACTCAACATTTGAAATGGTGGAATCCCTTTTGAAAATAAAACAACATATTAACGCAAATGAGGTGGAGTTTTCTATTGACTTTGAAATTGATTGGAACTTTATAGAAAACTTTGTAAATGTATTTACTCCAATGGCACAATGTACTAAGCAACTTCAAGCAGAACAACACATAATCGGGGATTTTTATAGAGATTGGCTTGTATGTGAAGCCCAGTTAAAAAACATGGGAGAAAACACGTTTGCAGTGAAGTTGTTGGAATCTATGCAAAAAAGGAAAGAAAACCTACTCGACAATGATGCATTCTTTTCTGATTTATACCTTGATCCAAGATTTAACTCTCTGGATTCCCCTTATATTAGTGACGACCAAAAGAAAAGTGCAATGGTATATAGTACAAAAATCTAACTACCAAACATAATAGATATTAATTTTATTTATAGGTACATATATTAAGAACAAATACTACTATTGACACTTTGAATGGAGAAAGAAATACTAACAATGAAGAAAGTGAACACCAAGAAGATATATCAGTGTCACGGTATGATCGATTTAACATTTTAGAGGAGGAGTTAAATATTTTGATCAGTAGCAGACGGACAACTCAAAATAGTGCAAATATACGACAAAAACTTGACAACTTAGCATACGGCCAAAGAGTTCCTTTCGCTACTGATATACTCGAATATTGGAAAATCTTATCTATTAGAGAAAGGGATTTATTTAAGCTTGCTGAAGTTATTTTAGCTGTACCATCTAGTCAAGTTTCCGTAGAAAGAGCATTCAGCGCGCTATCTACAATAATCACAAAACAGCGTTCTAGATTAAGTAGTGACACCATCAATAATTTATTAATAGTTAAGCTAAATAACAATTTACTTGAAAATGTTAATTTATAAATTTTCGCTGTTTTTCTTTCATTATTGAATTTCTTTATTATTTCCCTCATCTTTATTTTATTTTAATTTTTTTTTATATATTATATTTATTTATATTTTTAATATTTTCTTTATTTCCTTCATTTTTATTTTATTTTAATATTAATAACAATGAATTAAATTAATTTTTTCAATAAATATTTGTCTTATCTTTTTTAAATGGAAAGGTTTGCACTTGTTTGTATTTTTTTGGAAATAAATGTTACTGACATAATGTTCACTAAAACAAACGATTACAAACGATTAAAAATTCAATCTTCTCAATATTTGTTATTGTTGAATTTCAAAACAATCGTTCGTAAAAAAGAACGATTGCGAAAGAGCAGACATGGCGACGCTTGCAGCGAAGTTTTTTTCTTTTTTGATATTATCGAAATTGATTTTATTTGTGAGAGAAGGTAAATGCTTGTGGTTGCTGCGTTTTCTTCTCACTCATGATAAAATCAAAGCACAAGTTTATTAGTGGCAATTAGTTGTGAGAACAATCGTATTTTGATCGTTCTTCGCACCCTGAATTATACCCCCTTATTCAATGCTAAATTTTATGTTATACCCCTGCTTAAATTTTTTTTTTTAATTTTTCCTTCACACTTACTAATTTGAAATGTAAATATTAAAACTAAAATTTAATTACTAAGTAGGAAAGGAACATAGTCCCTAAACTCTTAAAATAATTAATCCTATGTAAATACAAATAAATAGTATAAATAAAGCATAACAATAATAATAATAAACAAGTAAGAAAATTATAGTCGGTCTAGACCGACTATATGATACCCTATACCATGCGTTTAGAGACCCTATCTCTCAGACCCAACTAACTGGATATAGAAAATAAGCATAAACCAAATTTGAGTGGGATTTTTCTTAATTTTTTTGGCTGCAGATATGAAAAATTTCATATCGGATGCTAAATCTATATGGGGACTAGGCCCAAAAATGGACCGATCCTGACCATGTTTGGTAAGGTCTCTTGTATTTTGCAAAAATATATACAAATAAAATTTGAGAAGAATCAGTGCAATATATTAGATTTTTGATAGATTTAAGTGAAGATCGGGAAGCAGCTCTATATGGGGCCTATGACTAAGAGTTGTCCCATAGAGATAATTTTTGGACTACTGATTAATGGATGTAATAAACACATACAAACCCAATTTGAATAAGATTTATACGATAATTTGTATCTTATGGCAATTTAAGTCGATTTCATAGGGGTCACTTGTATGGGGGCTAGGTCTGAACATGGACCGATTCACACCAATTTCAATAGCGTTCATCCCATGGCCGATTAAAGCTCACATACCAAATTTCGTCAAAATATATTCATATTTGCGACCTGCAGTTTGATTACAAGCTTTACATGGACACACAGACGGACGGACGGACGGACGGACGGACATCGTTAAATCGAATCAGATAGTGATTTTGATTCGATCGGTATAATTAAAGATGGGTGTAGGTCAAATATTTTTGGTTGTTACAAACAGCAGCACAAAGTCATTATACCCAAACCACATAGTGGTATAGGGTATAAAAAAGTAAAAGTACGTATTATTTAAAAAGAAAAAATACGAAATCAAACTAATTTGTATCTTTAATGGTTCAGAACTCTTCCATATTTTTTTTCTAATTTTTATGAATAGCATTTTTATGATAAAGTAAATCAAATAAGATGATTAAATTTTTATTTACTATTTTTCTTATATAAATATATAAAATATGATCTACATTTTTTTAATTTAAAAATTCTATGTTTATTAGTTCGAATTGTTTTTTAATTTTTTAATTAAAGAAAAATTTTGTAGATTGATAAATCGAAAAAAATTTTTAAAGCTTGATCGATCGTTTGATCGACGAATAATATTTTTGAATATTTAATCGGCCAAAATTTCAACCAAATTACGACCAATTGACAACACTAGCTAATTTTGTAATAGACGAACTTTTTAATAATTAATTATGATTAATAGGGACGAGTCCAGTATGCTATATCCATATGAATTTTCATATCTAAGAGACAATATTAAGCTTCAAATAATTTAATGAAATTTATATAATTTGTTAATAATTTGTTTCTGTGTGGTGATGAAAGTATGGCGTATGAGTATTTTGCATTTTATATTTCTCATACTTTGGGTTACTCTCTATGCCAGGGGGTGTCAATTCGGTCGATCGCCAATAAATATTCACATTTCGAATATTTGTACTAAATATGTACAAAACAATAAAAAATTATTGTTTGAATCTTGTTGTCAGTCAGAATAAACTCATTCGTTTGTTTTGTTATGTGTGTTAAAAATCAAATTAATCTAGTTCAGTGATGCCAGAGGTAGAAAAAAGTAAATGTAGGAAAATGTAACCACAAAAATTGAGAAATATAGACACCTTATTATGAAATTGAAGCTGGCATCGCTGTTCTAGTTGCTACTGAGAATAAATTCATTCGTTTAGTTTTGTTACGTCTGTTAAAAATCAAATTAAAATAACATCAAAATATAATAAGTTCTCAAGTTCTCTCATGAATAATGCTAAAAAGATAAAAATTTATCATTATGATAAGGAATGGGAGCATGATTATGTTTTTTTTGTTATGATAAAGAATAAATGCTATTGTTTAATTTGCAATAATAGAGTATCATTACCGAAGAAAAGAAATTTGGAACGACATTTCAAAACGCATGAAATATGAAATAAATTATCCGCTGAATAGTGATTTACGAAAAGCTAAACTTATTGAACTTAAGGCGAGTCTCTCATCGCAACAATTAATTTTCACTAAAGAAACATTAAAATCAAAGTCGACTACAATTGCTTCTTTGCGAGTAGCCGTGTTCTTGCTAAAAATAAGAAACCATTTAGTGAAGGTGCAATTATAAAAACTGCATATTTGGAGGCGGCTGATTATTTATTTTATGACTATAAAAATAAGCCAAAAATCATTACTGCTATTAACGATTTGCAGTTGTTATGCATTACAGTTGCAAAACGAGTGGACCAAATAGCTTCAAATCTAAAAGAACCATTAATGCAGGATATTGCGAATTGTCGATCATTTTCACTTCAGTTGGATGAGTCTACTGATGCAGTTGGCATACCTCAAATGATTATTTTCATTAGAATGGATTTTAATGACTTTTCGGTTAAATAAGAAATACTTACAATCATTTCATTAAAAGGAAACACTCGAGGTGAAGATTTATTTACCAGTTTCAAAGTTTATTGTAAAATTGCTAAATTTCTACTCTATAAACTTTTTTCAATTACAACGGACGGACCACCAGCTATGACAGATTGTCGAACTGGTTTCATCGATTTATGTAGAAACGATGAAGATTTTCTCAAATTCTTACAATATCATTGTATAATACACCAGCTAGTGCTGAGCACGAAAGTTTTAAACATGCAAGATATTATAGGGGAAATGGGGCTTACTCACAGAGGAGCACCGAGGTGTGGAGAGCTCTCTGTCTGCTATTCAGTTGGGCAAGAAGCGATTCCTGTAATAAATAACCTAAGCAGCTCACTACGTCCGTTTTGTTTTTAAACCACGTGTTCCCTGCCTATATGTTGTTAGAAACCCCAACGCTAGGATCGGATGCTGTGGTCCAATCAGCCGCACATCTTAAACTCAACAGATTAATGAAACAACATTGTTGCTAGAAGCTCCAATAGGAGTGATGTAATTATATTAATTATAAATACGTTAATTAAAATAAAAAAAAATTATGAAATTTCAAAATTTCTAATTCAATTCGAGCAAAAAGTCTCCAAAGGCGCCTTTTTAAGCTACAGGTGAAAGAATCAGATAATGGTGGACCATCCGAACTGCTTATGCATACAGGTGTTAGGTGGCCAGGTCAAGGAAAATTTCTCCAGCGATTTAGAGATCTAATCAATGAAATTAAGCAATTTCTTAGCGAAGGAGGCGATGATTACCATCATTGGTTATTAGATTTAATATTTTTAACCGATGCAACAGCTAAATTAAATGATTTAAATTTAGAACCACCACCATATGATTAGCGCTGTAAACACTTTCAGAGAAAAATTAAATCTTCTTGTATCAGAGCTAGAAAATAAAAATTTATCTAATTTTCCAAATATGTTGTCGCAATTAAAAAATACTGCTTCTAATAATTATGATGAAAAAAAAAATATGTCAAAGAAATTAAGAACCTTATTGAAGAACCTTGAAGAATAATCGTTTCGAAGATTTTAAAATAATTGATAATATTGGATTATTTATGAGTTTTCTATTTGATAATAATATTAAAGCAGAAACAATTGCAGAAAATCTCAACTATTTTTGATATGGATAATGTTACACTTGAAACAGAAATTATTTCTTTGCAAAATGATATTTATATTAAAACAAGAGCTGGCGAAGATAACTTCTAGAAATATGTAGCAGACGATAAGTATCCGAGTCTGAAAAATGAGCCGAAAATTTATACGAATGTTTTGGTTCAACATATCTGTGCTAATCAGCATTTTCTCAAATGAAAATAATAAAGTCAAAATACCGAATGAGCTTAACACATGAACATTTAGAATCCTGCTTGAGAAATGGTCTGAGTAATTATTAACCAAATTATGAGCACATTTTAGAAAACATGCAATGTAGATTAAGTAATTTAAATAATGTAGCAGCAGGAAGTTCAAAATGAATTTTGTAGTTAAGATTTAAGTTTGTGATAATTTTTAATTATTTCTATTAATAAATAAACTTTAAATTTCAGCAATCCTTAAAAAATGAAATTTGGAACCTTAGATATTGCCTTCTCCTCTCACCATTAGTTTTAGAAAAAGTAGATCGCGGTGGATTTTTATTTCGCGAAGTCAATCTTATGGAAAAATTAGCTGACACCCCTGCCCTATACCATCAGTGTTGCCAATTTTGAATTTTCCCTATCATGTTTAATATTTCTGAAGTCGCAGCAGCATTTAAAATGGAGAGAATCTTTCCATTGCTTGTTAAATAATAATTCAATATGTGTAGATTTTTTAATTTTTTTTTAATTTTTCATGAAAAAAGACTGCTTTATATCCTTTTCATCTAATGTTATGGTAATTGAGTAAAAAAGAATAATTACTTTCATTGAAACAAATTTTGACACCTATAAATAATTTTGCATTTTAATTGAATATAAATTTTCCTTAATATATTAAAAAATTAGAAATATTTAAACTAAAAATATTAGTGGGCATGACATCTCCTATACAAAGTAAATGTATCTGGGGTTCATATATAACTAAAGTCAAAGCGAAAAATTCTTGTTTATGTAAACGGAATATTTTGAACCTCTCCCACAAAATTATTTATTTACTAATGTAGACCAGGGCGAAGTAAGGTACGAAGGGATCCGCCAGTTTTTATTTATAATGGTAGTCTGGATTTTCCCACAAAGTGATCAGCCAAGTTAACTGACTTATTTAGATAAGACATAAGTTTATCCAAAAAGTTCATTGAGTTAATTGTTGGCTCCAACGAACCTATTTTCTTAAAACATTTAAGCGTACATTGTTTAGATTTTAATGTAGAAATTCATTCTTATAAATCAGATAAACTACAAATATCAAAGGGAAGACGCTACTACATGGACTGAGAAGTATGTGGCCTCACATAGAGTTGGCGTGACAAGTTTTTTTTTTTCAGACATTTATTTGCAATCTATTTTACAATAATAAGCAAATTAATTAAAACTAAAAATTGACATAAGCTCGAACCTCCATTGAGGTTCAAACATGTATACATTAGTATATATTTATATACATTTGTAGCCTACATATTTATATTTATTTCATATTTATTTCATGTATATACTATTTACATAATTATTGTTACATATTTACAAAATTATTTCCTAAAAGGTAAGTCTAGAACATGATGTCTCTTTAGTCTTTGTAGTTCTTCACTATCACCCAACAAGCAAATTGCTAATAAGTTGGAGTGATTACTAAGTCTTTCAATATATTTTGAGCTAAATCTACTGAATTTCTTCTTTAACTTTTGGTATGGTGAGGTCTTTATATATATTGTCATTAGTCAAATACCATGGGGCGTCAGCAATAATTCTAAGCGTTTAAGATTGATAACGTTGGAGAATTTCAATATTGGAGTTGTTTGCAGTACCCCAAAGTTGTATTCCGTATGTCCACATGGGTTTTAGTATAGCTTTATATAGTAGAACTTTATTTTCAATGCTTAACTCCGATCTTTGGCCTAGTAACCAATACATACGTTTAGTCTTAATATTTAAATAATCTCTCTTGGCTTTTATATGGGTTTTCCACGTCCGTCTTCTATCTATGTACATTCCAAGGTACTTGACACTGTCGGATTTAGGGATCTCCTCTCCATTTAAAAAAATTGGTGAACAATCACCTTTTCTTAGTGCGAATGTGACATGTACCGATTTTTCAGCATTCACGCAAATGTTCCATTTTTTAGCCATATTGAAATACTATTAAGGTGGTTTTGAACCAAACGTGAAGCTTGTATACTACTATCATTACTAGCCATTAAAGCTGTGTCATCCGCATATGTAGCAACAGTGACATCATCAGCTACAGGCATATCCGAAGTAAAAATAGTGTAGATCACAGGGCCCAGTAAACTTTCCTGAGGTATGCCAGCTTTTATTTCGCAGATATTGGAGATTTCATCATTTATTTTTACATAAAAATAACGATCTTGTAGATAGGATCTAAGCACCAAGAAGAATGGTGCGGGAAGCAGTTGTTTTAGTTTAAACAGGAGACCTAAATGCCACACTCTGTCAAAAGCCTGGTTTACGTCTAAAAAGACAGCGGAGCGAAATTGTTTTTTTTCCATAGCAGTTCTTACAACATTTACAACACGATGACATTGTTCAGGAGTTCCATGTTTATGTCTGAAACCGAATTGGTGTTCATTTATAATATTTTGGTTATCTAAAACAGGCTGCAATCTTCTTAATAATATTTTTTCAAAAATTTTTGAGAATGTTGATAAAAGACTTATTGGCCTACATAACTTAATGTCATTTTCAGGCTTGTTAGGTTTTGGCACCATTATTATTTCAGCACATTTCCATTGTCCTGGAAAGTGATTAAGTCTTAAAATCGAGTTAAAGATTAATGTTAAAAACACAATCGCTTTTTTTGGTAATGCTTTAATATCTTTTGCACCTATTACATCATATCCAGGTGATTTTTTATTATTTAATATGGATATTTCTTTTTCTACTTCATTAGGAGATATATGCTTAATAGGTAAATCCAATTAGCATGGGCTGTCTAGGAAACTGGTAATGGTATTAACCTCGTCAGCGTTATTAATGTGGTTTCCAAATATTTAGAAAACGAAACAGCTTTGCTATATTCCGATTTGCACCAAGTACCATTTGGATCTTTTACAGGTATATTTTTTTTCGGTGGTCTTTTTAAATATTTTGTGGCTTTCCACAAGTTGTGTTCGTTAGATCCATTATTTACAGTATTCAGGCTTTTTATACCCTATACCACTATGTGGTTTGGGTATAATGACTTTGTGCTGCTGTTTGTAACAACCAAAAATATTTGACCTACACCCATCTTTAATTATACCGATCGAATCAGAATCACTATCTGATTCGATTTAACGATGTCCGTCCGTCCGTCCGTCCGTCCGTCTGTGTGTCCATGTAAAGCTTGTAATCAAACTGCTGGTCGCAAATATTTTGACGAAATTTGGTATTTGATCTTTTATCGGCCATGGGATGAACGCTATTGAAATTGGTGAGAATCGGTCTATGTTCAGACCTAGCCCTAATACAAATGACCCCTATGAAATCAACATATATTGCCATAAGATCCAAATTATCATACAAATCTTAGTCAAATTGGGTTTATATGTATATATTACATCCATTAATCAGTAGTCCAAAAATGATCCCTATTGGACAACTCTTAGTCATAGGCCCCATATGGAGCTGCTTCCCGATCTTCACTTAAATCTATCAAAAAACAAAAATATTGCACTGATTCTTCTCAAATTTTGTTTGTATATATTTTTGCAAAATATAGGAGACTTTACTAAACATGGTCAGGATCGGTCCATTTTTGGGCCTAGTCCCCATATAGATATAGCATCCGATATGAACTTTTTCATATCTGCAGCCGAAAAATTAATAAAAATCCCACTCAAATTTGGTTTATGCTTATTTTCTATATCCAGTTAGTTGGGCCTGAGAGATAGGGTCTCTAAACGCATGGTATAGGGTATCGTATAGTCGGTCTAGACCGACTATAATTTTCTTACTTGTTATATAATAGCTGAACTGTTCATTTTTTATTTCCGCTAAACGTTTTTTAACTCATTCGTTGCTCGATTTAAATTTGTTTTGTTCACTGGGTTTCGAGTTTGTCCCCATATTTTGCGCAATCTTCTTTTGTTTCTTAAGAGATCTCTGACTTCTGCAGATACTAGCACTTTATTCGTATAGCTTGTTTGTATTAAAGTAGGTGTAGACAAAAAGGCAGCTTCATGAATTAAGTTTGTAAAACCTTCAACAACATCATCAAGTTCATAACCATCTTTTATACGTGTGTTAAGATTGATATTGGATTCCAGCCAGTATTTAAATGAATGTAAATCAGTTCTGGGCGAGATAACTTTATATATTTTGTCTATTGTTGAACAACATATGTTAAAATTAACGATAAGAGGCGAGTGGTCAGAACTCAGTTCATCAGAACCCAAAATATCTAAAAGATGTCTTGAAATTCCCGAGTATACAACAAAATCGATTAAGTTTGGTATCTTTCGAGGATCGCTTGGCCAATAAGTTGGTTTGCCTGTAGACAGGACTTGGTAATTATTATTAACTATACTTTTGTAAAGTTCTCTGCCTTTGGGGTTAGCAAGTCTTGAACCCCACCATTGGTGCTTGGCGTTGAAGTCACCACCAACGAAGAATTTTGATCCAAGTTTTGTAAAAAAAGTTTTCATAATCTTGACATTTTAATATATGTTTTGGTGGAAAGTATATAGCATAAATTGAAATATCGTTATTACCAGCTTTGATTTGAATACCAGCTGCTTGGAGATAAGATTTTCTGTAATTATCTAGTACGGTGTATTTAATAGAAGACTTTACCAAGATTGCAGAACCACCATGGGCTTTTTCGTCTGGATGGTTACATGATATCAAATTGTAATCTTTGATTTTAAAATGTGTCTTTTTTGTGAAATGTGTTTCGGATATTAAAAATATATCGATATGATTTAAATGGAGGCGTGACAAGTGACATTTTTGATTATTCAGTAGGGCCAAATGTTAGAAAAATTTGCATTTCATGACATTTCATTGATTAGAAAAAAGTTGCCCTTATAAAAATTATGCTGCTTTTAAAGTTTGAGAAAAAATTATTTGCTAAGTGTTTCGTGTTTTAATTCAACATTGTTGTTTGGCGGGGAAAAATACTGTCCAATGCAAAGAATGGATTGATAAATATATTATATTATTATATTATATTCCGTATTCCAACGTGGTCGTACGAGCACCAATGATGCAGATCGTCCTGGTCGTTCAAATGAGGCAGTTACCTAACAAAACGTATGAAAAGTATAATAGTTATTGATTACTTAAAGAAAGGGAAAACAGCCGAACCGGTAGGTGAGTAGGCAGCGTGCTCGCCTATCATGCGGGGGTCATGGGTTCGATTCCCACCAGAGGCTGTGGCCTGTCGCTGCAAAAAAAAACTAGCCTTATTAGAATCTGCAGACAAGCCACTCGGCTTCGCAGAACTAGGCTTAAAAAAAAATATTATTATATTTTAATAACTGCCAAGTACTATGTTGGGTTATTGAACAGATTGGATTAAGAAATTAAGATAGATCGTACCCACTTAAATAAGAAAAAAAATCTTGTACCAATATTTACATCAGTGATGAAAAAGTTAATACTTTAGTATTTTTTTCAGTACTTTTTCACTTGCAAAAATACCGCAATACCGCCGCAAGTGATTTAGTACCTTTTCTTTATTTGAATTTATTTGAATTTATTTAAGTAGGTTTATTGTGAGAAATGTTTAAATCATTGACAACACTGTTGTAAGTGATAATGCAAAGTAATCGAAATTATAATGTTTTGCACACCACTAAAATTATTCGATAAGCTGTTGATATTATTCTAAAAAGCGCTTCTCTATCAATACGCGGTAAAAACCAGATTTCATACCACTTATAATAAAAATAAGTATAATGAATGACAAAGAGAATGGGTAGGAAATAAAGAATTTAATGATTATATGTTTTTTGGAAAAACTAAACGATATGCGCCGGGCTTTCGCGATGAGTGGAAAGATAGATTTCCATGGCTTGTCCGGGACAAGACCAATTGGAAAAAATGTGTTATATGTAATGTTGGTATTGTCGGAGGATTGACCCACATAGAGTGGAAAGAAAGATTTCCATGGCTTGTCCAGGACAAGACCAATGGGAAAAAATGTGTTATATGTAATGTTGGTATTGTTGGAGGATTGACCCACATAGAGCGTCATGCTGTCCGTAAGTGTCATGTGAGAAAAGCTCAAATTGCTAAAAGCACGCCATACCACTGAAATGGCAAAAAAATTGGAGGTAAAGTTGTGTTTGCTTGTGGCGAAGCACAATCTACCATTTTCAATTTTAGATCACTTAATTGACGTAATAAAAATTAGTGTTCCAGATTCTTATATAGTAAAGAAATTTTTAATAAATCGTCATAAAGGTCAAAAAATTATTACATCTGTTACTGGCCCAGAAAATACTAAAACAATTACACAATTTTGTAACGAAAACTACTACTCAACTGCTATAGATGAAAGCACTGACTGCTCAGTATCAAAAAATTTGGGAATAATTGTTAGAATTTTTGATGGAATATGGAGGGATCGTTTTCTATCCCTGGAACCTCTAACTGATTCAACTGCGGAAGGAATCGCTGACAAAATGGTTAGTGTTTTAAAAGAAAACAATATACCACTAACAAATATGGTAGGTTTTACATCTGATAATTGGCCAGTGATGATGGGAGCGATCAATGGAGTGCAAGCAAATTTAAAATTGATAATCCCGAATTTATTTCTTAATGGTTGCATTTGCCACATCCTAAACACGGTATCATTTACTGCGTTTGCTTGCTTACCTGCAGATGTAGACAAATTTATGAGAGCAATAAATTTTTATTTTTGCAATAGCCCAAAAAGTAAAGAAGAATTGGTCGAATTCCAAAAGTATTTCGGTGCAGAAATTCATGTAATTTTCAGATATGCTTCAACACGTTGGCTGTCTAGAATGGTAGTTGTAGATCGTATATTGGAACAGTGGGAGCCACTTAAATATTATTTTACTCTCAGTGCTTTTGAAACTGCCGAAAAAGTCGAATTTATTGCCACTGAATTATTGAATCATAAAATGAAAATGTATTTTTTATTTTTGGCATATATTTTAAAGATTGTCAACAATATCAATCTGGAAATGCAATCTCAAGAAGCCAGAATACATATTTTACTGCCCAGGATGAAATTTTTATTTATGCAGGTGGCCCGAAATTTTCTTATAAAAGAGGTTTTAGAAGAAACTGAAGTGTTTTGTATCAATTTGAACGAAAACAAGTAAGAAAATTATATTCGGTCAAGCCCGACTATACGATACCCTATACCATGGTTAAGTGACCCTATCTCTTCAGTCCAACTAATTGGATATAGCAAATATGCATAAACCAAATTTGAGTGGCATTTTTATTAATTTTTTTTGCTGCAGATATGAAAAAGTTCATATCGGATACTATATTTAAATGGGGACTAGGTCGAAAAATGGACCGATCCTGACCATATTTGGTAAAGTCACTTATACTTTGAAAAAATATATACAAACCAAATTTGAGAAAAATCTATGGAATATTTTTGTTGTTGATAGATTTAAGTGAAGATCGGGAAGCAGCTCTATATTGGGCCTATGACTAAGAATTTTCATGTAGGGAGTATTTTTGAACTACTGATTAATGGATGTAATAAACACATACAAACCCAATTTGACTGAGATCTATATGATAATTTGGAACTTATGCCAATTTATGTCGATTTCATAGGGGTCATTTGTATGGGGGGCTAGGTCTGAACATGGACCGATTCTCACCAGTTTCAACAGTGTTCATCTCATAGCCGATGGAAGCTTATATACCAAATTTCATCAAAATATATACATATTTATAGTTTGGTTACAAGCTTTACATGGACACACAGACGGACGGACGGACGGAAATTGCTATTTCGACTCAAAAAGTGATTCTGAGTCGATCGGTAAGTCACTTATACTTTGAAAAAATATATACAAACCAAATTTGAAAGGAATCCGTGCAATATTTTTGTTTTTTGATAGATTTAAGTGAAGATCGGGAAGCAGCTCTATATGGGGCCTATGACTAAGAGTTGTCCAATAGGGATCATTTTTGGACTACTGATTAATGGATGTAATATATACATACAAACCCAATTTGACTAAGTCCTGTATGATAATTTGGGTCTTATGGCAATATATGTTGATTTCATAGGGGTCATTTGTATGGGGGCTAGGTCTGAACATGGACCGATTCTCACCAATTTCAATAGCGTTCATCCCATGGTTGATAGAAGATCAAATACCAAATTTCATCAAAATACATTCATATTTGCGACCTGCAGTTTGATTACAAGCTTTACATGGACACACAGACGGACGGACGGACGGACGGACATCGTTAAATCGAATCAGATAGTGATTCTGATTCGATCGGTATAATTAAAGATGGGTGTAGGTCAAATATTTTTGGTTGTTACAAACAGCAACACAAAGTCATTATACCCAAACCACATAGTGGTATAGGGTATAAAAATCTTGAATTAAAAGACATTTTTTGTGGAACTGATGTGGAAATATTTATTGAAACAAAAAATGTGGATAAATATATTATTTGCGAGTTTAAAAAGACTGTTAAGAAGTTTTGCATAACATTTTGTGAATGTTTTACAAAAAAATTTGATTTTAATAACACACTATTAATGATGTGTAATAATTTTACTCCAGAAAAGGTTATATCCGGAACAACTAACAGTATTGTTCCGCTTCTAATTAAATTATTTCCAAGAGAACAACGTAATTTTGAAAACATAAATTCGCAATTCAGAGCTCTAGCCGATACACCAGATCTAAAATAGTTAAAAAATGAAAATATTTGCAATTTTTGGAAAAATGTTAGCAGTATTAAAAATGAAATGAATGAACTGATGTTTCCTGACATTTCCCGTATAGCTTTTGCAGTTTTATCAATACCTCATTCTTCAGCGAATGTTGAGCGTATATTTTCAATGCAAAATTCCACTAAAACCAAAGAAAGAAACCGTCTTCACGTACAGACAGTTTCAAATTTAATCCGAACAAAGGATTTGTTAAAATCTAGCGACAGTTGCTGCCACAATTACAAAATTTCAAGCGATCTCTTAAAATATTAACAATATTCCTTAAATTTTAAAACGCTGGATATCAACAATTTTATGTTACTTTTAGACAATAATTTTTTTGTACCTTATATTTTTATTTCATATGTATGATCTTTTTTGCTTTGTTGAATTCTTATTAAATAAATAAAAATATAAAAAAATACGAAAAATATTATTTTAGTGAAAAAAGTACTCTTTTAGTCAGGTTTCAGTACCATTTAAAAAAACTATTTTTCCATCCCTGATTTACATTACGAATTGTTTCCCTCACACCGCGTATTCTCCAGATCTGGCCCCCAGCGATTATTACTTGGTTCCAAACTTGAAAAGATGGCTCCAGAGAAAGAGATTTTTATTATTTTTTTTTGCACACATGAAGAAACCATATCAGAGACGGAGGCCTATGTTTAAGAGTTTGACAAATCGTATTTGTTCAAGGATATCAAGCAGCTAGAGTATCGTTGGAAGAAGTGCATTTCACTTAACGGAGATTACGTTGAAGAATAAAATTAATTTCCAATCAAAAAAACTGGTTTTTCATTGTTAGGCCACGGATTTTTCACTCCATGTAGTATTTCCGATAAGAGGACGATTGGTGAGAAACAAAAATTACAAATAAACGTATAATGACTAAAAGATTAATTATGGATTTTGTTCTGCAAAAATCGTTTGTATTACCTTCTCTATTCTAACTAATTTTGGATGGCTGCTAATAAATCTAATAAAATATTTTGATTAGTTTTGAATAAAACTTATTTTAATAGAGCTTTTATTTACATCTAACCATGTTTGAAACTGTTCAAGATTATTCTAGGAATATTGAAAGGATATGGAATATTAATTTTTGGTTGTTCATCCCAATAGCTTTCAGAAATGCTAATGATTGCTTTTTTTGTATTATACCAAAAAAATTTGAATATGTGATTTTAGGGGGACATGCTAAGACAAACTAAATAATTTTTCACTTAAAACACACATACAAATATACATACTTGTACAAATGTATACGTTTTACAAATTGCAACAATTTGTAATTTTGTCCACTTTGACAACGGTGTTTATGTAATATGAAACAGTAGTGTTAGTAGTTTTAGAAGTTTTAGATGTTTATTAAGATTCCAAACCATCAAGAGTGGGTATAGTAGCACAAGCACAAACACAAGCACACACATATATATATATATATATATATAGAGATTGGGACGGCGTCTGGTGGGGGTTAGATTGTAATTTATGCTTGACATATCGTTGATATGTTATAGTTTGTTTTTTTTTTTGTTTTTTTTAACTATAAATATGTATGTAGTGTGTAGAAACATATATATGGGGTGTTTCATGTTTCATGTCAAGTGAATTTTTATATTGAGTACTATGACAGGGAGGGTTTTGAAGATTTTTGTGTGAAGTCATCTATTGTTAATGTTAGTAGCCATGCCGAAAATGGGCGGGAGGGAGCCTTGCACATTTGTCTAAAGTTATCTAATACACAAGGAAACAAAATTTAACTTTTTTGTGTTGATTGGAAGTTTGTACAAATTTTTTACTAATTTGATTTCGCTGATTTCAAATCTGCACTTGTTTCTTTTTCTATCAGCTCGACTTTTTGTGATATACCGTTATGTCCAAATATTAAGTCACTTCCACTACATATATTGAAATAACTTGAAAACGGTTCACCATTTTTTGGTGAGTCGGCCAAAAAATGGGCGAGATATGATTAGACTTGAAATTTTTGACAAGTATATTAATTACCAATGTGATTAGTTGTGGAAAATTTGGGCGAAATCGCCAATAGTAGAAATCACCAAAACCGAAAATCGCGAAACACAAACATTGCCGAATGAATATTGATTTTCTTTGTTTATTTCATACTTTACGATACAATATGTATTACTTTTTTTACTTTATGTTTAACTTTTGAGAGATCTAACAATGAATATGTTCGTTACGTTAAAGAAATAGAGTATATTGAGAAAAAAAAGGTTGGTGTTTTTTCTTTGGTTTCATCGGCGATCCCATTTATTCATAAATCCCACTCCCATCCACTTACAATACATTCGTATTTTTTAATGAAAATGAAAAATATTCGCTAGAAATAAGTTAAGTCTGCTAGTAAAATAATAATAATAATAATAATAATAATAATAATAATAATAATAATAATAATAATAATAATAATAATAATAATAATAATAATAATAATAATAATAATAAAAAGATAAATAATTTAATAAAATTTAATCTTAATCACATTAGATCCTTTTATATCATAATTATATTTATACTTAATTTATTGTAGCTGATGAAGTATTTAAGGTTCAGTCTTTCATCCAACTTTTTTTTTTTATCGAAAAAACACATGTTTGGTCAAAATGTCAAATTTTGACCCCCTCTAACTCAGAGAGCTCTTGATCGATCTTATTGAAAAATTGTGTCTAAACTACTATCCAATAGAATTAACCTTGGTGCAAATTTCATCATGATCGGAAGACATCGGTTTCAAAAGTTGGGTGACTTGACATGAAACTACCCATATACTTACATGCGTATAATAATGTTAATGATGTTGCAGATTTGTATGAAAAGATTGTGTTAGAGCATTATCTATCTTTAATTTTTTCATATTTTATTCCAAGTTGAACTGCTGATGTTTAACAAATGTGGCTCAAGCATATACGAACAATTGTAAGTATATATCTAAGTATTTATATGATGATGGGGAGCACGATGACGAAGTGCTAGTAATATTATTAATATATATTTTAAGTTTACGGAGATAAATGACGTCATATGTCCTCGAACATATGTCTGTACATACATAAGTATATACCGACACATTATTTTAAATCTTTTTAGTTTTCGAATACTTAATATTTAAACTTTAAGTTTTGGTTTTGAATTTAAGATTTTGTGTGGTTTGCAAAATTAAATTTTAAATGTTTGTATATCATGTTAAAATCACATAAATTTTAATGTATGGTTTCAAAATAATGTTGGAATTTTTGTTCAGGTTTAGTTTAGAACTAAAAGGTATAAGCGATTTTTGCACCACTTCGAAGTGTATGATTAATATCAATTTAATGATGATTTATGAAAAACGCAAAAATGTATGTACATTTTTATTTGAGTTGGCCAGGGAGTTCTTCGAATTCAGTGTGTATGGCTTTAGGCATAAAGCTATTTAGAATTTTTTTTTTCAACTAACGATCATAATTTATATTTTTCATTTAACATTATTGTTGCTTATATTGCTAGTGGAATGCTATTTTGCAATTAATTAAATAAAACTGTATTTAAGAAAATCAGATTTATAAGTATTTTTCAAGCTTGAAAATTTTATTTTATATTTGTTTCCATATTTTTTTTGATGTGTAAACATCTATTTCGCAATACAATCGCAAAAACAGCATAAGATGTAAAACCAAATCGGTGTGACTTATTGGTGAAAAAATTATGATATGCAATAACCTTTTTGTCGCTATTGAAAAATTAAAAATGGAAAATGAAAAATTAAAAATGAAAAATAAAAAATAAAAAATGAAAAATTAAAAATAAAAATGAAAAAAAAAATGAAAAATAAAATATGAAAAATAAAAAATGAAAAACAAGATTAAAAGAACATGCAAAAACAATAGAACAAAAGAAACCAAACACAGCTTTGGCACAACACATGATAGATAAAAACCACACAGCTGACCTTACAACAACAAAAATATTAGATAAAGAAACTAAACAAAACAAACGATTGACTTTAGAAAGCCTCTACATCAAAATGTACCAAAGCAAAACGGTAAACAAAAAAGAAGATTTTGACAACATAAGCGCGGCTTACAACGCCTTATTAGAACCTTAGAATTGACGTAGAAAAATAGTTTAAGGTAAAATATCTTTAAATGTGTAAATTTCTATTGTTTTACTTATTGTATATTTGTATTATGATATAAAAAATTAGCCCTGAACAGCTTATATAAAAAAAATACTAAAAAATTATTAAATTTGTCTACAAACAACAACGAAAAATTAAAAATTTTAAATAAAAAATGCAAAATTTAAAATAAAAAATGTAAAATAAAAAATGAAAAATGAAAAACGAAAAATTAAAAATTAAAAACGAAAAATTAAAAATAAAAACGAAAAATTAAAAATTAACCAGTTGAAATAATAAATAATAGTAAACATTTTTATATTAGCAGAGCCCCTGCAGTTTTTTGCTTTAAGTGGTACATAGATGACGCTTTCCGTTTGATTTGAAAAAAGTGTTATAAAAAAAATCATGTGAATCCGATCACAGGGGAGATGTTTAAACATTTAGCAATTAAAGAGTTGTTTATGGCACATTTTTAAAATCAAACAGAAAGCGTCATCTATGTATCACTTATAGCAATCGACTGCAGGGGCTCTGCTGATATAAACATTTTTACTATTATTTATTATTTCAACCAGTTAATTTTTAATTTTTCGTTTTTATACCCTCCACTCCAGTGTGCAGAGGGTATATATAAGTTTGTCATTCTGTTTGTAATAATTAGAAAAAAAATTTTGGACCCCATAAAAAATATATATTTGTGATCCTTATAACAGTCGATGTCCGTCTGTCCGTCTGTGGAAATCACGATGACGGCATCAATCGGGCAGCTAGGGTGCTCGTTGATATAAAAAATGATTCACTAACATCCTGAAAAGTTTGCTATTTAAAATCGTCCAAAGCGGTCGATTAGGGCCCGAGATTTGAATGAAGAACTAAAAAAGTCTTTTCTATGTTGTTCTTGTCACGATCACGCCCTGAATAGTGCAGCTACAGTGATCATTTTTAGTGAGAATGATTCAACAAATTCATGGGAAGATTTCTATTTCAAAAATCGTTAAAATTGGTGGAACAGGTCCAGGGACTTCTCTGAAAAATTAAAAAAAAAATGAAAAATATGATGTTTCTATATTGTTCTTGTTGTTATTCTAAATGTTGCGTTGTTGTCATGGCTGGACTTGTTGTTTTTGTGGTCGTTGTGGTAATAATATAATAAACCCTTTGTACATTTTTTTATTTACACTGGTAGAAAAATTTAAAAGTTTCCATTGTTTTGGCATCACTCTAAAAATTTGTTAGATCATTTCTGTTATTACCACGAGCCTTTCAGATCGAAAGGCTCACGGGAAATTGGTTAAAATCGATCCAAAATTTTTTCGACAAGTAGACACTACGAGTTAATATAAAGGGAGTAAAAATTCACCAACATCTAAAGCAAATAATGCTAAAATACCTAGTTGTTAATGAAAAAAAAAAAAAAACAATGTAAAAATAGCAAAAAAAAAAATTTTATATATAAATTTATTTATAAATTTATATAAACATATTAAATAATACAAATAATATACATATATTATATATGTATATCCATAACAACTGCATGTTAGAAATAAGTCGGTATATTATTTTATTTACATAAAATTCTGCAATATTTTGTTGTGGGGAAAATACATTTCTTTTGCATTAACAGAGTGTCACTTCATTTTGCTCAGCGTGACTATGCCACAGTAGATGGCGCCACAATTTTTGTTTGTTCTAATTAGCTTTGCAATAGTTATTTCTATTTTAACATGAATGTTAATATTTTCAACTGGATATCATATAGAACAATGTTACGAGTATACACGGGCTGGTCTTTTATTTCACACGTATTTTCATTATTCTTTTATAAATATGAACATAAGTTTGGCATATTAACTTTTTGTTTTCTTTACAAAATAGAGTTACCGAGTTCATCAATGAGTTGTTTGCTTTCAAAACAGTTCTACATAGTTATATAGAATTATTATTCTGCTTTACCTATAAAATATCTGTTTGCGATTACATCTAATTTTTAAAAATTGTTTATAATTACTAAAGCATTATTATTCACATAAATACAAAATTGCACTTTTTGAATTTTCTATTCAAATTTAAGAAAATACCAATTCTAAAAACTAGAATTAAAATTTCCAATTATAAATTACAATTAATTGAATTTCAGAAAATCATATCAAAACGTCGGAAATTATAATTTTAAATTTAGAAGACATCAATTGCATCTTTAATATATAAATTTTATTCGTTAAACACAAATTGAAATTGCAAAAAAAAAAAATAACACCAAATACCTATGTTTACATTTAAAAAAATTTTACATTTAAAAAAAATATTGACATTCAGGAGAAATTAATAGCTTTTCAGTATCGCGATTCAGTAATTGCAAAATTATCAGTAAAATTTTTAAACGATATTCGCTATTGTTAAAGTCAGCTGTTGTTGTTATCTAAACGGCAACCATTTTTGTGTTGTTTATTCAATCGATAAAAACTTCAATTTTTAGGTTGAAATGTCGTCATACATAAATAAAAATCATAAAAGTAGTGAAAATATTTTGCTTTAATTAAAAAACTTTTTTATATAAATAAAAAAATTAAATAGCATATTCAATTCATTATTTCATTTTCAAATAAATAAACAGAAATATTAGTAAAAAAATAAAGATATTAAACATAAACATAAAATCATCCTGTCAAACACGAAGTAATTTGTTTTTTCTATTCTTCTTGTGCTTTTTGGCTTATTTTGACAGAGATGCCACTCGTTTACAATTTAAATAAATAGAAAAATAGATTTGTCGACAGTCGTTAAGATGTATTTACTTAGTGAATCACTTAATCCTTAGTGCAAACAACAATAGCTGTCGATATATTTTGCGATTGCCGGATCGTTAAAATTTACAGAATCGCACTACAGAAAACATTAATTTAAATTCAATGAATTTTAGAAAACGTCAAATGATATTTAAGAATTGCGAACATAAAAACTGTTACGGAAATAAACGCAATTTGATGAGAATGTTATTTTTTATATATAAATTTTCACAATTTTTTTTGGATGGAAGTTTTTCAGAAAATAAAGAGAACAAATTATTTTATTTAAAATGTTTGGGACTTTTGTTTTTTTGCGTTTGGCATCCCTAATTTGAATATTTATTATTATAAATTTATTCTCTATGTTTTCCAAATATGGCAATATTTTAATAAAAAAATTGAGAGAGTTTTTTTTGGTTATTATTTTGTTACTCCATCCGACCTATATGGCCGCAATGAAGAAATATTTGGCCAGTTAAAAGGAACTATACAGCCATCTCCAATTAGCACGATTTAATGCATATAGCCACCCTACACAACCATTACCTTTGCAATGGAGGTTAGGGCGAGCTATTTAATTAGCAAAAACTAAATTAAACGAGAAATTATGTCATATAACCGGAAACGCATGCATATAGGTATAGAACCTAAATGCATGCCGATCAATAACCCCGATGACCAAAAAGCAAACACCGAAATAAATCCGAAATAATAGAAAAGACGAAAACCAACCCAAAGAATTTGCTGAAATAATTTGGTATTAAGTTTAACAAATTGTTAACTTTTTCATTTACATTTATTATCAAGACTCAAACCGAGGTGGAGGGTATCAAAGATTCGGCACAGCCGAATTTAACACTCTTCGTTTTTTATTTTTAATTTAGAATTTTTCATTTTTCATATTTCATTTTTCATTTTTTATGTTTTTATTTTTCATTTTTCATTTTTTATTTTTAATATTTTATTTCTCGTTTTTCATTTGTCATTTTTTATTTTTCATCTTTTATTTTTCATTTGTCATATTTTATTTTTAATTTTTTATTTTTCAGTTTCCATTTTTTATTTTTCATTTTTCGTTTTTCATTTTTTATTTTAATTTTTTATTTTTTATTTTATACATATTTTCTATTTTTTTATTTTTTATTTTTATTTTTTATTTTATACATATTTTCTATTTTTTTATTTTTAATTTTTTTTTCATTTTTAATTTTTTTTTCATTTTCATTTTAATTTTTTATTTTTCAGTTTTCATTTTTCATTTTTTATTTTTCAGTTTTCATTTTTCATTTTTTATTATTATTTTTAATTTTTTATTTTTCGTTTTTAATTTTTCGTTTTTCGTTTTTCATTTTTTAATTTATTATTTTATATATATTATTTTTTAATTTTTTATTTTTTATTTTTTTTCTATTTTTAATTTCTTGTTTTTCATTTTTCATTTTTTTTCATTTGAATTGTTCATATTCATTCTTATTTTCAATTTTTTATTTTTCATTTTTCAATTTTTAATTTTTAATTTTTAATTTTTTATTTTTCATTTTTTATTTTTCATTATTTATTTTTTATTTTTCATTTTTCATATTTCATTTTCAAACATTTTCATATCATATTTTTTTCACCAATAAGTCACACCGATTTTGTCTTATGGCTCGCTGTTTTTGTGATTGTACTGTGAAATAGAAATCAAAAATTTTTAATTACTAGATGTTTACATATCTCCACTGTGATCGGACTCACATTATTTTTTTTAATAACTTTATTCAAAAAGTTTAATATATATTTATATAAAAACCAAATTTCAACTAAAGAATAAAAAATACTACTTTAATAATTTTGAAATAATTTAAATTTTTTCCTTTTAGGTCTCTTTATAAATATAAGAGCTTTTGCTTCTGATATATTGCAAGTGCATCTCTATTATAATCCATTTAGATAGAAAAAATAATGTATACTTTTTATGAAATGGAAAAAAAAAACTATATAAAAACTTTATCACGTACTGATTGTACTATTCACACACAATTGAACGGAAATATCTGAATTCGCAATTTTAATATCTGTGTTATTTGAAAATGTAAACAACAGAAATTTTCGCACGTTTAGATACAAATACAATGAAACAGAGTATTCGAAAAACTATGGTAAAACTCTACAGCCAAGTACGTGTAGTATTTATTTACTTTCGTATTCTTTATACCCTATACCACTATGTGGTTTGGGTATAATGACTTTGTGCTGCTGTTTGTAACAACCAAAAATATTTGACCTTGAGCCATCTTTAATTATACCGATCGAATCAGAATCACTTTCTGAGTTGATTTAACAATGTCCGTCCGTCCGTCCGTCCGTCCGTCCGTCTGTGTGTCCATGTAAAGCTTGTAATCAAACTGCAGGTCGCAAATATGAATATATTTTGATGAAATTTGGTATATAAGCTTTTATCGGCCATGGGATGAACGCTATTGAAATTGGTGAGAATCGGTCCATGTTCAGACCTAGCCCCCATACAAATTACCCATATGAAATCGACATAAATTGCCATAAGATCCAAATTGTCATATAGATCTTACTCAAATTGGGTTTGTATGCGTTCATTACATCCACTAATGAGTAGTCCAAAAATGATCCCTTTGACCCCATATAGAGCTTCTTCCCGATCTTCAGTTAAATCTATTAAAAAACAAAAATATTGCACTGATTCTTCTCAAATTCTGTTTGTACATATTTTTGCAAAATACAAGAGACTTTACCAAACATGATCAGGATCGGTCCATTTTTGGACCTAGCCCCTTTATAGATATAGCATCCGATATGAACTTTTTTATATCTTCAGCCAAAAAAATTAATAAAAATCCCACTCAAATTTGGTTTTTGCTTATTTTCTATGTCCAGTTAGTTGGGCCTAAGAGATAGGGTTTCTAAACGCATGGTATAGGGTATCGTATAGTCGGTCTAGACCGACTATAATTTTCTTACTTGTTTTTTTTTGATTTTGATTTGTAACCCCATCCATAAATGTGTACAAAAAGTAAAAAGTAAATACATAGAAAGTGAAAAGGTTAATAAACTTCTTAAAATTTTTCCAAGAAATATTGTTGAGAATATGATAAACGGAATTTAGTTTTTATTTGCATAATGAATGAGTTCGCCTGAGTAATTGAAAGTTTTGTTCATAGTTTCAATAAAATTAATGTGGCAAAAACTTAATGAGCAGAAGTTTACATTTTAGGTTGGGCATCAACTGCAACACAGCAATAAACAAAATTTCAGCAACAGTTTGTTGCCATCATCTACATCTTCATCATCATCATTAGCAGTTCGTGTGAGTTTTTGTTGATTGTTCCTAAAGTAAGTGTGTTTTTTGGACTTTTTGTTTGGATGGAACTGGTGGTTTTTTCAGCTTAATTTAGAATAGCGTGTGTCTATGCCACTAGAAGCCTCATTAATAAGGTACGTATCTGTATACCAAGATAGCAAAAAATATAAACATTATTTTTCCTGCCCTAAGGAGGGGAAAACAAAAGTGTGAATAACGCCAACGAAGCACCAGCTGTTGTTATTACAATTTTTGCTTTGTTTGTGTACAATTTGGGATTTGTTGTTGTTCTTTTTGATTGAATTTGAAAGCAAAGAAAATTGTTGTTTTTTCATTACGCTATTATAGAGATAATGAGCGAAATATTGTTGTTAGTGTTGAATATGTGTACTTTATCTTAAATATTGAACCCGTATATAACCATTTAATATTTGTATTTTGTATTTTTGTTATTGCTGTTGTCTACACTTTACTTGGCGAGCCATACAGACAGCCATCATGTTGGTCATAATGATTAATGAATGTGAATCACTTGTGACGTTAATGACCATATTAAAATGGGAGGGTTAACGGGATTCATACAAAGTAATAATACAATGGATGGCTGAACTGAAGAAAGTATATTTCATTAATCTTTGAAATTGTTTCACTTTTTATATCATAATTTTTGGGCCAGATTATGTACAAAGAACCATAAACAAAACGAACATTAGTATTTTTTGTGTAAAAGAGTATTTTGTGAAATTATTAGATAGGATTTATTGTCTTAGTGTAAAGTGTACTTCAAGTAGACTTTATTGTATGTTGTAGTACACTTTAATTTTTTTGCATACGGCCATTAGCTTTCACATACAATACATAACCATATTGAAGTTCTATTCGAAAAAGTTGTTATAAAAAACATTCATAAATTAAATATTTTTATTTTATATTTTAATTAGGTAAAAATTTATTTCTTTTTTTTTGCTTGCAAATACGTATACCAGAATGTTTTTGGAAATTGATTAGCAATTATTAGAAGAAGCAAATAAGTAATTATTTTTCTTACGTGTTCTATGAACACGAACGTAACGAATTCTTTAGAAATATTACAGAATCATTTTATTCCTTATTTATTTAACATAAGTTCTCGTGATAAAACTTTATTTATACTTTTTGCAAAGTCGGTTCCACTTTTTGTTATTTTTATAACACTGAAATTTTAAAAGAACCGTGCTGTGAGCTGATCACATTTTTGAAAGCTTGGCGCCATTAATATTTTAAATTTAGAATTAATTCAGTTCAAATGAAATTTTAGTAAAAAAAATCCCAACTTTGGCATGTTCTATTACAATTTAGTTAGCCAAACAAATTTATTGTTGACATATAACCTTAATCACTAAAAAGTATAAATACGCTATATATTTAATTTGAAACTTATAAAAATCTATTTATCAAATATTTGACAGAGTAATTTTTCTATTTGAAATTATATTCCTAACAACTGTTTATCTTGCAACTTAATTTTTTTTCAATTACACTTTATGTTTTTGCAAAATGTTGCACGAAAATTGTGGTTTTGTTTGTACCACTTAACAGTTTTCCAATAATATGATATAATGAGATATAACATAACAGAGAGAGAGAGAGAGAGAGTGAGCTAGAGAAAAATTTTCATGTTAACTATAAAAATAACAGAAAGCTTTAAAGCTAGCAATCATTGAACAGCAAGAGTGTAGAAAAAAATATTTGGGAAAAACATTGCAAAATATGAATTTAACTGTGATATTATCTAAAGAGATATCTTATAAATATTAATACCCCATTAAGAAGCCTCCCTTGGTATATTATTGCTGAACTGTTAGACCCCTTATAACAATGCTCAACTTATATCAGGAATGGATATAAGTACCGCAGTATCCCAGTGATCGTCTTAGTCTTTGCTATTGCATATTTTTTTTTTTTACATATTTTGCTAAGAATAGATATTTTTTTTTCATATTTTACTAAAAATTATTTTTTTATAGTGCGTTTATATCTAAGCAAAATCTAGTATATACGAGATTTCCACTACAATCTATTTCGTTTTTACTAGATTTCTTATACAAAACAAAATCTAGCTCGTTACTAGATTTGAGCAAAATCTCACAAAATCTTGTCAAACTTGGGTACTGTCGAATGATACTACCGTGCATTTTTAATATTGTAGTAGAAAATTACAACCTAGTGACTAAAAACTGACATTTTAAAACAAAAACAAAAGCAAGCAAGATGAATAAAAAGAAAATAAAATATAAATAATTAGCAAAAATTACAATCTACAATAGCAAATTTTTGGTAATTGGAAAGTTATCTGCTATATAATAATTGTGGAAAATGCATTTGTTTTTGCGGTTCAAACAATACATTTAACAAATGCTGATGTGTTTTTTTCGCAAAATTTCTATTTCAGCTTGTGCTTTTTAATTTTTGATGCATGATATAATAATAAAATCTATTCATATATAGAATTTTCCATTTTCCTGTTGTTTTGCTTATTTTTGGTACTTCTAGCTTATATGTTTTATTTAATTATCTGGAAACAAAATCTCACAAAATGTCAAAAAAGTTAGATCTAAACGATATAGATTTTGAAATAGATTTCAACTAAAATCTACTAAATTTTTCTTAGATGTAAACGCACTATTATTGCATATTTTGTTAGTATATTATTGAATTAGAAACCGTTTTTTGTAAATTTTTTATTATTTTATCCTTTTAACGTAACACGCAAATAAGCAAATTTATATAATAATTTTATCGAATGAAATATTGAAAAAATTTTATTTTTTCCTCTTTTTGAAACAAATTTTTGAATGACTTATTCAAGGCGTATGATTATAATCATAATAATTATAATAATAATTATAATAATAATTATTATTTATAGTAGAGTGGAAGAGATGTATGTATACTTGTGAGTGATAATTTTAACATATAATCAAACATACATCAGTATTTATACCCTATACCACTTTGTGGTACGGGGATAATAAGTCTGTGCTCTTTTATTATACCGATCGACTCAGAATCACTTTTTAAGTTGACTTAGCGATGTCTGTCCGTCCCTCTGTCCGTTTGTGTGTCTATGTAATCCTTGTAATCAAACTACAGTTCGCAAATATAGATTTATTTTGATGAAATTTGGTATATAAGCCCTTAGCGGCCATAGGACGAATGTACTTGAAACTTACCCCCGTAAGATCGACTTAAATTGCCATAAGATCCAAATTTATCGTATAGATCTCAGTAATATTTTGTTCGTGTGTGTTTTTTATGCCATTTAATAATTGATTCAAAAACAAGTAAGAAAATTATAGTCGGTCGAGACCGACTATATGATACCCTATACCATGCGTTTATAGACCCTATATCTAAGGCCCAACTAACTGGATATAGAAAATAAGCATAAACCAAATTTGAGTGCGATTTTTATTAATTTTTTGCCTGCAGAAATGAAAAAGTTCATATCGGATGCTATATCTATATGGGGACTAGGCCCAAAAATGGAACGATCCTGACTATGTTTGGTAAAGTCTCTTGTATTTTGCAAAAATATATACAAACAAAATTTGAGAAGAATCAGTGCAATATTTTTGTGTTTTGATAGATTTAAGTGAAGATCGGGAAGCAGTTCTATATGGGGCCTATGACTAAGAGCTATCCAATAGGGATAATTTTTGGACTACTGATTAATGGATGTAATATATACATACAAACCCAATTTGACTAAGATTTCTATGATAATTTGGATCTTATGGCAATATATGTTGATATCATAGGGGTCATTTGTATGGGGGCTAGGTCTGAACATGGACCGCTTCTCACCAATTTCAATAGCGTTCATCCCATGGCAGACAAAAGATCAAATACCAAATTTCATCAAAATATATTCATATTTGCGACCTGCAGTTTGACTAAAAGCTTTACATGAATCAGATAGTGATTCTGATTCGATCGGTATAATTAAAGATGGGTGTAGGTCAAATATTTTTGGTTGTTACAAACAACAGCACAAAGTCATTATACCCAAACCACATAGTGGTATAGAGTATAATAAATCCTGTAGGCCACTTCTTAGCCATTGCCCCCATATAAAGCTGCTTCGCGATCTTTACTTGAATCTATCAAAAACAAAAATATAGCACAGAATTTTCTCAAATTTGTACAAAAAATCATGTGAGTCCGATCACAGGCACTTTTTTAAAATCAAACAGATAGCGTCATCTATGTATCACTTATAACAAATAACTGCAGGAGCTCTGCTAATATAAAAATAATTATTATTATTTGAAATTTCAACCGGTTAATTTTTCATTTCTTGTTTTTAATTTTTTGTTTTTAATTTTTCATTTATCATTTGTCATTTTCATTTTTCATTTGTTATTTTTCATTTTTAACTTTTTCATTTTCCAGTTTTAATTTTTCGTTTTTCGTTTGTCATTTTTCATTTTTTATTTATCATTTTTTACTTTTCCATTTTTTATTTTTCATTTTTCATTTTTTATTTATCATTTCTTATTTTTTATTTTCTATTTTTTATTTTTAATTTTATATTTTTAATTTTTTTTACTTTTTCTTTAGTTTTTTATTTTTCATTTCTTATTTTTCATTTTTAATTTTTTGTTTTCCATTTTTAATTTTTCAGTTTTCATTTTTTTTCATTTTTTATTTTTAAATTTTTATTTCCTTTTTCATTTTTCTTTTTTCATTTTTAATTTTTTATTCTTCATTTTTTATATATAATTTTTAGTTTTAATTTTTATTTTTCATTTTTTCATTCACTATTTTTCATTTTTTATTTTTAATTTTTCATTTTCAAACAGGTCATATCATAATTTTTTCACCAATACAAGACAAAAAATCATGTGAGTCCGATCACAGGCACTTTTTTAAAATCAAACAGATAGCGTCATATATGTATCACTTATAACAAATAACTGCAGAAGCTCTGCTAATATAAAAATAATTATTATTATTTGAAATTTCAACCGGTTAATTTTTCATTTCTTGTTTTTAATTTTTTGTTTTTAATTTTTAATTTTTCATTTGTCATTTTCATTATACCCTATACCACTATGTGGTTTGGGTATAATGACTTTGTGCTGCTGTTTGTAACTACCAAAAATATTTGACCTAGACCCATCTTTAATTATACCGATCGAATCAGAATCACTATCTGATTCGATTTAACGATGTCCGTCCGTCCGTCCGTCTGTGTGTCCATGTAAAGCTTGTAATCAAACTGCAGGTCGCAAATATGAACATATTTTGATGAAATTTGGTATATAAGCTTTTATCGGCCATGGGATGAACGCTGTTGAAATTGGTGAGAATCGGTGTATGTTCAGACCCAGCCCCCATACAAATGACCCCTAAGAAATCAACATATATTGCCATAAGATCCAAATTATAATACAAATCTTAGTCAAATTGGCTTTGTATATGTATATTACATCCATTATCAGTAGTCCAAAAATGATCCCTATTGGACAACTCTTAGTCATAGGCCCCATATAGAGCTGCTTCCCGATCTTCACTTAAATCTATCAAAAAACAAAAATATTGCACTGATTCTTCTCAAATTTTGTTTGTATATATTTTTGCAAAATACAAGAGACCTTACCAAACATCAGGATCGGTCCATTTTTGGGCCTAGTCCCCATATAGATATAGCATCCGATATGAACTTTTTCATATCTGCAGACAAAAAATTTATAAAAATCCCACTCAAATTTGGTTTATGCTTATTATGTATGTCCAGTTAGTTGGGCCTATGAGATAGGGTCTCTAAACGTATGGTATAGGGTATCATATAGTCGGTCTAGACCGACTATAATTTTCTTACTTGTTTTTCATTTGTTATTTTTCATTTTTAACTTTTTCATTTTCCAGTTTTCATTTTTCGTTTTTCGTTTGTCATTTTTTATTTATCATTTTTTACTTTTCCATTTTTCATTTTTAATTTTTTATTTGTCATTTTCATTTTTTATTTTATATTTTTAATTTTTTATTTTTCATTTTTCATTTTTCATTTTTTCTTTTTTCTTTCATTTTTTATTTTTCATTCCTTATTTTTAATTTTTAATTTTTTGCTTTCCATTTTTAATTTTGAATTTTTTATTTTTAATTTTTCATTTTAATTTTTCATTTTTATTTTTCATTTTTTATTTTACAATTTTTATTTTTAATTTTTCCTTTTTCACTTTTCGTTTTTCATTTTTGATTTTTATACCCTATACCACTATGTGGTTTGGGTATAATGACTTTGTGCTGCTGTTTGTAACAACCAAAAATATTTGACCGTCCGTCCGTTCGTCCGTCTGTGTGTCTATGTAAAGCTTTTAATCAAACTGCAGGTCGCAAATATGAATATATTTTGTTGAAATTTGGTATTTGATCTTTTATCGAACATGGTATGAACGCTATTGAAATGGTGAGAATCGGTCCATGTTCAGACCTAGCCCCAATACAAATGATCCCTATGAAATCAACATAAATTGACATAAGATCCAAATTATGATACAAATCTTAGTTAAATTAGGTTTGTATGTGCTTATTACATCCATTAATCAATAGTCCAAAAATGATCCCTATGGGACAACTCTTAGTCATAGGCCCCATATAGAGCTGCTTCCCGATCTTCACTTAAATCTATCAAAAAACGAAAATATTGCACGGATTCTTTTCAAATTTTGTTTGTATACATTTTTACAAAATACAAGAGACTTTACCAAACATGGTCAGGATCGGTCCATTTTTGGGCCAAGTTCCCATATAGATATAGAATCATATCTGCAGCCAAAAAAAAATTAATAAAAATCCCACTCAAATTTGGTGTATGCTTATTTTCTATATCCTGTTAGTTGGGCCTGAGAGATAGGGTCTCTAAACGCATGGTATAGGGTATCGTATAGTCGGTCCAGACCGACTATAATATTCTTACTTGTTTTTCATTTGTTATTTTTCATTTTTTATTTTTAATGTTTTCATTTTCCAGTTTCACTTTTCGTTTTTCATTTTTTATTTTTCATTTTTTATTTTTCATTTATGATTTCTCATTTTTCATTTTTTATTTTTAATTTTTTATTTTTCATTTTACATTTTTCGTTTTTAAATTTTTTATTTAATTTAATTTTTTATTTTTCATTTTTTATTTTTTTTTCATTTTATATTTTTCATTTTTAATTTTTAATTTTTGGTTTTTCGTTTTCCATTTTTAATTTTTCATTTTTTATTTTTCATTTTTCTTTTTCCATTTTTAATTCTTAATTTTTATTTTTATTTTTCATTATTCATTATTTATTTTTCATTTTTCATTTTTTTTCCTTTTCCATTTTTCATTTTTATTTTTTATTTTTTATTCTTCATTTTTAATTTTTTATTTTTCATTTATCTTATTCATTTTTCATTCGTTATTTTTAATTTTTAGTTTTTTATTTTTCATTTTTTTTTTTCGTTTTTAATTTTCAAACAGGTTATATCATAATTTTTTTACGTTTTGTCTTACGCTCACATGTTACGCTGTTTTCGTGATTGTATTGTGAAATAGAAATTTACCCCCCTGCGCATATAGATGTTTACACATAAAAAAGTAAGTGAGTATTGTTCGACCTAGTCCCCATAAAAATATGGCATCCGATATGAATTTTTTCATATCTAGAAGCTAAAAAATAATAACAATGCCACTCAAATTATATCCAATTGGTTGGACCTAATTGATACCCCATTGTATAGTCGGTCTAGACCAACGATAATTTTCTTACTTGTTGTTGTTATACAGGGTGGGCCAACTTGGACTGACTGATTTGAAATGCTTATAATTCTTGTATTTTTTATTTTTTTTTTGCAGATAATACAGAATTTTATAAAATTTTATAATGTCATCATACTCAGTTGAAGAATATGTAAAAATTGTTGAATTTTATTATGTTTCCGGACGATCAATTGTTACAACACAAAGAAAATACCGTCAGCATTTTAATACTGCAGAGGCTCCCAGTGTAAACATGATAAGAAGCTTAACGACCCGTTTTGAGAAATTGGGTTCACTGGGTAATGAACTACGAAGAAAAGTTGTTCGTCCTGTTTGCACTGAACAAGCTATAGAAGCTGTACGAGAAAGTGTTAACACGGATGCAACTGTGTCTACTCGTCGACGAATTACTCAATTGAACATCTCCAGAACATCGCTACGACGTATTCTAAAAGTTGATCTGAAGATGTTTCCATATAAAATTCAATTGGCCCAAGAATTATTGCCGTTGTGGTGCATCCACAACGGCTACAATATGCTAATAGATTGGTTTTGCTAGCGACAGAAAATGCCAATTTTTTGAATAATCTGATTATGAGCGATGAAGCACATTTTCATTTAAATGGATATGTGAATAAGCAGAACTGCCGAATTTGGGGTACATAGAATCCGAGAGCATTGCATCAGCGACAATTACACCCTGTCAGATGCACTGTTTGGTGTGGAATCATGGCTGATAAAGTTATTGGTCCACATTTCTTCGAAAACTAACTTAATGAGCCACAAACCGTCTCTGTTGTGGTATACCGGACCATGTTGGAAAATTTTTTACGTCCGATAGTTCTCAATAATCGTAACATATAGTTCCAGTAAGATGGAGATACAGCTCATACCGCAAGAGCCACAACGGCAATTCTGCGAGAACTTTTCGAAGACCGAATAATTTCAAAAAATGCAGATTTCGCGTGGCCACCTCGTTCTCCAGATTTTACGGCCCCAGATTTTTTTTTGTGGGGTTTCTTGAAGTAATAAGTTCACGTCAACAAACCATAAAATATTCAGGAGCTAAAGCAGAATATTCGCACAGAAATTGCTCAATTGCAGTCAGAAACGTTGCGTAACGTAATGCAAAATGTATTGAGTAGAGCCATTAACTGCCAACAGGAAAATTATACTTTAATTATAATTTAATTATAATTATATTTAATTATAATTTAATTTTCAAAAAAAAATTTAATAAAAAAATTTTAAAATACAAAAATTATAAGCATTTCAAATCAGTTAGTCAAACTTGGCCCACCCTGTATTTTTTACATGGATATATATTTCATATTATGTTTAAGAACATCTCCAATAATTTCAATATGCAGATGTAAAGTGAGGTTTATAATTACTTAAAACATTATTTAAAGCTATTGGCTAACTCTTATGAAAATTTATTCTTTCTAAAGAAAAGGGTCAATATTACATTTTAATGTCAAACGAATACATATTGATGCATATTCATACCGTACAAATCAAAAGTAAACATCCCAGCAAATATAAAGTGGAGTAATTGTCAAAGAATTATTGCTTTAAAAGGAAGAACTTCTTTGGATGTCGTATTAATATTGGAAAAATGTAATTAAAAAATATAATTAAGAACTGATATTGCGCTTTTAGGGTAAAAATCATATACTCAAAATACAAATCTTATATTGCTAGAAGTACCCTGAAGTAGTTATAGAAATGTTTGTATTAGAAGAAGTGATTTTCCATGACATCTTGAGCTTAATTAGTGCTCATAAGATCCATAAAAAAAGTTTGAGTTATATTTTTATTAAATCCGGGATATTTTTGCTGGGATACTATATATGGGATTGATTGCTTTGAATGTAACTGTAGCGAGAAACAAGAGAAATAATATCATATATTAAATGTTATATTGATTTAAGAAAGATTTAAGTTAAAAAACTTTATTTTACAAGTATATACTCGTATATAGAAAATAAATATAAATGTAAACCGTAATCTGTTATACCGAGTATCATGCACCCTATGTCATATTAAAGCCACTGAACTTTGTTTCGAAATGACGAAATTTTTTTAATGCCTTTATAAATCTGTGAAATTTAAATTACTTTAATATGATTTTAATATGCTAACAGCAGTACAAAATTAAATATACATTTGTTTAATGGCGGTTAGTATAAATAAATAAAAAATATATATACTATATATACATTAGGGTGGCCCTTCATTATATGGAGGGGAAAAAAGTGTTTGAATTTAAAGTCCCACCACCTAGAAATATGCGAATAGCAAAAAAAAAAAAAAAACTGAGAAATACAAAGTTTTGGGTCAATTAAAAAAAATTTAGAGGTGCCTCAACGCGACTGAAAATTTCACGTATGACCCCAAGCTAATAAACTGAACGCGACTGAAAATTTCACGTATGACCCCAAGCTAATAAGAAAATTTATTAAAAAAATTCAAATATTTTGTAAGCGCTGTTGAATTTTTAGATGTGACGCTTAAAATATAATGACCAAATATGCAAGTCCTCCCAGCTAAAAATTTGGAATAAATAGAACAACGTTAACCCATTCCTTGCCGAGGCAAAACTTTCAATTTTGGCATATTAAAAAAAAATAATTTTTTAAGTAAACTAGAAAATATTTGAATTTTTTGAATAAATTGTTTTTTATTAGCTTGGGGTCATATGTGACCCCAAGTCCAAAAGGGATAATGGGGTCATATCATAATTTTTAAGATAAAATATAACATTTAAGAGTAGAAAACTAATAAATTTTTGATACAAAGTATTTAGAAAGAGCACATTTACTGAATATTTCACATAAATCTCATTTTTCTCGAAATCCGCAAAAAAATCCCTTGTAAAAAATTCTGGTAGAGGAATTTACTTAAAAATTCACACAGTTAATCTTTAACATATATTTAACAAAAATTTAAAGTGCCAGATCCATTTTTTGAAATTTTGTTTAAGAACATTTTTTAAAACTTAAAAAAGAAGTTTTCAACATTTTATCAAAAAAATTTTCCACCTTTGGTCTCATTGCGCAATAGGTTAGAAACGTGGTAATAAAACAATACTTCATATCTGAGTGCTCATGGGTATAGAGACCAAAAAAAACATGATGGCTTTAATTAATTTCTTAAAGTTGATAAAATTTCCGTCAAATTTCACGACCTAGATTTTTTTTTGGCACAAAAGTGGTCTGGTGCATTTGCTATTGAAGTTATATAGCGTTTTAAAGAAACAATTTAGTACTGAAGTCGACTCATACAACAACTTGTCGAAAAAATTTAACTATAGAATGAAATTTTCTTAAAATCTCATATTTTCGCCATATAAACACACTTGTAATTTTCAGTCGCGTTGAGGCACCTCTACATTTTTTTTTTTGATTGACACAAAACTGTATTTCTCAGTTTTTTTGCTATTCGCATATTTCTAGGGGGTGAGACTGAGAGTTTGAACACTTTTTTTTTATTAAGGGCCACCCTAATATATATATAAAACTGAAGAATCAGTTTCAGAAACTATAAGACATAAATCAACAAACTTCAGTAAATGTGAATAAAATGTCAAGTGCTAGCAAAAGGTGAAATACCTCTTAAGTACCATTTTAAAAAAGTATTCCATTTTCATTATTGTCAGGATATCTTGTCAATGCAAATAAATATTTCTATAATTTTTATTGTCAAGTATTCTCTTTTTTTGATTTTTTTTTGATTTATTATTTACAAACTTTAAAGAATTGTTGAATGTGTATTCATCATGTTCCTGCGACTATCCAACTAACATATGGATGCACTTGCGTGCCATCAATCATGTCATTACAAATGATTGACATATGAATAGCATGTACTCTTAAACTATGCACTTGCAGCTATTGTCACAACAACAAAATAAAGCAATAATTTTTAGTATATACATATTTATAACACAAATATAAAGAACATTTAAATACGTATATATTCAAATGTTTAGATACTTTAAAAAAAACATATGAAGCCGCAATGCTGGCGAAAAACTTATGAAAATAGATTGAAAATTCAAAACAAAAAAAAAAAAAAAAAAACAAAAAATTCTAAAACGATTATAAAAAAATATTTTATATTTTTATATTTTTTATCGCCAACATATTTTATGCTACAAAATAAAGTTATCTTATATTTATAAGAAACGTCCAGTAAACCACAATTATTAGTTGTGGTATTTTTGACCAGATGGAGTTAAAAGAAATAATGTAAATAAAATATATATTCTATTTTTTGGTGTCTATTATCTATGAAGGACTAAAGTTTTTTGGCCAATTTTATGTAAAATGGAATAAAAAAATCTTTGTGTAGTTTGTTGTTCAAAAATATCATACAATTTATTTCGTAAAAGCTCAATTATGGAGTGTGGTTTTTTTTTCTTATACAAAAAGAATTTATGATGCAGAAAATATATTTAAATGCTAGAAAGAAGATGTCCTTTATGAAAGGAATATTTAAATTAAAAAAAAACTACTCATATTAGCTTATAATGGCAATAAGGATATAATGTTGTGAAATTCAAACTCAAAAACATAAATGCAAGAAGGTAAAACCATTGTTGCTTATGTTTCCATAAAATTGTGAATCCCAAAATTTTAGAAAAATTACTATAAACTTGTTTTTTTTTGTTAGTTTTGCGGATGGATTAAATATGAGTCGCGTTATATGTAAATATATTTGTTGTTCGTGTAATTTTAGGGTTTTTTTAAGGGTCGAACTCATGGCTGGTAAGTGCTAGAACTGAAAAATGATAATGTTTGTTTCAATGGGATACAGAAAAATATATCACGGGTTTTCGTAAACAAAAAAAAAAACACAGCTTTAAGGTTTTTCACGTCCAAATCACAACTGGATTCTGTTTATTAAAAATTCTTGTTGCAATTAATGAAGAATTAAAAATATTGATTTGCATGACTTAAGCGGAAGTTTCACAATATTGGTTTTTAATAAAAGTCAAATTGCATTTTGTCTGTAAATGACAAAAATATTAATTGTATTAATTGTAGAATAAGCTCTTATGAGTAAAAATAAAAGCAATATTTTTGTAAACGTTTGTCTCCTAAAAGATAATCATGGTAAAATCCCATTGAAAATGATTTTTTCGTAAATAGATTGAAAATTTAATAGTTTTTTATAAATTTTAAAAAATTTAATGTCTTTTGAAATGTGTGCATTAAAAAAAATTATAAAAGCGAAAACGAACTTTTTCTTTTCTGATATTATCGATATATTTTTTTCTTGTATGCGAGCATAATTCTTTTTGTTGGCTGCGATTTCTTTTCCCTCATAAAAAAATTAAAGTAAATTTTTATTTTTTTTGGCAATTAAATGTGAGAATAATTATTTTTTGATCGTTCTCCGCATCCTGATCTAAACATTGTTTTATGCGGTTATTTTATTTATTTATTCTAGAAAGAAAAGAAGAGCTGCCTAAAAGAGCTACATAGAATGATTTTTTGTTGGTTGTCTGAATATATACATGAAGCTCTATTTGTTGTTTTTATTACTTCATCTTAAAAAAAAACATCAAAAAACCTGGTTTGTTTCTAGAGATTCCAGGTTCTGTAACATATTCCTTATACTGTGTTCACTGAGTTATAGTTATAGTGAGTTTGTGCTGATATTTGAAAACACTTGACCTCGATAACGATCATAAAAATAACTTTCTGTCTGTCATGTTTACCTTGCAATCGAACTGCAGAACTCAAATGTACAGTTGTTTTTTTTTTTTTTTTTTATTAATCAACACTCAGGGGATGCCCCCTACAGATGCAGTGTTGATCTCAGGAAAATAGGTTATAGGAAGGAGGAAAGAGGGAGTAGTGTGTTCATTTTTTTTTTTTTTTTGCAGCGACAGACCAAAGCCTCTGGTGGAAATCGAACCCACGACCCCCGCATGATAGGCGAGCACGCTACCAACTCACCTACCGGGGCGCTTGAAAACCGGTCAAATTTAGCCCCTTACAGCAATTCCTTTTGAGATCGGTTTAATCATAATGACAATATAAGTTTCAGATAATTACATTTCATCGGATTAGATTTGATTTATGAGTTGTTTGTAAAGCATGTGGTACAAACTTTAATATTTTCATAGTCCTTGCTATAAAACAGATTCATATTCACTTAAATTTTCATGCCAATATCTGAATGCTTCCTCTCTGAATCTGATTGCATTTCTGCAAGTTTGGTTAAATCCAGATTTTTGATAAGGTTTAGCTGAAATGCGCTTTGATGAATCATATACCAATGCCTGGATTTCATTATGCCCTTTTCAATGGCAATTGTTGTCAATTATTGTCAGTTGCATGAAAAACGGTTTTAATGTCTTGTCATTTACAACCCCTGGCAACATTTGACATCTGAAATGAAATTGCCAGCATGTTGGCAATTTGTTTGTGTTTGACAGCCGGATTTTCTGTTCGTTTATAAAATGTAATGAATACGTAATGAATAGAAAATTACGAGATGTCAGTTGAGGCAATTGTTTGTTGTCAGCTTATATGACATAGTGAAAACCAGGCACAAGTATATCATTTTTTCCACCATTTTCGCAACAGAATCAACGTTATTATATAAGAAACAAAATTTTCAGTTGAAATGTTTGAAAAAATCGTTGAGCTCAACCCAACGAGCCTTTTCTTAAATAAAAACTGAGCGCTTCATAGCTGGTGCTGACACACTTTGAAGTACAGAGTATGAAAAGGAAGCGGAAATGGTGCAGTGATCCGATTACCGAGAGGTGCAAATATTTTCACTTTATACTTGTTAGGGTGTGAAGTGAGAAAAAGGTCTTTGCCTTCAATAGTTGCGCTAAGTGGTTATGTGCGGCGAAAAGCTCAACGTAACGGTCTTCGGGCATTGGCTCGAATGGTGAAGTCAAGAAAAGTTGTGAATATTAAAATCGCCGGCAACCACGATTTCACTATTCGGGCAACTCTCTAGGATTCTAGATAAGGATTCATAGAGGTCATCGAAGCCATTATAGGTATGCTCCCTTTCTATATAAAAACCCGAAATGCAAAATGTGTGACCTGATTTTGAACTTAACCCAAGTGAGTTAAATTCTGCATCATTACAGTTAAGATGTTGCTGGTACTGGTACACAAAAATTAGCAAGGCCCCTATGAAAAGTAAAACGGGGTAGGAGGTGATAGCCAGGAATTTGAAAATCCTGGGGATTAGCATTACCACATATATGGATCACACATAAGACGAAATCATCCGGCCGATGGAAGCAAATATGGCCATATACAAGTATGTTGCAGGAGTCTATTTTGAATTTACCTAACATTACAAATTAATAAAATTTGTAAGTGAATATTCCAAAAAAAGTAGTATTTAAAATCGGTGCATGTTCAGACCTAGCCCCGATACAAATGACCCAAATGAGATCGACCTAAATTGTCATAAGACCCAAATTATCATATAGAACTTGGTCAAATTTGGTTTGTATGTGTTTATTACACCCAATAATCAGAAGGAGATTTCTTAGTCATAGCTCCTATATAAAGTTTCTTCCCGATATTCACTAAAAGCTATGAAAAAAATAAATCATTGCTTGGATTTTTCTCATGTTTGGTTTGTATATGTTTTTGTAAAAAAAAAATCATGTGAGTCCGATCACAGGGGAGATGTATAAACATCTGGTAATTAAAGATTTTTTTATTGGACTTTTTTAAAATCAAACAGAAAGCGTCATCTATGTATCACTTACAGCAATCAACTGCAGGGGCTTTGCTAATATAAAAATATTTGTTATTTTTTATTATTTCAACTGGTTAATTAATAATTTTTCATTTTTCGTTTCTCATTTCTCATTTTTCGTTTTTCATTTTTCATGTTTTATTATTTATTTCTCATTTTTTTATTTTTAATTTTTCGTTTTTCATTTTTATTTTCATTTTTCATCTCTTATTTTTCGTTTTTCATTTTTCATTTTTAATTTTTTAATTTTCATTTTTAATTTTTCATTGTTAATTTTTTATTTTTCATTATTCGTTTCTCATTTTTATTTTACATTTTTTATTTTTCTTTTTTAATTTTTTATTTTCAATTTTTATTTTTTATTTTTAATTTTTAATTTTGCATTTTTCATTAATTTTTTATTTTTCATTTTTTATTTTTCTATTTTTTATTTTTCATTTCCCATTTTTCGTTTTTCATTTTTCATTTTTTATTTTTCATTTCATAATTTTTCTTTTTTTGTTTTTCATTTTTCATTTTTATTTTTCATTTTTCATTTTTTAATTTACATTTTTTATTTTTCATTCTTGTTTTTCATTTTTATTTTTAATTTTTCATTTTTAGCTTTTAGTTTTTAGTTTTTAATTTTTAATTTTTCATATTTAAATTTTCATTTTTTGTTTTTAATTTTTCATTTTTCATTTTTCATTTTATCTTTTTAATTTTTCATTTTTTATTTTACATTTTTTATTTTTCATTTTTGTTTTTCTTTTTTATACCCTCCACTCCAGTGCGCAGAGGGTATATATAAGTTTGTCATTCCGTTTGTAATAATTAGAACAAAAATGTTGGACCCCATAAAATATAAATATTTGTGATCCTTATAACAACAGGAGTTGATATAGCGATGTCCGTCTGTCCGTCTGTGGAAATCACGATGACAGCATCAATCGGACAGCTAGCGTGCTCACTGACATAAAAATGTTTCACTTAAAATCGTCCAAATCGGTCGATTAGGGCCCGAGATTTGAATGAAGAACTAAAAAAAGTCTTGAAAAAATATAATTTTCTATGTTGTTCTTGTCACGATCACGCCCTGAATAGTGTAGCTACAGTGATAATTTTTAATGAGGATGATTCACTAAATTCATGGGAAGATCTCTGTTTCAAAAATCATTAAAATCGTTGAAACAGGTCCAGGGAAATCTCTGAAAAATTAAAAAAAAAAAAATTAAAAATATGATGTTTCTATATTGTTCTTGTTGTTATTCTAAATGTTGTGTTGTTGTCATAGCTTGACTTGTTGTTTTTGTGGTCGTTGTGGTAATAATATAATAAAAACTAACCCTTTGTACATTTTTTTTATTAACTCTGGTAGAAAAATTTAAAAGTTTCCATTGTTTTGGCATCACTCTAAAAATTTGTTAGGTCATTTCTGTTATTACCACGAGCCTGCCTGCAAAATTTCAGATCGAATGGCTCACGGAAAATTGGATAAAATCGATCCAAAATTTTTTCGACAAGCAGACACTACGAGTTAATATAAAGGGAGTAAAAATTCACCAACATCTAAAGCAAATAATGCTAAAATACCTGGTTGTTAATAAAAAAAAAAAAACAATGTAAATATAGCAAAAAAAAAATTTTATGTATAAATTTATTTATAAATTTATATAAACATATTAAATAATACAAATAATATACATATATTATATACATATGTATATCCATAACAACTGCATGTTAGAAATAAGTCGGTATATTATTTTATTTACATAAAATTCTGCAATATTTTGTTGTGGGGAAAATACATTTCTTTTGCATTAACAGATTGTCACTTCATTTTGCTCAGCGTGACTATGCCACAGTAGATGGCGCCACAATTTTTGATTGTTCTAATTAGCTTTGCAACAGTTATTTCAATTTTAACATGAATGTTAATATTTTCAACTGGATATCATACAGAACAATGTTAAGAGTATACACGGGCTGGTCTTTTATTTCATACGTATTTTCATTATTATTTTACAAATATGAACATAAGTTTGGCATATTAACTTTTCATTGTCTTTACAAAACGGAGTTACCGAGTTCATCAATGAGTTTTTTGCTTTCAAAACAGTTCTACATAGTTATATAGAATTATTATTCTGCTTTACCTACAAAATATCTGATTGCGATTACATCTAATTTTTAAAAATTGTTTATAATTACTAAAGCATTATTATTCACATAAATACAAAATTGCACTTTTTAAATGTTCCATTCAAATTTTAGAAAATATCAATTCTAAAAACTGGAATTAAAATTTCCAATTATAAATTATAAAATATTAATTGAATTTCAGAAAATCATATCAAAACGTCGGAAATAATAATTTTAAATTTAGAAGACATCAATCGCATCAAATTCCAAAAAAAAGACACCAAATATGTTTACATTTAAAAAATGTATAAAAATTAATAGCTTTTCAGTAACTTCTTTTAACGATAGTCGAATCGTTAAAAAAAGAATAGCAAAATTATCAGTAAAATTTTTAAACGATATTCGCTATTGTTAAAGTCAGCTATTGTTGTTATCTAAACGACAACCATTTTTGTGTTGTTTATTCAATCGATAAAAACTTCAATTTTTAGGTTGAAATGTCGTCATACATAAATAAAAATCATAAAATAGTGAATATATTTTGCTTTTAATAAAAAAATTTTTTATATAAATAAAAAAATTAAATAGCATATTCAATTAATTATTTCATTTTCAAATAAACAGAAATATTAGTAAAAAAATAAAGATATTAAACATAAACATAAAATCATCCTGTCAAACACGAAGTTATTGGTTTTTTTCTATTCTTTGTGTTTTTCGCTTATTTTGACAGAGATGCCACTCGTTTACAATTTATCTTTTAAAACTGTTTTTATAACGCTATTCGCTCCCTCATTTTATCTCCAAACATTTCCTAATGAAATCGTGCCTTCATTTTTTCCTCAAACACTTCCCAATGAATTGTGCCTTCATTTTATCTAAAAATACTTCCTTTTTACTGTCATTCGTTTATTTTTTATATTTATTTACATATGTTTGATTAGCATATTAATAGGCTAGGCGATTTTTTGTTACCGATGTTTTGTTCTAACGTTTTATCCTGACCAAACGTATTCTATTTGAAAAGTATTTCTTTTTAGCTGTTCATCAGATTTACAGATTTTTAATTTTTTTTCTTCACTTTGATTAAATTGCATTTAAAGTTGCTACTAACACACACATAAAATTATAGATATGCTATGTGTGTGTTTATTAAATTTGTTAATGAGTTTGTTCTCTTCATTCACAATAATAATAAACCAAAAAAGTGTTGGTTTGTGAATTTGCTAAGTTGAAAAATAAAGTTGCCTACAAATTGCATTCGTGCACTGATAATTGTGTTATTTATACGGATTAAATTATAACGTTAAGAATAATTTTAAATGATTGAGGAAATTAATTATAAATGTTTATAAAAAGTGAAGAAATATAATGCAGAAAATAGCAACAAAATGGTTATTACATATCATCATTTTTTTACCAAGACAGTCATAAGTCACACCGATTTTGTCTTACGTCTTACATCGTACCCTGTTTTTGTGATTGTTGCGTGCAATAGATTTTTAGCCCCCTGCTCGTATAGATGTTTACACATTAACACATTTACCTTGTCAAGATATTGTCGTTATCAAATTTCATTAAAATCACAAACATTTATTTAAAAACTTTGTTTTTTACACTAAATAATGAATAAATTAAAATTAGTCAAACGTCGGACAAATGGAAACATAAAAATACTCATAAGCTTTATCACATGAAATTGACGATACAACAATCATGCATTATACTCATACTCATACTTGTATGTATGAAACAATTTTGCTAGGATATTTTTAGAATAGTGTTGTGGTATGACAACAAAATTCATTTTAAATTACTTTGGCAATTTGCCCAAGTTCTTTTTAAGCTCATAATAACAACGTGTATTTTTATAAATGAAATTTCCGTATTATCTAATAGCCCTTAAGTATAAAAATTTTATATTAAGTATGAAAACATGGTGTTTGGTAAGAGAGCCAGACTGAATCATGATTTGACTTGCAAACAATTTCAGCTAAGAACAGTTTTGCTACACTCGTTTTGTATAAATGTTTTATTTCAATGTATCATCTTTCGAAAGAAAACAGAAAAAAACAGAAAAAAGAAACAACTTTATGAGAGTATAGTAGATGTATAAACAGCACGTAATAAATGTTGATTTATTTTATTGGTTTTATATTTACTTAAAAGATTATATGATTAGAGAAGTGTCAATTGAGGAAGACAACCAACAAACAGAACAGAAGTAAACTAAGTAGAATATACAAAAACAAAATCAACAAAACGAAAGAGAAAATAGCGAAAAATATGTTAATGTAATTACCTAAACAAATTATTGTTTATGTAAATTTTCAAAAAGTAATCTATTCACAACTTGGTTGATAACTTGAAAACACAAGTTTATTAATTTAAATGAATTTATTCTTAACTTTAATGTTTGTACAATAAATCCACTCAAATGTCTTATTAACAAGTGGTCGTGATCTGTGATACAATTATAGAGGGTTAGATTCCAAATGACCTAAATTGGAAAACTAACTGCTAATACAAATTATTATTAGAAAATTTATTAAATTACTAATCTCAAATTGCGAAAAACGAAAAACTCCAAGACATTTATATCAATTAATACGAATAAAAAATATTTATAAAACAATGACGTTTTTATATATTTTAAATATTTTTAATACATGTAATTATAAACATGTTAATACCCATTATGACATAGATGCATCACATATAATCTAAAACTAAGTCAAAACATAAAATACCCGTGTTTCCCAGTTTTCTAACTCCAATTCGTATGCTTGTGAAAAACTCAAATTAATATTTATAAAAAAAATATCCACATGTATCATATTCAATTAATTGAATCTATCTATAATATTAATAGGCCAGGCGATTACTTGTGACCGATATAAGTTTGACAGTTTAACCCCGATTTTGACATAAAATTTATCATTTGAAAAGTTTTTCTTTTTAGCTGTTTACCAGATTTACAGATTTTCATCGTCTGGAACATTTTTTTTGAGTTATGTTCGTTTAAAGTTACTACTAACACATACATAAAATTATACAATGCTATGTGTGTGTTTATTAAATTTTTTAATGTGTTTTTGTTAATGTGTTGATTTTGTTTTCTTCATTTAAAATGAGTTGAATTGTGAAGCATACCTTTAGGGTCTTTATTAAATGAAAAATAAAATTTCCTAGAATTTGCACTCCACTTTCAAGCGCTGGTATCTGCTAGTATATATAAAAGAGTTGCGTGGATGATCATCATCGCCCAGCCCAAACCCAGAAACTCGAAATTTAGACTGTAAGTTCCCTTGTCGGCGTAAAAATCCACTAAGAAGGGATTTTTAAAAATTCCTACACTAAGGGAGTAAAAGCGGCCAAAATTGGGGAAAATGGTAACAGATGAATCTAGGAATATGAAATTTGGTGTGTAGACTCCATTTAAGAAACACATATGGGCTCAGTATTAATTTTTTCGAAATTCGCCCATTTAAGGGGACAAAAAGGGTAAAAATGGTACCTTTTGCATCTTCTTAATATGTTAATCTATATATATATATATATATATATATGAATTTTGGTATACAGACTCCACCGAATACGTGGGCATCAGTCAAGTATGAATTTGTTGCTAATTCTAACGTCTAGGGGAGGAATAACGACCAAATAGGGGAAACATTATACCTTTGCTATCTTCTAAACAAACGGATCTAGGAGTATGAAATATAGTATGTGGATTCCACTAGAGATAGAAACATCAGATGCTGGAAAACTTTTGGAATGCGGATGTTGGAGAGGATAAACACGGCCAAAAAAGGGAAAATGGTACCTTTCTGCATTTTCTTAACATTTTAAACATTAACATTAACATTTTGAACATTTTAACATTAAATTGTACATTTGGTATCCTCTAAAAAGACGAATATAAAATATAGTTTTCTCGATTCCACTAGAGATAGAGACATCAAATGAGACGAAATCTTTTGGAAATTTCGATGTTAAAGGGGAATAAAAACGGCCCGTAAGTGTAAGAGTGTACCTTTTTGTATCGTCTTTACAAAGTAGTTTATGAAATTAGTTTGTAGATTCCACCAGAGGCACAAGCATCATTTGAAAGTTGGTATCACAAATAACATTATTTTTATTCTTTATAATTTGAATAATTTTCGAACCTATTATGAATAGAAAAGTGGTACTTAAATAGAGTTCAGTTATATTTTAAACACGACTTAAAATATAACTGAATTCGAACCTGTTTATTGTACATGTTCTGTTTTTTCTTACTACATGAGCCACAACACGACTTAAAATATAACTGAACTCGAACCTGTTTTTTGTACATGTTCTTTTTTTTTTTCAGTACACGTACCAGAACATGAACTTCAAATAAAGCAACACTCAAAAATGTGTGCTTTATGTGTGATTGAAACAAAAAGTACGTGATACAAAAATGTTCGTGTAAATAACGAAATATTAAAACGAACACAGTCATGGTTGTGTTGGGCACCGTAGAAAATTTAGAAACAAACATAATTGATATGAAAATAAAAATATGTGTGTGTTGGTCTAAGTTATGTTTGTTTACATATATGTACGAGTTTTTTATTCAGTGTGTGTTTTTTTCTGAACTCTGGTGCCAATACATTGGAAACTTTTACAGAATTCTAAATTTGTCAATTTTGTTTTTTAATAATTTCGCGCTTAGTAATAAAATTATGCATTTTTTTACGAAATCACTATTTGGTGTGTTTTATATTGGAAGATAACACATTTGTTACAAAAAAAAAAAAAAAAAAAAAATTAAAAAAAATAGATAAACGAAAAATAAATATTTTTTTAGTGATGCTAAATCAGTGGAAACTTTTAAATTTCCTAACCAGAATTGATTAAAATAATAAAAATAGAAGATCGAGTGAAAGAAAGTGTAAAAAATCTTATACGTTATTTATATATTTATAGATTCTGACGTTTTCTTTCAATTATTATAAAATAATGGTAAGAAAAAAGTTTTATGAAGAATTAAAAACCAGTATAATAAATAATTTTAGTGATGGCCGTTAGGAAAAGAATATTTGTGAGAAATATTCTATGAATATATCCATAAAATCGTCTATCTAGCATTAATCTTGCTAAAGAACGCATGAACTGGAATTAGAATACTGTTAGCGAATAGTGTTGAAAAATTAAATATCTTAATGGCCATAAAACGGCCAAACACTTTAGAAGTTTTACCAAAATAATACAAATTTTTAAATTAATAAAAGTGTCCAAGTCGTCAAAAATATGTTTTTTTTTCTTATTGTCACTCCCACTATATATCTTTTTGTTTATTTATAATATTAGTAAGCTAGGCGATTTCTTGTTACCGATGTTTTGTTCTACCGTTTTATCCCGATTTTGACCAAACGTATCTTCTTTGAAAGGTACTTCTTTTTAGCTGTTCACCAGATTTACAGATTTTTAAATTTTTTCCTTTATTTTGAGTAAATTGCATTTAAAGTTTCTACTAACACATACATAAAATTATACATATGCTATGTGTGTTTATTAAATTTGTTAATGTGTTTGTTAATGAGTTTGTTATCTTCATTCACAATAATAAACCAAAAAAGTGTTGGTTTGTGAATTGGCTGAGAAATAAAGATGCCTAGAAATTGCACTCGAATTCCGAGTGCTGGAATCTGCTAGTAAATATTTTTATGGCTTAAATAATTAATATATTTATTACGCCAACAACGTAGTGTGTATACTGCTATTATTTAATATATTCTTAAAGAATATATATTTTTATATTTATCTCTTATATATTTATATTCATCGCGTTATCCAAACCCTTTTTCAAGGTCTTATATGGAAAAAAAATCGAATGAAATTATGTAATGAAGTGCAAGCTGTATGATTATTAGATGTATGATTTATCTGGAAAAATGGGAAGACGCATGTTTTTTATTTTTATACCCTATACGACTATGTGTGCTGCTGTTTGTAACTACCAAAAATGTTTGACCTAGACCCATCTTTTATTATATCGATCGAATCAGAATCACTATCTGATTCGATTTAACGATGTTCGTCCGTCCGTCCGTCTGTGTGTCCATGTAAAGCTTTTAATCAAACTGCAGGTCGCAAATATAAATATATTTTGATGAAATTTGGCATATAAGCTTTCATCGGCCGTAGGAAATTGAATTGAAATTGGTGAGAATCCGTCCATGTTCAGACCTAGCCCCCATACAAATGACCCCTATGAAATCGACTTAAATTGCCATAAGATCCAAATTATCATATAAATCTTAGTTAAATTGGGTTTGTATGTGTTTATTACATCCATTAATCAGTAGTCCAAAAATGATCCCTATGGGACAACTCTTAGTCATAGGCCCCATATAGAGCTGCTTCCCGATCTTCAGTTAAATCTATCAAAAAACAAAAATATTGCACTGATTCTTCTCAAATTTTGATCGTATATATTTTTGCAAAAGACAATAGACCTTATCAAACATGGTCAGGATCGGTCCATTTTTGGGCATAGTCCCCATATAGATAAAGCATCCGATATGAACTTTTTCATATCTGCAGCCAAAAAAATTAATAAAAATCCCACTTAAATTTGGTTTATGCTTATTTTCTATATCCAGTTAGTTGGGCCTGAGAGATAGGGTCTCTAAATGCATGGTATAGGGTATCGTATAGTCGGTCTAGACCGACTATAATTTTCTTACTTGTTGTGTTTAGTTATTTGTTACCCTCTCTTAATTTGTGTGGTTATCAATTTTGGGCTTAAAATTGATTGCTAAGATTAAAAGCAGTTTTTATGGGACAACAAGTTAAATCAGAAGATGAAAAAAAGTGTTAAGGTGAAAATACATATTTTCTTTCTATTAGCAGTGGAAAATTATTTGCTAATTAACGGTTATTGACTAGACTAATACCCAATGATAAAGCGGAGTTCAGAGATTTTTATTTTGAGCCAGTTAAGAGATATCGCGAATGGATTAAAGAACACTTAGAGGAATATTTAGCTGTTTAGCTTCCCCACATGCCTTAGGAAGAAGTTAACAGCGAGAAGTTAGTAATCTCATATAGTGGCAAAAATTGATCGTATAGATTTGAATAGCCTATATATTTCAAAAAGTTATAAGTTGGGAAATTAAAAAGAGACAGTGTGATTCTTAACATTATAACAGTTTTGAATGGAAAATATTGCGAAATTTACAACGTAAAATAAGTTTTCCTATAACGTCTGTTGGCTATAAATTCTAAAAAAACAACTTGTAGAAACTTCATTTTAAGTCTTCGAATTACAACAAATTTCAGAAATTGGTGTTCGCATTTTTAAGTTTTCACTGTTGAAGTTTGTACTCAAAAAGTTTGTAAATAAATTTGTGAATTTATGTTCGTCAATTGTGGAATATTTATAACACCAGAAGTGGTAATAAATTTAATAATTTCAAGATAAAACAAGAACAATTTTCAAAAGAGAGTATAAATAGCAAAAGGGAACAAATTCGCAATTTGTGTTCTATGGTGATCATCGCTATGGTAAAAATATATCTTAATCGAAGTCAGTGGTAATTTTTTTTGAAAAATACACTTTATATTTTCATATTACAATATTGAATGACCATTCTTTGATAAGAACTACACTTTATTCATACTGCTTTCATGTTGCATTAAATATGCTGTAAACCTTCGTAATGCTAAAAGCTGTATACAAAGTTTATTTTTGTTTTTCATATACAAGAGAATGCAACAAGAATTTTTAATTGAAAAAAAGTTCAAGGTTAAGACCAGTGACAACGAATGCATTACCCCTCCAAAGATGATTGTCAAGTTGAATGCTAAAAAACGGAAATTGAAATTTGCAAATAGCAAGGATGCAAAGCATCATCGATAGTTAGTGTAAAATGGGATAGAAAATAAACTTTTATTTTAAATAAAAACAAAACTGAAAACAGGATGAAAATAGCTGAAGAAAATTTTTATAGATTTGCAACAGAAAAGGTAGCAAGACTAAAGCTATAGAAAAAAGAAAACTCTATCACAAGGCAATGCAAATTAAATTCCGAACACATTTTTAGCACTATCATTTTTGTTTTCTGTAATATTCGCCAAATGTGTCTTACTTTTATTGAACACGGGTTTTATGAAAAAATTATTTTCTTTTAAGTCGTGCAAACTAAATGAAATCCACTTCACAAAAAAATGCGATTTAGAAAAAAATGTTAATTTTCCGTATATGCAGGCTTCAAAATTTTTGAAGGGAGAACAAAATTTTCAAGATGCATTCAAAAATTTCATTTTGAATCGTGTTTTGAATTCGATAATAATTTTCAAAAAACTTAAAAAATTGTGATTTATTATTAATATATAGAAAATTAAAGGAACTAATGTCAGAAACATTTTATTTTCTGTGTTCCTTGGTGAATTTCGGAAAATACATACACAGACAAAAAAATCATGTGAGTCCGATCAGAGGGGCGATGTGTAAACATCTAGTAATTAAAAATTTTTGATGGTATTTTTTTAAAATCAAACAGAAAGCGTCATCTACATATGTATCACTTAGAGCAATCCACAGCAGGTGATTTTTATTATTTCAACTGGTTAATTTTTAATTTTTCGTTTTTCATTTTTTATTTTTCATTTTTCATTTTTCGATTTTCATTTTTTAATTTTAATTTTTCATTTTTAATTTGAAATTTTTTATTTTTCATTTTTTATTTTTCATTTTTAATTTTTCGTTTTAATTTTTCATTTGTCATTTTTTATTTTTCTTTTTTCATTTTTTATTTTTCAGTTTTCATTTTTTATTTTCCATTTTTTATTTTTTATACCCTCTACACGTCAGTGGCAGAGGGTATATATAGGTTTGTCATTCCGTTTGTAACGCATCGAAAAACTAATTTCCGACCCCATAAAGTATATATATTCTTGATCCTTATCACAGCTCGAGTCGATATAGCGATGTCCGTCTGTCCGTCTGTCCGTCTGTCTGTTAAAATCACGCTCATTCACAAACAAAAAAGCCATCTAACTGAATAAGGTTACAAAAATATCATTTGCCATAATTCCCAGCAGGTCGGTGTTGAAAATGGGCTACATCGGGCGTCACTGTGATTAGATACGATCAAAAATATGTAGATACCTCTAAAAAAAAACATAAAACCCAGTGTGTTTGTTGTAACAGTTTAGTGGTTGAACATAATAATTGTACAACAACATAAAAAAATGCCACAAAAATAATATGCATATATATTAACAATACCAAGAACACAATAACATAGCTCATGTTAGTAGTATTGCCACATATTTTTTTATCGTTATCACGTTATAATTAAAAAAATCGCCAATATGAAAGAAAAAATGAAAACGAAAAATGGAAATTTTCCAATGGAAAATGAATATGGAAAATGGAGAATGAAAAATAAAAATGAAAAATGGAAAATAAAAAACGGAAAATGGAAAATGTAAAATAGAAAATGAAAAATAGAGAATAGAAAATGGAAAATGAAAAATGGAAAATGAAAAAAGAAAATTGAAAAATTAAAAATGGAAAATGCAAAATAAAAAATGGAAAATGAAATTGAAAAATGGAAAATGAAAATTGAAATATGAAAAATGGAAAATGAAACTTGAAAAATGGAAAATTGAAAATGAAAATTGAAAAATGAAAAATGGAAAGTGGAAAATGGAAAACGAAAACTGAAATATGAAAAATTGAAAATGGAAAATGAAAAATGGAACATGGAAAATGAAAATTGCAAAATGGAAAATGGAAATGGAAAATGAAAAATGGAAAATGAAAATTGAAAAATGGAATATGAAAATTGAAGTATGAAAAATGACTAATGGAAAATGGAAATTGAAAATTGAAAAATTAAAAATGCAAAATGAAAATGGAAAATGGAAAATGAAAATTGAAAAATGAATATTAAAAAATGAAAAATGGAAATGGAAAAATGGAAAATGAAGTTGAAAATGGAAAATGAAAATTGAAAAATGAAAAAAGGAAAATGAAAATTGAAAAATGGAAAATGGAAATTGAAAAATGAAAAATGGAAAGTGGAAAATGGAAAACGAAAACTAAAATACGAAAAATGGAAAATGAAAATTGAAAAAGGGACAATGGAAATGGGAAATGGAAAATGAAATTGAAAAATGGAAAATGAAAATTGAAAAATGAAATATGGGAAATGAAAACTTAAAAATGGAAAATAGAAATTGAAAATTGAAAAATTAAAAATGAAAAATGGAAAATGAACATTGAAAAATGAATATTAAAAAATGAAAAATGAAATATGGAAAATGGAAAATGGAAAACGCAAAATGAAAAATGGAAAATGGGAAATGAAAATTGAAAAATGGAAAATGAAAAATGGAAAATGAAAATTGAAAATTGAAAAATTAAAAATGGAAAATCGAAAATGAAAAATGGAAAATGGAAAATGCAAAATTGAAAATGGAAAATGAAAATTGAAAAATGGAGAATGAAAAATGAAAATTGAAAAATTAAAAATGGAAAATGAAAAATTAAAAATGGAAAATGAAAAATTAAAAATGGAAAATGGAAATTGAAAATGGAAAATGAAAATTGAAATATGAAAAATGTTAAATGGAAAATGAAAAATGGAAAATGGAAAATGAAAATTGAAAATTGAAAGATGGAAAATGGAAAATGAGAATTGAAAAATAGAAAATGGAAAATGAAAATATAAAAATGAAAAATGGAAAATGAAAATTGAAAAATGAAAAATGGAAAATGAAAATTGAAACATGAAAATTGAAAAATGAAAAATGAAAAGTTAAGAAATAAAAAAAGGAAAATGAAATATAAAAAATTAAAAATGGAAAATGAAAATTGAAAAATGAAAAATGGAAAATGAAAAATGAAAATTGAAAAATGAAAAATGGAAAATGAACAATGAAAATTGAAATATGAAAAATGAAAAACGGAAAATGAAAAATGGAAAATGAAATTGAAAAATGGAAAATGAAAATTGAAAAATGGAAAACGAAAACTGAAAAATTAAAAATGGAAAATGAAAATTGAAAAAAAAAATGGGTGTAATATAGAGTTTAAGACTCAGGTGGAGGGTATCAAAAAATTCGGCACAGCCGAATTTAACACTCTTAGTTGTTATTTTTCATTTTTGTTTTTCATTTTTAATTTTTTTTCCTTTTTAATTTTTAACTTTTTATTTTTCGTTTTTCGTTTTTAATTTTTCATTTTTCAGTTTCCATTTTTTATTTTTCATTTTTATTTTTTTTTCATTTTTTATTTTTCATTTATATTTTTTTTTCATTTTTATTTTTAATTTTTTATTTCTCATTTTTCGTTTTATATTTCTAATTTTTTATTTTTTATTTTTCATTTCGCATTCTTCATTTTTTATTTTTCATTTTTCATTTTTAATTTATTTTTATTTTTCATTTAAATTTTTAATTTTTCACTTTATATTTCTCATTTTTGATTTTTAATTTTTCGTTTTTCATTTTCAAAAAGTTTATTATTATCATAACTTTTTCACCAATACAATCATAAATCACACCGTGAACTAGAAATGAAAATAATTAATCAGAATTTTTTTTTATTTCCTGTGTTCCTTTCAGGAAATACATAAACACAGAAAAAAAATTCACAAGCCGAATTTTTCTACAGTTTAATGACTATAATTTCGATTGTATCAACATGAACTTTATAGCAACTAACCATTTTTTATTGTGATAAAACATTTATTGCTAAGATAGAATTGTAATTATCATCAACCCAAAATTCAGTTAATAAATTCAATAAATTTGGTAGCCACAAAGAATCTGTGTTATATGTGTACAAATTTCAAAATGGTGGCTTCTATTTTTGACATTTTTTTGAATAGCTGTACCGTACAATAAAACCCGATTTTTCTATATTTTCATGTTTATATTTAAGAAAGATGTTTAAAAACATTGTTTATAAACATTGTTTATAAACATTATTTAAACTTAAAAATCATATTATTCTCATTAAAACATTGAAAAATCTATTTTTTTATGGTGCGGCTGTGTAAAAAATCGTAAACAACTAGAAACCGTTTCTTCTGCATTCTGAAATTAACAGAATTTATATAGAAAATATATGTGAATATGCACAACTACCAATTTTTTTTTTTAAATTTTGTTATAGATGGGCTGATGTTGTGAAACACAAATGAGAAATTAAAAAAAAAAATAGTAAAAAATTTTACGTTAATTACCGATATTAAATCAAAATTAAATAAGTAGTTCCAATAATCTTAGAAATACCGTTCAGCAGTTTTTATAGTACATAAATTTTAATGTAAGCATATCGGTCGAATTTTTGAATTTTTTTACAATCTTTTTGATGAAACTTTAAAAAAAAATCCTAATCATCAAAGTTACATTTTACGAAAAATTAAAATGGTTAACCTTGGCATTATTCATACATGTTGCATCATTTCCATCCCACATTGCGTTTTTTTAATTAAAACGTATGACACTGTTGTTGTGCAGGTTGTGCAAATAATATTGTAAGTTGTTGTTTTGCAGAGTCTAGGTTTTAAAAGGAATTGCTGAATATTGATGAGATTTAAGCTGTCCACCAATTAAAAACTAGGGATTCTGTTGATTGGTATGCTCCATTTTCTACTAGTTATTTATGAGTAAACAACGTGTTTTCCATAACCAAACATAAAAATGTGAGTGTGTTATTTTTAAATTTGTGTGTTTGAAATTCGATGTTAATTCGTTAGAGATTTTAAAAATTTAGGATTTTCAGTTTCAAGTGTGATGTTGTTCCAATATAATATTCCTTGAAATTTAATTATTTTTTTTTCAACATAAAAATGCACAATTTATGAGTTACACAAGTTTCCATTGCAATTTCTGTTCGCAACTTTGAAATAACCTAAATCCAATAAATTTTGTTCTCAAGTCTAGCAAAATTCCATTTAACGTATAATTAGGATATTCCCAATACTCTCATTACGAAACTAAAATTATTGAAGAGATCATATTAGAAATATTTTTTTATCTCTTTAGCTGTTTAATTTTACTAATTTTTTTAATATTTTGCCACAATTCAATGCAATGAAATATTCCAACCATCCCCAAACATAAATTGCAGAGGCTTGACAATAAATCAATGCTATATTTAAGTCCCTACTTCATATGATTTAAAACCAAAATAGACACTCCTATATTTCCATGCGAGTCTAAAACATAAAACTACTTCATTTCACTTTATCATTTATTTATTTCTATTCCAATAATCCGGACATATTTGTGTATAATGGTATTACGAACAAGTAAAGAAAACAAAACATAAAAACAAAAATAAAAATAAACGGAGTTTAACTAAACTAACAAACAACATGCCTCAGTTACCAGCCTATCGGTTTAAACGGCTACTACATCCAAACTCGTTCACAGTTAATGGTTCAGAAGAAATTCATTGTAATGACTGTGGCCTGAGAAACAATTTGTTAGCCATTTGCATAGGAATTTTCTATTACATCATATATATAAATATTTAGTTTGTTTATATTACCCAAATAAAAAATATGCCATTAACATAGCAGTGCTTTCCTGGGGGAAAGTAAATGATGGGAATGATTTTTAAGTAATAAGAGCATGTGATATTTGTTGTAATTGATTTTCTGTGCTCCCATTTTTGATAAGCAAAAATATTTCGTATAAAGGATTTTAATTTGTACAAGTTTTCTTCATGTGTGATTGATTTTGTAATTTTTCAGTAAAGCATAAATTCTTTCTTAAGTAAAAATTAAAAATTTTGGTGTTTCAATTTTTGGGGATAAGAAAAGTATAATTAATACTTTATGACGGTTCAAATATTATGTATACGTAATTTTTTTTTGACTACTTTAAAAAAATAAATAAAAAATATTTAAATGCTCAAGGCCATTTCACATGTTACAAATTCATCACGTTTATTACGATTTTTCGTAGATTTCCAACAATAAATGTAACTCTCAATTTGTCATGTTATCAATTTACTGTCACTTTCACGTCAGCAAATGACGATTTGTCGTTAAAACTCTTGACAGCCATATTATCTTGTTAGGATGACTTCTGTACACCTTGGCACAGTATTGGTTTTTGGTTTTTGGTTTTTTATATAAACATATATTGCAAAAATTATATGAAAACCCAAACATAAAGACCAAACCAAACACAGACCAGATTGTATTTGACATTTAAAAAAGAAATAATTGTCAAATGTACAATTTCTACTAACACATATTTATTATTGTATGCAATTACAAAAATATAGTGGTTCGTTAAATGTATTGCATATGATAAAAATAATAGTTAGTGGTTTATTATTTACTTGGAATATTTCTTTACACTAAGCTGAATTTACAACTGAAATTTGTATTCAAAGATAGTTTGGTCAATAAAAAAATTATTGTCAAATTAACTTAATTTTATGTACTCAATTTTATATTTTAAATCAATATACATATGGCGCGTTTCATGTCTAGTGACCCAACTTTTGAAACCGATGTCTTCCGATCGGAATGAAATTTGCACCAAGGTTAGTCTTGTGGAGAGTAGTTTAGACATAATTTTTCAATATCATCGGTCAAGATCTCTCTGAGTTAGAGGGGTCGAAATTTGACATTTTGGCCAAACAGGTGTTTTTTTTATCATCCATTAGCTTTTTACGTATTGTTCTTAGCAAAATTTGCCACAAATAGTTTAGACAGCTATTTCTTGAATCTTTTGGAAAAAAATTAAAAAAAAAATAAAAAATTTTTTTACTTTTTTTGCAAAATCAAAAATTTTTTTTATTTGCCAGAAGATTTACACGATTACCGCGATTGCCTTCAATTGCCTAGGTGGGAAGAAGTTGTTGCATTAGAACACATGGTCAATTTAAGGCAATCGCGGTAATCGTGTAAATCTTCTGGTGAATCATCTGTTAAGTGCTTTAAGTTGATTCCCCTCAACATTAGTTTAATCAACAGCTGAACCTAGTAACGCCAAGAAAATATTTGCAAAAGAGCAGCAAATAAAGGCGACAAATAAGCCGGATGAAAGACTGGGTATTTAAAAATTTATAAAACATAAATACTTCATCAGCTACAATAAGTTAATTAAAATCATAAAGGGTCCGCCATCTAACGTTTTTTTTTTCAACTAGCGTTTATTTCGTGAATGGTAACTGTTTGCCGTAAATGCGGGAAAATAAAAAGAAACAAGATTTTTTTGATTTGGTTAATAAAGAGAAGATTCTCTATATTTTATTATAAAATATATTACCTTTAAAATTAAGTGGACTGTATGTCTTCAGGTATCCGTAGGGACGATTTGTTCGTATTGGCACACAAACGAAGATTAAAAAAAGTTACATCTAACTAGGATAGAAAGAGGCAACAAGCAATGTTTTTAGATACCGTTAACGGTTTACTCGCTAGAATCTATGTAAATACTCCCTACAAAGATGTTTACAAAAAGGAGTAAAACTTAGATTCTAACTAGTAATTAACCCTTAAAGAGGGTGAGGGTTTGCAAAAGGGCAAACTAAATTAATGAGCAAAATAAAAGAATTTGCGCTTAAACATTGCCGGCCACCTTGCAACACTAGAGGAGGTTGCAACAAAGTCTTAGATAGGTAAAAGAGAGAGGTTACAAAAGCAAGGAAAGGTAAAAGTATAATAATTTTAAATATTTCATGTATATATATATATATATATTTTTTTTTTTTTTTTAAATTTTTTCAAAAAACACTTAAAACTAATGGTCAAGGGACCAAACCAGTATGGACTGGGTTCTTTGATCAAGGGATCAGCTGATCAAGGGATCAGACCAGTATAAACTGGATTTTCGTCGTGCGGTCAAGGGACCGCGTTGATCCAAGGGGATCGGGTTTGACCCAAGGGGGTCGTTGATCCAAGGGGATCATAGGTCCAAGGGGACCTGTCCTCTAAAGAGGCGATTGGCCAGAAATGACCCAACCAAATATGGTATATTGTGCCATTGGAAGACCCGGGCTCGAATATATTTTTCCCTTTAAAATTTGTGGGTTAACTTCTGGTCCTAAGACCAAAACTACGCGACCAGATATATTGAAACGTGGGTCCGCCAACTGGAACCCAGCAAAATGTTCCCGTATTGCATCTGGAACAGACTCGGCAGGAGTTTTAACACCACGCATCTTTGTCACTTTAGCCGTGAGCGATATCCTTTGTGTGGGATCAAACGAAGAGCCGACCGTCAATCGACAATATCCAATGTTGTCCATTTTAGATACGGGCAGCCGAAGTTGATGGACCAAAGATTCGCAGATATAGCTAATGCTACAACATGGATCCAAAGCTGCTCGTACCGGAATGGAATTAGTCGGTAATATTAATTTGATCACCAAAGTGGGGGAAAAATTGACAATGTGGCGAACGGGTAAGGGGCAAGTCTTTAAAACGGAGGACGACGGAGGGTGCATGGTTTTACGAGGCCGTTGTACGAGCGGGCCAGAAGGAGGCTTTTTCGAGGAAGAAGCCGCAGAGCGAGGCAATTGTTTCTTCTTCGAACCAGACTGCATGGAGCGATCGGAATGTAACAGGGTGTTGTGATCACCTTTACATTGACCACATTTAAAAGTACTCGTGCAATCTTTTGCGGAGTGCGAATGCGCTAAACAACGCGAACAATATCGGTGAAGGATCACCATTCGCAACTTCCTCTCATGGCTCAATCGCAGAAATTTTCGACAATTCCTCAATGGATGTCTACCACTACATACCCTGCACTGCCGATTAATGATGTCGGGACTAATATTCGAGCTCGAGGTTCCTCTGGATTCCGGCAAAGGTGCGGAAATCGACGGCATTACTGGTGCTGGAGTATCAGCAGACGGAGGCGGTACACCAACAGGAGCCGGTGTATCCTCCTTATCAGCAACGGATGCAGCCAAAGGGGTTGCGGCAGAAACCGGTTCCACAATTTCCATTGCTTCCTCGTAGTCATCTAAGAGAGCATCATCAAAGAAGGTGGGTAATGCGTCCATAGTGCTAGGAAACAACAAATATTAGTGAAAATAATAAAGTAAGACTTAATTGATTAGATTAGTCAAAATGACCAGTTTTGCGATATGTCGTCGTACAACCCCATTCACAGTGCGTATATCAACGACCCTCACATGACCGTCACTACCCGGGTAGGTTTTAACGACGCGACCTAATCTCCACGAAGTTGGAGGTAATTGTTCGTGCCGTATAACAACTAAATCATTAACCTGAATTTCACGTGCCGGATTTTGCCATTTGTATCTTTTGTGTAAATTAATTAAGTATTCCTCTTTCCACCGTCGGCAAAAATGTTGAGAAATAGCTTTCATTCTTCTAAATCGATTAACTAAACTTATAGGCATTTCACTAATTTCAGGCTCAGGAGGAGCAAGAATTGGAGTGCCAATTAAAAAATGACCAGGTGTTAGAGCAACCGGGTCTTGAGGGTTTTCTGTCATAGGACAAATAGGGCGCGAATTAAGACACGCTTCTATTCTCGCAAGCAGAGTCGCGACTTCCTCAAATGTAAATTTAAAAGATTGAGCTTCTTTTCGAAAATGAAGTTTGAAGCTCTTTACACCGGCTTCCCATAGGCCACCCATATGAGGAGCACCTGCGGGGATAAAACGCCAAGTGAGACCCTGAATTGCATACGTAGAACACGTAGTGGTCTGACTATCTTTAAGAAAAGTTTTAAAGTCTTTCTCCAATTCACGAGACGCGCCTACAAAGTTTGTACCATTATCCGAAAATATTGTAATTGGACAACCTCTGCGTGATACAAATCTATGAAATGCTGCTAAGAAGGTAGCCGTAGACAAATCAGAAGTTACCTCCAGATGTATAGCTTTTGTAGAAAAGCATACAAAAACACAAACATAACCTTTTGTTATCTTACAAGCCCTACCAGTGAAACTTTTAATATCGAAAGGACCTGCGAAATCAACACCAGTTGTAGTAAACGGTCTATCAAGTAAAGTCCTCTCAGGCGGTAGAGCGGCCATAATTTGACTACAAGAACGTTTTCTTTCAAGAACACAACGCTTGCAGCGACCGATGACTCCACGAATTTTAGATTTTAAGCGAGGGACCCAATATTCAATACGAAGTATTCGCAACATGAGCTGATTTCCACCGTGAATGGAAATCAAATGAACAAACTCCGTTAAAAGTAGCGTAAATCTGCTCGAATAAGGTAAAATAATTGGATGCTGTTCACTATAAGAAAGAGATGGGGATTTAACTAAACGACCATTTAGCCTCATCACACCATCTTTGTCCAGAAATAGATTCAAAGGAATCAAAAAACTTTTCGTATTTAAAGGTTTCCTCTCCAAAAGACATTTATATTCATCTGCAAAATGACACTTCTGCGAGATCATGGCTAAACGTAATTTAGTCCTTTTCATCTCGATACTAGAAAGAATAGTGTCTTCATACAAATTACGGTTTGATTTATGGGAAGGATGACAATTATAGAAAAATCGCAAAATATAAGAAATGACGCGAAGCGCTTTATCAAGACGCGAATAATTATCAAGAATGTCGATAAAACCGTCATCTCCTTGCGTGTTCGTAAAGAACGAAGCATGAGTTTTAACTTTATGGCACTCAATATCAGTGTCAAGACGAGAAATATCAGAGATATTCCATTGCGTTTTTTCTTGGCGTAGCCATTTTGGTCCATGCCACCATAGGTCATTATCTGCCAGCTCCGACGGAGAAATACCACGACTGCCCAAATCGGCAGGATTATCCTCAGATCTTACGTGATACCAATTATGCTGACCGACATTTTCCTGAATTCTGCACACCCTGTTTGCAACAAATGTGGTCCAAGAACAAGCATCCTTTTTTAACCAAGCAAGGACGATCGTAGAGTCAGTCCAACAATAAACTTGGTTAAGTCGTATATCGATTTCGCTCAGTATTGTCTTCAAAAGTTCTGAAGCCAAAACTGCTCCGCAAAGTTCAAGTCGCGGAATCAAAATTGATTTTACAGGTGCCACTTTAGTTTTGCAAGACAACAAGTGGGTATATATATCGCCTTTGGGGGTTTCGATGCGGATATAAATTACCCCTGCGTATGCCTTTTCCGAGGCATCAGAAAAGACGTGAAGTTCGACGGACGAATCAGGGGTGTAATGAACCCAGCGTGGAATTCGTATATTGTTGACTTCATGATATGAAGTAACGAACTTTTGCCACTCGTTTTCCGTTGAAAGTGGTAGAGAATCATCCCAATTAATGTTATCTAACCAGACCTTCTGCATAATCATTTTCGCGACTACAACAACTGGACCTAGCCAACCCACAGGGTCAAACAACTTTGCAATCGTAGATAAAACTTCTCTTTTAGTGTGACTCGATTTATGTGCAATAGGATTAACACTAAAGTAAAAAGAGTCCAGTTGAGCGTTCCATTGAATACCCAAAGTTTTAGAGCTACTTGATTCCACAAAGGTCAAAACCTTAGCATCAACTAAATGTTCAGAAGGAAATCTGTCCAAAATTGTTCGGTCGTTAGATGTCCATTTTCGCAGTTCAAATTTAGCAGAAGACAAAGCTGCAATAAGTTGATCACGAGCGATCAAAGCAGTTGAAATGTCGTGAGTCCCTGTCAAAACGTCGTCAACGTACATACACTTCCGTAAAATGTGTGATGCTAAAGGGTACTCAGCTTCAGAATCGTCTGCTAATTGTAACAATGTCCGAATGGCAAGATAAGGAGCGCAGTTAACGCCAAAAGTCACTGTTTGCAACTCATAGTCCTTAACGTCCTCCGTCGGAGAATCTCGAAATAAGATACGTTGAAATGGAGTATGAGCTGCATCAACTCTAATTTGTCGGTACATTTGTGTAATGTCACAATTAAAAACAAATTTAAAAAGTCTCCACCTTAAAATTAATAGGACTAAGTCAGACTGTAAAGTAGGCCCAACATAGAGACAGTCGTTAAGACTATTCCCATTCGAAGTTTTATTAGAGGCATTGAAAACGACTCTTAACTTTGTGGTCTTTCGTTCAGGTTTAACGACTGGATGATGTGGCAAGTAACAAGCAAAAGTTGTTGCCGATGAAGGAGAAGAAACAAGTTTCATATGGTCAAGGTCCAAATATTCACTAACGACGCTATCATACAATTTCTTAATCTCAGGTCTTCGTAAAAGAGAGGATTCTGTGCGATGATATTGTTTGAGAACACTTGGTCGAGATAAACCTAGATTTAAGTGTTGAGGAAATTCAGGTTTGAATGGAAGGGTCACAATGTATCGACCATCAGAAGCTCGACGTGTAGTCTTCCTATAATTTTCTTCACAAATTTTATCGAAAGTTGAAAAAATTTTCCTTTTCGGATTTTCCTCAAGTTCCCAAAATCTGAGAAGATTTCTATTCAGGCAATCTTCTTCAGAAAAATCAACTTTAGTTGAATAGACTTGAACTTGGGAATGACAAATTGGACCAGTAATAATCCAACCGAAAATAGTATTTTGAGCTAATAAGGAGCCCAAAATATCTCTACGAATTTCACCTAAAAGTATTTTAGGGTAAAGATCAGCGCCAAGCAAAAGATCGACAGGTCTGCTATCGAAAAAGTTTTTATCTGCTAACCGAAGGTTGGGCAAATTATTCCTAAGATGAGAAGGAAGTACAAATGAAGGCAAATTGCCCGATATTTTAGATAAAACAAGAGCATTAGTTTCCACTACAATGGATGAATCAATAGGAGAGCCAATTTGAAGAGAACAAAGTTTTCTAGAGGTAGCAGAGACAGCTTGATTAACACCTGAAATTTGAGCATTCGTAGAATGCGTCGAAAGTTTCAAGCGATTTTGCAATCGTTCACAAATGAACGAAGCTTCAGAAGCCGGGTCAATAAGGGCCCGAGCTGGATACGTCGTACCCTGGTGAATAATATTCACCATTGCTGTCCCCAAAAGCACAGTCCTATCTTGTGAGGTATGAAATACCTGTCGATTTAAAGGAGCTGTGGCATTGTTGCTATTTGACGAAGAGGGGAAAGAATTCATGGGTATGGAGTTGGTAAGTCGAGAGGCTATAACCGGACTCGCACCCGAATTAGAATTATGAGTTTCCCTAACTAAACTATCAGATTTCGGCAACTCCCGATGCAGCATCGTATGATGACGCTTATTGCAGATGGAACAATTATAACTGCTATTACAATTTTTAGCTTCATGTGTTCTTGAAAGACAATTGACACAACAATGAAACTTTTTAATGGTAGAATATCTGTCCGCAATCGATAAACTTTTAAAACGATGACAAGATCGTAAAAAGTGGACTTGATTTTTACATAAAATGCAAGAGGCATTTGAAGAGGAAGAAGCAGCATTAGAATGATGCGCTTTTATTTTATGTTCAGAAGCCTTTTTGACAGATTCTGAACTTCTTAAGTCACGAAGACAATCTAAAGTTTGGGTTCTTTCTGTCAGAAAGTGGTCCAAATCTTTCCAGAGAGACAAGGCCGATTTGTCTTTTACACTCTGTTCCCAAATATTAACAGTATTTACAGGTAACCGCTGAATGCACATAAAAACTAATATTGGATCCCAGCTTTGAGTAGAAATGTCATAAGTAGACATGGCTGTAAGGCAACCGTTTATACCGCGTTGTAAAGCTTTTAAATTCGCACTAGTCTCCTTATCATAAAAGGGAAGACTGAAAAGCGTTTTGAGTTGGTTGTTAACCAACATACGAGGATTATCGTACGCTTCTCTCAAATTTCGCCAAGCTATGTCAAAGCCAGCATTAGTAAGTGGACATTTTGAAACAATTTCACGCGCCTCACCACTCGTTTTTCGAACCAAATGGCACAAACGCTCAATATTGCTTAAGCGAGAATTATTTATGTATACCGCGGTAAAAATATCCCTAAAAGTGGGCCAAGAAAGATAGTCACCCTCGAAAACGTCTGTATCGCACGGCGGCAGAGTCAAATTATGGCAGAAGTTATCAGAAGAATTTAAGTCTACAGGCGAAGACTGATCCTTCGATTTTGCCTTGGTTTCGAAATTGTGCAATTTCTCGTTGATCATTGCTAAACAATTGACGTACGCGTTAAATGTTGCCTCGTATTTTGACTCAGCAGCGTCAACATCTTCGGGTTCCGCGTCTTCAGAATTTTCGAGATAACTAAGACAAGTACGGTATGAAGATTTAGCTTGTTCCCATAACAAGTTAATTTCCTTACCGCGTATTTCTAAATTAAAACTCGAATGAAGTTCCTCACGAATGTCGTTAAATTTAGCTTCGTATTTTATAAGAGCATCAGAATCTCTAATAAAAACATCAAGGGCTGTTTCAGGCATTTTGTCAAAATTTTATTCAAAAAAAATTAATAAAAACGAAAATTTCCGAAAAAACACGATAAATGCACTAAAATTTTGAATTTATAAATTAATTTTATTAAAAAATGCCAATTGAGAATACAAAAAATAAATCTCAATAAAAAAAACACAAGCTAAATATGTCGCGACTATACCGGACAGTAGGGTGACAATATGATGTAAATGAAAAAAAAACAACAACAACACGGTACGTATGCAGGTCGATATGAAGCTAGTGTAAGTTGTAAACAAACACAGCTTGTAAAATATTCAAATATAAAAAAATCGTATACGCGAATAAACACAAAAGAAAATAAAAACACTTGGATAATATATATGCACGTATGTATGTATATATAGCTGTCAACAGTGTTAAGGGTTAGTTTTATAAAATAATAAATCAATATATGTATGCAAAAACACAAGATCACTAATCGCAAACCCGACGGCACTTTGCAAATAAATAAAGGAACCGATTTTAAAATTTATTATTAAAAAATAATTAAACAATTTTAACTCCGTATATTATTTATTAAACGAACAAAAATTTTTTAAAGAAATTTAACACGAAAAAAAAATTTAATTTGTCCGTCCACGTAAACAAAACGCACTGTTGTAAAAAAAGAGTACCCAAAAGAAGTGTAATGACAAAGTGTCAAAACAAAGGTACTGTTTAAAAAAATATTACGACGAAGGGTTGTAACGCGATTAATCACAATAATATAAAAAAGTATTAAGGAACAAATACTTTTTTATTATAGGTAACAATTAATCTTAATAAAAAAAAATGTATTTTCACTTTTTCTTTTAATTTTATAAACACGATTTTTTATTAGCACTTGCACTATTTAAAAAATAATGTACGCACCTTTTAAAATTGAAGATTTAAAAAAAAATTAAAGATGATGTTACAGTTGTTGTTGATGCAGCAAGATGGCTGAATTTCTGCAAATTAAATTAAATATTATTTCCCAATTTAAACTCGAATAAAAGATCCGGTTCGAAGGACCAAATGTTTGCCGTAAATGCGGGAAAATAAAAAGAAACAAGATTTTTTTGATTTGGTTAATAAAGAGAAGATTCTCTATATTTTATTATAAAATATATTACCTTTAAAATTAAGTGGACTGTATGTCTTCAGGTATCCGTAGGGACGATTTGTTCGTATTGGCACACAAACGAAGATTAAAAAAAGTTACATCTAACTAGGATAGAAAGAGGCAACAAGCAATGTTTTTAGATACCGTTAACGGTTTACTCGCTAGAATCTATGTAAATACTCCCTACAAAGATGTTTACAAAAAGGAGTAAAACTTAGATTCTAACTAGTAATTAACCCTTAAAGAGGGTGAGGGTTTGCAAAAGGGCAAACTAAATTAATGAGCAAAATAAAAGAATTTGCGCTTAAACAGTAACACTAGCTCATGTCTGATTTGACAGATAATTAGTTTTATCCTTCCGCTGAACGAATATGGTTGTGTATACGCTTGAACAACGCTGGGAAATATTTCAAGATTACTTTGAAAATCATGGTAATGTTGCAGAATGTGTGCGAAGATTGTGTACGGATTTTGGAAGAAGAGAAGCCCCGTCAGCTCCGTATGTTCGTTATCTTGTGAAAAAAGTGAAAGAAACTGGCATCCTCATCGATAAACCAAAGCGTGAAAAGCCAAAAACAGTGCGTACACCCGAGAATATTGCTGCTGTGGCAGAAAGTGTGCGTGAACATTTCGGAGGCATCATTGAGACGAATTTTGCATAAAGACCTTGGTATGACGCCATACAAAGTCCAATTGGTTCAGGAGATGAAGTTAACTGACCATCCAATGCGTTTTCGCTTCGCTAAGTGGGCCTGCGATCAACTTACAGAAGATGCCGATTTTGCCAAAAAAAATCCTCTTTTCAGATTGAGCTCATTTTGATCTTGGCGGGTATGTAAACAATCAAAATTGTCGCATTTGGGGCACAGAAAACCCGCACGCATACATTGAAAAGCCGATACACCCAAAACGAGTCACTGTTTGGTGCGGATTTTGGTCCAGAGGCATAATTGGGCCATTTTTATTCGAAAATGAGCAAGGAGTGGCCGTTACAGTCAATGGCGATCATTATCGGGCCATGTTGAACGAATTTTTGTTCACAAAAATTGAACAGGAGGATATTGGCAATATTTGATTTCAACAGGATGGCGCTACGTGCCACACGAAGCTACACTCGATGTTTTGCGCCCTGTTTTTGAAGATCGCATTATCAGCCGCAGAGCTGATGTCGTTTGGCCACCTCGGAGCTGCGATTTGACACCGTTGGACTATTATTTGTGGGGGGTGCCCTCAAAGATAAGTATTACGCCAACAAGCCAGAGACAATTGACGCTTTAAAGGACAATATTCGTGAAGCCATTGGTGAAATACAGCTGCACACAATCGATAATGTGCTTAAAAATTAGACCGCTCGTGTAGGCTACTGCATGGCCAGTCGAGACAGCCATTTGATTGAAATTATCTTCCATTATTAACCGGAAGGATTGTACTTTCAAACAAAAAAAAGAAATTTGAGATAATATTCAGTAGTTTTTTTTTATAGCATTTTCAAAAAAAAAAGTTATTTGGCGGACCCTTTATATGCATATGAGTTTTGAATTTCTTTGTTACTAACCGTGACTTTGCGTGACTATATAAAAAGTAATCTTTGGCCACAATATGTCAATGGACAAAGTTTCAGATCGATCGGATGAGGGGAAGTGGGGTTTTAAACTCTCCGTGACTGTGCGTGATTATGCGTAACTGTGCGTGACTATGTCAAAGTTAATCTTTTTTTCACAGCAAGTCTATCGACCAAGTTTCATATCGATCGGATGAGGGGAAATGACATTTAGATCACTCCGTAACTGTGTGTGACTATGCGTGACTGTGCGTGACTATGTCGAAGTTAATATTTCTTTACAGCAAGTATATCGACCAAGTTTTAGCATGATTGGATGAGGCGGAATCCGTTTTAAGTCTCTCCGTGACCATGCGTGACTATGCGTGACTGTGCATGACTACCCCAAAATTAATCTTTTTTCATAGCAAGTCTATCGACCAAGTTTCAGATCGATCGGATGAGGGGAAATGACATTTAGATCACTCCGTGACTGTGTGTGACTAAGCGTGACTGTGCGTGACTATGTCGAAGTTAATATTTCTTTGCAGCAAGTATACCGACCAAGTTTCAGCATGATTGGATGAGGCGGAATGCGTTTTAAATCTCTTGGTGACTGTGCGTGACTGTGCGTGACTAAGTCAAAGTTAATCTTTTTTCACAGCAAGTGTGTGGACCAAGTTTCAGATGGATTGGATGAGGGGAAATGACATTTAGATCAATCCGTGACTGTGCGTGACTATGTGTGACTGTGCGTGACTACCCAAACATTAATCTTTTTTCACAACAAGACTATATACCAAGTTTCAGATCAATTGGATAAGGGGGAATGGGGTTGACCCACGACAGACAGACAGACAGACAGAGAGTATGAGTTAAAGGAAATAATTTAAAAATAGTTATGTTCTAAATGGATCTAAAGTGATTAAGATTAACTTTTATTAAATTATTAATTTTTTAATTTTTATTGTTATTATTATTACTAGCTGATTCCAGCCCTCGAAATTCGAGCGCAAATTCTACGAAATTTTATTTTTTCATTAAATAAAGATCCAAAAAATATGCTAATCTATTACAGCTAATTCACAAATAATTTTTATTACGAACACATTAACAAATTTAATAAACACACACATAGCATTGTATAATTTTACGTATGTTTTAGTAGCAATTTTAAATGCAATTTACTCAAAATAAAAGTAAAAATTTTAAAATCTGTAAATCTACAAAACGGCAAAAAAGAAATACCTTTCAAATAATATACGTTTGGTCAAAATCGGGATAAAACGGTAGAACAAAACATCAGTCACAAGAAATCGCCTAGCCTATTAATATTATAGATATGTATATTAATATAATTATTATTACAAATAAATAAAAAAATAATTTTTCCACATATGTATCTATAGAAAAAAAATGTTTTTCGTTTCTGAGTTTAACATATTGCGGGTACTACAGTTTCTCAGTATATGTTTTCTTTATAAGGTTTTAGAAATACTTACACACTAAATGGAAAAATTCAAATTAGTGCATATGCTAAAAATTGAAAAACAGTTGTCTTGAGTTGCAAAACATTTTTTTGATGGATATCCCACTAAGCGACCAAAAAGCTCTTAAAGGAAAAACCTAAGCTTTCTTTTGAGCAAAAAAAAGGACGTTTTTTGAAAAAGAAAGTCAAAAAATGTTTGATTAAAAAAATTCAATTCAGTCAAAAAATTTTTTTTATTTTTTAAAATTTTTTTCCGAAAGATTGAAGAAATGGTTGTCTAAACTGTTTGGGACAACTTTTGCTAATAACAATAGGTAAAAAGTTACATGGCTGAGAAAAAAACCTGTTTGGCCAAAATGTCAAATTTTGACCCCCTCTAACTCAGAGAGTTCTTGACCGATCTTCTTGAAAAATTGTGTCAAAACTACAATCCAATAGGACTAACCAAAGCATCCCGATCGGAAGACATCGATTTCAAAAGTTGGGTCACTTGACATGAAACGCCCCATATGTAAAAAATTAATAAGTTTCATCAAATATTTTAATTAATTGCTGGTAATTTTTTCATTTTATTTGCGAAAATTTTCCTTCGAAATATATACAGTAACCGAAATAATTAGAGGTTCACATTACAATTAATTTTTTTTTTTGCTTAAGGAAATGGTATTCACTAAATTTTTTTGTTTCAGTGTAATGCTATGGTACATCTCTATCATTCGGGTTGAAATTATTTATCTTCAGTGCAGTTATTGCAGTTTTACTGCACTCAATATTTGTCAAGAGTGTTACGAGAGTTTTCAGCAACGACCAGTGTTACAATTTGTTTTGTAAGAAAACGTGAGTTTGTTTTTTAGGAAATGACTCGCGGAAACTCTTTAATTGCAAAAAAATGAGGCTTTTTGAAAGCAAACATTTTCAAACTGCAAAATGTCTAAACTTATTGGTAACTACCTAAATGTTATATACAATTTAATTTGATGTCAAATTGTGCTACTAAAACTCTTTCTATGCTCAAATAAAAATAATAACATAAAAATAATGTATTTTTTGTTTTGTTAGATTTATAGTCATTTTTCAGACATATTGCAATTACTACTGTAATTAATATGCAATTTTTTTAATTTTGTTTAAATGGTGCGTGGTAGAGAAGAAGAAAGCATATATTTCAAAAATTCATAACTGCACTGTATTCTTAATCGGACCGGTTTCTGGCATTTCAGCCTTCATCAGCGATTTATTGAACATTGTGATAATTGTTATGTTTTAATTGAATAGGTTGTTTCTATATGAAAATTTTTTCTACTTAGGGCGGCCGTGAGGTTTTGAACCGTGAACTTCACATACACTCGTACTTGCACTTTTTGGTCAGCGCTTTAACACACTCACCTAAAGTCAGGCCTACGAGCAGTGTGGTTAGTTTTCAGTTTTCGTACCATACAGCTTTACTTTGTATTAATTTCAGAAGATACAACTCTGTCCAAACAAACAATCGTTATTTTTGAATTTTGAATATTTTTTTGCATTTATACTTCTAATTTCCACTATTCTCAGTTTTCGTAAGAGTTGTCATATGTGATGTACGGTTTTTGTACATACCTACATATGCACTTTACATATATTTGAGATGACGCTGTGAAGCGAAGAAAATTTTTTGTTTTGTTAGATTTATAGTCATTTTTCAGACATATTGCAATTACTACTGTAATTAATATGCAATTTTTTTAATTTTGTTTAAATGGTGCGTGGTAGAGAAGAAGAAAGCATATATTTCAAAAATTCATAACTGCACTGTATTCTTAATCGGACCGGTTTCTGGCATTTCAGCCTTCATCAGCGATTTATTGAACATTGTGATAATTGTTATGTTTTAATTGAATAGGTTGTTTCTATATGAAAATTTTTTCTACTTAGGGCGGCCGTGAGGTTTTGAACCGTGAACTTCACATACACTCGTACTTGCACTTTTTGGTCAGCGCTTTAACACACTCACCTAAAGTCAGGCCTACGAGCAGTGTGGTTAGTTTTCAGTTTTCGTACCATACAGCTTTACTTTGTATTAATTTCAGAAGATACAACTCTGTCCAAACAAACAATCGTTATTTTTGAATTTTGAATATTTTTTTGCATTTATACTTCTAATTTCCACTATTCTCAGTTTTCGTAAGAGTTGTCATATGTGATGTACGGTTTTTGTACATACCTACATATGCACTTTACATATATTTGAGATGACGCTGTGAAGCGAAGAAAATTTTTTGTTTTGTTAGATTTATAGTCATTTTTCAGACATATTGCAATTACTACTGTAATTAATATGCAATTTTTTTAATTTTGTTTAAATGGTGCGTGGTAGAGAAGAAGAAAGCATATATTTCAAAAATTCATAACTGCACTGTATTCTTAATCGGACCGGTTTCTGGCATTTCAGCCTTCATGTATTTTTAATTTTATGAAATACAATTGCTAATTTATAAAAAAATTATTGTGATTTATAAATTTAAAAATTTTTTTGAAATGAACCTTTACTTATTTCGTACCTTCTTTATAATTTTTGCCAATACTTGGTATAAAAATTTTTTTAGATTAATTTATTAAGAATGGAAAACAAAATTAATACTAGAACACAATGATATTTTTGGCAAAAATTTTTGGTGAGCCTATATTCATTTTGGCCACTATATTAAAAATAGTTTTATATAATATTTGACTCACCCCACATTGGCAATGTATTCGATCTGAAATGAAAAACACAATGTAAAATTAATTAAAATTAAAATTAGTGGAGAGTTAACAAAGAATAATGTCATTTGCAGAATAATTCGAAATAAATGAAAGCGTGGATTTTAGAGGTAATTTTTAAAATTTTATTAAAACTCATGTAATCGATTTCACCACATTTAAAAAATTAATTATATTTAAATTTTAACAATATAAATAGTGATGATAGAAAAATCGTGCTACAATATATACAATAATCAAACTTAAATAAAATATTCATGTTTTAATTAATCAAAAACAAACTGCTGTCAGTGTTAAGTCTCTTTAAATATTCGTAGCCAACAAAATGATAAGAGTTTATGTTGAACCATCATAGTTCATATTAATTTGTAAACTATGTCACACCAAATCCGATATGTAGATATATTTTCCAATATAATAGATTGTCCAACTAAATTAGAGAAATTATTTCAATGGATAATAAAGAACAGACTTAACGTAACACAATTTCAATGATTTTATTTGACCATTTAGAATTATGTGTATTGAATTAAAAATTTGTAGTATTCGTATTAAAAACAATAGATTTCCAGTTTGAGTTTCATATACTTGTTAGTGTTACGTATTTATGTAACAACAATGATTCATTATAAAGTTATGATTTAGTTTATGATTGTTATGTGAAACCATTCATTACGTACGAGTATTATTACGGTGTCTCTCTTAATATGTCAGTATCATTCCAACTGGTATTATAGAGATGATGTTAAATAACAAAGTTGCAAGTAAGCAGTCTTGGTTTAAATCAGTTGTTGATAGCAAGAAAAATAATTAATATTTTTGTTGTTAAGTGGATTAAATTTATTCGGCTTGAGGTCATAAATTTATAGTAAATTAAACATAAATTGTTTAATTTTTATTATAATTTTTTTTTTTTTTCAATTTAAAACTAAATATTTTGATAGAAATCTTCGACAGTAACTTGAAAGGTGACAAGAACTTGTAATTATATCACGAATAATTCGTTTTCTAGATATATCCCTTGTTGATGATCGCAGATTTCAATCGAAATATTGTATATAAAATAACAAAAATTTAACAATTTAAGTTTTATTCTATGATAAAATTATTACCTCAGCCCTCTATATGACTGCCTGTCCGTCGGTTTGTCCATTTTAACCTTGCAATCAAACTACAGGTTGAAAAAGAATATAATTTGACGAGATTTTGCACATAAGCTTTTGTCGGTCACATGACGAATGCTAATGGTGAAAATCGGTGCAAGATCAGACCTAGTCGTTCGACTTAAATTGCGCTAAGATTCAAATTATATAAATCTCGGCCAAATTTGGTTTGTATTGGTTTGTATAAAAGTAGAATCCGATATTAACTTTTTGATGTGTAAACATCTATACGCGCAGGGTATAAAATTTTAGTTAACAATACAATCACAAAAACAGCGTAACATGTAAGTCGTAAGGCAAAATCGGTGTACTTAATGACTGTATTGGTGAAAAAATTATGATATGTGATATCCTGTTTGAAAATGAAACATGAAAAAGAAAAAGAAAAATTAAAAATAAAAATGAAAAATAAAAAATGAAAAAAGAAAAACAAAAAATGAAAAATAAAAAATGAAAACTGAAAAATAAAAAATGAAAAAAAAAATAAAAATAAAAAAATGAAAAATAAAAAATAAAATATGAAAAATGAAAAAAGAAAAACGAAAAATTAAAAATAAAAAATGAAAACTGAAAAATGAAAAATAAAAAATGAAAAATTAAAAATTGAAAACTGAAAAATAAAAAACCAAAAATGAAATATGAAAATTAAAAAATAAAAATGAAAAAAGGAAAACGAAAAATAAAAAAAAATTAAAAATGAAAAACGGAAAATGAAAAATGAAAAAAATTAAGAATTAAAAAAGAAAAATAAAAAATGGAAAATTAGAAATGAAGAATAAAAAATGAAAAATGAAAAATGAAAACTGAAAAATAAAAAATAAAAAATGAAAATGAAAAGTAAAAAATGAAAAATAAAAAATGAAAAACAAAAATGAAACTGAAAAATGAAAAATAAAAATTGAAAAATAAAAAATTAAAAATTAAAAATTAAAAATTAAAAATAAAAAATTAAAAATTAAAAATTTAAAATTAAAAATTAAAAATTAAAAATTAAAAATTAAAAGTTAAAAATTAAAAATTAAAAATTAAAAATTAAAAATTAAAAATTAAAAATTAAAAATTAAAAATTAAAAATTAAAAATTAAAAATTAAAAATTAAAAATTAAAAATTAAAAATTAAAAATTAAAAATTAAAAATTAAAAATTAAAAATTAAAAATTAAAAATTAAAAATTAAAAATTAAAAATTAAAAATTAAAAATTAAAAATTAAAAATTAAAAATTAAAAATTAAAAATTAAAAATTAAAAATTAAACATTAAAAATTAAAAATTAAAAATTAAAAATTAAAAATTAAAAATTAAAAATTAAAGATAAAAAATGAAAAATTAAAAATGAAAACCGAAAAATTAAACATAAGAAATGAAATAAAAAATGAAAAATGAAAACTTAAAAATCAAAAGCGAAAAATTGAAAAAGAAAAATTAAACAGAATAAATAAAAAATGAGCATTGAAAATTAAAAATAAAAAATGAAGAATAAAAAATGAAAAAAGAAAAATAAAAAAATTAACTATTAAAAATGAAAAAATTAAAAATAAAAAAAGGAAAAAGAATAATAAAAAATGAAAAACGAAAATTAAAAATGAAAAATAAAAAATGAAAAATGAAAAATAAAAAATGAAAAGTAAAAAATGAAAAATGAAAAATAAAAAATGAAAAATAAAAAATAAAATATGAAAAATGAAAAACGAAATATAAAAAATGAAAACTGAAAAATTAAAAATAGAAAATGAAAAATTAAAAACGAAAAAGGAAAAATAACAATAGAAAACTGAAAAATAAAAAACGATAAATGAAATATGAAAATTAAAAAATAAAAAATGAAAATAGGAAAACAAAAAACAAAAAATAAAATTAAAAATGAAAAACGGAAAATGAAAAAAAATTAAGAATTAAAAATGAAAAATAAAAAATGGAAAATTGGAAATGAAAAATAAAAAATGAAAACTGAAAAATAAAAAATAAAAAATGAAAATGAAAAGTAAAAAATGAAAAATAAAATATGAAAAACAAAAATGAAACTGAAAAATGAAAAATAAAAATTGAAAAATAAAAAATTAAAAATTAAAAATTAAAAATTAAAAATTAAATATTAAAAATTAAAAATTAAAAATTAAAAATTAAAAATTAAAAATTAAAAATTAAAAATTAAAAATTAAAAATTAAAAATTAAAAATTAAAAATTAAAAATTAAAAATTAAAAATTAAAAATTAAAAATTAAAAATTAAAAATTAAAAATTAAAAATTAAAAATTAAAAATTAAAAATTAAAAATTAAAAATTAAAAATTAAAAATTAAAAATTAAAAATTAAAAATTAAAAATTAAAAATTAAAAATTAAAAATTAAAAATTAAAAATTAAAAATTAAAAATTAAAAATTAAAAATAAAAAATGAAAAATAAAAAATGAAAATCAAAAATGAAAATTAAAAATGAAAACCGAAAAATGAAAACCGAAAAATTAAACATAAGAAATGAAAAATGGAAAATAAAAAATGAAAAATGGAATATAAAAAATGAAAAATGAAAACTGAAAAATCAAAAGCGAAAAATAGAAAATGAAAAATGAAACAGAATAAATTAAAAATGAGCATTGAAAATTAAAAATAAAAAATTAAGAATAAAAAATGAAAAAAGTAAAATAAAAAAATGAACTATTAAAAATGAAAAAATTAAAAATAAAAAAAGGAAAATGAAAAATAAGAATTGAAAAACGAAAATTAAAAATGAAAAGTAAAAAATGAAAAATGAAAAATAAAAATTGAAAAATAAAAAATTAAATATGAAAAAAGAAAAAAGAAAAACGAAAAATAAAAAATGAAAACTGAAAAATTAAAAATAAAAAATGAAAAATAAAAAATGAAAAATTAAAAACGAAAAAGGAAAAATAACGATAGAAAACTGAAAAATAAAAAACGATAAATGAAATATGAAAATTAAAAAATAAAAAAGGAAAACAAAAAATAAAAAATAAAATTAAAAATGAAAAACGGAAAATGAAAAATGAAAAAAAAATGAAGAATTAAAAATGAAAAATAAAAAATGGAAAATTGGAAATGAAAAATAAAAAATGAAAACTGAAAAATAAAAAATGAAAAATGAAAAGTAAAAATAAAAAATGAAAAACAAAAATGAAACTGAAAAATGAAAAATAAAAATTGAAAAATAAAAAATTAAAAATTAAAAATTAAAAATAAAAGATGAAAAATAAAAAATGAAAATCAAAAAATGAAAACCGAAAAATTAAACATAAGAAATGAAAAATGGAAAATAAAAAATGGAAACTGAAAAATCAAAAGCGAAAATTGAAAAAACAGAATAAAATAAAAATGAGCATTGAAAATTAAAAATAAAAAATGACGAATAAAAAATGAAAAAAGAAAAATAAAAAAAAAATTATTAAAAATGAAAAAATTGAAAATAAAAAAGGAAAAAGAAAAATAAAAATTGAAAAACGAAAATTAAAAACGAAAAATAAAAAATGAAAAATAAAAAATGAAAAGTAAAAAATGCAAAATGAAAAATAAAAAATAAAAAACAAAAATGAAAATGAAAAATGAAAAATAAAAATTGAAAAATAAAAAATTAAAAATAAAAAATTAAAAATAAAAATTAAAAATAAAAAATTAAAATCAAAAAATGAGAAATGAAAAACGAAAAATTAAAAATAAGAAATGAAAAATGGAAAATAAAAAATGGAAACTGAAAAATCAAAAGCGAAAATTGAAAAAACAGAATAAATTAAAAATGAGCATTGAAAATTAAAAATAAAAAATGACGAATAAAAAATGAAAAAAGAAAAATAAAAAAATGAACTATTAAAAATGAAAAAATTAAAAATAAAAAAGGAAAATGAAAAATAAAAATTGAAAAACGAAAATTAAAAACGAAAAATAAAAAATGAAACATAAAAAATGAAAAGTAGAAAATGCAAAATGAAAAATAAAAAATGAAAAACAAAAATGTAAATGAAAAATGAAAAATAAAAATTGAAAAATAAAAATTAAAAATAAAAAATGAAAAATAAAAATGAAAATCAAAAAATGGGAAATGAAAAACGAAAAATTAAAAATAAGAAATGAAAAATGGAAAATAAAAAATGAAAACTGAAAAATCAAAAACGAAAAATTGAAAATTAAAAATGAAACATAATAAATTAAAAAATGAGAATTGAAAATGAAAAATAAAAAATGAAAAATGAAAAATTAAGAATAAAAAATGGGAAAAGAAAAATAAAAAAATTAACTATTAAAAATGAAAAAATTAAAAATAAAAAATGAAAAATGAAAAATAAAAAATGAAAAATGAAAAATGAAAAACGAAAATTAAAAATGAAAAATAAAAAATGAAAAATGAAAAATTAAAAATGAAAAATAAGAAATATAAAATTAAAAATAAAAAATTAAAAATGAGATATAAAAATTGAAAAAAAAAAAAAATAAAAATTGAAAAATTAAAATTGAAAAATAAAAAATAAAAAATGAAAAATGAAAAATAAGAAATGAAAAACGAAAAATGAAAAATTAAAAATTAACTGGTTGATATAATAAATAATAATAAATATTTTTATATTAGTAGGGCCCCTGCAATTGATTGCTATAAGTAGATGACGCTTTCTCTTTTATTCTGTTTTATTTTAAAAAAGTCCATAAAAAATCTTTAATTACTACATGTTTACTTATCTGCCCTGTGATCGGATTCACATGATTTTTTTTTTATATTAGCGGGCAACAAATTTATAACAATGACACACAAATTTGGTTTATGCTTATTTTCTATATTCAATTAGTTGGTCCTAAGACTCTTTCTCTAAACTCATGGTATAGGGTATCCTAAAATCGATACACCCCGACTATAATTTTCTTACGTGCTTTTATAATATTAATTTATGCAATAAATAAATTGTATAAAACTTATGCAGACATTTTTATTTTTGATATAATAATCCTAACGTATTTGAAATGATCTCTCAGTCTGTTAAAACACACCACCAAATGCCTCTGGCGAATATTTTAAGTCATATATTCCAATTTTTGTTTTAGTTTAATTTTTTTTTTATTAATTTTACATTTTTTCGGAAAATTTGAAATACTTAATATTTATATAGAAACATTTTTTTTTTTGCGAATATTGTTTTTTTTTTTGCAGAATATAATCTTATCACCACAAAATACATTACATTGATTTTGTCAAAAATCATAGACGTGTCAGGACTATTTATAACACCTTCTTAAACTAATAAAACAGCGTTATTATTTGCACTACATGAAGCATTACTTACATTTATCAAATTAGTTTAAATGATTTTTATTTTGTAAGTTCAAGCTACTTTTTAAATGAGTTTTCAAGAAATGTTGCTACTATATTAGTTTCAAATAAAAGAAAAACTTAATCAAACAAAAAGACTTTGTGTCACAAAACTAGTAATTTTATTATAAACTTGAAGTTATTTTCATTTTATCATATTAAAGTTTTTATAGTGACAATTTCTCTTCACCTAACTATTTACATACAAAAATATACGCACAAGCAAAGACACTCTGATAAAATAGTAAATGTAAGTTAAAAACTAGTAGCTTTAGTAAAACGTTGTGTCTGAGATGAAACGAGATGAAAAAAGTTAAAAAAGAAAAGTCGTATACGCATTGTTAAAATGGTAAGTAAACTTGAAGTAAAAAATTCATAAACATAAGACTTCATGTTGACACTTTGATGTATAAGAAAAAAACAGATAAATAGAAGATAAGTTACAATGAAAAAATATATACTAAAGCAGCAATTTAACGATAACTGTGATATGTATACATATCAAATGAATCTTACACTATTAGATTTTGTCTTAAGATCAGCGATATGATGGATGTGATATTTAATGTGATGTATAATACATGTTAGACTTAGTCCAACATAAATAAAGTAAAGGACGTAAACAAACATCCGTTTTCCATATTCAAATTTAAATAAGTGATCTCATTGGCTTAAAGTTCGAAGTGATCGATCAAAAAGACAACAACGAAATTGCAAAAAAAGAAAAGCAAAAACATTGTTGAACAATTCTGTGTAACCTAACTGCAATGAATCAACAAAATTTCAATTAAATACCATCGTTTTGTTAAAGTGTAGTCTCCTATATTTTGGTGTAAATATACATTATTATAAATGCATATTTTAGGCATATTTTGTTAATAATTTGCTTATAATTTTAACAAACTTAAACATTAAATGTATGATTTAAGTTTCCGTTCAAGAGAAAAAGATATTTAAAATTTACGAAACATCAAAAGTGCACTGAAGTTATGGCTTCCACAAATTTATGCACAATTATGCATGTAGTCTTATGTAAAGTTTTCCTTATTCTTATATATTAAAAGAATTTATGAATAAACTTTGCATTCAAGATTTTTTTCAATATTTTTCTTCTCTCAAACCTCTATAACTAGAGTTCTAATTAACGTAGGCTGTTGGCCTAAGAACACTCAGTGGATCAAGCTCCTTCTTTTGAGCTATTAACTGCTTAAATTCGTTGGGTTTGAGGAAAGTAATGCGTGGACAATCAACTTCACTTTTACTGTACGTTAACTTCTCTTGGCATATTTTGGCATTACTGGACGTTAACTTCTCTTGGCAAATTCGTTGGGTTTGAGGAAAGTTATGCGTGGACAATCAACTTCACTTTTACTGTACGTTAACTTCTCTTGGCATATTTTTGCATTACTGGACGTTAACTTTTCTTGGCAAATTTTGCGGAGCAGCAGGTAACAATTAAAAAAAAATTTTATTTAGTCACATCAATAAAACTTTATATTAAGTTTTGCTTTTGATTTTTTAGATTTCTATGAAAGCCACGATGCTACCTTTTTGTTGTTTATGGTTTATAAATCTATAATATTAATAGGCTAGGTGATTTTTTGTGACCGATGTTTTGTTCCACCATTTTATCCCGATTTTGACCAAACATATGTTATTTGAAAAGTATTTTTTTTAGCTGTTTGCAAGATTTACCAATTTTTAAATTTTGCCCCTTATTTTTAGTAAATTACATTTAAAGTTGCTTCTAACACATACATAAAATTATATATTGCTATGTGTGTGTTTATTAAATTTGTTAATGTGGTTGTTAATGAGTTTGTTATCTTCATTCACAATAATAATAAACCCAAAAAGTGTTGGTTTGTGAATTTGCTAAGTTGAGAAATAAAGTTGCCTATTTCGAGCGCTGGAAACTGCTAGTATTAAAATAAATCAATAATAAATGTATATTTTTTAATTTTAAATGCATCTTTTAAGTATTTGAAATATCCTAGGCCCAATTATAACATATGTGATCTTTTACTTATGGCAGCACATCTTCAGAACTGATTAAAAATTTGTATAAATGTTGTAACTCACTCCACTAAGATATACATATTTCAATAGTTACACCCTTGGCTTTTGTAGTTCCCGAAATAATACGGCGTCAAAAGGGACAACATTATTTTTTTTCATGTGTTTGTGAAAGTATGTTGCAAAAACTTAATTTTGTAAAATTTTTCCATTAATACTGTTGTTTCCGATGGCTTTCTTCACACTTGTACAAAATTTCTTGAGTGATTTTTTATGGCTTCCTCAATTATAAATAAAACATATAAGACAAGAATAAATTCAGTACAAAAAATTAAATTAGAAATGTTTATTTCAGATTTTCTTTAATAAAGATATTTTCCTTAATTATTCATTTATAAAAAATAGTTGTTGAAATGGTTACCCAAATACAAAAATATTAAATCAAATTTAAAAAAAAAAACATCCATATAATTTTAATTTTTTATTTATATCTCAAGAACCAATTGAAGCTCACTCATGAAATTTAGCGAAAGTGTAGAGAAGACAATCAGCAACAACATATATTTTTTTAAATTATAGAAATTATAAGTTTAAGGATATTGCATGAAAAGTTTTATTACATAATAATGCCCATTGACTCTTCGTAAATAGAATTTAGGCACATGTTAATAAGACCTTTTTTGAAGTTGTACACGCAATTATTCAAAAATACTTTACTGAGTTTTTTAATAAATTTTTCACTTTTCGCGTCGCCTTATTCCAGGAACTGTTAGAGTATAGCTCTAGCTGCAAATTATTAAATATTCCTTAACTAAGTAGGTTACAACATTCATGAGAAATTTTATCAAATTCAACGAGTATATGCTGGAAAATGCTTATTTTCTTCGTTGATAATAAATAAGTAAACCCATATAACAAATATCACAATAATCACAATAGAAGTAAATATTAAAAATTTTTATTATTTGATTTTTTTAAATATACAATAATTTTCCTGGAATATTCATTATATATGTAAGTATTTATTTTATGATTGAATATAATTTTGTTATAAAAATTGTTTTCATTTAATGTAATATATATTTACTTTGATATATATATATATATTTATTTTTACTACTTATTTGACAATAAACACAGCTTTTAATACTTCGTTAAAATTGTCCATCATTTAGTCATTCATTCATTCATTTATTGAGTTAAATTTTTGTTGAATCAACCATAAAAAGTTTCAACAAGACATTTTTCTAAGATTTCAATTCCAAGTGTGAAAATTATAGTTCGTCTAAACCGACTTTACCATACCCTGAAAGGGACTTAAGTCCAATAAATTTTATATAGAAAATGAGAAATTAGTTACCCGCAGATGTGAAAAAGTTCATATCGGATGCTATTTTTATATGGGGACTAGGTCGAAGAATATATGACCGAGAACTATGAGGTAATCTGGATCTAATGGCAAATAATGGTCATTTTTATGCAGCGATTTTAATCAATTTCAATATATATTTATATTTCCGACCTATAGTTTGAATACAAAATTTACATGGACAGACATACATAGGACGGCCATAGCTAAAACGATTCAAAAATTGATTCGTCAATCAATGGGTAAAACAAAAGGTGGGAATAGGCCAAATATTTTTGATAGTTACAAACATCAGCACAAACTCATTATGCCCTGACCACACAGCGATGTAGGGTATAAAAAAAATAAAATTCTTAGTTGTCTACTATACACACACAAACACACACGCGATATGATATAGATCAAAAATATTTTTATGACATCGCTTTTTTGTTTAGTTGGTGTTTTTGTTGATGTCTCTTGATTTTATTTGTCCATAGGAAAAAGGAATATACACTCAATTTCAACGATGATGTGGCAAAACAGACAAATAAAGTCTAGAGTATTTTGAAATGATTTTATGATCATCGAAGGACATTATTGAAGTAGGATAGTTGATTGAAATCTACTTAATATCTTAAGTACATTAAAGAAGAGTGAACAATAATGGAGAAAGCACAATTGATCAATCATGCATATGTACAATATAGCTGTGAGTGTGCCAGCGAAAGAAAGTGGAGTACTTTTCTGAGCATTACAATGTAATCAAATGGTAAAAGTACTGTGCCAATTTAGTAAAACTTGCAATGTGTTTGGAGTTCCTTATCTTGATGTTTGCTTCCTTAGTTTGGTTGATAACTTAAAACAACTATAGAGCGTATGATGAATGTGATTTTTTGACGTGTAAAAACATCTATACGCGCAGGGACGTAAATTTATATTTCACAACACAATCAAAAAACCAGCGTAACATGTAAGACGTAAGACAAAATCGGTGTGACTTATGATTGCATTGGTGAAAAAATGCAATAACCTGATTGAAAATGAAAAATAAAAAATTAATAATAGAAAATGAAAAACAAAAAACGAAAAGTTAAAAAATTAAAAGTTAAAAATGAAAAATTTAAAATGAAAAATAAAAAATGAAAAATCAAAAACGAACAACGAAAAACAAAAAATTAAAAATAAAAAATAAAAAATGATAAATGAAAAATGAAAAATGAAACATGAAAAGTAAAAATTAAAAATGAAAAATGAAAAACAAAAAATGAAAAATAAAAAATGAAAAATTAAAAATTAAAAATGAAAAATGAAAAATGACAAAATCAAAAATGAAAAAAAAAATTAAAAATGAAAATTAAAAATGAAACATGAAAAGTAAAACACCAAAAATAAAAAATAAAAAGTTAAAATAAAAAATGAAAAATAAAAAATAGAAAATGAACAATGAAAAACGAAAAATGAAAAATGAAAAATGAAAAATAAAAAAATAAAAAATACAAAACGAAAAATGAAAAATAAAAAATGAAAAAAAAAATTGAAAATGAAAAATCGAAAATGAAAAATGAAAAAAGAAAATTGAAAAATAAAAAATGGAAAATGAAAAATGAAAATGAAAAATCGAAAATGAAAAATGAAAAAAGAAAATTGAAAAATAAAAAATGGAAAATGAAAAATGAAAAATTAAAAAGGAAATATATAAAATAAAAAAAAAAAACGACAAGGAAAAAATGAAGAATGAAAGATAAAAAATGAAGAATTAAGAATAAAAAATTAAAAAAAAAAAAATCAAAAATAAACAAGAAAATTATAGTCGGTCTAGACCGATTCGATCGGTATAATTAAAGATGGGTGTAGGTCAAATATTTTTGGTTGTTACAAACAGCAGCACAAAGTCATTATACCCAAACCACATAGTGGTATAGGGTATAAAAATGAAATGAAAAATGAAAAATGAAACATGAAAAGTAAAAATTAAAAATGAAAAATGAAAAAGCAAAAATGAAAAATAAAAAATGAGAAATGAAAAATGAAAAATGAAAAATGAAAAATAACAAATGAAAAATGAAAAATAAAAAATCAAAAATAAAAAATTAAAAATGAAAAATAAAAATGAAACATGAAAAGTAAAACATGAAAAATAAAAAATAAAAAGTTGAAATAAAAAATGAAAAATAAAAAATTGAAAATAAAAAATGAAAAATGAAAAACCAAAAATAAAAAATGAAAAATAAAAAATATAAAACGAAAAATGAAAAATAAAAATGAAAAACAAAAAATTAAAAATGAAAAATCGAAAATGAAAAATGAAAAAAGAAAAATTAAAAATAAAAAATGGAAAATGAAAAGTAAAAAAGGAAATATATAAAATGAAAAAAAAAAAACGACAAGGAAAAAATGAAGAATGAAAGATATAAAATGAAAAATGAAAAATTAAGAATAAAAAATTAAAAAAAAAAAAATCAAAAATAAACAAGGAAGAAAATTATAGTCGGTCTAGACCGACTATACGATACCCTATACCATGCGTTTAGAGACCCTATCTCTCAGGCCCAACTAACTGGATATAGAAAATAAGCATCAACCAAATTTGAGTGGGATTTTTATTAATTTTTTCGGCTGCAGATATGAAAAAGTTCATATCGAATGCTATATCTATATGGGCACTAGGCCCAAAAATGGACCGATCCTGACCATATTTGGTAAAGTCTCTTGTATTTTGCAAAAATATGTACAAACAAAATTTGAGAAGAATCAGTGCAATATTTTTGTTTTTTAATAGATTTAACTGAAGATCGGGAAGCAGCTCTATATGGGGTCAAAGGGATCATTTTTGGACTACTCATTAGTGGATGTAATGAACGCATACAAACCCAATTTGAGTAAGATCTATATGACAATTTGGATCTTATGGCAATTTATGTCGATTTCATATGGGTAATTTGTATGGGGGCTAGGTCTGAACATGGACCGATTCTCACCAATTTCAATAGCGTTCATCCCATGGCCGATAAAAGCTTATATACCAAATTTCAAAAAAAAATATATTCATATTTGCGACCTGCAGTTTGATTACAAGCTTTACATGGACACACAGACGGACGGACGGACGGACGGACGGACATTGTTAAATCAACTCAGAAAGTGATTCTGATTCGATCGGTATAATTAAAGATGGGTGTAGGTCAAATATTTTTGGTTGTTACAAACAGCAGCACAAAGTCATTATACCCAAACCACATAGTGGTATAGGGTATAAAAATTAAATGAAAAATGAAAAATGAAACATGAAAAGTAAAAATTATAAATGAAAAATGTAAAAGCAAAAATGAAAAATAAAAAATGAAAAATGAAAAATGAAAAATAACAAATTAAAAATGCCAAATGAAAAATGAAAAATAAAAAATCAAAAATAAAAAATTAAAAATGAAAAATAAAAATGAAACATGAAAAGTAAAACATGAAAAATAAAAAATAAAAAGTTAAAATAAAAAATGAAAAATAAAAAATTTAAAATAAAAAATGAAAAATGAAAAATGAAAAACGAAAAATAAAAAATGAAAAATAAAAAATATAAAACGAAAAATGAAAAATAAAAATGAAAAACAAAAAGTGAAAAATGAAAAATCGAAAATGAAAAATGAAAAATGAAAAATAAATAAAAAAGGAAATATATAAAATGAAAAAAAAAAAACGAGAAGGAAAAAATGAAGAATGAAAGACAAAAAATGAAAAATGAAAAATTAAGAATAAAAAATTTAAAAATAAAAAAAAAAAATCAAAAATAAACAAGTAAGAAAATTATAGTCGGTCTAGACCGACTATACGATACCCTATACCATGCGTTTAGAGACCCTATCTCTCAGGCCCAACTAACTGGATATAGAAAATAAGCATAAACCAAATTTGAGTGGGATTTTTATAAATTTTTTCGGCTGCAGATATGAAAATGTTCATATCGGATGCTATATCTATATGGGGACTAGGCCCAAAAATGGACCGATCCTTACCATGTTTGGTAAAGTCTCTTGTATTTTGCAAAAATATATACAAACAAAATTTAAGAAGAATCAGTGCAATATTTCTCATTTTTGATAGATTTAAGTAAAGATCGGGAAGCAGCTCTATATGGGGCTATGACTAAGAGTTGTCCAATAGGGATCATTTTTGGACTACTGATTAACGGATGTAATATATACAAACAAACCCAATTTGACTAAGATTTGTTTGATAATTTGGAGCTTGTGGCAATATATGTTGATTTCGTAGTGGTCATATGTATGGGGGCTAGGTCTGAACATGGACCGATTCTGAAAATGGACTAATTTCAATAGCATTCATCCCATGGCGGAGAAAAGATTAAATACCAAATTTCGTCAAAATATATTCATATTTGCGACCTGCAGTTTGATTACAAGCTTTACATGGACACACAGACGGACGGACGGATGGACGGACGGACATCGTTAAATCGAATCAGATAGTGAATTTGATTCGATCGGTATAATAAAAGATGGGTCTAGGTCAAATATTTTTGGTAGTTACAAACAGCAGCACAAAGTCATTATACCCAAACCACATAGTGGTATAGGTAAAGTGACCATATTTTTTTTTACCTGAAAACGGGACATCGAATAATTCTGATGGATTCGGTTATATGAAATGGAAATGCATAGATAATATAATAATATTTTATTTGTCCATAGTGAGTGGCAGTATTTATTTTACGTTACACTACAAAAAAATTGTTTATACATTGTTATATTTTTCAGAGGGACAAATTTGTTTCGAAATTTTAGGTGACGATTTCAAATATGTGTGGAACTCTTGGCAGGATTTTTTAATATTAACTTTAATAATTAACATAACCTTAAGCACTGATACAACTTGTTCATCAAAGAACACACGTTCAACCGGCGCATTTGTACCAGGCAAACATAAAATATATTCAACTATAATTTGAAAATTTGCATGGTTTAGGTAATTGCTTTTAAAATGTTTAAATACTTCCTTCCACCCAACGATTTTCCGTAGAAATATTTTGTTGATTCCATTCACAATTTTATGCGATGTTACTTATTTAGGTACGAGTCAATATTCATCGAATACTTCCGTATCTTTATTGCAATCGATATGTTCTTTTTCGATCCATATATCTAGAACTTTTTGAACATCTGCCCACTGTGGTACTTCTGTTAAATTTGCCCAATTAAGTTTTTCTAAATCTTTGTTATAAACAGTCCATTGCTCTAAATACTCTCGACTAGTTTTATAAAATTCTTTAGCCTTTAATTTTCTTCTTTTAATTTTCAAGTAAACCACGAACTGAATATGGAAGAAAGTGAGTTGTCTCTTTCTGAAACAAATTCTCTTTTAATTCGTTTATTTCACTTGCTGCTTCAATTTTTTGGCAATTTATACTTTACAAGTTTCTACTCCCAGAAGAATCCAAGGGAGGCAGACACACAGAAAAAAAAAAAACGGACACAAGAAAAAATTTTACAAAGTTTTGTGGTAATTATACGACTACATAAAATTAACGATAAATTTTGTTTCACCCCGTCAATTTAAATTATTTTAAGTCTTTTTAGTGTCTAAGCAAATCTGACTCAATACGATAAAATTGTTTAAAAAAAGCGGAAAAAAATTTTGGTACCGTGAGGATCGAAAAGTTACAATTTGTTTATCTGGTTGGTGCAATAACAGAAAACATATTTTCCATACCTGGGTAGGTTAGTTTTTGTTCTGTACTGCATTTTGGCCTCTTCTATATTAAAACTCTTTGCTTAAGTACAAAAACATCATTACAAAAAAAAAAAACAATTACTCTATTTTTGTCTCTTGTTTTTGTAATATATTTATTCATACTAGCAGATTCCAGCGCTTGAAATTCGAGTGCAATTTCTAGGCAGCTTTGTTTTTCAACTTAGGCAATTCGCAAACCAACACTTTTATGGTTTATTATTATTGTGAATGAAGAAAACAAACTCATTAAGAAACACATTAACAGATTAAATAAAACACATAGCAGTAGCAACTTTAAATCCAATTTACCCAAAAAAAAAAAAAAAAAAAAATTAAAAAATCTATATATCTGCAGAATGGCTAAAAAGAAATTCCTTTCAAATATACGTTTGATCAAAATCAGTATAAAACGGTAGAACAAAACATAGGTCCCAAGAAATCGCCTAGCCTATTAATATTATAGATTTATTCAAGAAGAGAAAATGATTTTTGTATTGCTGCATTTCAGGTTAACCAAGCAAATTTATAGAACTGCAATTTCTACTTTTTGCAAGGTTGTTTTTTTGTTTTTTTATTATTAGTTTGACGGGCGACGTGCAAATAAAACGCAACGTATTCTTATTTTGAGAGGGGATAAAATTTTTTATTTTTTGCTTTTTAAGAACAGAAATTTAAGTTTATGTACCATGAATTGATTCAACCAAATTCATAAGAAATTCAGTTAAATCGTTTTAAATATTTTTTAGATGATATTATTTTTCAGCTGACTTGTGATGTATTTTAACAAACATATATTAAAAAAAACTATCTTTCATGAATTTGAAGATTTGTTCTTACATTTTTGGAAAAATCAACTATCTCTTTTTTCGAATTTCTGAAAACGGGAAAATTTTGCGTCCCCGAGTTGTTGTCGAGGACAATGGGACAAAGTATCTGAAAACGGGACTGTCCCGTTCAAAATGGGACGTATGGTCACGTTAGGTATAGGGTATAAAAATGAAAAATTAAAAACGAAAAATAAAAAATGAAAAATTAAAAATAAAAAAAAATCATGTGAGTCCGATCACAGGGGAGATGTGTAAATATCTAGTAATTAAAGATTTTTTTTATGGAAAGCGTCATCTATGTATCATTTATAGCAATCAACTGCAGGGGCTCTGCTAATAAAAAAATATTTATTATTATTTATTATTTCATTCGCTTAATTTTTAGTTTTTCGTTTTTCATTTTTCATTTTTTATTTTCATTTTTCGTTTTTCGTGTTTTATGTTTTCTTTTTTCGTCTTTAATTACTACATGTTTACACATCTCTCCTCTGATCAGACTCATATTATTTTTTTGTTTAACAATTCATCATACGCTTCATAATTGTTCTGATGTTATTTCCTATTCCTAACAAACATCAGGAAAAAGATATAAAAGGTCTGAGACCGCCAAACCATTCGGAGGTTTTAATTACTGGCTTCGTACTTTCACCCTGACTTTGAATTTTTTACCCCCCCAAGACAATGATCTTGACAATGTTCCACAGAGGTATTTATTCGTTAGCATCATAGAAAACAATTTGTTTTCATAATAACATTATACCGATTTGATTTAAGAACACCAATCGCCTGTCCCTCGGAAGTCTAAATGCTTCTTGCATTAAAGTCGTTAACAGTTTAAAGGTACTGAAAAAAAAATAATATCGAAGAAATGCTAAAAATGTTACTAGGTGTTAAATGCACATATTTAGTGTTAAGGTACTTGAAAAAAAGGAGCCAAATATGTAAGCGCTAAATTCGCCATACTGGTTGAACAGAAGAGTACAAAACTCATTATATTCTGAATATAAGAACATATATATACATCGTTTGTCCCTATTGCGTGCATTTATAGAATATATCTTTTTTATGACCGAAACTAATATAAGAGAAATATTAAATTTTGGTCAAACTAACAAGATAAGGAAATTCCATTTAATGTTTAAAATAGCAAAGTAGTCTAAAAACAACTTTTATGTTCAAATTTTATATGTTTCCATAGTTTTATGAGTTTATGATTGTTTTTATTGTACAGCATGTCATAATTTTTTGGTCCATGTCGTAACCATGAGTAAAAAAATATGATTAATTTCATTGAAATTTATTACAAAAGTTTTCGTTATTTTATTTTATTTTATTTTATTTTATTTTATTTTATTTCTTTTTTGATTCTATAAGTGTTTCGATGATTTGTTAAGATTACTGAAATTCCTTCACTTCGTTCTTATACGATTGTGTTAGCTAAACATATTCGTACCAAATATGTTTCGATAAAACATAAAAAACAATAAATATTTTCGCAACTATATAGATGAACCACTTATTTCTCATATTTCTTTTGACTTTTAAGGATTTTTAAACATCCTTTAACATGTCAAGTGATTTAATGTACTTTTCCGTATACACACCCATACACAGACCAAGCCTGAGAAAAAAAAGCTATTTTCTACTTATTACTTTTCCAGCCTATCGTGTGGATTTATAAATATTGTGTTATATTTTCTTCTTCTTCTTTCAGCATCTTGTTCATTTAATACTCATATAAAGGCAATTTGTCTTTGTACACAAAATACAGTCGAATGACGGTAAATTGAACTTAAGGGTACTTTTTCTTTGTTCATGTTGTGCGAAAATGAAATCAAATTTCTTTCTATAAGACATTTTAGCTTGCTATAAACATATAAGTCTGTATATGGTTTACACTAGCGTTTGTATGATTTATACGGTAGCATATGCCTTTTTACTTCTAGAATTATGGCATAAATTAATATATTTTATAAAGTACTTTAAACGAGAAATACATTCGATAGCCTGAATATTTTATAAACACATATGCTGTAAGCAGAGTTGTGCATATTTATGCAGTAAAATATCAAAAGTATTCGCTTAAAACATGAGCTGCAAAATGAAAAATATGCACTTTAAAAATATTCATTTAAGATGTAATACGGACTTAAAAAAATATGCATTTAAATTCTATTTATTAAAAATCGAATTTATATATTTATAATAAAATATGCAATAACAAATCAATGCTATATGGTTGGTAGTCCTTTGATTTGACAAAGAATTTTGTAAAAATTGATATTTGCATGAAAGTCGCAGCCCTGGTAATAAAAAGCAAACTATATCACTCATATGCAATATTGCCATTTTAGCATTTTAGTTGCTAGATTTAGCAACCAAAATTTATAAAAGATGCTAGATGCTAACTTAGCATTTTTTATTAATAAAAAGTTGTTTTTAGCATCTCTTTTTTTGTTTTTTTTTTCATTATTTTTGAATGTACAATTTTAATTTTAATGATATTGATATGTTTTAATTTATCAAAGTATAATACGAGAATTTTGTGTACTATTCTTTTTCCCACTCTACTGCACTTCTTTCAACAAATATAACAACGTTTTGAAATATTTTGAAATAATAAATTAAAAAGACGATTGCCCAAAAATATTATTGTATTAAAAAAATTTAAAAATTTTCAATACAAAACACATTAAACCGACAGTTATATACAGAACAATATTGGAATACAATCTCTTAATGGATTGAAGTTAACAAAAATTCTATTGGCGAAAATCCATTTAAAGAGTTATCAATATTTGTATTGTCTTTATTAGTTTTGTCTTTCTCAAAAGCCGAAGTTGAACGTTTGTTTAGTTTAATGGCTTTAGTTAAAAGCAAACTTTAAACAGAATAAAATCCGATTTGATATGTTCTGTAATACGTTTAAAAGAAGGTTTGAAAATGAAAAATGGGTGCTGTTACACTTGATAAAATTCGATCGCCAGAAAAATTTCAGAGCCAAAAAGAACATGAAGATGAACACATCACAGAAATATTAGATTGCATAAATCAATTATTGTAATATAATCGTATGTTTTGATAATGTAAATTCTGTTATATTTAAATTTAAAAAAAAATCCCTCTAAAATTAAAACTATTTAATTTAAAATTAAAAAAATCAATTTGATGTTAAAAAAAATTACAGATGAAATCCAAAAAAGTTTTAATTAAAATTTAAAAAATATAAATCGAAACTTATATTTTATTAATTTTTCGATTTAAAAACTAAAGAATTTATTAAAAAGTATTTAATTTTTCAAAATAAAGGTAATTAAAATTGAAAAAAAAAAAAAAATCTAGCATCTTTTTTTTTGACTCCAGTACGTTTTGGCAGCTTTTTTTTTTTTTTGCAATTTAGCATCTTTACAATTTCAAATTATTGCAACACTGCTCATATGTTTGAGTATATCATGCTATTCTTCAGTGTTATTTTAACTTCTTTTCAGTATAATATACTTTTTTGTGTAAGTAATATATTGAAAACACTTATTTAAATAATTGTAAATAAGATTTACCATGTGTATAAATATTTTTTGATTTTATTCCATCATTGTAACTATTCCAATTACAAATACCATGCACGTGATTAGATTGAAGCCTTTGTAATAGTTACACAGAAAAAAATATGTACCAAATAAACAAAAACAAAAAAATTTTTTAACAGTAATTGTTCATTACATTTATTTTTACTAGCAGATTCTAGCACTCGAAATTTGAGTGCAAATTCTAGGAAATTTTATTTTTTCATTTAATAAAGACCGTAAAGGTATGCATCACAATTCAACTCATTTTAAATGAAGAAAACAAACATAAACACATAAACATAACATAAACACATTAACGAATTTAATAAATACACACATTGCATTGTATAATTTTATGTATGGGTTAGTAGCAACTTTAAACGATCATAACTCCAAAAAAATATTCGAGACGATGAAAATCTGTAAATCTGGGTAACAGCTAAAAAGAAATACCTTTTAAATGATAAATTTTTTGTCAAAATCGCGGTAAAACTGTGAAACTTACATCGGTCACAAGAAATCGCCTATTAATATTATAGATTTATTTGATTGTTTGATCAGACGACTTTCGTGTTTGTTTGTAAACTTTGATGAGGAAAAAATTTTTTATTTTTTCGATACACCCATCGTAACGAAATAAAGAAAAATGGGAATACATTCTATAGAAAACTATTTTATTTGTTTTTGGCGATTTTCGATTTTGTTGATTTTTGTTTTTTTGCGATTTTTAATTTTGGCGATTTTTGACTTTGGAAATATTTATTAAATTGATCGAACAAATTTTCAAATAATTTAAAAACACTAATAAACATTTAATCAAATTAATTTATATTATCTTTCTAATTGATTCAATATAAACATGAATATAAATTTTTCTAAATATAAATTATATTGTTATTCAAGCTGATTACACTTTCATCAAAATACTTCCATCTACGAATCTTTTTAATAAAATTGACAATTCTTGTATCTGCATCAAAGTAACTTGTAATTGAATCAATAAATATCTTTTTTTACATTTTTAAAAAATGCAAATCTTATTTGGCTTTGCAAAAACATTCAATCAAATCTACGCCCTTCTAAAATACCTTTTTTTATTATGTACGTCATACGTTTTTCTTTATATGTGGGTACTCGTACTGTATATAAAATAAAGTGCACTTGTCTCATATAAATATGACAACTATAGTTATAAACGATGTATAACAATGATATATGTATATTATTATGAAAATGCTGTTTTAAGTCTACATATTTCATAAACTGTTCATTGTTATACACTGTATACGAAATGGCGGCAAATTATAATTCCACAAGGAAAATATGAATAAAAATATTTCATATTTAATAAAAAATAAATTACATTTTTATATAGATTTTTAATATAGCTTATTATTTTTTTTAACTCTATCTTTTAACTCAATCTATTTGTCTGTCGTGGGGCAACCCCATTCCCCTTATCCAATTTATCTGAAACTTGGCCCATAGTCTTGTTGTGACAACAGATTGATTTTGGGCTAGTCACGCATAGTCACGCGTGGTCACGCACAGTCACGGGCTGATCTAAATGTCATTTGCAATCATCCGATCGATCCGAAACTTGGTACATACACTTGCTGTGAAAAAAGATTTAGTTTGATTTAGTCACGCACAGTCACGCATGGTCACCCACAGTCACGGAGTGATCTATGTTTATACTCCATACACTTCTTCTATGTTTATACTTCATTTGTTACTTCATTTTCCTTCCTTTTTCTTCCTTCTTTTGTTGTTCTTTCTTCCTTTCTTCTCGTTTCCTTATCTCTAAATTTAATACTTTGAGCTGCCTTAAAAGAACCAGTCTCTGAAGATCCTGGTTGCTTAAATTTATTGTTATTAAAAAAAAGATTAACTTTGATTTAGTGACGCGCAGTCACGCACAGTCACGGAGTGATCTATATGTCATTTACCCTCATCCGATCGATCTGAAACTTGGTAGATATGCTTACTGTAAAGAAAGATAAACTTTGACTTGATCACGCGCAGTCACGCATAGTCACGCACAGTCATGGAGAGATTAGAACCTCACTTCGCCTTATCCGATCGATTTGAAACTTGGTCCATTGACTTGTTGTGATCAAATATTAATTTTAAAATAGTCACGCGCAGTCACGCATGGAATCTCGCATGGTCACGAGCAGTCACGGAGAGATTTAAAACCCATTCCCCCTCATCCAATTGATCTGAAACTTGGCCCATACTTTTGTTGTGACTATGGATTAATTTTGGGGTAGTCGCGCACAGTCATGCATATTCACGCACAGTCACAGAGTTATTTAAAACCCATTTCTCCTTATCCGATCGAACTGAAACTTGGTTGATGAACTTAGTGTGAAAAAGATTAACTTTGACATAGTCACGCACAGTCACGCAAAGTCCCGCACATTCACGGAGTGATTTAAGCCCCATGTCCCCTCATCCGATCGATCTGAAACTTTGTCCATAGATTAACTTTAAGATAGTCACGCATAGTCACGCACATTAAGACTTCAAAATTTTATGCATAGGGAAAGAAAGGGTGTGGATAAAAACTTTGTTTTTATGGGTTAGATTATTTAAGATTTCCCATAAATCTATAATATTAATAGGCTAGGCGATTTCTTGTGACCGATGTTTTGTTCTACTATTTTATCCCGATTTTGACCAAACTTATATTATTTGAAAGGTATTTCTTTTCAGCTGTTTTCCAGATTTACAGATCTTTGAATTTTATAAATTATTTTGAGTAAATTGCATTTAAAGTTGCTACTAACACATACATAAAATTATACATATGCCATATGTGTGTTTATTAAATTTTTTAATGTGTTTGTTAATGAGTTTGTTATCTTTATTCACAATAATAATAAACCAAAAAAGTGCTGGGTTGTGAATTAGCTAAGTTGAAAATAAAGTTGCCTATAAATAGCACTCGCATTTCGAGCACTGGAATCTGCTAGTAAATATAAATATAATAAGTTTATTGAATATTTAATATTCACCAATTAACTGAATGAAAACAGTGCTCAAGATTATTTTTCCGCAATACAGATCTAATTGTTATTTGTTCCATGGTATTTTTCATTTGATTAAGTGTATCTGATAAATTAAGCACCACCATCAATCAATTATCATAGAAATTTTATTGATTTTTATTAATGCATTGCATTTTTGTGTCGAATTTCAATGGCAACAGCCTTTTAAGTATTGTTTACAAATGTCTGGCAAAATCCATTTATATTTCAACTATTTAAAGCAGCACAAACAATAACTGATATATGATATGTGGTTAGTGTATTAAATTACAAATGCTCTTAAATGCTTTAGTACCCATTAACAACACCATCAGACTGCCAATTTTAATACTAAAAAAAAACACTACAACAGATTTTATAAATCCTATAAAAAATAACTGCGTTAAGCATTAATAAAAGAATCAATCTCTTGCGTTTGGATAATTAAGGCTTAGGGAAACCAGGTCATCCTTACTTAACCAATGGATATTTTAAAAACACTGATATTTTTTGTTGTTTTATGATCAACAAAAGCTCAGCTGAGATATATACCCTGTTTCCATAACACAATTCGAAAATTTGTGTGTATTTTGTTTTTGTTCTTCATACAAATTTTCGTTCGTCTGTGACGAATTGTGTTATGGAAACATGGTAATAATATCATTGAACATGAATTTTTTAATTCTATACCAAAGTTGTATTAAAATACAAATTCGGAAATTTTAAGCAAAGAACAAATGCAAAACTCGGTACAAAGTAATCGCTGCTCGATGGTTTAGCTTAGAAGAGCTGTATGTCGAATTTTTATTAACTTTCTGACAAAAAGGCACATTCTATTTGCAATTATTTCAAAAACTTAACTTTTTTATACATTCTAAATAATATGCAACATTATTTTATGGATTCTGTAAAAATATAAAAGTGTTATTTTGCTAAATTTCTATATCCTTCTTGCAGGTCGTGGGGTAAAAATATTTACCAATTGTTTCCCTGTTTTGCAATATTCTCAACATGATGCTATTGTACAAATTGTTTGTACTTTTCGAGGATAAAACATATTAAAATATTTCAAAATATATTTAAAATATATGAGAAAATACGCGTTTTAAAAAAAGTATAAATATAATGCACATTTTTTTGTCAGAAAAGAAAACCGCATTAAGTATTAAAAAGTTTATGTATTTATAACTGGTTTTTATTTAAAATTTAAATTAATTTTTATGTGAAAAGTTAAGTTTTTTCTTCAAATCTTAAGTAATAAAAAATGACGTCCTTTCAACTTTCAGTCATTGTATTTAAAAATTTAAATGTTTCGTGTTTTTGTCAATATTTATATTTTACACAATAAGTAAACAAATATTATATTAAAAAAAAATGTTTCCACTTAAAAATATATTTCTGTATAAATATTTTTCTTACTAGCTTGTCCTTTTATACAAAACAGAAAAAATACATTGATTTGTGATCAAAATAAATTTTCAAATAAAATGCAAATTACCCGAAAGTGTATAGAAATTGTACTGTGTGCATAAAAATGTAGTTCTAGCTAACACTAGCAAATTTAAAGTTTAATCTAGTTTTGAGGTGAATAAAATTTTCAGCTAAAGGTAGCGCTTTTGGCAGTCTAGCACAAACTAGTTTTTTCAGTGTTTGCTGGAAAAAAGTGTGAATAAAAACTAGTAAGTAGTTAGAATTACTAGTTTTAACTTAAATTTTTTGAGGTGCTGGAAATAAGTTTATTTGTTGGTTTATTTGAAGAAAAGTGCATTGTCGGATTATTTTTTAAAATATAGTTGCTTTTATGAACGTTCGCCAAAAAACAATATCGTGTGCGAACAAATTCCCATCCAGCAGACTATTTTAATTTATACAGATTTAAACAAGTAAGAAAATTATAGTCGGTCTAGACCGACTATACGATACCCTATACCATGCGTTTAGAGACCCTATCTCTCAGGTCCAACTAACTGGATATAGAAAATAAGCATAAACCAAATTTGTGTGGGATTTTTTTTAATTTTTTTGGCTGCAGATATGAAAAAGTTCATATCGGATGCTATATCTATATGGGGACTAGGCCCAAAAATGTACCGATCCTGACCATGTTTGGTAAAGTCTCTTGAATTTTGCAAAAATATATACAAACAAAATTTGAGAAGAATCAGTGCAATATTTTTGTTTTTTGATAGATTTAAGTGAAGATCGGGAAGCATCTCTATATGGGGCCTATGACTAAGAGTTGTCCAATAGGGATCATTTTTGGACTACTGATTAATGGACGTAATATATACATACAAACCCAATTTGACTAAGATTTGTATGATAATTTGGATCTTATGGCAATATATGTTGATTTCATAGGGGTCATTTTTATGGGGGCTAGGTCTGAACATGGACCGATTCTCACCAATTTCATTAGCGTTCATCCCATGGCAGATAAAAGATCAAATACCAAATTTCGTCAAAATATATTCATATTTGCGACTTGCAGTTTGATTACAAGCTTTACATGGACACACAGACGGACGGACGGACGGACGGACGGACATCGTTAAATCGAATCAGATAGTGATTCTGATTCGATCGGTATAATTAAAGATGGGTGTAGGTCAAATATTTTTGGTTGTTACAAACAGCAGCACAAAGTCATTATACCCAAACCACATAGTGGTATAGGGTATAAAAAGAAAGTGTAAAATGGTTAACGCAACATGTTTTGGAGGAAAGCCATGAAAACAGAGGAGTGTCCTTGCCACAAATAAAAAGGATGGAAATATTTCTGCGATTTAAAAGCGATCCGAGTTTCCAAATGTGAATTGCTAAAGAAGAAGGAATACATCGCACAACCGTTTGTAAAACAGTGAAAATGGTTTTAAAGAAGGTCACTAATAAAGCGCATTTGTGGATTAAATTTCTCAATAATATTGACGAAATTAAACTGGCTCAAGAACAGTGGGCATTGCGATTTGTCTTTCCTTACGCTATTGGAGCAATATATTGCACGCATGTTGCAATACAAAAACCACCAAATCATGGCGATGAGTACATTAACCGGAAGGGTTTTTGCAGTATCAGCGTTCAAGCCACCTGCAATGCTAACGAGGAGTTCACTTCAATTGATTGCAATTGGCCAGGATCAATGCACGATAGTCGAATTTTGAAGCGATCTCGTATTTTCACTTATATGAGCAGTCAGCGCAGCGATGCAATCATTTCAGGCGATATCGGCTATGGCATTCGGCCATGGTTATTAACACCATTTAAAACCCCAACGAATTTGCAGAAAAAAGTACACCATTTAAAACCCCAACGAATTTGCGGAAAAAAGTACAACAAAACACACACGCGTTACTTTGGACAGTTAAAGAAGCGATTCCCGATTTTGCAATACAAAGTTCGTGTTGATCTGGAAAAAGTTGCAGCCGTAATTGTAAGCTGTGCAGTATTGCACAACATAGCAAAATTTCTTGCAGATGATTTCGAAAATGACTCCGAAACTTTTCAAGGGGATGAGAATGAGGAAGATATTGTTACAGACCCGCCAGATAACTACACAGTATTAGGCAAAAGGAGAAGGCAAGAAATTGTAAACGTACTTAGTTCCTGATCATATATTTCATAAATATTTTTTATTATTATTATTTTGTTTATTTATTATATAACTAGCAGATTCCAGCACCCGAAATTTGAGGCAGCTTTATTTTTCAACTTAGCCAATTCACAAGCCAACACTTTTTTGGTTTATTATTATTGTGAATGAAGATAACAAACTCATTAAGAAATTTAATAAACACACATATAGCATATCTATAATGTTATGTATGTATGTGTTAGTAGCAACTTTAAATGCAATTTACTCAAGATAAAGGAAAAGATTTAAAAATCTGTAAAGCTGCAAAACGGCTAAAAATAAATACCTTTCAATAATATACGTTTGGTCAAAATCGGGATAAAACGGTAGAACAAAACATCGGTCACAAGAAATCGCCTAGCCTATTAATATTAAATATTATTTCATTTTAATTTTATATTTATTAATTAAAAAATAAAATGTTTTCACTAAAATAAAATAAAAAACCACACTTTTTCTTCTTCAAAAGATTCACAAATTAAAGCTGTCTGATATCATTATTAAAAATAAAATAAAATAAAATAAAATAAAATAAAATAAACTATTTCTTCTTTAAAAGATTCACAATTAAAGTGATGTCACTATTAAAAATAACATACAAAACTAAACTATTTCTTCTCCCAAAGATTAATCTAACATATCAATCTTAAATTCTTCTATGTTTATACTTTCATTTGTTACTTCTTTCTCCTTCCTTCTTTTATTGTTCTTTTTTTCTTTCTTCACGTTTACTTATGTCTAAATTTAATACTTTGAGTTGTCTAAAAAAACCAGTCTCTGAACTTCCTGGTAGCTTAAATTTATTGTTTCTTCCGTTTCATCATCAAATTTGGATCTCTTTTTAACAATTTTGGTGACCTCTACCTCATCTCCACCTTTTTCGGCGATTGTGGTTCGACACATTCCGTCGTTTTCTTGGCCTCAACACCGAAGCTAACTTCCGTGGCACCTAGAAGAAATAATAATTGTTAGAATCAAATTTTTTGTGAAAACATACGTATAAATTTACCTGGAATTTGATTAAAAACCGGATTTTTTTCTTCCTCCATCAATTGCAGCAAACCTCTCTCCCAATGTTTTATATGCATTGGTTTGTTGCCTGTTGCACGCATATCTGATTTAATTTTAACGTCGTTCCGCATATTTTGTATTTTTTTTTAAATTGACTTATGGTGATCTTCTGCAAATAATTTTCATGAAGTGAAGACAAGGCATTCTCTTTTGCCACCCTCACTTACGGCACTTGCGATTTCTTAAATAGAATTTTATAGTTTTCCAAAAGACTAAAAAATTTTGAATTATTTTTTTCGCCCAAATTTAATTATGAAAACAAACTGATTGAACTATCAAAACAAACTGATAGTGTTACCAAACTGTTTTAGCATAAGTTTTGTTAAGATTTTTTAGAAAAATGCTATATTTGCAAGCAGAGGTAACTCCCAAACAGTTCCTATCAGCTAATTTTGCAGCCGCATATGTTTTTCAGTACTATGTTTGTAGTACTAGTAAAGTTTTATTCACACTTTTTGTAGTTTTAACTTTTCTGCATAGCTAGTACTGTAAAGTAAAAGCTAATGCTAGTACTTAGTACCATATAGTATAAACTACATTTTTATTCACACAGCTTATTCAAATAAACCATTAATACTTGTACTAGAGCACACACACACACACACACTTATACAATAATTAGCAAGTCGGGGCGTATGATTATTATTAGTAGTGTAGAAATGATACGTATGATTGATATTTTTAATATTAAATCTAACATAAGTATTTTTATTCTATTTATACCCTCCACTCCAGTGTGCAGAGGGTATATATAAGTTTGTCATTCCGTTTGTAATAATTAGAAAAAAAATTTTGGACACCATAAAATATATATATTTGTGATCCTTATAACAACCGGAGTTGATATAGCGATGTCCGTCTGTCCGTCTGTCCGTTTGTGGAAATCACGATGACGGCATCAATCGGGCAGCTAGGCTGTTCGTTGACATAAAAAATGATTCACTAACATCCTGAAAAGTTTGTTATTTAAAATCGTCCAAATCGGTCGATTAGGGCCCGAGATTTGAATGGAGAACTAAAAAAAAATCTTGAAAAAATATAATTTTCTATGTTGTTCTTGTCACGATCACGCCCTCAACAGGACAGCTAGGGTGATCATTTTTAGTGAGAATGATTTACCAAATTCATGGGAAGATTTCTATTTCAAAAATCATTAAAATCGGTGGAACAGGTCCAGGGAAATCTCTGAAAAAGTAAAAAAAAAAAATGAAAAACATGATGTTTCTATATTGTTGTTGTTGTTGTTATAAATGTTGTATTGTTATTATAGCTGGACTTGTTGTTTGTGTGGCCGTTGTGGTATTATTATAATAAAAACTAACCCTTTGTACATTTTTTATCAACTCTGGTAGAAAAATTTAAAAGTTTCCGTTGTTTTGGCATCACTAAAAAAATTACTAGATAATTTCTGTCATTGCCACGAGCCTGCCTGCAAAGTTTCAGATCGATTGGTTAACGAAAAGGGTTCGACACTACGAGTTGTTATAAAGGGAGTAAAAATTCACCAACATCTGAAGCAAATAATGCTAAAATATCTAGTTGTTAATAAAAAAAAACAATGTAAATTTAGCAAAAGAAAAATTATGTATTAATTTATTTAAAGAGAAAAACACAAAAATAACGTTTGATGTTGTATTTTTTGTATGTAATATTTACATATGTATACATACATACACATATTAAAAAATAATACAAATAATATAACTATGTACATATATTCTATATATGGATGTATATCCATGATAACTGCATGTTAGAAATAAATCGGTATATTATTTTTTTACACAAAATTTTGCAATATTTTGTTGTGGGGAAAATACATTTCTTTTGCATTAACAGAGTGTCACTTCATTTTGCTCAGCGTGACTATGCCACAGTAGATGGCGCCACAATTTTTGTTCTAATTAGCTTTGCAATAGTTATTTCTATTTTAACATGAATGTTAATACATTTAACTAGATATTATAGAGAACAATGTCTTTTATTTCATACGTTTTTTCATTATTCTTTTACCAATATGAACATAAGTTTGGCATATTAACTTTTTGTTGTCTTTACAAAATATAGTTACCAAGTTCATCAATGAGTTTTTTGCTTTCAAAACAGTTCCACATAGTTATATAACTAGAACTATAATTCTGCTTTACCTACAAAATATCTGATTGCGATTACATCTAATTTTTAAAAATTTTTTATAATTACTAAAGCATTATTATTCACAAGAATATAAAATTGCACTATTTAAATTTGCATCTTTAATAAATAAATTTTATTCGTTAAACACAAACTGAAATTCCAAAAAAAAACACCAAATATGTTTACATTTAAAAAAAAATATTGCCATTCAGGAGAAATTAATAGCTTTTCAGTACCGCGATTCAGTAACTTCTTTTAACGATAGTCGAATCGTTAAAAAAAATAAAATAACGAAATTATCAGTAAACTTTTTAAACGATATTCGCTATTGTTGTTATCTAAACGACAACCATTTTCGTGTTGTTTATTCCATCGATAAAACTTAAATATTTAGGTTGAAATGTCGTCATACATATGTAAATAAAAATCATAAAATAGTGAAAATATTTTGCTTTTATTAAAAAAGTTTTTTATATAAATAAAAACATTAAATAGCATATTCAATTCATTATTTCATTTTCAAATAAATAAACAGAAATATTAGTAAAAAAAAAAAAATAGAGATATTAAACATAAACATAAAATCATCCTGTCAAACACGAAGTAATTTGTTTTTTTCTATTCTTTTTTGTGTTTCTCGCTTATTTTGACAGAGATGCCACTCGTTTACAATTTAAATAAATAGAAAAATAGAGATGTCGACTGTCATTAAGATGTCTGTACTTAGTGAATCACTTAATCCTTAGTGCAAACAACAATAGCTGTCGATATATTTTGCGATTGTCGGATCGTTGAAATTTACAGAATCGGACTACAGAAAACATTAATTTAAATTCAATGAATTTTAAAAAACCTCAAATGATATTTAAGAATTGCGAACATAAAAATTGTTACATAAATAAACGCAATGCTGAGAATGTTATTTATATATAAATTATCACAATTTTTTTTGGATGAAAATTTCAGAAAATAAAGATAACAAATTATTTTATTTAAAATGTTTGGGACATTTGATTTTTTGCGTTTGGCATCCCTAATTTGCTTATTTATTATTATAAATCTATTCTCTATGTTTTAAAATATGGCAATGTTTTAATAAAAAAGTTGAGAGAGCTTTTTTTTGGTTATTATTTTGTTACTCCATCCGACCTATATGGCCGCAATGAAGAAATATTTGGCCAGCTAAAAGAAACTATACAGCCATCTCCAATTAGCACGATTTAATGCATATAGCCACCCTACACAACCATTACCTTTGCAATGGAGGTTAGGGCGAGCTATTTAATTAGCAAAAACTAAATTAAACGAGAAGTTATGTCATATAAGCGGAAACGCATGCATATAGGTATATAACCTAAATGTATGCCGATCAGCAACCAGGATGACCAAAAAGCAAACACCGAACTATAATGCCGCCCGCCCTAGTACTTTCACACAGCTTAAAATTTCTCACCCACTAGCCAATAACCCCAAAGCGTTCCACACTGCAATAAGCAAGTCAGAATATTGTGCTGAATATTTTACACCCTTCGGTTGGACACGAATCAATTTTGTTTTTGCATATTTTAGATTGAAAAAAAGTATAAAAAAATATATATATTTTTTTAATTAAAAAACTTTTTGTTCAACATTAGGTTGGTTTTAGGAGAGATGTATGAATATCCTTTATACAAAATTATTATCTACTGCTTATGATTATTGACGAGGGTTATTGACTTGACATGAAACAGTTATGTATCTATCTTGCTGAATTTAAATCAACTTTTGAAACAAATACTAAGGTTTTTATTTTCTTTACGTAAAAAAAGTTGATGTTTGAATCTAATTAAGTATTTGAAACTCAATTTTTGAACAGAAAAAGAAAAAAAAATATTTTGAAAGTCCAAAAAAAATTTATGTTGAAAACAATTTTATTAAATTTAAAACACTTTTGAAATAAGAAAAAAAAAAATTAAGTTATTTTAATGTGAATTTTGGAGATCACATGGTAACTTGTAACTTATGAACCCATAGGCCGATTTTGCTCATTTAATTGTAAATATTTTTAGCGTGTTTAGGATTTCAGCAACTAGCCAGACTACCAATAGCGAAGTTTGTGGAATTAGCAACTTAGAAATTAAAAATATGAATTCCTAATACATATTACATATGATGTGTCTCATCGAATGACTTACTTAAAAATATAAACCATTACAAGGGGGTGTGAAGGGTATCATCACGTTTTTGCGTTACAATTATTTTGCCAGTTGTGTTGCTATAATTAAATTTTACAATCGTTTCGAATATACGAGTATGTACACAAAACATATTTATAAATGAAAAACTCACAAAATTGAAAATTTTATATTTACTTTCATAACCTATTCACTTGAATGTTAAAATAACACAAAATCTCGATAATTTTTTTGATTGTTTTCATCGATATGATTTTATATTTGTTTTTCTTTTCAAGTCAACAATACGTGACGTGTATTTAAAGCAAAATATTTAACCAAAAATTAGCAAAACATTATACGAAACGCAAATAACGTTTCATGCTCTTTTAACCAGTTTAATGAGAAATAAAAAAAAATTTTTTTTTATATTTTCTGCCTTTTAAAATTTTATTTTTTTAAATAAATTTTTTGTAGCTTTATATATGAATCGATTTTATTTTATATGTGGTTTTCATTTCAATTCAAATTCTTTAATTTCTTTAATACACTTCCTATACTGCAGCCATTTGTATACCCTACCCTATACCATGGTGTGTGTGTGAGCTGATGTTTGTATCTACCAAAAAATATGAGCTATTTAATCTTTAGAATCGTTTTCTAATTACCGATGTCCGTCTGTCTGTCTGTCTTTCTGTTTGTCTGTCTGACTTTTTTTAAGCCTATGTTCAAAAATGAACCCTGTATGATCATTCTTATTCATATTTCCGAAATAAAGTTGAGTCCCGATCTTCACTTAAATCTATTCAATAATGTTATTTAATGAAAAAATAGTGTCTTTACCAAATACAGTCGGGATCGGTAAATTTTTCGACCTAGTCCTTGTCATATAACACTAGCATAAAATATTAAATTTTTCAGATCTGCGGAGCACAAATTTATAACAATGTCACTCAAATTTGATTTATGCTTATTTCCTATATCCTATTAGTTGGGCTAACCCGTTCTCTAAAATTGTGGTATAAGGTATTGTATAGTCGGTCTAGACTAACTATAATTTTCTTACTTGTTTTTCTTAAATTTCTTGAGTTTATTTAGTCATTGGCCATTTTTTTGTGATTGGTAATTGAATTTTGTTGCAACAGAGGTTATTTGTTGACTAAACACAGAGCCATTGTTGAAAATGGTAGTAAAGACAACACTGACTGACGCTCAATTTTTATAGCAAGAAAATTAATTGAATAGAAACATGGAACAATCATACTATCGATAAGATAAATAAATAGACGGGAGTTTCTGAAATGGATTAGTAATAATATTCAATAGGATACTCTGCCACAAAGAACGGTTTACAGTTGATTTCTTCCAATAAATAACAAATGTAATAACCGAGGTGGAGTTTATTATGTACACTTGCACTTAAGCGTCCATTGTTATCATGTGTACCATAAGACACCAACAATAAGTTGTTAATCAACATTCAAATTTTTAAAGCGGTCTAATTTAATTTAATTTTTAATTTTTAATTTTTAATTTTTAATTTTTAATTTTTAATTTTTAATTTTTAATTTTTAATTTTTAATTTTAAATTTTAAATTTTTTATTTTTAATTTTTAATTTTTAATTTTTAATTTTTAATTTTTAATTTTTAATTTTTAATTTTTAATTTTTAATTTTTAATTTTTAATTTTTAATTTTTAATTTTTAATTTTTAATTTTTAATTTTTAATTTTTAATTTTTAATTTTTAATTTTTAATTTTTAATTTTTAATTTTTATTTTTTAATTTTTAATTTTTAATTTTTAATTTTTAATTTTTAATTTTTAATTTTTGATTTTTAATTTTTAATTTTTAATTTTTAATTTTTAATTTTTAATTTTTAATTTTTAATTTTTAATTTTTAATTTTTAATTTTTAATTTTTAATTTTTAATTTTTAATTTTTAATTTTTAATTTTTAATTTTTAATTTTTAATTTTTAATTTTTAATTTTTAATTTTTAATTTTTAATTTTTTATTTTTAATTTTTAATTTTTAATTTTTAATTTTTAATTTTTAATTTTTAATTTTTAATTTTTAATTTTTAATTTTTAATTTTTAATTTTTAATTTTTAATTTTTAATTTTTAATTTTTAATTTTTAATTTTTAATTTTTAATTTTTAATTTTTAATTTTTAATTTTTAATTTTTAATTTTTAATTTTTAATTTTTAATTTTTAATTTTTAATTTTTAATTTTTAATTTTTTAATTTTTAATTTTTAATTTTTAATTTTTAATTTTTAATTTTTAATTTTAAATTTTTAATTTTTAATTTTTAATTTTTAATTTTTAATTTTTAATTTTTAATTTTTTAATTTTTAATTTTTAATTTTTAATTTTTAATTTTAAATTTTTAATTTTTAATTTTTTATTTTTAATTATTAATTTTGAATTTTTAATTTTTTATTTTTAATTTTTTTTTTATTCTTTATCTTTATTTATTTAGCATTTTTTATTTTTCGTTTTTCATTTTTAAAATTCATTTTTAATATTTTGTTGGGTTTTTTGGAAAACGGGTAGTTTTTCTAATAATCTCCTTTAAAAGTTTCTATTTGTCGTAAAGGCTTTGTTTACGCACAACATATTGTTGCAATAGGTACCGCATTCCATGTTCTAGTTAAATGTGAAAATACATGTTGGAATAAACACGTTTTAGAAGTGAGTGTTACATTTTAATTTGCCACAATTATGGTGACAACAATAAACATGTAATTTTACCTAAATACGCATACACACATATTAACATACATTATAATGCACTTACACATCCATACAAACAAGGATAGTTAATAAGTACATGCTAACACACACAGCAATATTTAAATTTGGATAAATACACAAATTTGCATTTTGTTTAACATGCATTTCATATGTATGATGTGCAGATTTGTACATATGCATGAACTTGCATGTCTGCTTTAATTTAACCTCAAACCAGTTGTGGTTCATGTGTTTGTTCGTGTCAATGTCAATATGCTTACAAGTTCCCTGGTTTTGTAAAAGTGTTGGCACATCATCGATGAAATATAAATATTGTCTCGTTTTCCATTAGTATTGCTATAACAAAAATCAACAACACACTGCTTTTAACCGTTGCATTATAGATATGTGAAAATGATGGTGGCAACACATATCCTTAAACAATCATCAATATTTGTTTTTGTTTTGTATGAAAACATCCGCAAAGTGGCTTTCTGTGAGGTCATTGGAAATATAAATACATATAAGAGACTCCACACCAACTGTCCTACCAAAGATACAACCTGGAATTACAATTCAAATTGTAAGAAACTTTAAACATATTTTTCAATGCAATAATTGATACCGGATTTAGTTAATTCTGTTTATGGTTTTTAACTCATTATATGTATTTTTTTTAACATATGCATTACATAATATTTAATATTTGCATAATTTTTAAAGCGAGGAATGCTTCATATCGATTTTGTTTTTAACAAATGTTTATCTAATAATATTTTAAACATAATATAGATCTACATAAAGCTATTAGAATTATGAAATAATATTTAATATGGCATTATACTAAATTATACATTTTAAATGACAAATTTTGGTTTCGGCTCCTTTGGATAAATGTTTAAATTTAGTTTTTTTTTCGAATAGTTTGTAAAGTTGTAATACTGGCACTGTTATCAACTATTTACCATATAGAAAAATAATTTACATTTTAATAAAGCAGAACAAACTTATTGTTCAGCTGATCAACAGAAAGGGTCGGTTTAAATTGACTTTGGAGCGAGAGTAGAGTGGAAGTGTAGTATGAAAAGAATCGTAATTGTAACTATACCCTTGACTGTTACTATTATAAATTCCGGAGTAATTGTATCAACCTCTGGTGACGTAGCCAGGACATGAACGTCATGCTAAGAATAGCAGATGATATTGTCTTCATTATAAAAAAAATCTTAAATTTGCTTCTCAACTTGCTAGAAAACCCCTCCGACATATAAAAAAGGTGTTTATTTTAGTATAACGTAAGTTCGTACTTCACATAACTCCACAACTCAAGGAACATTTGAAGGAGTTTACGAAAAATTTGCAAGAATTAGTTGAGTACGAAGGATCTACATCATATCCAAGAATTGATTATTCAAAGAACTGTTCGTAGAACAGTTGAAAAAAGGACTCACGCCAAACATTACAAGTTCTTTAGTAGAGCTGCCAACTGTTATATCCCAGCACGGAGAGGGCTTAGTAGCTCTCTCAACTGTTTATGATTAACGAATGGACTTTGGACTTACATTAAGTACTAGTTTTATGATTTTAATACTTGTTATTAGATTGCAACTTAATTAAGTGAAGACACGATAATTAAATAAAATAACAAAATAAATAAATAACGAAAATTAAATAATTTCTACTAAAGTTTATATTTGAATAAATATACAAATAAATCATGCAAGAGTCTTTAATGTCAGTTCTTTTTTAAAAAAAAGTTTTAATAATAAAAGTTTTATATTTCTGCTTATCGCAAGTGAAAACACTCAAACAATATTCATATTTTTAGTTTTGTCTGTTTGCAATATGGTCGATAATAATAATAACTCATATTCATTTATATTTTAACACTATTTGTACTATAGCCATTATATATTTTCTGGTTTGCCTTCATACCTTTTTTTTACGAAACAAATAAATAACTGGTCCATGCAGACATAATAATTAATTTCAGAAATTTAAATTTCTGAGTGTCACATTATTTTTAAAAGACTGTCATTTTCGTGCTCAACGATATTATTAAAAAAAAAACTTAAATAAAAAAAATTCAATAGTCTGATTATAATCGTTTTAATATGGGTATCGGAAAGTGTTAAGAAAAAATTAAAATAAAAATATTATGGAAATAATTTGGTGCTACCCATTAAAAAGGTATGTCCATAAAAGTTATAACCTCAACAGCCAACTATCAGTAATAAAATTATGAAGCATATAAAGTTTAAGTGGAAAAAAGTATTTAGTTTCGATATAAATTAAACGAACTTTTTGTGGAAACTTGAAAGGAAATTAAAAAAAAAAAAAACAAATATATTTTTATAGAGTTTTTATGAAATTAATTTGAATTTCAAATACAAGGAAGCATACAATTTTATGGCCGAGCATCTCAAACATTTTATGTTTTTTTTTTCTTGAAATTTTTAGCACAAATTGTGTATCTTACTTAATCCAAATTATATTTTCATATTGTATATTGTTGTACTGTTTAGAGTTTTTTAGTATTTAAATACAAAGCAAAAGTTTGAGTGACAGCTACATGCCAACTTAAGACATTTTGCTTTGGTTGCAAAAAATAAAATAAAATAAGAAATACAAGTGTCGTACTGTTGCATAGTGTGTGGTGTCTATTCATTCGTTAGTTGTTTAAAATCTCAGTTTTGCTTAACTATTCAAAAAAAAAAAAAAAAAATTAATAATATGCTAAACAAACATTCTTAACATACAAATAATTACGTAGGCATTTATGAAAAATATATATCATGTCTAAAATAATAATAAACCAACACGTTTGAGGTAGCAAAAACTGTCATAGAATTCAAAAAAAGCCGCAGCACCATTAAAATAATAATAAATAACTTTTGCTAAGATGAATTTCTGTAAAAATTGTGCAATTAAATAATGAAAAAATTTGTGTGATGATTCAATAAGTTTTTTTTTTTAATATATCATATTATTATTTTATAAACGTATTTTAGTAATTACATGATAATTATGGTTAATTTCACAAAATACGTCAATATAGAAAAATCATGTGAGTCCGATCATAGGGAGATGCGTAAACATCTAGTAATTAAAGAATTTTTATGGCATTTTTTTAAAATCAAACAGCAAGCCTCATCTATGTATCACTTATAGCAATCAACTGTAGGGACTCCGCTAATATAAAAATATTTATTATTATTTATTATTTCAACTGGTTAATTTTTAATTTTTCGGTTTTTATTTTTTATTTTTCATTTTTTTTTCTTAAAATTTTATTTGAAATAAAGAACGAAAAATAAAAAATCAAAAAGAAAAATTAAAAATACAAAATGAAAAATGAAAAATGACATATGAAAAATGAAAAATGAAAAACGAAAAATGAAAAATAAAAAACAAAAAACGAAAAATTTAAAATAAGTATTGAAAAATAAAAAGTGAAAAATTAAAAATAAAAAACGAAAAATGAAAAATCAAAAATGAAAAATGAAAAATAAAAATATGAAATGAAAAATAAAAATGAAAAAAAAAAATAAAAAATAGAAAATGAAAAATGAAAAATGAAAAATTAAAAATGAAAAATAAAAAATTTAAATGAAAAGTGAATATAAAAAATAACAAATGAAAAATTATAAACAAAAAATCAAAAATAAAAAATGAAAAAAAGATAAATAAAAATTTAAATTTTTATTTTTCATTTTTAATTTTTCATTTTCTATTTTTTATTTTTCTTTTTTCATTTTTATTTTTCATTTCATATTTTTCATTTTTATATTTTTATTTTTCATTTTTGATTTTTCATTTTTCGTTTTTTATTTTTAATTTTTCACTTTTTATTGTTCAATTCTTATTTAAAATTTTTCGTTTTTTGTTTTTTATTTTTCATTTTTCATTTTTCGTTTTTCATTTTTCATTTTTGATATGTCATTTTTCATTTTTCAATTTTTATTTTGTATTTTTAATTTTTCTTTTTGATTTTTTATTTTTCGTTCTTTATTTCTGATTTTTTATTTAAAATTTTTCATTTTACATTTTTTATTTTTCATTTTTTATTTTTAATTTTTCATTTTAATTTTTTATTTTTCATTTTTTGTATTTCATTTTTCATTTTTTATTATTCTTTTTTCATTTGTCATTTCTCGTTTTTCATTTTAAATTTTTCATTTTAATTTTTTATTTTTCATTTTATATATATCATTTTTTATTTTTTTTTAATTTTTTATTTTTTATTTTCCCTTTTGTCGTTTTTCATTTTTCATTCTGTCTCATTTTTCATTTTTTATTTTTAATTTTTTATTTTAATTTTTCATTTTCATTTCTCATTTTTTATTTTTCATTTTGAATTTTTCTTTTTTCGTTTTTCATTTTCATTTTCCACTATTTATTTTTAAATTTTTTTGTTTTATTTTTCATTTTTATTTTTTATTTTCATTTTTCGTTTTTCAATTTTAATTATTCATTTTTAATTTTTTATTTTTAATAGTTTATTTTTAATTTTTTATTTTTTATTTTTAATTGTTTATTTTTCATTTTATTATTTTTCATTTTCTATTTTTCATTTTTCATTTTTCGCTTTTCATTTTACAGTTTTAATTTTTAATTTTTTATATTTAATTTTTCATTTTTGATTTCTCATTTTTTTTTTAATTTTTTATTTTTCATTTTTAATTTTTTTCCATCTTTTATTTTTCATTTTTCATTTTTAATTTTTAATTTTCAATTTTTAATTTTTAATTTTTAATTTTTAATTTTTAATTTTTAATTTTTAATTTTTAATTTTTAATTTTTAATTTTGAATTTTTAATTTTTAATTTTTAATTTTTAATTTTTAATTTTTAATTTTTAATTTTTAATTTTTAATTTTTAATTTTTAATTTTTAATTTTTAATTTTTAATTTTTAATTTTTAATTTTTAATTTTTAATTTTTAATTTTTGATTTTTAATTTTTTATTTTTTATTTTTAATTTTTAATTGTTAATTTATAATTTATAATTTTTAATTTTTAATTTTTAATTTTTAAGTTTTAATTTTTAATTTTTAATTTTTAATTTTTAATTTTTAATTTTTAATTTTTAATTTTTAATTTTTAATTTTTAATTTTTAATTTTTAATTTTTAATTTTTAATTTTTAATTTTTAATTTTTAATTTTTAATTTTTAATTTTTAATTTTTAATTTTTAATTTTTAATTTTTAATTTTTAATTTTTAATTTTTAATTTTTAATTTTTAATTTTTAATTTTTAATTTTTAATTTTTAATTTTTAATATTTAATTTTTAATTTTTAATTTTTAATTCTTAATTTTAAATTTTTAATTTTTAACTTTTACTTTTAAATTTTTAATATTTAATTTTTAATTTTTAATTTTTTATTTTTTATTTTTAATTTTTCATGTTTTATTTTTCATTTTTCATTTTTTCCTTTTATATTTTTCATTTCTCATTTTTCATTTTTCATTTTCAAATAGGTTATTACATATCATAATTTTTTCACAAATACAATCATAAGTCACACCGATTTTGTCTAACGCTTAAGCTGTTTTTCTGATTGTATTGTGAAATAGAAATTTACCCCTACGCGTGTAGATGTTTACATATAAAAAAAAAATATTTATAATTTATATTCCATTCATATACCAGCAACTGATGGTAGGCACGTATGTAAACATATAAGTTAGCAGGGTTGTAGTAACATGGAAACATCCTCATATCAGAAAACAAATCACAGATATACGATGAATACAAAAAACACTTATCGATAAATTTAGTAATTTTTTTGTCATCACTTTTAAAAACAGCTGATTTGAAAAGTTGAAAGTTATGAGAGTTATTGTAATGATATCGCTAAAGAATAATGCTTGAAAATTGGGCTGCAGATATGAAAAAGTGGACTTTGGATGCTATTTGCAACTAGGTCAGGTAATGGACTATATTTGGTAAAATCAAACGAAATTTGAAAACAAAATTAAGATCAAGAAGCAGCAGGTTTTCTCTTTGGGCTATAGAGTAATGGGTGTAACAATGAAAACCAAATGTAACCGATATCTATATAATAACCTGGATCTTGCGGAAACTTAAGTCGATCTTATATGGGTTAATTGTATGGAAACTAGGTCTGAACATACAGCGATTTTAACCAATTACAATAGTGTTAATCTATGGTTCATATACCAAATTTGAGCTAAATATATTTATATTTAAGACCTGTAGTTTGATTAAAAGATTTACATGGACACTCAGACAGACAGACGCATGGAGGGACGGACCGATTGACGTCGCTATCTCCAATCACAAAAGTAATTCTTCGTCGATCAGTATAAAAATAAAATATTTTTGATATTTATTCAGCAAAAACTCATCTTACCCTGACCACATATTGTAGAATGAATGAACAATTGGATATTCCTTCATACAGAACACAATTAGAGATATCAATGCAATTAAATAATTTAACTTTAACTAATGCAAAAGAAATTAATAGTCAAATTCGAGGTCCAATTTTTGTTTGAAATTCTTTATTCGCCGATATTTCGCTACTCTTTGAGCAGCATCATCGGGACTAGTACGATATATTTGAACAAAAACTGTTTTTCTTATAAGCTAAGTACATAGGTTTCGTCGTCTATTGTTTCACTGATGATAATGCTATTCACAATTGGACCTCGAGCTTGGCAATTAATTTCTTTTGCATTAGGTCAACTAGAGGACTGACAGTAAACTTTAACTAATTTTATATATTGAGCAACGTGGCAAAGTTTTAAACAGATGATGAGAAGGTTTCATAGAATAAGATGTGATAAAAACATATGTTTCTTATTTGCACGACTCGAAAATATTTCATATTATTTTCATATTGTACGTCCCTAATGTATCATTAGCATATTTTTGAATTGAAAATTGTTTTTTCAAATTTTGCCTCCAATATTATTATAAATGTATATAGTATATATTAAATTTTAAAATTCACGAATAATTTTTAAGAAGAAAAAGTGGAATACTTGTACTATTTATGTATAATTTAAAAAGAAATTGTAAAGAAACATATCATCTGAATAAATTGAATTGAATTGAATTGAAATTGAAAATTTGAGGTGAAAATGAGTACAAGAATAACTCAGCCACTTCTTACGCTTTTTGCAATGTATTTTAATGAAAAACAAAAAAAAAAAAAAATGCCTATAAAACTGATACTTTTAAAGTCAATTATATTTTCATTTTTCAACTTTCCTCTTTCCTCCCAATAAAGCATAAAACATTCTGAAATGAACCATTGTGTTCTTTGTGACCTCTTTACATTTATTGAAAAATAAAAATTCATTGATATTTATTGAATGTGACAATAACATCTATATATAAGATTAACGCATAAAGAATTTATATTATTAATAAATCATGCCAACATATTTCGATCAAGTCATCTCGCTTGTATGCAGTCAAAGCATCAACATCATGAATTACTTAAAAAGCAGCTAAAGAAACAGGAGGGAAAATAAGATTCATGTCTTCTTACATGTATTCTAAGTACTCGTAAATGTGTGAGAGTTAAAGTGATTGTGTTGGTGTGTGTTAATATAAATACTAAACCAAAAAATCAATATCTTCTTTATAACAAACATCATTATGAAATCAAGTATAAAATTTATATTAAATTTAATTTGCCATCTTAAGGCTGAACTTATCAATTTGACTAATGAAATTGTATAATTTAAATTTGTTTTAAATATTTAAGGCTTTGACATAAAAAATATAAAATCTCTTGCTAAAATTAATTAGTTTCATACATCCTCGTTGCTCATCACATATGTGGTAAATTTTTAATTATCGTTTTCTTTGCCTAATATAAATAGATGAAACTGCTTTAATTAGAAGTTTTATGCTTGTGTACATACATGCTCTTTGTTCATTACATTATATATGTATGTATGTGTTATGATTTGAAATTAACGTTTTCTTAGCCTAATAGAATTCTTAATCAAGTTAAAAAGATTTCATTTCTAAAGAAAATGACCTTGATAGTTTCCATTTTTCATATAATGTTTAGAAATATTTGAATAGTGAAAGTACTTATTGTATCACATATGCACACATACTCGTATGTATGAGTTGAATCTTACAATAAAAATGCCTAGAGTGATGGCAAACGCATGCTGCTTTTGTGTGGTACTTCTGCTGTTTGAACATAAATCAAAGGAAAAAATCTTATAGAATTTTTAAGAATTTGAACTCAAGAAATTCATGGTTAACTTTAACAACAAATAAAAGTCAATTGAAAGTGACTTAGTTTTGTTCAAATTCTGGGAATTTTTCCACTCAACCAACATATGAATATTTATTTATTTATGCTGAATACGCTGTAAGTTAGGCTAAAGTACTTTATTTTATTTTTTAAATTGGTATTTATATTAAATATAAAATTTATTATTGTTGGTTAATATTAGAATTAAGTGTTTTAATCTGATTTTGCTTGTCTTGAATAAGAAAGTTCTATTTGTGGAATAGCTAAAGGGTTTAGCAATAAAAATAACGAATGTTTCTTTAATGCCTTTTATAATAAATGATTAACGTTCAAATATGTCAAGGGATCTATTTATTTCAAAGTTTGATTTTTTTTTCGAAAAAAGGGTTTTTTTTGCCAACGTATTCTATAGCATAGAAATAGTTTTTAATTTACCCAAAAAGCCCATAAAAATAACAAAATTTATGGATTTGTGCTATACACAAAATGAAATCATATGAGATGAATTTCTAAAATTTTTATGTTTTTTATTATAAAAAATTATAGCGAAAAACAAGTGCAAAAAATACAAAATATGGATCTAGAAAATAATGTACTTTCAGAAATGTTGTTATAATGGGGACAATCAATTTAATGAATACCAAAGAATACTGTTCAAATATGAACACGATTAGATTAGTATACTAGAATGTTACTTCGTAGTTAGAATAATCATAAATAATTCTTTATATTTCTATGGGTATTTTTGTGGAAAAATCCAACAATTAAGTATAGGTAATATAATCTAAAATCACTATATTTCTTGGTTATAGTAAATTCCCAAATTGAAGATAAGTGTTTTAGTAAAGACATCTGGCAAACACATGTTAGACACACTGATAATGTAGCAGTGTGTCATATCCGTCAAGGGGATGAAAATGTGTTTGCAGGTAGCCTAGATTAGTTTTAAGATTTTTGTATATAGTAGTTAAGATTTAAATTTATTAAATAAAGTTAGTATCATACAAATACTCAAAAGAGACGGTAGTTTCTAAATTATTAAGTTGAGTGTCTTACAAACATTCAAAGAATATAGTTTAACTTGATTTAGTTGAGTTTAATTATACAAATACAAAATTTTAAAATATTACACAACAAATTTTCAAATCATAAACATCCTTCAACTGTGTTCCAAATTTAATTTATTTTGCTATCCATACTTGATTCGAATATAAAATCTACACTGCTGTATGGATGTGGAACGTGGAATGTAGCACCACGTGACATGCACTCCAAACAAGTTTTTGTATATAAATGCCTTAGAAAGATTCTTCACATATTCTGGCCTAGAACAATCTCAAATTATCGTCTCTGGTCAGAAACTGGTCAACAATTTAACCAAATTGAAATCCGCAAACGCAAATGAAATCCGATTGGACATACACTGCGTAAACAGCCCAACGACATTGCTAAACAGCCATAGACTGGAACCCGCAGCGCAGTCGTCGTATTTGAAGACCATCACACACCTGGAGACGGCCATTTACAACAGCGTTAGAATGAAACTAAATATCGTGCATCAGATCGAACTTATTGGAATAATCTTGTGCTATGCTCATTGCAGGAGTAAAAGGAACAACTATATGGGGGACTTCATGTCAAGTGCACCAACTTTTGAAACCGATGTCATCCGATCGGGATGAAATTTGCACCAAGGTTAGTCCTATTGGTTATTAGTTTAGACACAATTTTTCAACAAGATCGGTCCTGATCTCTCTCAGTTAGAGGGGATCAAAATTTGACATTTTGGCCAAACAGGTGTTTTTCTCATCCATGTAACTTATTACCTATTGTTCTTAGAAAATTTTCTCCCAAATAGTTTAGATAGCTATTTCTTCAATATTTCGGGAAAAAATACTTTAAAAAAAAAAAATTGTAGACTTTTTTTTGCTAAATTAAAGCATTTTTTGCCTTTTTTTTCAAAAAGGGCATTTTTTTTTATTTTTTTTTTTCATAAGAAAGCTTAGGATTTTTCCTTTAAGAGCTTTTTGGTCGCTTAGTGGGATGGGAGTGGGATATCTATCAAAATAAATGTTTTGTAACTCAAGACAACGGTTTTTCAATGTTTCACAAATGTATTCTTTTGAATTTTTTCCTATTTGTGTGCAAAACCTTACAAATAAAACTTATACTGAGAAACTAGACAAATTAGCCTTTCCGAAGGTATATAACATACCTAACTAAAATTTTATAAGCTCGATACTGTAATACCCAGAATATGTTAACCTCAGGAAAAAAATCGTTTTTTTTTCTATAGAAATGTTGAAAAATTATTATTTTTTATTTATTTTTAATAATAATTAAATTAATGTATAATAACAATAATATAAAAAATAAAAAGATAAATAATTTATTAAAATTTAATCTTAATTGCATTAGATCCATTTATATCATAACTATTTTTATACTTAATTTATTGTAGCTGATCAAGTTTTTTTTTTTTTTTTTTTTTTTTTTTTTTTTTTAATATATAAGACAAATTTTTTATTTATTTATTTTTCTTTTTTAAAGCCTAGTTCCGCGAAGCCGAGTGGCTTGTCTGCAGATTCTAATTTGGCCAGTTTTTTTTTTTTTTTTTTTTTTTGCAGCGACAGACCAAAGCCTCTGGTGGGAATCGAACCCACGACCCCCGCATGATAAGCGAGCACGCTACCTACTCACCTACCGGGGCGCTTATTTAAGTATTAAGTATTTAAGTCTTGTAAATTTTTAAATACCCAGTTTTTTTGTCAATCCTTTCTTGGCGTTACTAGGTTCAGCTGTTGATTTCGCTGCTGGTTTATTTGTTGTCTTTGGAAAGAAATGGCATTGAATAGAAGCATAAAACTTTTTCAACTTGAGTCTTCCATCGACAAGCGGTATAAAAGCATGGTATTGAGCGGTGCCGTCGATTGTTACCGCAGCATCGAATCTGCTCTTCAGTGATTTCAATGTTTCCCGATGATCCTCTTTGCTACTAAAAACTATTTTAGTTTCTTTACAATAACTCTTTGCCCAATGGAATAAAGCAGTCGCATCTAAGATGCGATCTTGATGGGAGCACTGGAGGCTATACTTCGCTGTATTTCTTTTAAGGTTTGCTACAATACCATCACATGCTCCTTTACCATAAGCAGTGGGATGAAAATGCCACACAGCTGGCATTCGAAAATCTTTTTCATGGGCCATAAGATTTTCCAAGCTACTTTTGTTTTTAAAATGTTGACGAGCTCCGTCCGAAACGTAGTATACCTTCTTTACTGGAAATTTAGATTTTTAGAAATTTTAGTATTCTCTTCTGGTACTCATAAACTGCAACGGTATCATGTTTTAAATCGTCGGATATGATTGCCATACTTTTGTGTTCCAGTTTTTCATCTTTCATGTAGTAAATAACTACTGTGAATATAGTTGCTTGGTCGTTATTGAAGTGGAATGCTTGTATGGCATCCTGAAGAACATATTTATAGTTTTCTGCGAAATCATATGAAATAACGAATTCACCAGACTTCAAATGTATCTTCAAATCCTTGAAGAATGACCATTGCTCTTTGACTAAAAAGTCATGGGTTCTCAAGTTTAGCAATCCTGTACACATTTCTTCCACAGAATCATCCACATTTAAAATGATTGTTTTCAATGTGCATCTGTCAGTCTGAATCCAAGAATCAAATTTGACCTCCTCTATATATTCTCGATCTAAAGAGTTGATAAAATTTTCTTTGATGAATGTGGTTTTCGGGCAATTGGTACATTCACCTAAGTGGCAAGAATTTGTTGCATTAGGACACATAGTCAATTTAAGGCAACCGCGGTAATCGTGTAAATCTTCGGCCGAATTATCTGTTAAATACTTTAAGTTGATTTTCTTCAACAACAGTTTATCATTTTCATGGTAATAAATACAAACGCATACTGTGTGAGTTCCGCTGCTTCCTGCCAAAACGCAATGTTTTGGCTTCATTTGGGTAAATTTCGTGAAGCCAATTTTAACATCCTCGTGTTCAGATTGAAATATTGCAAATAGCTCTTTCAGGTTACATATAACCATTCTCTTCTGTTATGTTATGAAGGTATGTTACATACCTTCGGAAAGGTTAATTTGTCTAGTTTCTCAGTATAAGTTTTATTTGTAAGGTTTTACACACAAATAGGAAAAAATTCAAAATAGTGTATTTGTGAAAAATTGAAAAACCGTTGCACATAGAGGTATTTCAACGATCTGGGCGGCCAAAATTATTTTTGTGCTTAAATGTACATATCTTGTCGAGTACAACAAGACTGTGTCGTTGAAATTTGCGAAACCCTCTAAAATCTTGAGTTACGGGTAAAAAACCGGGTTTTCTGCCCTTTTGCACATATAAGCTAGTAACTTTGTTGAATATCAACCGATTTAGAATTTCTCAGTGGATTTAGAAAGAAGAAACTAAGCCATTTCGAAGATATGAAAATGATACTTAAGTAATATTGAGACATCTGTGTGTATTCCTCCAGCAAACTAAGTTTTGCAAAAAAAAATTGGGTATTTTTCAAGTTTGGAGATGTTTTTACAGTTTGTTTCATTTAGGAACCGTATAATTTAAGACTGTAATATAAAAGTATGTTTATTTATGGGTAAAATGCAACTTTGGTTTAAAACATCCGTTAAAAATTGACTGAGTTAATGAACTTTTAATAAAACCAAAATGTTGGAATAAATACGTACTCAAAAGTAATGAATAAAAAAAAAGAAATGGTATGTAAATGATGAGAATATATAATGAACATGTTTTATTGAAAACAAAATAGCAAAAACAACATAAAAGATTAACAAAACATTTAATTGAATATTGCATCGCTCTCTGAAGAATAATCATTTGTATATGGCTCGTCAGATATGAACATTGATATTGCTTCTGGCAAGAACGGGTTAGTATTTCTATTCTTTATTGCTCTCATACAGCTTAACAAAGGGTCCGAACTAAGTAGAAGGCGATTAAATATATCTTCATTGCAGTTTTGTCTAGAAAATTTTCTTGCGAAGTCTTGCCGATAACTTCTGAAATGCTTATTACGAATTTCTGCCGCCTCCTCCGAAAGTTGTCCTATAGGTAAGAGAGATTTTCCAATTACAACTGCGCCATGAACCAAAATTTTGTGCAACGTTGGAGTCATAGGATGCCATGGGTACAGGTCAACATATAATCGAGCCGTTTCTGTGGTATAATTTTCAAACTTTTCAATGTTTGTTTTGTAACCACTTGAAATCACTTCAAGGATTACTTTTAGTCTATATATTAAGTCGTAATTTATGCCCGTTATTTCGGCTGCTAAAGATGGATTGTCAAAAAATCTTCGGCTAGTATTACCATCATTTGTATTACCAAAATTTGCTTTTGGCATGTCGATTATTAAACCAGTTTCGGCACGAAACCTGTCTTGGATTTCTTTTTTCCTAGCTTTCTCTAATTCTTTTTCTGCTTCTGTTTTCCTTTCTCTGTACTTCTTAACAGGTAGTTTGTATGCCAAATGAAGTATACTTTCAAATAGTCGTATTCTGGCATGCAGAACAGAAAGGCCGAACTCAATAGCTTCAAAATTAATATCTCTAGTGAAGTCCAGCTTGTTGAAGTCTTTAGAGGTAGCTCCACAAATGTAGCACTTGCTTGTAGATGTTGTACCTGTGGCTGTGTTGCAAACTTTGCCATCAACCATAGTCATTATTAATATGTGTTTCACCAAATACTTGTCCCCGTCTAAGTCAACTTCAGTTGGAACTAAATTGTTTATGTTATTTTTAACATATTTTATTTCGTCTTCAATTACTGCAGCACTTTCCTTGATGAAGCGGAACCTGATCGGCCTACAAAATCGGGACGAAGATGGTGTTGGGTTTTCCCAAATAATTGTTTCTTTTTTCTCTCCACAAACTAATCTAAGAGGAACAAAACAACTCTGAAATATGTTTGAATCCAAATCTTCAACATTATCTTGTTTCTGTTTATACAAATCTTGCTTGGAGCCATCGCAACCCCATTTACAGATCAGCTTCAGGGATTTTCGCTCTTGTTCTTTAATGGTTATTAAAACTTCTTCTAAGTAATCTGATAAACGTCTAGTTGTAATATCCATCAGTGACTGTAAATCAGCTTCGGCACCATTACTTGTTACTCGACAAGCTTCTGGAGGTGGATAGCATTGTTTCTTTGCCTTCTGCAAAACACTGTAGCAGGGAAAAAACTTCATATTAGTTTTTCTAATTATTTCATATTGACCTTTCGTCAAATCTGCATCAATAAACATTTGCAAAGCTTTCATTGGTGTTAAGGGCGAATGTGTAGTTTTTTTACGCTTATACGCGTTTTTAAATTTAGATGCTCGTTTAGGAGAGCTTAAAATATCTTTGAGAATAAAAGATGCATCTCTTTTTCCGCTTTTTTCTAGTTCAACACCTGCAGCATGGATGATCAAATCTTTTTCATAACAGGACCGCATTTTTTCAGTTTTCCTCCTTTTGCTTCTGTCGCTTGACTGCCCGAAAGATTTCTGAGGTCGGCCAGGTTGATTTTGAGACGATTCCACAGGAATTTCAATGGTCCCTTGAAGCCATGAGTCATTGTACTTCAAAAAGGTTTCCTCTTTGCTGTGAGATTTTATCCACCTTTGTTTAAATTGGCTTTTGAAGTGAGCAAAGTTACGCTTCAAGCTAGCTAATTGCTCTTTATTATAGCCTTTATATGCGAAAAGTTGATTCTTTAAACATTTTAGCTTACCATCAATAGAAGGCACACCTGAACTGTTCATTTTATCGAAAAGAGTTTTACGCTTCACAATCTTGTCTTCCGAAACAATGATAAATAATTTCTTTTTTTCTTTAATGAAAACAATATGCACACGAACAACAACGATTTCTTTTTATTTTCAAAGTTAGTTTTATTATTTGCAAAAACTCAACTGACAGAAAAAAAAAGCTTTTGAGATCCAAAATGTTTAAGGTGTCAAAAAAGTGCTTGTTAGATCATAGAGTTCTTATTCTTATTTGCGTAATACACGTTGTTTTTTATTGTACCAATTCTATTATTATTTGTATGTACCAACAAAAACACATAAATTTACCGTTCATCGCGACAGTCATTAAAACTCTATGCAAAAAAAATGAATTTTTGTGACCCGAAATCTTTTTAAAAAGACAATGTGTAGCAGCCAACACAATTTCATTGATTTTTGAAATTGCACCAAAAGGCAAAAAAAGCTTTGCCTACAACAGTGCTTATCCGGGACTATCCGGGAAAAATTTTTTGCTACTTCAATAAAGGAAAGATTGAATAATGCTAAACAAAAAAAATTATTGCTTGATCTACCTTGATAACATATCAAAAAGCATCTTGAAAAAGAAATTCAACAAAAATTTACTACAAAAATAACCTTACTTTCAATCAATAAAAAAATCAGCATTGATATGCCTAATTATATGTTGTAAAATGATTTTTCATAATTCCATTATCTGAAGTACTAGGATCCATAATTTTTTCCTTGTGCGATTAACTTGTTTTGCTAATATTTACGATGAAAACCGGTAGTTTTGTAAGGGAACCCAGTTCTATTATGAGAACTCAGTGAAACACTCAACTTTCGACTGCTCGTACGTGCGCGTGATGCGCGGAAAAAAATTTTGGTTCTTGTCTCATGTTCTTTGGAATGTCTTTTAACGCAGTGACTTTTTTTTTCAATATTATTCCTACTTTGACTTTTGGGCTTTTGGCCGCCCAGATCGAGCACATACCTCTATGTGCGTTGTCTTGAGTTACAAAACATTTATTTTGATAGATATCCCACTCCCATCCCACTAAGCGACCAAAAAGCTCTTAAAGGAAAAATCCTAAGCTTTCTTATGAAAAAAAAAAAAAAAAAAAAAAAAACAGCTCTTTTTGAAAAAAAGGCAAAAAATGTTTTAATTTAGCAAAAAAAAGTCTAAAATTTTTTTTTTAAGTATTTTTTTCCGAAATTGAAAAGAACAATAGGTAATAAGTTACATGGATGAGAAAAAACACCTGTTTGGCCAAAATGTAAAATTTTGATCCCCTCTAACTCAGAGAGATCTTGACCGAACTTATTGAAAAATTGTGTCTAAACTACTATCCAATAGGACTAACCTTGGTGCAAATTTCATCCCGATCGGAAGACATCGGTTGCAAAAGTTGGTGCACTTGACTTGAAACCCCCCATATACATTAGGGCGGGTCGATTTGTAGGGAGGAAAAAAAATCGCTCAATTGACAAGGAAAATCATATTCTTGGGATCAAAATAAGAAACTTCACCCAAGGAACCATACCTCTAAAACGAATTCTGTGTCCCTACTTTTGACCTGTCTGTCTGTCTGTCATGGGGCAACCCCATTTGCCCTCATGCAATTGATCTGAAACTTGGCCCATAGTCTTCTTGTGACTACAGATTAATTTTGGGGCAGCCACGCAGAGTCACGCATAGTCACGGAGTGATCTAAAAGTTATTTACCTTCATCCGATCGATCTTTTTGAATAACATAACATAGTCAAGGCGTATGATTATTATTTATTAGCAGAGTAGAAGATACGTATACGTATTTGTGTTAATGTTAATATTAAATCAAACATAGCCCAATTCTAAACAAAAAATGGTGATTTTTTGAAATGTTTGTATGGGGAGCCCCACAGGGGGTACCAAGGGGTATGCCACTGGCATGGGTGGGTCGGCCCTCCAAAGTTAGTGGAGGTCGATCATACATTTGGACTCGATTGGGGCACTTTAATGGGTCAAAGTGAGACAGACAGACAGACAGGTCAAAAGTCGGGACATCAGAATTCGTTTTAGAGGTATGATTCCTCGGGCAAAGTTTCTTATTTTGATCCCTAGAATACGATTTTCCTTGTCACTTGGGCGATTTTTTAATCGACCCGCCCTTATATACATATATAAATCCATATTTTGTCTGGGTCGCAATATTCATTTAATTTACTGCCTTACATAATAAAATGGAGAAAAGGATGCTTCTTATACTTTCTTCCACCTATATATGAAATTGTACCGATAAAAAATCCAAAAGCCCCAATAGTGTAACTCTTGTTAGTAAATACTAGGGTTGTCAATTGGTCGAATTTTTACTTTGGTCGATTAAAAATGAAAATCAAGTTTTATATATTCTTGGATTAATCGATCAAAAAACGAATAAAAAAATATAAAACTACTCACAAAATAATCTCTAAAACATCATCCAGTAGATTTTTCCATTCAAAGAATTAAATAAACATAAAAACTTATGAATAATAATGTGAATACCCTTAATTTGTAATATCCGTTATGTATTCTTATCTAAATTTAATTATTCTCAAAAACCAGTTTTATTTATATAAATTGCTTTCATACTCCTTTGTTTCGTTACTCTTTTTTATTGTAATAGACCATTGAGGGTCATAATCATAACTGCACATAACTTAAATTTTGTGAACAACTATAAATACTGTATTTATTTAAGTCAACGAGTCAGTCATATTTTGCTTTCTGAATAAATAATTGATTACAAAAATTACAACCGGTATTTTATTGGAATATACAGTCCACGAGGTTAAGTTAAAATCAACTTAAAATAAATGAGATCCTTTATTTCTTCATTTAAATACGTAAAAGTTAAGAAGAACAACTCAGTCGACTTTTGAACAATTAAAAACAGAAATTAATTTGATTTTGTAATACCATCTTTTAAAAGGCAAATGTAACTTATTTTTGTAGTTTTAGTCGACTTTTGCTATTTATTATAATAAGGCTTGACTTAGAAGAAATTCTTTTGAAGAATTTTGCAAGTGTTATTGTTTCGGAATGATTTTTTTGTATAGAGGAACAATTTTTATGGTGAAAAATAATTCTTTTGAAGTGAAGAAGTTTTTTGAGATTAATAATACTGTGGAACATTTTTAGAGCTATTGTCCCAGGGGTAGGAAATTCCAAGTCAGGTTGAAAGTACTAGACCAGTATAGTAAAACCGTCAAAGGGTTTGACGTTCTCAGCAAACTTTTTTATGACCTTTTATATTTTTTCCTTATCTTCATATATGTTTGATAAGGAATAGAAAGAAAACATCAGAACAACTAATGAGCGTATGATGAATTATTAAACAAATAAATTCATATTCATCATACGTTCTATAGTTTATTTCAGGGTTGGGCGCGTAAATGTAAAATGTAAATTTTTTTACATTTTACGCGTAAAAAAACGTAGAAGTAAAACTTGTTTTGAAAGTATAAATTTAAAATTTTACATTTACGTTTTACTGTAAAATTTTACAGCTAAACAAATTTATCTTAATGAAAAGAAACAGTCTTTTTTAATCATAATATTAATAACCATGTTTCTGTCGACCAGTGAGATACTTGCTAAGTTCAATAGCTTACAAAAATGGCATAGCAGGTTTTCTGCTTGCTTAAATTTCTAATATTTGAATTGTGGGAAACTGACAAATAATAAACAGAAAAGTTTCAAATTGTAAAGCTCTCTATTCATAAGTTTCATTATTCTCATTGAATATATGTTCCTTTAAAAGCTATTTTGAAACTTCAAACAACACTTTTTTTTTCTTGACAGAAATAAAAAATTTTAAGTTTTTGAGCGGCAAAATTTTAAGCTGTATACTTAGCATATAGAATAAATGTCTAAGGAGTTATAGCTACAGTGTCTTAATTTCCCATACAAAATTTTTTAAGCAGGAAATAAGCAAGTACGAACGGGTCGATAGAAACAGGGCTAATAATTTATTTATTTGAAAATATGTCATAAAAATAATGGATTTATTCATCGGGGGTAAACGATGAGTTAACTTTTGTGTTATAATATATGTGCAAAAGGTTTTTCGATTGGTCAAATGTTAATCTATTTCTCACATTTGAGTGGATATAGCCCCAGTTTGAAAATACGCGTTCTAATTGCGCCGATGATGCTGGAATATTAATCAACTTGGTGGCCAATTCAGCTATTTTTGGATATTTGAGAGAACAGATTCTCCAAAATAAAACAGCATTTTCATTTAAATCTTTGTGACAGCAAACTCTAAAATGGTCCTTACGATTTAAAAATAAATCCAGTTCAGCCAACCCTTGCACGTCCAAATTCTGCATTAAAAAAGTTGTTGCTGTATCCTTCTGGTCGGAATTCAACTTAATTTGGTCGTAATAAGGATTTAAATAAAATGCAGTTATGGCATATTTATTCAGTGCGTGATTTGTTCTATGTGTAATTTTGTTTTGCACTTGTGGATCATCTTTTTCATTTAGGGACAACCATAAATTTGTAGATTCTGCTAAAGTACAATCTGTCGATTGCACTTTGTTCAACAGGATAGATATTGGATCGAACAAGGTAATTAATTTATTGACATTATCTATAAATTCATCATTAAATAATAAATTTTTGACATTTGTTTTGATATTGTTAGACTCTATAATGAGTTGGCACATGAATTTCAAAATTGTTTTTAAACATACGTAGCAGTCCCGATACGAGCACCAGCGTGTTTCTGCAAGTAGTTTTATTTTGGTTTCACCTTGCTCTAAAATCACTTGCTCTAAATCAGCATGTCTAAATTCTTTGAGTACCGCCGTTAAATTTGAGATCGTTGTTTGGTCTAGCAGGTCTTTTGCTAACAAATTAGCAACATGTGCGCTGCAGTTGCTGTGCCATATATCAACTAATTTTCCCATCCGGACCATATTTGCTGCATTATCGGAAACAACTGCGTAAACATGGGTGTTGTACCTCTCATGACAAATTTTTATTGAAGTGCGAACAATTTCTGCCAATTTTGCCGCGTTTTCTGATTCACCAGAAAGGTTCCAAGATTCAAGGAAAGCTTTTTCACCGTTGGCATTATGTAGCATTGTGACGACTGTTTTTGATTGCTTGCCGTATTTTTCCAACCATCAGTAAGCATAACGGAGTCACCACTTAGCATTTGTTTTGCAATATTGATTTGCCTTTCATATTCTTTATCCAGCAGTGAGGTTGAAAGCATTTTTCTACTTGGAACGGCTTTGGCATAGGCTGGCCTTAATTTTTTCAACATTTCTTTAAAAGGCTCTGCTTCGACAACGTCTAAAGGAATGTTGCATCCATAGATGCAACTACTTTTGAAATCTCGTCTTCTTCTTTTTTTTGATATTTTGTCAAAAAACTGTTTTAAACCGGTGGTCTTTTTGCTTTTCGGATATTTGAATAGTGGATAGTCAGATTCACTACATGCAGATGAAGTTGATGGTGCTGTTGATGATGGTGTTGTAGATGATTGAGCTGTTGACGATGGTGTTGTTGATGATGGAGTTGTTGGAAGACTTGTTAATGCCATTGGAATATCAGCATGTGACAAGTTGGAAATATCCATTATTGATATTTCTCTGGAATTGTCAAAATCCATTGATGTCTCTGCATTATCGTTTATTTCAATAATGGTTCCAATATCAGGAATATGTGGTGGTTTTTTACAACGATTTCTAAAAAAACAAGTCTCTTGACATGAAGAACATAAAGAAATATCATATTACCCACCTATGACCCTGTAGCCTTTGAATGGCAGTGTTTGTTAAAATTTTTTTGCAATAATTGCATAAGGCGTTATAGTTTTTGCCATCTTTTTTTATTTCAAAATTAAGCTGATTAATAATTTTTTTGTTTTCACTCATTTTGTTGATTTGCAAATGTGCTTAAGATCAACAGCTGATTGATATGCCAGATAAGACAGAGTTGCCTAGAACTAATTATTAAGCATATGAATATAAAATTAAATTATTACTATTATATATGAAATTATTACTAGAACATATAATCACTATTAATAGATAAATTTATTGATCAATTATTTTATTATTAATTTCAATCCATGCATGAAATTTGTGTTGACTGTCCATCTGTTGAATTTATAAATAGAACGTGAACACTTGTTAAAAAAGTGAAAAATTTTACGTAAATGTGTAGAAGTGTAAAAATTTACGTAAAAGTGTAAAATTTTACACTTCTGCGTAAAGTTTTACACTTCTGCGTAAAGTTTTACACTTTTACGTAAATTTTTACACTTTTACGTAAATTTTTACACTTTTACACATTTTTTACGTGTAAAATTGTTTTTGTAGTTTTACGCGTAAAAGCACAACTCTGGTTTATTTATTTATTTAAAGTCTATGGAGTTACAAATGTCCTTACAGACTAATATATTTAGTGTATGAAAATAGATATAATAAATAAAATAATGACGATTTAATTATTTATATATAGAATAATTTTACGTTTCTTATAGAATAATTTTAGATATAGAATAATTTTACTTTTCAAAGATTCTTTATTTTCGGACAAATCTATGATGTGGTAAATTCCATTAAATTGCTCACACAACCGGCGAAATGGATCATTATTAGCATAATTTAACTTTTTTTTCAACAAATTAATAATTCTATACTGTAATAAGAGACATTAGTCTTGTGTATAGAATTCCAAATTAATAAATAAATAAATAATTAAATAGAAAATAATTAATATATAAGAGCTTAAAATTTCTTGTAAGCCTCGATGGTATATTAATTTGAATTCTACTTAACAAGTAATTGGACTCAATGTCGCCATGTAATAAACTGTGTACAAAAGAAATACTAAGCATTGTTCTACGACTTTTCAGTATCGGTAACTTGATTAGAGCAAGTCTGGATTCCTAAGACGGTAAGGCACGGGAGTTCCAACCAAGTCCACTTAGACAGAATAAAAGAAATTGTTTCTGGACAGATTAGACGAAATTTATATGAATAATGTAGCACGGATCCCATATTATAAAACCATATTCCAGGATGGGACGAACCAGGGATGTATATAGCTATTTGGTTACATATGGATCAGACATTTTTTTACTCAATCGCTTCATAAATTCAAGAACGCCATAAGCTATGTTTATTGCTGAAGATATATGCGGACAAAAATTTATCAAAAGATTCCCATTCACTTTCATTAACAAAATAAGTAGTATGTAGATTATTACATCTGTAAAAGGATATATGCATGCATTCTTTTTATATTGAGCTCCATAAGGTTTAGATTGCACCATCCACAAAAATTATTTAAATCGGATTGTAGCAAAAAATGTTGAGAGTAATTTTGAAGAGAGGAAAATAGTTTGATGTCAGCGTATAAGAGAATTTTAGAGTGTTGAATAACAGAAGGGAGATCAGTGATAAATAAAGTAAAAAGTACTGGACAAAGATGACTTCCTTGTGGAACACCAGAAAACACTTCAATTTTTTATAGACAGCATTTTTAAATTTAACCCGCTGAAATCTGTTCGTTAAATAACGTTTTAACCAGAAAACTAAATAATTACTGAAACCCATAGAATTCAGCTTGTATAATATTAAATCATGATTCACCTTATCAAAGGCTTTACTAAAGTCGGTGTAAATTACATCAGTGTGCATACGATCTCTAAAGCCATCATTTATAGTTGTAGTGAATTCCAGAACGTTGGTGATGTAGAACGAGATTTACGAAAGCCGTGTTGATATGTAGAAAATATGGATGATACTTGAAGAGATAGCGAGTCTGTTATAATTTTTTCTAAAAGTTTGGGAATTGCACTCAATTTTGCGATGCCTCTGTAGTTAGACACCTTGACCTTATTGACTGACATATAAAAGGATGATATAAGATTCCTTCCATAGAGATGGTAAATATCCTTTAAGCAAGGACTAATTAAAAAGTATTGTTAGTGGACAGGATAGGAAGTCAGCATAGCCTAAGAATATTATTTGGTATTCCATCGGGACCAAAATCAAAAGAATTTTTCAGTTGTTCTGAAATTTTATTTCTATTCCTAAGCAAACAAATATCTATACAAGAAAAAAATACAAAATACCTGAGAACGCCAAATCCCTTAAGGTTCCACCACACTGGCCTAGTATTTTCACCTTGATTTGGAGCTCCCCCCTCCCCAGAATGGCTGTTGCATTGTGTAATCCTATTAAATTTGAAAATCTTTATTTCAAATGTTAGAAATTGTACCTAAATTTTTTGTACTACGTACATTAGGATGGCCCTTCATTATATGGAGGGGAAAAAAAGTGTTCGAATTTAAAGTCACCCCCTAGAAATATGCGAATAGCAAAAAAACTGAGAAATACAAAGTTTTGGGTCAATCAAAAGAAAAATTTAGAGGTGTCTCAACGACAATTTCGTTCTATAGTTTAATTTTTTCCACAAGTTGTTATATGAATTGATTTCAGACTAAACTGTCTCTTTAAAAAGCTATATAACTTCAAAATCGAATAAAAATTCGCCAAAAATAGCAAATGCCCCAGACCAATTTTGTGCCAAAAAACTAGGTCGTGAAATTTTACGGAAATTTTTTCAACTTTAAGAAATTAATTAAAGCCATAATATTTTTTGTCTCTATACCTGTGAGCACTCAGACATGAAGTATTGTTTTATCACCACGTTTTTAACCTATTGCGCAATTATCAAATAAATAAATATAATTAATTTATTAAGTTTTAAAAATTGTCTGAAACAAAACTTCAAAACTTAAATATATGGGGGGTTTCATGTCAAGTGCACCAACTTTTGAAACCGATGTCTTCCGATCGGGATGAAATTTGCACCAAGGTTTGTCCTATTGGATAGTAGTTTAGCCACAATTTTTCAATAAGATCGGTCTAGATCTCTCTGAGTTAGAGGGGATCAAAATTTGACATTTTGGCCAAACAGGTGTTTTTTCCCATCCTTGTAACTTATTACCTATTGTTCTTAGAAAATTTTCTCCCAAATAGTTTAGATAGCTCTTTCCTCAATATTTCGGAAAAAAATACTTTAAAAAAAAACAAAATTTTAGACTTTTTTTTGCTTAATTAAAGCATTTTTTGCCTTTTTTTTTAAATGGGTATTTTTTTTTTTTTTTTTCATAAGAAAGCTTAGGATTTTTCCTTTAAGATCTTTTTGGTCGCTTAGTGGGATGGGAGTGGGATATCTATCAAAATAAATATTTTGTAACTCAAGACAACGGTTTTTTAATTTTTCACAAATGCACTATTTTGGATTTTTTCCTATTTGTGTGAAAAACCTTACAAATAAAACTTATACTGAGAAACTAGACAAATTAACCTTTCCGAAGGTATGTAACATACCTTCATAACATAACAGAAGAGAATGGTTATATGTAACCTGAAAGAGTTATTTGCAACATTTCAATCTGAACACGAGGATGTTAGAATTGGCTTCACGAAATTAACCCAAATGAGGCCAAAACATTGCGTTTTGGCAGAAAGCAGAGGAACTCAATCAGTATGCGTTTGCATTTACCATGAAAATGTTAAACTGATGTTGAAGGAAATCAACTTAAAGTATTTCACAGATTGACTATGTGTCCTAATGCAACAACTTTTTGCCACTTAGGTGAATGTACCAATTGCCCGAAAACCACATTCATCAAAGAAAATTTAATCAACTCTTTAGATCGAGAATATATAGAGGAGGGCAAACTTGATTCTTGGATTTAGACTGACAGATGCACATTGAAAACAATCATTTTAAATGTGGATGATTTTGTGGAAGAAATGTGTGCAGGATTGCTAAACTTGAGAAACCATGACATTTTAGTCAAAGATCATTCATTCTTCAAGGATTTGAAGATACATTTGAAGTCTGGTGATTTCGCAGAAAACTATAAATATGTTGTTCAGGATGCCATACAAGCATTCCACTTCAATAACGACCAAGCAACTATATTCACAGTAGTTATTTACTACATGAAAGATGAAAAACTGGAACACAAAAGTATGGCAAACATATCCGACGATTTAAAAAATGATACCGTTGCAGTTTATGAGTACCAGAAGAGAATACTAAAATTTCTAAAATCTAAATTTACAGTAAAGAAGGTATAATACGTTTCGGACGGAGCTCGTCAACTTTTTTAAAACAAAAGTAGCTTGGTAAATCTTATGGCCCATGAAAAAGATTTTGGAATGGCAACTGAGTGGCATTTTCATCCTACTGCTCATGGTAAAGGAGCATGTGATAGTACTGGAGCAAACCTAAAAAGAAATGCAGCGAAGTATAGCCTCCAGTGCTCTCATCAAGATCGCATCTTAGATGCGACTGCTTTATTCCATTGGGCAAAGAGTTGTTGTAAAGAAACTAAAATAGTTTTTAGTAGCAAAGAGGATCATCAGGAAACATTGAAAACACTGAAGAGCAGATTCGATGCTGCGGTAACAATCGATGGCACTGCTCAATACCATGCTTTTATACCGCTTGTCGATGGAAGACTCAAGTTGAAAAAGTTTTCTGCCTCTATTCAATGCGATTTCTTTCCAAAGACAACAAATAAACCAGCAGCGAAATGAACAGCTGAACCTAGTAACGCCAAGAAAGGATTGAAAGATTGAAAGCTGGATGAAAGACTGGGTATTTAAAAATTTACAAGACTTAAATACTTCATCAGCTACAATAAATTAAGTATAAAAATAGTTATGATATAAATGGATCTAATGCAATTAAGATTAAATTTTAACAAATTATTTATCTTTTTATTTTTAATATTATTATTATTATACATTAATTTAATTATTATTAAAAATAAATAAAAAATAATTTTTCAACATTTCTATAGAAAAAAATGATTTTTTTCCTGAGGTTAACATAATCTGGGTATTGCGGTATCGAGGGTACAAAATTTTAGTTAGGTATGTTATATACCTTCGGAAAGTTTAGTTTGTCTAGTTTCTCAGTATAAGTTTTATTTGTAAGGTTTTAGACACAAATGCATTTGTGAAAAATTGAAAAACCGTTGTCTTGAGTTACAAAACATTTATTTTGATAGATATCCCACTCCCATCCCACTAAGTGACCAAAAAGCTCTTAAAGGAAAAATCCTAAGCTTTCTTATGAAAAAAAAAAATGCCCTTTTTGAAAAAAGGCAAAAAATGCTTAAATTTAGCAAAAAAGTCTGCAAATTTTTTTTTTTTTAAGTATTTTTTTCCGAAATATTGAAGAAATAGCTATCTAAACTCTTTGGGAGAAAATTTTCTAAGAACAGTAGGAAATAAGTTACATGGATGAGAAAAAACACCTGTTTGGCCAATATGTCAAATTTTGATCCCCTCTAACTCGGAGAGATCTAGACCGATATTGTTGAAAAATTGTGTCTAAACTACTATCCAATAGGACTAACCTTGGTGGAAATTTTATCCCGATCGGAAGACATCGGTTTCAAAAGTTGGTGCACTTGACATGAAATCCCCCATATATTAGAATTTTTAAGTAAATTCCTCTGCCAGAATTTTTTTTACAAAGAATTTTTTTTGCGGATTTCGAGAAAAATTAGTTTTTTTGTGAAATATTCAGTACATGTACTCCTTCTAAATACTTTCTGTCAATAATTTATCAGTTTTCTACTTTTAAATATTATATCTTATGTTAATAGCATAGAAACAAATTATATGACCACATTATCCCTTTTGGAATTGGAGTCACATATGCACTTTTGGAAGTGCAGTTGAATTTTTAGATGTGACGATAAAAATATAGTAACCAGATGTGCAGGCCTTCCATGCTAAAAATTTGGAATAAATCGAACGCCACCCCATTCCTTGCTGAGGCCAAACTTTGAATTTTGGCATATTTAAAAAACTTAATTATTCTAGTAAACTAAATGAAACCCTTACTGCGGGTTGGGAAATAAAATTGTGATATATTTTACCGATTTTAATGATTTGATGATTATAACGATTTTATAATATGACGTCGTTAACCCATTTGAACTTCGCGCCTTAAATGACCTTTGCACTGGACGATTAAGTCAAGAAATTCAAATATTTTGCAAATATTGCTGAATTTTGAATCACTTTAACTCTAGAAGCACATAAGGGTCAGTTTTCGTAAAATAGAGCACAATTTTATTTCCCAACCCATAGTAAGGGTTTCATCTAGTTTACTAAATGAAGGGCAATGAATGGCTTAACATTGTTTGATTTATTCCAAATTTTTAGCATGGAAGACTTCCACATTTGGTTATTATACTGCAAACGTCATATCTAAAAATTCAACACCTCTTACAAAATAATTGAATTTTTTGAATAAATTGTCTTATTAGATTGGGGTCATATGCGATCCCAAATCCAAAAGGGATAATGAGGTCAAATAATTTTTTTTCCGAAACTCTAGGCTATTTAGATAAATATAACATTTAAAAGTAAAAAAGCTGATAAATTTTTGATACAAAGTATTTAGAAAGATTTACTGAATATTTCACAAAAAAATCATTTTTTGGAAATCCGCAAAAAAAAAATTCTTTGTAAAAAAAATTTTGGCAAAGGTATTTACTTAAAAATGCATGCAGTTAATGTTTAATATATATTCAACAAAACTATAAAGTGCCAGATCTATTTTTTGAAATTTTGTTTAAGAAAATTTTTTAAAACTTATAAAAGGAATTTTCAAAATTATATAAATAAAATTATCCATCTTTGGTCTCATTGCGCAATAAGTGAAAAACGTGGTAATAAACAATACTTCTTGTCTGAGTGTTTATAGATATAGAGACCAAAAAAATTATGGCTTTAATTAATTTCTTAAAGTCGAGAAATTTCCGTAAAATTTCACTACCTAGTTTTTTTTTGGCACAAAAGTGGTCTGGGGCATTTGATATTTCTTGGCGATTTTTTATTCGATTTTGAAGTTATATAGCTTTTTACAGAGATAATTTAGTACTGAAATCGATTCAGATAACAATTTATAGAACGAAATTTTTGTAAAATTTGAAAAAAAAATCATATTTTTCATATATAAACACTTGAAATTTTCAGTCGTGTTGAGACACCTCTAAATTTTTTTTGATTCACCCAAAGCTTTGTATTTCTCAGTTTTTTGCTATTCGCATATTGCTAGGGGGTGAGACCGAAAGTTTGAACACTTTTTTTTTATTAAGAGCCACCCTAACGTACATACTTTAAATAAGGAGAGACAGACTTATATCATTTTGCACATTATTTAAAGGGTTTAAAAGAATATTCACTAAAGAGAAGCTGAAATCCAACAGAATGAATGTTTTATAGGCCTTGCTTAAAATAGCAAACTTGTGTAGAATAATCTCAATTATTTTATTAATTTAAAATAAATTGCAGGATTTAATATAGAATTGTGTATATTTTTATCACTCTATTTTGAAATAAATCCTGTTTCCACAGTAATCTTTAGAATATTCTAAATGATGAGAAACAAGATTGTTTATTAGATGAAAAAAAAAACAGATAAAAAATGTATGGTCGATCTGCAGCGACTATTCGATGTCCTATACGAATAATTTCAGGAAAGGGTATTAGATCCTTCTTTGCTGAAGTCATAATTGTTATTGTTATGAATTATTGTCTGCAGTTATCAAAATAGTTCGTATCGGATTCTAATTTAATTTGTGGACTAGGTTGAAAAATTAACCGATAATGTCTCAAGAACACATACGACTAAAATGCAAGTAAAATCTATGCCCTTTTCTGTCTTTTCACAAATTTAACTGAATATCGAAATAGAGTTTTCTATAGTGACATGAGTTAAAATGTTACTACCGAGTTTATTTTTCGACTGATAATTTATAGATGTAATAAATAATTGCAAATCATATTACATGTATGATAATTTAGATTTGAGTGTAATTTTAGATGTTCTAATAGGCATAACATGTATGGGGGTTATGCTAGCTCTGAACATGCTTCCATAGAAATCCTCTGGTACGATAAAATCATATATCTGTGGTTTTCTGGAATAACCGCGTATGTCCATTTTTGTCAGTTTTGAGTTAACGATGCCTAATACATTAATTTTTAACACTTTTTACATGTGTTTAATTTTTTAAAGAAAATATTGACCATTTCTGAGCTTTTTCTTTAAATAACGACGTAACTTAAATGTTTATTAAATTAATTTGCAGCACTAACGACGCACAGTGGCGCCCGTAGAGCAAACGAGGTTGTTATAGGAAACTTTTCAACGATTTCAAATATGCTACTCTTAATAATATCACATTTTTAGTTTAGAAGATATAACCGTTCAAAGTTGACCGACTTTCGGTTTTCAAAAAAACACACAATTTTTAGTCAATTGTTGCGATTTCAGGTGTAATATCACGAAAAATAGGTAACGAATCGCCTTATTTTTTATTTGTGTTGATTGATGTATTTATTAAATGTATAATGATAAAAAAAAAATTAACTGTTTGCTTTGTTTTTCTCCTGGTAAATCACTATTTAAAAACTATCCGATTTTTCACTATTTTTCAACTTTGACGGAAAATAAAAAAAATCTGTATTTTTCTATATTTTCCATATTTGCAAAACATGTTCTTTGATTATTTCTTTACATAATTCAAAAGGCCTTATCTGCCCGTACGTGCCCGTTTGGCTTCTAGGTTAAAGAGACATGGTTGCAGAAATTGTATGGTGCGCATCCCTTACATGTTTTGACTGACAGTAGTTTGATCTAATAGTTTGAAAATTGCATTTTAAGTCGGTTGTCTACCTGTGAGCCTCTGCCAAAGTCTACTCCCAATATTCTGTTACAGACACAGGATTCACAAAAAACTACTCATTGAAATTCGCAGGTATGCACCTCAGTTAAAAATTACTTTGGAGTACAAATGGTCCATCCAGGTAGGCACAAATCTTATTTAGACATGAGCATAATATCAAAATTGCATGATTCAGCCTAAATCCATATGCATGCAGGGAACACGTAAATTTTTAGGCATGGTAGCATAAGCCTATATATTGCAAAATAAGCATAATGCCTGGATTAGTCTACGACTGAAAGTTGACGCAACAAGTACTGAAACCATGGCGTTAAACAATTTAAGTACTGAAAACATGGCGTTGAACAATTTAAAATTATTTGAACTGTTTAGAAGGTCAACCCCACCAAAGTTTTTCACGGAAGCTGCTTTAGAAGAACTTGATAGCTTATACGGAAATATTGAGAGAAGCGAAATTATAAAAAATAATTTTTATCTGATATATGCAAATATCAAGGCAAAATGGGTGAAATCTAATCGAACCATTCAGAACTTCAATTCCAAATACGAGGACTGGCTTAATGAAGACACCATCCTGGATATATTGGCAGTAGATAAACCCACCACATCAACCAGAGGAGCAAAAGGAAGGCCAAAAAAAAAAAATATTGAGGAGTGTTCAATTTTCACAAGAAAGAGGAAACTTGCCGATGCCACCAATGACTTGACCACGAAGCATTTATCGGACGCGCTGTCTATTAAGGATAATGAAAGAGTTAGGTCGCAGATTACAAAATCTGTTGCTGATGCAAGCCCACTGCGACTAAAAAGGATTAAGGAAAGCATTCCCACGCCCACAAACGCACACATTAACAAGTAAGAAAATTATAGTCGGTCTAGACCGACTATACGATACCCTATACCATGCGTTTAGAAACCCTATCTCTTAGGCCCAACTAACTGGACATAGAAAATATGCAAAACCCAAATTTGAGTGGGATTTTTATTATTTTTTTTGGCTGCAGACATAAAAAAGTTCATATCGGATGCTATATCTATAAAGGGGCTAGGTCCAAAAATGGACCGATCCTGATCATGTTTGGTAAAGTCTCTTGTATTTTGCAAAAATATGTACAAACAAAATTTGAGAAGAATCAGTGCAATATTTTTGTTTTTTAATAGATTTAACTGAAGATCGGGCAGCAGCTCTATATGGGGTCAAAGGGATCATTTTTGAACTACTCATTAGTGGATGTAATGAACGCATACAAACCCAATTTGAGTAAGATCTATATGACAATTTGGACCTTATGGCAATTTATGTCGATTTCATATGGGTAATTTGTATGGGGGCTAGGTCTGAACATGGACCGATTCTCACCAATTTCAATAGCGTTCATCTCATGGCCGATAAAAGCTTATATACCAAATTTCATCAAAATATATTCATATTTGCGACCTGCAGTTTGATTACAAGCTTTACATGGACACACAGACGGACGGACGGACGGACGGACGGACGGACGGACATTGTTAAATCAACTCAGAAAGTGATTCTGATTCGATCGGTATAATTAAAGATGGGTCTAGGTCAAATATTTTTGGTTGTTACAAACAGCAGCACAAAGTCATTATACCCAAACCACATAGTGGTATAGGGTATAAAAAGTATGGTTCCGAAGAAGCCTTGGCCTTGTTTATGGACTTACAACTTTCCAAAAAAAAATATGAGATACTACGGGCATCCTTGATGCGACTCGAGGCTGACGTTTTACCAGGATACAAGCATATTACGCAAGCCAAAATAAATTCACGACCACTGCATACGGAGTTTACGGAAGTCTCTGTGAAAGCCAATCTGCAGGTTCTCATGAGCCATACAGCAAAACGGTTGTTGGAGAGTCTTCCTGAAAATGAGGTGAAAATTCTTCCTGAGAAACTGACATTGATCTGCAAATGGGGCTGCGATGGATCATCCGGACAAAGCATTTATAAGCAAAGGATATCTTCCGATGACGCTACAATATCGGACGGAAATATGTTTATGGCATCTGTTGTTCCTTTGCGGCTAAAATCTGATGTTTCCCTACACTGGAAAAATCCACGTCCGTCATCAGTGCATTATTGCCGACCAATAATGTTTCAGTTTGCAAGGGAATCGGCAGAACTCATAAGGACCACGGTGAAGGACATTGAAGAACAAATAAGCAAGATTAAGCCTACAAAGCTGCAAATTGGAGAAGGAAAATATATTGAATGCAATTACGAGTTCCACCTGACCATGGTTGACGGAAAAGTCATAAACGAACTGACAGGAACAACCTCAACATTGTCATGTCCGATTTGCAAAAAGAGTCAGAAGAACTTTGGTAATTTAAACGATTCTACAAACGAGGAGAATTACGAATATGGAATGTCACCATTGCACGCAAGGATAAGGTGTATGGAGTTCTTGCTAAAACTGGCGTATACCCTACCGCAAGAGGAGGAAAACTTCGATGAAAATACATCAATAAAGGATAAGGAAAAGATCAGAAAGAAGCAAATACAGGATGCTTTTTTTAAACAAGTTGGACTAAAAGTAGACTGTCCCAAGCACGGATACGGTAACCCAAACGATGGAAACACTTCTAGGAGATTTTTTGGAAATTATGAGGCAGTAACTAGAATCACTGGAAATGACAATCAAATCGTGAAAAGATTGGGAACGATCTTGAATGTTTTAAACTGCAGAGAAAATGTCAATTCTACAAAATATGGAGAATATGCATCGAAAACTGGATCTCTTTTAGCAGAAATGTATCCACAGAAGAAGTTGACCCCGACCGTCCATAAAATATTGGCGCATGGCAAAGATACAATTGAGTACCAGTCTTTGCCAATTGGAGAGCTTTCTGAAGAAGCACAGGAGTCTCTTAACAAATTTTTTAAAAAATATAGATTGCAGAACACATTCAAAGCATCAAGGATAAGGCAAAATGAGGACCTCTTCAACATGTTGGCAGCATCTTCCGATCCACTTATTTCTTCCCTGCGGCATGTGAAGTCACGAATAGAGTTAGAAAATAATTATAGTTTAGAAATGATTAGTCTTTTAGATATACCTTCTCTTACGAATTGTGATGAATATTTTACAGAAAATTGAAAAAATTAATTTAAAAAAGAAGTAATTTTTTTTTTAATTTGTTGGGTGATAATTTAAAACATAAAACCCTAAAGAAAAAAATAAGAACAATATAAAAATGTAAAAATAATTTTTTTTAGTTACCATAAAATTGATTTTTCTACAAATTTTAACTTTGATAACCCATAAGTAGGCCCCTACAAAGCGTAGCACCCTTTCCAAACGCTCATTTCATAGGCTATCATATGCTGTTTAAACTGTTCAATTATGTTATTCGGTTGAAAAGATATGATTTTTGCAACGAAGAAACTCAAATGGCGCCACTGTGCGACGTATGTATGTATGTCAATCTACGTTTGATCGCTGACAAATTATTTTCTCAGAAAACGACACATAGCTACATACGTTTTTATTAATGAAAAAAAATTCAAAATAATTTCGGATTAGTTTTCAGTGTATAATCACTTATAAAAAACTTGTGTGTTTATTTCTGTTATTTTTTGTGACTATTATTCTTGATACGTTGTTATATTCTCATCCTAAGTCCCGTTAACTTTTTGTTGACGAACAAAAAATCAATTTTTGAATGGACTTATGTCTACATGGCGGAAGTTTTCTTTTTCAAAGAAAACAACGTTTGTCGACATAAGTTGTTTTATTTGCACACACTTTAAGAGTAATTTACATATTGCTTTTTCGTCCTTCTCTAGGATCTATTCCTATTAAGATTTTTGACTCAAAATTTTATATAAAGTATTTATTGCCCATATCTACAGGACTGTTAAATAAACAGTTCTAAAAACTTTGCATCGAGCCCATATTTTCAAATATAACGTTTTTTGGCTCTCCTGAACATTTTGATTTTATGACATACGCGGTTATTCTAGAAAACCACAGATATATTATATACCTGCAAAATATACTAATTTTTGCCAAATGTAATTTGATTATAAACAAGAAGACAGACGGACTAAATCGAATTATTTTCCGAGTTGATTGACAGTACAAACTAGTTATATTCTGATCATATAGTGGTATAGGGTATAAATATATTCAAAACATAGTGAGTGTTAAAAAAATACAATTCTAGGATATTTATTATCCCTCCATGGTTTATTCCAATGAAAATTGAATTTCTTTGAGTTTATATAGAATATTTTTAATATCATAAAATTACACAAAAGAACCGTTGTTATATTTGTGTTTGTATATACATACATCATCTTCTTTTAATGGAAAAATGTTTATTAAATACATAAACAGAAATGAGAACAGTGCTATTGCCTTCTGACAATAACTGATTCATACACAACATGATCTACTGTTGCTGATTAAAAGGGGTAATTCAAAAGGTGAATTTTCTTAATTGCAATAAATTATAATTAATTATAATTAAATTATAATTCCAAATTTAAGGAAATTAAATTGCAAAAAATTTGATTAATAAAATCTATTTTTATATTATTTTTTCTTTCCTTGCTAATTTTTTTCAGTGTTTATATAAATATTTCCAATGCAATAATCATAAACCAACTCATAAAATGTTTAATAGTATTTTATGGCATTTTTGCAATTTCATACTTAGGTCATATTAAAGAAATCTAAGAGGACTTGCATAATGAAAGTTTATAGTTTGAGGAAATAAAATAAATTAAATAATCATTCCAACAGATTTTTTTTTATTTGATTATCAATTAACTTAAGACAATTATTAGCAAAATGTGTATGCAATGTATTTAAAATGATAAAATTATTAGAGCAGAACATTGCTAGACTGCTCGCATTATAGCATTTGGCAAGATGTTGCATCCAACAAAGAAAAAAAAGCGTAAAAACATATTAAAGTATTTCCAAGTTGGACTGGTTTTGAGGAGATTTGTTTGAAATTAAATTTGTATTGTACGACTAATACTGACTAGAAGAATGTCATGCTTAAGTAAGTGTAAAAATAGATAATATCGATTTTTTTGTTGATATAAGTATTTCCTTAAAACTTTGCTGCATCTAACTACATGCACATATTTCAACGGAACTCATATTTATACATATGTTGTGTAAACATAAATATATATATGTATTGTTATATATGGTGGCTTGAACGTTGTCAATACATATGAAATAAATTTATAAATATACACAATACGAGTACATTGATATTTGAAAGGGAAAATATATTTATGTATAATACTTTGGAGTAAATCTACTAATTTTTATATAAAAAAAGTTTTTTTTATATAAAAGTTTTATTAAAAAATTACATCATGTTTAGTAAAAGCTCTTGTGGATGGACACCAAGCAGGCACTAATTTGGTTAACTTAGCACCAGATAACGTGAATATTTTGATAAACATTTCAGTTTGCCATAGAGTTGACTAAAGATTTACGTATTTTTATTTCTTATGAAAAGCACACATGTCTCTGTGGGGGCTAGTGAATAATTTGCCACATTACAAGGGTTTCTTATGTCATTGTTAGAACAACGGAAAATAAATGTCTTGCAAAGACATTGTCATGCTTCATACGTCCAATATAATTTCTTGTACCTACTTTCGTGTACAGTTTAAAATGATATAATAAATATTACAATAAGAGGAGAAGATACAATTATGCTGTTTATGTAACAAATTGCGGCTATTCATGAAATAAGTATACGTAGCTACAAAATTCTTTAAATTAAAAAAAGAACTAACTATATAAATAACATTTTAAAATATTTGCTACTATAAGAATAAATATTTAATGCAATTAATTTTACAGTTTGCCAATTGAGCCGAAAATCTTCTTCAATATGTTTTTGGAATTTTTTCCCCAAACATTTTTCCAAAATAAAAATAACACTTAAACTTAATCTAAATCTATGTACATGTCACCTGTTTCTATTGTTTACTTAATATGCAGTCTTTTCAACAACAACATGAGCATGAAGACGTTTTGCATATGTCTGCATATACATGTGTCATACTCACATCAGTTCCATTTACATATACACACACCCACACACACTTATATGTATATATAAATTAAAGCAAAAAATACATTGAAACGAAATTATACAATAATCCAAAAAAGACCAAAAAAAAAAAAAATATCAAAACAAATCACTTGCAATGAATGCTTTGCTTTACTCTGTTGTTGCAACAAAACCCTGAAAATATTTTGCAAAGAAATTGTTGGATAAAAGTTCTAATAGAACTTACTTAAAATTCTTTTCTGCCACATGACTTTTATTTATGCAGTGAGTTTTTGTATTGTATGCTGTAAAACAATGTTGATCTAAGTTGACATTAAGAAACTGTAAAAACAGAAAAAATAAGTACACAACATACTTTGTTCATGTGTATGTTTTTGTTAAGTGAAAATAACATTTTCATAATTTTTCATTAACAAGTTGTTGACATATTCCAATTGTTTTATGTACTCCTTTTCAATTTCCAATGTACACAGGGCCATATTATTTAATTTGGTGATATAAATAATGAAAAATATTTTTTGAAACCACTTTAATTAATGGATTATTCAATTTCCCGATGAAAGCTACAAAATACAAATGTTGGTATTGCATGTTGCATGAAACAGTAGAAAAATGTCGTAACTACTCTGTGGATAAGCCAATCTGATGGGTGGCTGGCCTTCATCAGTGAAATTGTCACACCAAATCTTACATTTCTAATTTTAGACTTTTTATGCATTTCGTCTATATTTATGCACAAAATTTCATAACACAAACTAAAGGTTCAACAGGTATTTTATGATCCATACTAAGTAACGAATAAAGCAAAGCTAACTCATTAGCGTCGTATAGTTATTTAAATACCCATAAATAAAACAATTAAAAAAATTCTAGTCAGTCAGGATAGAGATATTTCCATCTAGTTTTCTCTGGAATGTAGAAGAACTCTACTTTTCATATGGGGTTAAGTTACTTACTCCATGAAAATCGATCTAGAGAAATGAGGTACCAAACAATTTTAAACCCTTTTGGTTCCTAAATAAAAGCTTCATCAGCGGTTAAAAATAATAACCTGGAGATTAATTGCCGCATTCGATGTCGAGTATATTAAATAGAAATTCCATATTTGGTTTATTATTTAGAGGAGACGGACAAATGTCAGACCTCGTTTTACTTGTATTCTTAAAATTATTCTTTATTTTGGAAAATAAAAAAATAATTTCGATTGAAAAATTTCGATAGTGAATCGAACAATTAGACCCGTGTACTGCAGTTGAAATTTATTTCCATCAGTATTAAAATACATATTTAAATAGCCCGCCGGAGGTTCTAAAACTATGAGGCAGTAGTTTGGTTAAAAGTGGCAATCTAAAAAAATATATGTTTTAAGTTTTAAGGCGTCACGTAGTTTAGTATGTGTTTTGGAGCCATCAAAAGTAAACGATGTCAGTGAATTTATAAATATGGAGACAATTGGTCATCGTTATGTAATTCAATACTTTCATTTGAAAGGTTTCAGTCCAACCAATATTAAAGTCGAACAAGATTCTACACTGGGGAAGGCTGCTGCTTCGTTTATGACTATAAAATATTGGGTGGCAGATTTTAAACGAGGCCGTTCGAGCTGCTAAGACGAACACCGTGGTTGTCGATCAATTGAGGTGGCCACGTCGTAAACGATTAAGAAAATACACAAAATGGCATTCGATGATCGTCAGTTGAAGGTGCGTTAGCTAGTTGAAATGATAGATATTTCAAAAAATAGTATACATTGCATATTGACCGAAAATTTTGAGATTAGAAAGCTGTCCACAAGATGGGTGCCGCGTTTGTTCACAAAAGAACATAAATAAAACGTTGTGACGATGTTTTAGTAGAGTGTTTGGCGATATTTTACCGCAATAAAGCCAAGTTTTTGCGTCGATTCGTAACAATGGCTGAGACGTGACCCCACCACTTTACTTGATATAGAAAAAAAACAGTCAAAACAGTGGACTGAAATAGGAGAATCAAATCCAGAGAAGGCAAAGACAGTTCCATTTTCAGGCAAGGTTATGGTGTCTGTTTATTTGGAATGCGCTTGGGATACTATTTATTGGTTATTTTAAAAAGGGAAAAATAAACAACGGCGAGTATTATGCTAACTTATTGCATCATTTAGGTAATGAAATTAAGGAAAAATGGCCATAACTATTAGATGAAAAAGATTTATCTCTCTCTGATAATTTTCTATTTTAAAACTTTTAACTTGAAAAAAGTATACTCTTAAGTCTATCAAATAGAAATTTAAAGTATACAAAAAACTCAGTATAAGAAATTTTAGTAATTCTAAAAGAATAACATTTGCATTACTACCAAAGTAGCGGTAGGTGGAGATATCTGCCTCTTAAGAAGCTGTTCAAACACTTCTAAGAATGTCAACATAAATTTTTAATACCATCGTATCATGACATCCTAAGCGTCTATTAAACTAAAGTGATTTCTTGTGCCCGATGTAAGTTTGTCAGTTTTAATCCTATTTTTACCAAAAATCCCTCATTTGAAAGGTATTTCCTTTTAGCTGTCCACCAGATTTTTTACATTTTCATTTATTTTTGCAGTAAAATGCAAAAAAATGTACAATGCTGTGTGTGTGTTTATTAAATTTGTTAATGAGTTTGCAAAACCTCCTGTGTTGAATTGAAGAATAATAACGACAATAACGACAAAAATAATTTTGGGCGTAAACCAATATCCAATAAATCTATTTCACAATACCATCACAAAAACAGCGTAAGATATATGACGTAAGATAAATCGGTGTGACTTATGATTATATTGGTGAAAAAATTAGGATATGTAATAACTTTTTTGAAAATGAAAAATGAAAAATAAAAAATAAAAATGAAAAAAGAAAAATAAAAAATGAAAGATGAATAATGGAAAATTAAAAATGAAAAATGAAAAATTACAAATGAAAAATAAAAAATTAAAAATAAAAAATAAGAATTAAAAATTACAAATGAAAAATAAAAAATAAAAATGAAAAATGAAAAATACAAAAAATGAAAAATAAAAATGAACAATACAAAATGAAAAATACAAAATGAAAAATAAACAATGAAGAATGAAAAACGAAAAATGAAAAATAAAAAATGTAAAACGAAAAATTAACCGGTTGAAATAATAAATAGGAATAAATATTTTAAAAAAATGAAAAAAAAAGAAATATACAAATTGAAAATTAAAAAATGATATATTAAGAATATCAAATTGAAAGTGAAAAATAAGAGATGCAAAATTAAAAATGAAAAATAAAATATGAAAAATAAAAAATGGAAAATAAAAATGAAAAATAAAAAATTAAAAATAAAAATAAAAAAAAATTAAAGATGAAAAATAAAAAATGAAAAATAAAAAATGAAAAATAAAAAATCAAAAATAGGAAATGAAAAATTAAAGATTAAAAATGAAAAGTGAAAAATAAAAAATTAGAAACAAAAAATTAAAATAAAAAAAAAAAAATGAAAAAAAAAAATAAAAAATGAAAAATTAAAAATGACAAATTAAAAATAACAAAAGAGAAATGAAAAATAGCAAATGAAAAATGAAAAAGAAGAAATAAAAAATGAAAAATGAAAAACGAAAAATTAAAAATTAAAGATGAAAAATAAAAAATAAAAAATGAAAAATTAAAGTGAAAAATAAAAAATGAAAGATAAAAAACGAAAAATTAATAACGATAAATAAAAATTTAAAAACAAAAAAAGAAAAATAAAAAATAAAAACGAAAAATTAAAAATTAACCAATTGGAATCATAAATAATAATAAATATTTTTGTATTAGCAGAGCCCCAGAAGTTGATTGAGGATGCTTTCTGTTTGACTTTAAAAAAGTGCCATAACAAATCTTTTGTAACATTTATTTTTTATTATTAAATTTACTTTATACGACTAAATGTAAATTTTATTGCGTTGCTTTAGAATGTCATTATGACATGTAAACCATATGAACAAGTTGGCTCCAGAGATGGTAATTATAACATGGTACGTATCCTGGCTAATCATAGACAGGGTTTCAGTATTTGTCATTTAAATGCACAAAGTTTATGTAATAAACTTGATGAGTTTCGTCTTTTATTTGAAAATTCGAGTGTTGACCCTATATGTGTTTCTGAGACATGGTTCTGTGATAATGTTAGCGACAATATCTATGAGCTGAAGGGGTACTGTGTCTTTCGTTCCGACAGAAGTAGTCATGCTGGTGGTGTCGCAATTTATATAAAAAATAATATTTCATGTCAATTAAATTGTACACATAATATAACTAATGACGTGGAATATGTTTTTGTAGACGTAAATTGTCGTGGTGATAAACTTCTTCTTGGATGTGTATACAGTCCACATAAACAGATAAAGTTTGACAGTCTTATCACCAAGCTGGAGCTTTCATCAATGTCATACTCCAAAGTCATTATATTAGTTGATTTTAATAACAATCTTTTCGATGACTCAAATCTTACCACTATAATGTCGATGTTTAACTTGTCAGCTATCAACACAACGAGACCTACACACTTCACGTCAACAAATAGCACTTTGCTTGATCTTTTCTTTACCAGTAATGAAAGTAAAGTCCTTCATTATGATCAGTTAGCAGCACCAGCATTTTCGAAGCACGATCTACTCTTCTTATCATATGATTTTGCAATAGAAACCCAGCCCCAAACATTTACTTATCGTGATTTTAATAATATTGATATCTTGGCTTTGGGATATGATCTTTGTTCTACTCCATGGGATCAAATTTTCTATTTACCGACTGTTGGAGAACAACTGTCATTTCTTAATGGTAAAATTTTAGGAATTTACAACAAACATGTCCTCAACAAAACGAAAACTATTAAAAATAGAGATAGACCTTGGTTCACAATGGAAACCAAGATGCTAATAGAACACCTTGATAATCTGTATCAGAAGTGGAAACGTTACAGGATATCAGAATATCACGACGAATATAAGATGGCTAGGAAAGCGGTTGTTTCCAAAATAAGGCATGATAAGTCTTCCTATTATTTTAATAAATTTAATACAGCTATTGGAAGTAAAAAAACCTGGAAACAAATACGCAAAATTGGAATAAATAAGACAATAAATCAATCAATGAATGTTGACATTAATGCGCTAAATGAAGCTTTTGTAAATATTCCTCTACCGGCCGTAAATAACGAATTTTATGATGATTTTCCTTGTAATAATTTAAACATTCCCAAATTTAACTTTCAGTGTGTAACACTAACAGAGGTAGTTGAAAGTTTCAATGCTATTAAATCGAATGCAGTGGGCCTTGATAATATACACCCCCAGATTTATAAAAATGATTTTGCCATGGATTGTCCGTTTCATAATGTACTTTTTTAACTCCATAATCACTACTAGCATCTTTCCAATGGAGTGGAAACATGCCAAAATTATACCAATACCAAAAACGGGTAACGAATACCGTCCGATTGCAATTCTTCCATATCTCTCAAAAGTTTTCGAGCACCTTTTACACAGACAAATCTTTATGTATTTAAACGGCAACAACTTACTTACAGAGCGTCAATCTGGTTTCAGGCCACAACTTAGCTGTATATCAACTATATCTGATGTAGTTGATGAGTTAAGAAGTAACACGTATGATGGAAAAATATATTTTTTGGTTTTATATGGTGCACCACTCAATTTTATGCCTCAAACTGAAGAGGTTTTTTAACTTTTCTATATTAGCAGTTAGACTCATATTTTCATATCTCACAAACAGATTCCAATCTGTTGCTAATGGTAGCTCTATCTCAAACTCACTGCAAGTTATAAGAGGGGTACCACAGGGTTCAATCCTTGGACCACTACTTTTTTCGATATATGCCAATGATCTTCCACAAGAAATTAAATTCTCTAAGGTTCAGATGTACGCTGATGACATTCAGCTATATTTAAGTAGTACCAAAGATTCAATTATTTCCAAAACTCAAGAACTAAATTATGATCGCAAACGTATTCTAAATTGGGCAACGGCAAATGATCTACGACTTAATCCAAATAAATCTAAGTGTATTATAATAAAGAAGAAAGTGATGCATTTGGAGAATGAAATTAATGTCTTCCTTGGGGGCTCTAAAATTGATATCGTGGACTTTGTACGAAATCTCGGAGTTGTGTTTGATGGAACTCTGACTTTGTCAGATCATATTAATCAATCCTGTGGCAGAATTTATAGTATGATTATAAGTTTATGGTTAACACAGCACTTTACTCCACTGAAAATAAGGTTGCTACTTGCTAAAACATATCTTTTACCAACATTACTATATGCATCTGAGGTTTTCACAGGTTGCAACTCTAGGGATAATAGAAAACTTACTGTAACTTTCAACAACATTATTCGCTATATCTTTGGATTAAGAAAATTTGATCATGTATCCCAATACTCGTGTCATGTCTTACACATGTCATTTGACAACTATATTAAATTCAAGAACATTATATTCCTACATAAAATTATTATAACAAAGGCTCCAAAATATCTTTTTGAACGATTAAAGTTCGCAAGATCTTCCAGAGGGAATCGAATAATTCAATTTAAATACCGGGACCATGCCTCTGAATGTTAATTTTTTATTCTAACTATTCGTCTCTGGAATCAGATTCCTAATGTCATGCAAAATACAAGCAACGTAATAGGGTTTAGAAAATTACCATACCAATACTTTAATTGATTTTATTTGATTTTTTTAAATGTTTTTTAATTGTAATTTATATTTTAAATTTAGATTAAGAGTTACTGATATTATATATATATATTGAATAACTTATCTGATTCCATTACTGAAATTTATAAGATACTGTGCCTTGTTGTAATGGAAAATCGCATTTAATAAATAAATACAATTACAAATACAAACACAAATACAATCTTTAATAACTAGAGGTTTACACATCTTACTTTGATTGGACTCACATGATTTTTTTGTATATTTATCTTGTATTCTTTAAATTGTACAAATATTTAATGATATTTAATGATATTTCGTGGCCAGGCTAATTTTTCTCCAATTTTATTTGTGCCTGAAACAGCTTGAGCAAATCCCATTCATAGAGTAAAATTATATTGGCTTTGCTATGTTTCTGACCTTCCTCTCAATATTCTCATACATTTTTATACCCTATACCACTATGTGGTTTGGGTATAATGACTTTGTGCTGCTGTTTGTAACAACCAAAAATATTTGACCTAGACCCATCTTTAATTATACCGATCGAATCAGAATCACTTTCTGAGTTGATTTAACAATGTCCGTCCGTCCGTCCGTCCGTCTGTGTGTCCATGTAAAGCTTGTAATCAAACTGCAGGTCGCAAATATGAATATATTTTGATGAAATTTGGTATATAAGCTTTTATCGGCCATGGGATGAACGCTATTGAAATTGGTGAGAATCGGTCCATGTTCAGACCTAGCCCCCATACAAATTACCCCTATGAAATCGACATAAATTGCCATAAGATCCAAATTGTCATATAGATCTTACTCAAATTGGGTTTGTATGCGTTCATTACATCCACTAATGAGTAGTCCAAAAATGATCCCTTTGACCCCATATAGAGCTGCTTCCCGATCTTCAGTTAAATCTATTAAAAAACAAAAATATTGCACTGATTCTTCTCAAATTTTGTTTGTACATATTTTTGCAAAATACAAGAGACTTTACCAAACATGATCAGGATCTGTCCATTTTTGGACCTAGTCCCTTTATAGATATAGCATCCGATATGAACTTTTTCATATCTGCAGCCAAAAAAATTAATAAAAAACCCACTCAAATTTGGTTTTTGCTTATTTTCAATGTCCAGTTAGTTGGGCCTAAGAGATAGGGTTTCTAAACGCATGGTATAGGGTATCGTATAGTCGGTCTAGACCGACTATAATTTTCTTACTTGTTTTATATACTATATTATTCAATCTTTAATTACAACATTAATTGTTGTTGTTAAATGGCCGACATTTTCTCATATTCATTTTTTATGTCTTTATTGTTAGCCTTTGCTTTTATCTCCTAATTAGCAATTACTTTCGAAGGAATTTCTTTCAGCGTTAAGACGTTCGTAATACGAAACACTTCAAGTTAACTCCTTTTTCATTCGTGTTGTTGTAGATGTTGCATGTTGCCATGTTGCCATGTTTGCATTCTTTACAGCTCAATTGATCCAAGTTATTCAACCATCACTAATATACAGGGAAGGAACTAATAATAGTGATAAGGGACCTTTAAAGGATTTTAATTATATAAAATTGTTGCTACGACAAACAAACAATTAAATATTAGTTATGCGAAGGAAATGTCCGAAAATGACCTTATAGAACTATATTCAATCAATTTTTAAAAAAGAAAAAAAATATGGACATCAGTATAGCCAAAGGTCTTTTGTAAATTATTTTTATGAGGCATTTTTTTGGCGTCCTTATGCCCTGAGAGAAATCAAAATATCAAATCAGTATTAGAGATAATGCTCTCTCTCCTCTGATATCCTTATCGAAACTATTGATTGTGTACGAATATTAAAACAAAACTTTGATACTTCGTAGTCTTGCTAACAATCTGCTTTACTATATATCATTTCTAGTTTTATATACGGTGAAATTGAATATACAATTTTATTAAGGAAAAAATTTATGCATCTTCTCCAATTGTATTTCAGAGAGAATCAATTGCATTTCAGAAATTATCAAATGTATTTCCCAAAATATAAATTTCATTTCAGAGAAATAGTGTGAACGCTACTCAAAAACATATTTTTTAATTATTACACTACATTTGTAATATTTCTTGTTAACTACAAACGTATTCATTCCCTATTCCTGCCTGGGTTCATATAATGTAGCTGATTAAAAAATTAAGTTCTCGTCTTCTTTTTCCCATGTTATTTTTTTCCAGCGCATAAAAATAAGTCCAAATGTTAACTGCAAATCACTGATAGAACTTTTTGTTATTTTATCCTACAAATTCAATTTATATTTTCTGAAATACATTTGATAATATATGAAATATATTTGATGTTTTCTGAAATACATTTGATACTTTCTGAAAATCAATTGACGTTTTCTAAAAAACAATTGGAAATGGTGTAGAGAATTTTATAACAAATTTTAAGAAGTAGAATTGCAGTGAAGTAACACTGCACTGCATTAGTTTTATAGCTTAATAACTTCTTGTTAATGACCGCAATATAATATACTATTCTCGGAATTCTAACAAAAAATTAAAAGAATGGTTATGTAATATAGATCTGACCGGTTTATTTTAGTTACTTCGTATTATTTTTTTAAATTCGTTTCTGTGTTTTAAATTCTAGTTTCTTAATTGAAATATTAGTAAAATTCTCATCACAAGTGTTGCTGGCACAATGTTGTGGGTGTTGCTTAAGTTAAAAATTTGGGGATGTTTGAAAATGGTTATTTTTCACTACTGTGTAATTTTGTTGTTACAAAACTTTATATCAAGGTCAATTCACAGCCAAAGTACATATAGCTCATATAAAACTACGAGTAGGTAGATAAGTACATAGAAAAATTTAACACCTACAAAAATCTAAACAAAAAGTAAAAAAAAATAAAAATTCAAGTTCAATATGACTTTAACTCAAAGAGTTTTTCAACTTTGTCATTGAAATATTGTTGTTGTTACATATAGCCAGTAACTTTTATAATAAATTCCTTTTTTTTCGAGCATGCTTGGTTTTGAGGTTTCCCAAAAGTTAAGTTAAAGAAATTAATTTGCGAAAACTTTGCACACATTCTTTGTTAAAATGTTATTTAAGCCCCATTTACACGATACCACTCAGTCGTATGATTTTTCGAAAAAAATCTGATGAAATTCATCGGACTGTCATAAAGTCGTACCGACATTATTTCTGCATATTTGGGCTATTTACACCATCACATTCATGTCTTATGAAAAAACAGGTGTTTAGAATAAATAACAAGCAAATTTATTTTGAAATTTATATTATATTTAAACTTTCTTTGTTCTTGTTTACCCTATTTTTTAATATTACCAAAAAAACAACTCTGGTCCGATGAAAATGGCAAGTGATAAACATTTTTCTAAAACCATCGGACCTCGAAAATAAAATCCCACAGAATGTCAATTTCATAACATATGCTTTTTACATGATACGACTTTTTTATGATACCCGGCTTTTTGACAGGTCGTATTACAAAGTGTGATAGTGTAAAGTAGCCTTTAGTAGTATTTTGTTTTTGCTTTGTATGGGGGGTCCCACTACCACTGGTCCGATCCCATCCGTTTTTGGTTTAATAACTTACATTAATAACTAGTGGACTAACACAAAGTTTTAAGGGCTATGGCATCGTATATATATATTATGTCCTGTGCAAATATTGCCACTCCCTCTAGTCTGATCCCACCAATTTCCAGACTCTCAGTATGAAAGCGTTCTAGATGTTTATGGTAGATGCCCTGCTCATTAGCACGAAACTGCCCATTTTTGGTTTGATTCTCCTATTAATAATAATTTTCAGACTCACACAAAATTCTAAGCGTATCACTCTTACAGCACTCTAATTAAATTTGTATAAGAGGTGGCACGCCCACTTTTCAGATCACGCCCATTCTTGACTCCACTAATTAAAAATTTTTGAAAATTGTTTCTATAAAGTTCTTTTTTAATTTTTTGACCAAAAATTTTATTTTTTTATATCTTACCAAAAAAAAACAAACTATATATATGTGACCTTCTCCGAGAAAAGGGACCTAGTGGGTCAAAAAACGGGTTGTGTCAAAAACGGTGGATTCTGGTACCTAAAAGGGTGTAGAAACTTTAAATGCGTTTTTTTCTCAAAACTTAATTTTCCCTTTTCTCGGAGAAGGTCGCATATATTAATCACACAGTGTGCAGATGATTCTTTGAAATAGACACCTATAAATATCTTCATTACATTCCTCTGTACGTTTTTATGTATTAATTCATATTTGTTCAACACGTTTATAACTATTTTATTACTGTGGTATTAAATAACAAACACCAGCTATACTATTATATATGTAGTTAAAACTAACCATGATAAAATAGTAAAATATAAAAAAAAAAAATAGTTCATTTCGATAACCCAAAGCCACTCAGAAAATATGACTGATATTCAGACGTTCGAAATAGTTCTTGATTAACAGAATTTTAATAGCTGCCAGACATGTTTTATAACCGACTATTAAATACCAAATTCAGCAACGTGTTAAAGCATGACAATGGGATCTAGTGGTATTAAATGCACGAACACACAGACAAACATGAAAACGAGGTATACAGATGCAATAGCTCAATGAACAACAAAAGCACACACGCGAACATTTAATTGAATCGAATTCGTACAACTTAGTTACGGGTTTACGTGCGAGCTATGTTTTAGTCTGTCTAGTCAGTCTTCATCGACTGCCAAATACTCTTACGCGATGAATTTCGGGAAAGGTTTCCGAAATCAGAAATCATTAATAAAATCATTAAAAGAAGATAAGAATCAACTGAATTTAAGTGAGATTTTCATGACACGCAGACAGGCACTGGTATAAAAAATGTATCGAGGATGAATACTTCATTTTTAAAGATTTCCAATAATAGAAAAATTACGTATTTAGTTGTATATCTTCCTTATTTAATTACTTATCTGTACTTCAGATGCATAATTCTATATTATTATTTGGAAAATTTCTATACGAAAAAGTTTATATCGGAAAAGAAACTATTTTTTAGAGTATTTTGATTTATTTTATTAATTTGTTGAAAATTAATAGTTTTCACAATAATATATTTTTTTCGAATTGAAGTGTTTTGAAAACAAAAGTGCGTAACATGTACGACGTAAAACGAAATCGGTGTGAGTTATGATTGTATAGGTGAACAAATTATGAAAATAAAAAATAAAAAATGAAAAATAAAATACGAAAAATAGAAAATAAAAAATGAAAAATAAAAAATGGAAAATAAAAAAAGAAATATAAAAAATTAAAAATAAAAAATGAAACATGAAAAAAAAAATGAAAAATAAAAAATGAAAAACGAAATATTAAAAATAAAAAAATGAAAAATAAAAAAATGAAAAATGAAAAATAAAAAAGAAAAATAAAAAATGAAAAACGAAATAAGAAAATGAAAAATAAAAAAATGAAAAATAAAAAATGAAAAACGAAATATTAAAAATAAAAAAATGAAAAATAAAAAATGAAAAATAAAAAATGAAAAATGAAAATAAAAAAGAAAAATAAAAAATGAAAAACGAAATAAGAAAATGAAAAATAAAAAAATGAAAAATAAAAAATGTAAAATAAAAAATGAAAAATAATAAATGAAAAAGGAAAAATTAAAAATGAACAAATGAAAAATGGAAAATAAAAAATGAAGATTGCAAAATGGAAAATAAAAAATGAAAAGCGAAAAATAAAAAATTAAAAAAAAAAAAATGAAAAATAAAAAAAAATTTAAAATGAAAAATAAAAAAGAAAAATAAAAATTGAAAAATGAGAAATAAAAAATGAAAAATAGAAACAAAAAATGAAAAATAAAAAATGAAAAACGAAATATTAAAAATAAAAAAAATAAAAATAAAAAAATGAAAAATAAAAAATGCAAAATAAAAAATGAAAAACGAAATATTAAAAATAAAAAAATTAAAAATAAAAAAATGAAAAATAAAAAATGAAAAATGAAAATAAAAAAGAAAAATAAAAAATGAAAAACGAAATAAAAAAATGAAAAATAAAAAAAATGAAAAATAAAAAATGTAAAATAATAAATGAAAAAGGAAAAATTAAAAATGAACCAATGAAAAATGGAAAATAAAAAATGAAGATTGCAAAATGGAAAATCAAAAATGAAAAGCGAAAAATAAAAAATTAAAAAAAATGAAAAATAAAAAAAAAAAATTAAAAATGAAAAATAAAAAAGAAAAATAAAAAATGAAAAATGAGAAATAAAAAATGAAAAATAGAAACAAAAAATGAAAAATAAAAAATGAAAAACGAAATATTAAAAATAAAAAAATGAAAAATAAAAAAATGAAAAATAAAAAATTAAAAATAAAAAAGAAAAATAAAAAATGAAAAACGTAATAAGAAAATGAAAACTAAAAAAATGAAAAACGAAATATTAAAAATAGAAAAATGAAAAATAAAAAATGAAAAACGAAATACGAAAATGAAAAATAAAAAAATTAAAAATAAAAAATGTAAAATAAAAAATGAAAAATAATAAATAAAAAACGAAAAATTAAAAATGAAAAATGGAAAATAAAAAATGAAGATTGAAAAATGGAAAATAAAAAATGAAAAACGAAAAATAAAAAACGAAAAATAAAAAATTAAAAATGAAAAAAAAAAAAATGTAAAATAAAAAAAAAAAAAATAAAAAAGAAAAATAAAAAATTAAAAATGAGAAATAAAAAATGAAAAATGAAAAATAGAAAATAGAAAATAAAAAATGAAAAACGAAAAATAAAAAATTAAAAATAAAAAATGAAAATAGAAAATGAAAAATAAAAAATAAAAAATTAAAAGTAAAAATTGAAAGATAAAAAATAAAAAACGAAAAATGAAAAATAGACAATAAAAAATGAAAAACGATAAACGAAAAATAAAAAATGAAAAATGAAAAATAAAAAATTGAAATGAATACTGGAAAATAAAAAATTAAAAATGTTATATAAAAAATAAAAAACCAAAAATGAAAGACGAAAAATAAAAAATTAACAAATGAAAAATGAAAAATGGAAAATAAAAAATGAAAAATAAAAGAATTAAAAATGAAAAATGACAGATGAAAAATGAAAAAGGAAAAATAAAAAATGGAAAACGAAAAACGAAAAATTAAAAATTCAGCAGTTGAAATAAAAAATAATAAATATTTTTATATTAGCAGAGCCCCTGTATTGCAAATATATAGTCAAACATTTTTCTCCTACAAATTTTTTACCTCTTAAAACACCATGAAGGGTCATAGCTACGTCAAAAATTTGTAGGAAAAAAATGTTTGCCTATATATTTGCAATACAAATGAGTAAGGTGTATTTGCTGAAAGTCATCTGGCTTACGAGTTATAGCTCGTCAAAGCTTGGAACTTATTTTGCTCCATTTTTAGGGCTAAAAGTCGTGACGGAGTGGCCGGTTTGCATCCGATTGAAAAATTTTTTGCACGGATATTATTTTTTATGCCCAATATACTAGAAAATGAGCGGGGAGTGGAAAAAATAACAGTTTTCCATTTTTCTATGTATTTCATGGGCGTTCTAGTGTATATAAAGTCAGATTTACGAAATAATCATTAGTTTTACAAATGAAAAGGTTTTCTGCATTACATCTATTTTAGACAAAACATATTCTACAGTTGTGTTACTCATTTAACTCGCTTAACATACTCTATTCAATTGGGCAGGTTTCTAATAGTCGTACCTATGGACACAAATCAATATTAAGGCAAACACATGGAACGTAAACAATAGTCACTTACACATATGTATGTGTAGTTGCAATGTCATTGTTTATAGATATATGAGCAAATATTTGGGCAATTCACAACAGGTGTTGTATGTTGTATTAAAATACACAATGCAATCATTTGTTGTGAACAGTCAGTTGTATTTTCATAATGTAAAACGTTTTCTTTAGTAATTTTCGATCCAACGAAGAAAGGTCGCTTCAACGCTTCTGTTATTTCGTATAAGAGAAAACACGTGTCGGTTTTTGTTTTTTGGTCATAAGATATACCCTGGAGTTTTAGTTACGTACCACTTCTATTTTAATTTAGAATACAAAAAAAAATGTATAATTATTTATGCTGATAAAATTGTATGTATTTGTTTTTCTTTTTCATAAAAACTGGCTTTCACTTGGGTCTGATATGTTATAATACAATATACAACATTTACTAAACATAGCAAATAAAGTTGTATCGTTGTACTAAATTTTTCAATGAAAATTACCATCAATAATTTTACACTATTGTGAAGTAATACACGATACAACAGATACAACGATACAATACAATACAACGATATAAAATGGTATAATTTGTATTATTTATAAATACTTTAATGTTGCAAGTCCATTCTACACTTGTGCTTAATTTCATTAGAAATTTCATATCTGGTTTTCCTTTTCCAAAAATAATTAAAATTAACTTAGTAGTAGGAAAAAATTTTCAAGATATTATTAACTTAACTTATATTTTGTTACTTTAAAAAAAATTTTTATTGAAATTTCCAATTTTACTTTTTTACACAATTTTTTATGTGACTTTCTCATGTAATTCGGCACTTAAAAAATTAAGTCGTGTTTAAAATATAACTGAACTCGAACCTGTTTATTGTACATGTTCTGTTTTTTCTTAGAACACGAGCCACAACACGACTTAAAATATAACTGAACTCGAACCTGTTTATTGTACATGTTCTGTTTTTTTCAGTACACGTACCAGAACATGAACTACAAATAAAGCAACACTCAAAAAGGTGTGGTTTATGTGTGATTGAAACAAAAAGTACGTGATACAAAAATGTTCGTGTAAATAACGAAATATTAAAACGAACACAGTCATGGTTGTGTTGGGCACCGAAGAAAATTTAAAAACAAACATAATTGATATGAAAATAAAATATGTGTGTGTTGGTCTAAGTTATGTTTGTTTACATATATGTAAGAGTTTTTTATTCAGTGTGTGTTTTTTTTCTGAACTCTGCCTTTTAAACGCATTATGATTTTTTTATTTCACACAATCAGGTAACGAGTTGCGATGTTCACCGGAGATTCGCTATCACGGACTTATTTATTGAAATTTTTTATTGAAAATTTTTTCAGAGATTATTCAAATATAATGCTTCGTATCTTCTAAAATGAATTATGAAAATACGACTTTCTTTTAACTTTTAAGACCTTACCCTTAATAAAAAAAAATAAATGTTCAAACTCTCGGTCTCAACCCCTAGAAATATGCGAATAGCAAAGAATCTGAGAAATACAAAGTTTTGTATCAATCAAAAAAAAAAAAATTTATAGGTGCCTCAACGCGACTGAAAATTTCAAGTGTGTTATATGGGGAAAATATGACTTTTTTTTCAGATTTTATGAAAATTACGTTATATAGTTTAATTTTCTCCACAAGCTGTTATATGAATCGATATCAATACTAAATTGATTAAAGCCATATTTTTTTTCGCTCTCTATACCTATAAGTACTCAGATAAGAAGTATTGTTTTATTAACCTATTGCGAATTGAGACGGAAAATTGTTTTTATAAAATTTTGAAAACTCCTTTTTTAAGTTTTAAAAAATTTTCTTAAACAAAATTTAAAAAAATGGATCTGGCACTTTAAAGTTTTGTTTAATATATATTAGAGATTAACTGTGTGAATTTTTAAGTAAATTCATCTGACAGAATTTTTTTTACAAATAATTTTTTTTTTGCGGATTTCGACAAAAATTAGTTTTTTGTGAAATATTCAGTAATTGTACTCTTTCTAAATACTTTGTGACAAAAATTTATCAGTTTTCTACTTTTAAATGTTATATTTTATCTTAATAGCCTAAGGTTTCTGGAAAAGAATATTATGATTTAATTAACCCTTCTGGACTAGGGGTCGCATATGACCCCAAACTGATGAAAAACAATTTATTCAAAAAAATCAAATATTTTGTAAGCGCTGTTGAATTTTTAGATATGACGCTTAAAATATAATAAGCAAATGTGCAGGACTTCCCTGCTAAAAATTTGGATTAAATCGAACAACGTTAACTCATTCCTTGCCGAGGTCAAACTATGAATTTTGGCATATTTAAAAATATTAATTGTTCTAATAAACTATAATTGTGCTATATTTTACGAAAACTTACCTTGATGTATTCCTAGAGTTAAAATGGTCAAAAATTCAGCAGTATTTGCAAAATATTTGAATTTTTTTGACATCATCGTCCTATACTAGCTTGGGGTCATTTATAGCGCTATCCAAATGAGTTAAAGACGTCTAATTATAAAATTATCATAATCATTAAATCATAAAATCTGTAAAATATAGCACAATTTTATTTCCCAACCCATAGTAGGGGTTTCATCTAGTTTACTAGAACAATTATTCCTTTTAAGGAATAGCAATATTTGCAAGGAATGGGTTAACGTTGTTTTATTTATTCCAAATTTTTAACATGGAAGACTTGCACATTTGGTTATTATATTTTAAGTGTCATATCTTAAAATTCAACAGCATTTATAAAATATTTAATTTTTTAAAATAAATTCAGCCCAATTCTAAACAAAAATTCCGTATGAAATTTCTCACTTCTTCCTTTGCCCCTATTATATATAAAAATTCCATCGGAAAAAAATTCGAGGGGAAAAAAGTAGTTATGCTCAATGCACTTGAATTTGGTTTATTCCTTGCAAAATAGACGAGAGTTTATATAAAAATGTAAGAAGTATTTTAATAAAAAAAAAAAATTTAAATAAAAATATTAATTTTTTTTTTCTGATTCGGCTTGAGGTCATCAATTTTCAATAAAATAAAAAACGAAAGGGTTTTTCTTTTCCTTTAATTTAATTTTCTTATTTTATTTTTTCCAATATTTCGGTAAACATCGTTTACCATCTTCAGGGGATTTTTAAAAATTAAATAATCTGTCGAATGTTTATTCATAGTTTGTCTATTTTGAATAAAAAATTAATATTTCATTAATCTTGTAGTATGAAGACCACAAAAAAAGCCAAACTTCAACTTTTGTTAAGTTTAATGAGAGCCAATTCAGGCATTGATTGTGTTTTCCATAAATTCAGCCCGCAACTGACTTCTAGCAATCCTTTAGCCATTTCGTCGTTGTTGTTCTATAAACCCAATTTCCTCCACGAGTGCTCGCATCATAACTATGCTATTCATTTTTTATTTAATTTTTCTTTAAAATAAATTTATTTTCGTTCGCACACACAAAAAAAAAATAGAAAATTAATTGTCAATAAGCAAAACAACTGGCTTCGAAATTCGATGATGCCACTTATTAATTTTTTTGTTCACGCGGAATTTATAATTGGAGGATTTTTTTCTCGAGAAAAGTATTATCCGTGAGAAAGAAATTCCTTGAGAATATTCGTAATTGTCTTTCAGTAGTTTGGGGTCCTGTGTGACCCCAAGTCCAAAAGGGATAATGGTGTCACATAATTTTTTTTCCAAAACCGTTGGTATCGAGATAAAATATAACATGTAAAAGTAGAAAACTGACAAATTTTTGATACAAAGTATTTAGAAAGAGTAGATTTACTGAATATTTCACAAAAAATTCATTTTTCTCGAAATCCGCAAAAAAATAATTACCTGTAAAGAAAATTCTAGCAGAGGAATTTACTTAAAGATTCACACAGTTAGTGTCTAATATACACTAAATAAAACTTTAAAGTGCCAGATCTATTTTTATAAATTTTGTTTAAGAAAATTTTTTAAAACTTAAAAATGGAGTTTTCAAAAATTTATCAAAAAAATTTTCCATCTTTGTTCTCATTGCGCAATAGGTTAACAACGTGGTAAAAAAAACAATACTTCATGTGTGAGTGCTCATAGGTATAGAGACCAAGAAAAATTATGGCTTTAATTAATTTCTTAAAGTTGAAAAAATTTCCGTAAATTTCACGACCCAGTCTTTTTTGGCACAAAAGTGGTCTGGCGAGTTTTTATTAGATTTTGAAGTTATGTAGCCTATTAAGGAGATAATTTAGTAATGGATTCGATTCATATAACAATTTGTCAGAAAAATTAAACTATAGAACGAAATTTTCGTAAAATCTAAAGAAAATCATAATTTCCCCATATAAACACATTTGAAATTTTCAGTCGCGTTGAGGCACCTCTAATTTTTTTTTTATGGACACTTAACTTTGTATTTCTTAGTTTTTTTCCTATTCGCATATTTCTATTGGGTGACACTTTAAATTCGAATATAATAGTCATAGTAACTAAACTGCACATACACACATATACAATAATGAAGGGCCACCCTAATGCACATTTACATATGGGGGGTTTCATGTCAAGTGCACCAACTTTTGAAACCGATGTCTTCCGATTGGGATGAAATTTGGGTTAGTCCTATTGGATAGTAGCTTAGACACAATTTTTCAATAAGATCGGTCCAGAGCTCTCTGAGTTAGAGGGGGATCAAAATATGATATTTTGGCCAAACAGGTGTTTTTTCTCATCCATGTAACTTATAACCTATTGTTCTTAGAAAATTTTCTCCTAAATAGTTTAGATAGCTATTTGTTCATATTTCGGAAAAAAATACCTAAAAAAAAAAATTTTAGACTTTTTTTTTGCTAAATTAAAGCATTTTTTGCCTTTTTTCAAAAAGGGCATTTTTTTATTTTTATTTTTTTTTTTCATAAGAAAGCTTAGGATTTTTCCCTTAAGAGCTTTTTGGTCGATTAGTAGGATGGGAGTGGGATACCTATCAAAATAAATATTTTGTAACTCAAGACAACGGTTTTTCAATTTTTCACAAATTTTGAATTTTTTCCTATTTGTGTGTAAAACCGTACAAATAAAACTTATACTGAGAAACTAGACAAATTAACCTTTCCGAAAGTATGTAACATACCTTCATAACATAACAGAAGAGAATGGTTATCTGTAACCTGAAAGAGTTATTTGCAACATTTCAATCTGAACTAGAGGATGTTAGAATTGGTTTCACGAAATTAACCCAAATGAGGCCAAAAGATTGCGTTTTTGGCAGAAAGCAGCGGAACTCACACAGTATGCGTTTGCATTTACCATGAAAATGTTAAACTGATGTTGAAGGAAATCAACTTAAAGTATTTAACAGATGATTCGGCAGAAGATTTACACGATTACCGCGATTGCCTTAAATTGACTATGTGTCCTAATGCAACAACTTCTTGCCACTTAGGTGAATGTACCAATTGCCCGAAAACCACATTCATCAAAGAAAATTTAGTCAACTCTTTAGATCGAGACTATATAGGGGAGGTCAAATTTGATTCTTGGATTCAGACTGACAGATGCACATTGAAAACAATCATTTTAAATGTGGATGATTTTGTGGAAGAAATGTGTACAGGGTTGCTAAACTTGAGAAACCATGACTTTTTAGTCAAAGAGCAATGGTCATTCTTCAAGGATTTGAAGATACATTTGAAGTCTGGCGAATTCGTTATTTCATCTGATTTCGCAGAAAACTATAAATATGTTCTTCGGGATGCAATACACGCATTCCACTTCAATAACGACCAAGCAACTATATTCACAGTAGTTATTTACTACATGAAAGATGAAAAACTGGAACACAAAAGTATGGCAAACATATCCGACGATTTAAAACATGATACCGTTGCAGTTTATGAGTACCAGAAGAGAATACTAAAATTTCTAAAATCTAAATTTACAGTAAAGAAGGTATACCACGTTTCGGACGGAGCTTGTCAACATTTTAAAAACAAAAGTAGCTTCGCAAATCTTATGGCTCATGAAAAATATTTTGGAACGACAGCTGAGTGGCATTTTCATCCTACTGCTCATGGTAAAGGAGCATGTGATGGTATTGGAGCAAACCTTAAAAGAAATGCAGCGAAGTATAGCCTCCAGTATTCTGATCAAGATCGCATCTTATATGCGACTGCTTTATTCCATTGGGCAAAGAGTTATTGTAAAGAAACTAAAATAGTTTTTAGTAGCAAAGAGGATCATCAGGAAACATTGAAAACACTGAAGAGCAGATTCGATGCTGCGGTAACAATCGATGGCACCGCTCAATACAATGCTATTATACCGCTTGTCGATGGAAGACTCAAGTTGAAAAAGTTTTCTGCCTCTATTCAATGCGATTTCTTTCCAAAAACAACAAATAAACCAGCAGCGAAATCAACAGCTGAACCTAGTAACGCCAAGAAAGGATTGACAAAAAAACACAGTAAATAAGGCGACAAAAAAGCTGGATGAAAGACTGGGTATCTAAAAATTTACAAGACTTAAATACTTCATCAGCTACAATAAATTAAGTATAAAAATAGTTATGATATAAATGGATCTAATGCAATTAAGATTAAATTTTAATAAATTATTTATCTTTTTATTTTTAATATTATTATTATTATTATACATTAATTTAATTATTATTAAAAATAAATAAAAAATAATTTTTCAACATTTCTATAGAAAAAAAGCGATTTTTTTCCTGAGGTTAACATATTCTAGGTATTGCAGTATCGAGGGTGTAAAATTTTAGTTAGGTATATACCTTCGGAAAGTTTAGTTTGTCTAGTTTCTCAGTATAAGTTTTATTTGTAAGGTTTTACACATAAATAGGAAAAAATTCAAAATAGTGCATTTGTGAAAAATTGAAAAACCGTTGTCTTGAGTTACAAAACATTTATTTTGATAGATATCCCACTCCCATCCCACTAAGCGACCAAAAAGCTCTTAAAGGAAAAATCCTAAGCTTTCTTATGAAAAAAATGCCCTTTTTGAAAAAAAAGGCAAAACATGCTTTAATTAAGCAAAAAAAAGTCTGCAATTTTTTTTTTTTAAGTATTTTTTCCGAAATATTGAAGAAGTAGCTATCTAAACTCTTTGGGAGAAAATTTTCTAAGAACAATAGGTAATAAGTTACATGGATGAGAAAAAACACCTGTTTGGCCAAAATGTCAAATTTTGATCCCCTCTAACTCAGAGAGATCTGGACCGATCTTGTTTAAAAATTGTGTCTAAACTACTATCCAATAGGACTAACCTTGGTGCAAATTTCATCTCGATCGGAGGACATCGGTTTCAAAAGTTAGTGCACTTGACATGGAATCCCCCATATGTATATATGTGTATGTGCACTTTAGTTACTATGACTATTATATTCAGCTATGTATAAAATGGTATACCAAAATTTAAATTCCATTATTTGCAAAAAAAGGTGGTTTTTTTGTTGAGTGTCTTTTCTACACTTGTGCTTAATTTCATTAATGTTTCATATTTGTGTCAGAGTCATAAATAAAAAATTAATATTAGATTAGACTATTTGGTTTACCATTTCCAAAAGTAATTAAGAATTTTTAAAGATATTACTAACTTTACTTAAATATTGTTATTTAAAGAAATTTTAAATTAAAATTTCAAACTTAACTTTTTGTTGAAATTTTTTTATTTGACTTTGAATTTTAATTTACAGCTGAGGAACCAATGGGAATTAACGCATGAAATTTGGTGCAGGAATAGTGAATGCGATAAGCAGCAATATGTATTTTTTCTTAATTGGAAAAATATCAGTTTTTGAGATATGCTTTCCAAAATTTATGATCATGTTATTATGACCTTTGACTTTTGACAGAAAAATAATCCATTTATCAGTTTAAGACCTTCCTCACAACACTCAATTCTCAACTTATGCATATGAATATTGAAGAAAGGTTGAAAAGTTTTTACCTAGGATTATTCTAATGCATATTATAAAAGGTCTTCCTACAACATTAACGAGACCATCAGTCCTTTGTTTATCATATTGGATTTTGTAATCTATTATATTCAATTCAAAATCATATTTCCATATGACAAGAGACATTATTCAACTTTAAGTTATGAGCATCATTTTTTGCCAATAATTTGCCAGTTGGTTTCGTTTCTTATCCAATACAGATGTCGCGTAAATATTATCAAGTCTCAATAGAAATGTTTAGTGAACAATATTGTAAGAACGAATAAAATCAATCTGAAGATTTGTAAAAGGTGCTAATAAACTCTTATTTATTGCTTTTGTCGTGCATGTGATTTATTTCAAGATTTTAGTACCTCAATTCATTTAAGCAGTGTGTTGATTTTATTCACTGGCCAAGACGAAAGTTTTTTTGTACTTATTTATTGAACACACACCATGAGATTTTAATTGATTGACAGCTGTGCGTTAAAAGTTTATTTTTACGATAATTGCTTAAAAAAAAAAATTAAAGAAAATCGAAATGTATGATGAGCAGAAATAAAAAAAAAAATATTTTTGCTACAATTTTTGACACATTTTATTATATTAAATAAAAATCTGTCGAAATGTATGAAATAAAAAAAAAATATTTTTGCTACAATTATTGACACATTTTATTACATTAAATAAAAATCTCTTTGTGTTTTAAATATTTTGATTTTTTAGCGAAAATGTTTATTTAACATAAACTTTTATGACAATTGTTTCTTTTGACCTCAATTTTAAAGTTAAAAATTGAATGGGTTTAATATCTTTAAGTTCTTAGGACTCCTGTGAGACCATATAAAAATAATATCGTTAATGTATATTTAGAACTCAAACAATTTTAAACCAAAAGTTTTATGAAATATGAGTTATTGGCTTTCATAACTAAATTTTTTTTCAACTAGTAGACGTATCAAATTAAGTTTACTTATACGCCTTAGTTTATTTATTTAGTTCATTAGAAATTAAACTGCATTTTATCTACAAATTATGGATCAAAATCAGAAATTCAATAGAAATTCCCGAAACTCAGCAAATAGAACAAAACCTTTTTTATGTTTAAAGCTTTTTGGGACCAAGTCTCATAATTTTTCTTTTAAAAATTTGGAAGGAAAAAATTACTCTTTAAATAAAGGTGTTTAATTTATGTGCTTTTTATAAAAGATTTTTAAGAAAATTACGATATTGAATTATTTTGTTATTGTTTTTAATGTTTTTTGTTCCTTAATGTGCATATTTTTCTATTTTAAATATGTATTTTGAGCACACAAAACTCAACTTTATATGCCTGAAATCCTTAAGCCTAGTTATGAGGAATTGAAGAAATTTTTTTTTTATCTTTAAGCTCTAATTTTATTCTTAAAGAGTTGTGGCTAAATAAATTTTTAAATGAAACATATGTCAAATATAAGAAAAAAAAGCTTTTATTTTAATGCACTTTTATATTAACATGACTCTGTTAGATGTTTAACATTATTGGAATAATGTATGAATTTGTATTTTCACAGCTGTATCAGACAGAAGAGCAACATGTTTATTTTGTAAAACACTCGTGCATTTGCTAATGGAATAAGTGAAGAGTTCATGCAACTTGCAAATGCAAAAGGAAGCCAGACACTCACATAGAACACAACAAAACGCAATTTCGCCGGCAAAACATTAAATAGTTGGCAAAAACACGTTGAAACGTGCACAACATTGTGACAAGGAAAAATAACGAAAATAAAGATATTAAAAAAAAAAATAAATAAATAAATAAATAAAATAAAAATTTTAATGAAAATTACAAAAGTATTTAAATTGCTGTTCAAATAATCAAAATGCATGTATTTCGCAAAATATATGAAAACTCAATCGTTTAAAAATTTAGAAGTGCATTTTTGCTTTAAGTGTGTTTTTACGATGTTAAAATAAATTTTAAATTTAAATAATTACTATGACTGACTCTTTCGGTTTGATGTATTACAAAAAGCCATTACCCATCAAGTGTTTAAGAATGTAAGTTGTGTTCAGTGATACGTTTTTTTTTCTTCCGTTATACTTTCGCTATCTGAATTTTATGTGGCACCATTTCTTTTTCACAACAATAGCATGCACTTTAACTAACATACCACGTAGCAACTATGGAACATTGTCATGTGTTACATGAAAGCAGAACAATTCATACAATGCAAAAAAAAAAAAATAAATGAAACTTTTAACAAAAAGTTTATGACATTGTGGTCTATAAACTTTAAGTTTAATGGAAATTGAATATTTTTCGATAACCATCATTTTGTGGTGTGATTGTTTGAGTACGATTCTGTGATAAAGAAAGGGCTGCCACCAAATACACACACATACATATACAGTAGTTTGCATCGTGTGGTTTATAGTTTGTGTTTATGTGGATTGCTAATAAGGAAATTAAGGAAAGTTTTTTTTTTGTATTGATGAAAAGTAATCTAATGATGCAATGACTTAAAAACTGTTGAAAGTGACTATAAAAAAAGTTAAGAAGATCATTTGCTAACTTAGCTGATGTTTAAATCTGAACCTCAAAATGTTTCACTTAAGGGGAGCAGCAGCCGATTAAGTATTTTCATAAAATCATTTCATTTTATTTTACTCAACAAAAGTAAAATGCCGAACTTCCAGAGTGCAAGTTCAAAAGATTCGAAAATTAAAGGTCGTCGAACAAAGTCGTAACGCCAATTTTTTTTAAGATTAAAAAAATTTTGTATAAACAGTTTTCTAAAAACTAAATTTTTCGAAACTGTTTAAACGATTAATTTTTATCCTTTTTTTTATAATTCTTTTTTTGTTTCAAAGCTTGCAAAATTTAATGTTTATGTTTTTAAGAATTTAAAAAAAATTTGAAATGTTATTTATATTGAGACAAAGTTGTTTTATATTTTAGTTTCTTATATTGGAGGTATAACTCTTTGCTTGAATTCTCGCTTGGTTGTTTTCAGCAAATGTATATAAATTAAACTTTTAGTGATGAGGGTTGCCGACTCGGCCCGAAACGGCTGTATAACCTGTCATGCAAAATATAGATCAACTTTTTAAACAACATTTGATCTTGAGCCTGAATAATTTCTAACTCAATCATTATTTCAATTCATTTATTTACAACAATAATATTTACATACTTATTTTATTTTATATATCATTTACATATAATGAGTTTAAGAGTATATCTTTTTCAACATAAAAATTTTTGTAACTTGGAATATAAAATATATACAAAGCTTGGGAGGAAAAATTTTTTACAAAAACCTATTTGAATTTTATTTTTTTTTTAATTAAAACTTAATCTACTTATCTACTTAAAACTAATTACAATGAAGCAAGTTCATTAATATGAGTAAAATCCGAATAAGTACAACGGCGTTGAAAATTTTTCAAAATTCTCTCTATTTTACTTTCCACTAATTCAATATCTGCTAGTGTTTGCAGACTTGTAGTTGAGAAAAACCAAGGTATGTTAAACATTAATTTTAAAAGTTTATTTTGTGAAATCTGCAGTTTCTTGATGTGACATTTTGCGATTTTAGCCCATACTGGGGAGGCATAGAACATTACTGCATGGAATACTGACTTTAAAATAAGTTTCTTGTTGGCAATACTAAGTTCTGAACTTCGATTTATAAATGGATATAAAATACGAGTCAGTGTATTTATTTTATTTATGATATGAGGCATGTGATCTTTAAATTTCATTCTAGTATCTAGGATTACACCAAGGTACTTAACGTTCTTCTCCCATTGAACTGACATATGTTGTATGTTAACATTGACCTGGGGAATATAGCATTCCTTACGCTTCCTAGTAAAATATATTGCCTGTGATTTGCTACAATTTATCATGATTTTCCATCTGTTTAAATAATTTGTTACCAAAGCTCTTTGCATGTTACTTATGACATCATTAGCAAAAATACCAGAGCAGATAATTGCAGTATCTTCAGCAAAAACAGACATTATGCAGTAATCTAAACAGGGAAAATCTGCAGTGTATATATTATATAGAATAGGGGATAGACACGAGCCTTGCGGGCAACCTGTTGGAATCTCAAAACTTCTAGAACAATGTGTTCCTATATGTACTTTGAAAGTACGATTTGTTAAAAAGCATTGTATTATTTTAATTATATCCGCCGGAAAGTTCAGACGGATCATTTTATATCTTAATCCTTCATGCCATACAGAGTCAAAAGCTGCTTTTACATCTAGCAGAACCAAATTAGTCTGATGTCACCTATTATTAATGTGAGTAGTCGGACATAAAATGGGCAGTATCGGACCCATAGGCGTGGCACCTGCAAAACAAATTAATTATAAAATGCCATATATCTGGAGCACTGTTATAGTAAGAGTCTTGGGACTTTGTGTGGGCCCATAAGTTATTCATGTGATTAGTTAGACAAAAAATGGGCGTGATCGGAGCAGTGGGCGTGGCACCGCCCGTACAAAGTAAATATATGATATCATATAACTGGTGTATTAAAAAAGGGAAGCTTTGACACTTTGCACGACACCATCAGATTTAAGTATGAGTAGTCTGACAAAAAATTGGCGGGTTTACACCAATGGGCGTGGCACTCCCCATGCAAAGTAACTATTTAATGTCATATATCTGGAGTACTGTGAACGAGAGGGCTTTGTGGCTTTGCATGAGCCCATAGGTTCTTTGTATGATTAGTCGAACAAAAAAATGGGCGTGATCATAGCAGTGGGCGTAGCACCGCCCATGCAAAGTAGATATCTAACTGGTGTTCTATGAAAGGGAAAGACTCGACATTTTGCACGAGTCCATCAGATATTAATGTGAGTAGTCCAATAAAAATTGGGCGGGATGGGATTAGTGGGCGTGACACCTCCTATATAAATAATATGAAGTACTACGAAAGCAACAGTCTTTTGTTAAGTACATTAGTTATCAGTGTGATTTGTCGTGGAAATATATCGCTAAGTTCAAGGCCAATAGTTGTGTTGCCAGATCTAATTTTGATAATCCATCTTCTTCTCATAGGCAGCTACATGTTCCTTGCTCCAGGGTAGGAACGCCGAAAAATCTGATAATTGTTGTACCGAATGAAAAAACCAAAAAAAATTGTATATCAGCAAGTATTCGAATAAAAAATCTATGCTAATAATCTATACTAACACAATAAAGAGGTTATATGTGTTTGTTTGTTCGTTTGTAGGAGGTAATCTCCGTAACTAATCATCTGACCTTCCTGAAATTTTCACAGGGTCTTACTGCGGATATGGGAGTGCTCAGGCTGTAATTTTTTTTAAATATTTTTAGCGGGCGTGGCACCTCCCATACAAAGTAAATTTTAAGTATCATATATATTAATATGATACAGAAAGCTTTGCAAATAACGTGAGTAGTCAGACAAAAAAATGGGCGGGATTGGACAAATGCACGTGGCACCTCTACACAAACTTAATATTAAATGTGATATATCTGAATTACGGTATTAGTGAGAGCCTTGCGACTTTGCGTGAGCCCTTTCATAACGATTCGGGGGGAAGGGAGAGGGTGTAGCGAAGCACACCGGGTTACATCTAGTTCTCAATAAAGGGTGAACTGTGTTATGTTCTCTTCTAAACCCGAATTGGTGCGGTGGAATGACATCGTTTAACTCGATAAAATGTGTCAATTTGATTTTAATTACCTTTTCAAAAATTTTGCTAATAGAGCTCAACAGGCTTATAGGCCGGTAAGAAGTAGGACTTTCAAAAGCTTTGTTCGGTTTTTTGATAGGAATGATTTTAGCCTCTTTAAATTCTTTTGGGAAATAGCAGAGTTTAAAACACGCATTAATTAAAATTTTAAGGTATTTAAAACCTTGTCTTGGTAGTACTTTTAAACACCTATTGTTAATTCCGTCAATTCCCGGAGCTTTCTTTTTTTTTTAAGTTTTAATTATTGACGTTATCTCCGAGATACTAGTTTCAATTTAGTTAGAAGTATTTTGATTTAATAAATTAAAATTATTAAGGCTTGAATTTACTAATGAAATGGTCTCAGTGTCACCTAAATTATCTGAAATTGAGTGGTTAGAGAAGAATTTTTGGCCTAGAATTTCACATTTCTCAGTATTGGTGGTAAAACGTAAGTTATCGTGTTTTAAAATTGGAATGTTGTTTTTCTTCTTACTTAAAATTTTTGTCAGCTTCCAGAATGTCGAAGAACCTTTGTCAAATGTAGAAAGCAAATTGTCCCAAGACTTATTTCGTATCATATTTAACTCAGTAATGATTTGACGGTTAAGGAGTTTCATTTGATAGAAATCGCTTATGTTTCTATGGCGTTGCCATATTCTGCGAACACTATTTCTTTGCCGTATTATATCTCTTAGGTAGTAGGTTAAGATTGCTCTGGAGGGAGAAGGAGATTTCCTTGGTGTACTGCGATGCATTGCTTCTGTAATTAACGCTTTAAAATATGTAATCATTTCGTCAATATGCCCATTTGTTGTAATTTGCTCTAATACTGGAATATTAATTTGTCTATTTATATAATTCGCATAATTATTCCAATTAGTTTTCGTAAAATCATATTCAAGGGAATTTAGATTCGTTATATTCGAAGTTAATTTTATTACTACAGGCAAATGATCAGAACTTAAATCGTTAATTACGAAGGGTGGAGTTTATATTTCAGGAACATTTGTTAGAAATATGTCCAGTCTAGAACCTTGTCTGTTAGCATTAGCAGAAATGTAAGTATTATCACAAGGGTAAATTATATTGATATTGTAAGAATCTAATTTCTCATATAGAATATTTCCCTAAAAATTTGCTCTAATCTGATAAAGATCAAAAATAAGATTTTTTGTTTTTCTAGAAATTAATAAAGTTAAATATAATTTATTTTCTCAACAACAAATTTTGTAGTGAAAATACACTCTGAAAAAATATTTGCCAACCGAATTGTTCTAAAGTGGAATAAATATATTTTCGATTACATCAACAGAAATTTAATAGCATCTGACAATTTTCTATTATGATAAAATATTTACTTTTAAAGCGAATAATCTAACCCACAAAAACAAAGTTTTTATTAAAACTCTTTCTTTCCTTATGACTTTGCCTTACTTTTTTAAAATTACTCTTTGGTCACTAGTCTATGAACAAAGTTTCAGATTAATTGGAATAGGGGAAGTGAGGTTTTAAACTCTCCGTGAGTGTACGTGACTATGCATGACTGTGCGTGACTATGTCAAAGTTAATATTTTTTCACAGCAAGTGTATCGACCAAGTTTCGGATCGATCGGATAAGGGGAAATGGCTTTTAAATCACTCCGTGACTGTGCGTGACTATGCGAGACTATGCGTGACTATGTATAATTTAATGTTTTTTCACAGCAAGCCTATGGACCAAGATTCAGATCGATCGGATAAGGGGAAATGGATTTTAATTCACTCCGTGACTGTGCGTGACAAAGCGTGACTATGCGTGACTCAGTCAAAGTTAATATTTTTTCACAACAAGTGTATGGACCAAGTTTCAGATCGATCGGATGAGGGGAAATGACATTTAGATCACTCCGTGACTGTGCGTGACCATGCGTGACTGCGCGTGACTAAGTCAAAGTTAATCTTATTTTCACAGCAATTATATGGGCCAAGTTTGAGATCGATCGGATGAGGGGAAATGACGTTTAGATCACTCCGTGACTGTGCGTGACTATGCGTGACTACCCCAAAATTAATCTGTAGTCACAACACGACTATGAGTCAAGTTTCAGATCAATTGGATAAGGGGGATTGGGGTTGACCCACGACAGACAGACAGACAGAGAGTATGAGTTAAAAGAAAGAGTTTAAAATTGTTAGAATTGGTATCACAGTTAACACGAAATTGGGACCCACACTGAATCTGTTTTCTACGTGTACGCACTTTCGTTTTAATGCCACAGAAAATTAATTTCAAATCATATTTAAAGAAATTGATTTAATACAGATTGAAGAGAATTTTATCGGCTTAAAAACAAATAATGAAAATGAAATAAAAAGTAATCACAATAGGAGGGCGTCTAAACTATATATTTATGTCTTACCCTGCTTAAACAATGGTATATTATTCTAATGTAGTTTTTTGGCCATTCGATAGGTTATCTTCTATATTTCAATTAAGGTAGTAAGGCCTATGTGTTTATAATGTTAATAAAAGGTGTTTTTTCTTTTTACATTTTTCCCAACGTTTCGTAAATTTTTTGTTGACTTTTTCAAGGGACGTCTATTTAAATAAAAAATATATCATTACAAAATAATTGTAATATACAACAATTTAGACTTACAGTAACATATTTTCTGATTACATTAAATTTGAATTTACACACAACATAAAACAAAAATTACATTGAACATAAAATTTAAACTAAAACCAAAAAAATTTTTTATATAAACAACACAGCTTAAAATTAATAACACAGTGTGTTTTTGTTTATGGCGACTCTGTAGCTCGCATTAATAATTTGGTTATATGTTTCTAATAACATTCGGCATCAAGTATTTAACTTAAAAACAAATTTATGAAAATCATATTAAAAGAATATTCACTATAGACCGAATGCTCCCCTTAAGTATTACCCTAATATTAATATGTAAAACAGGATAGCAATGAATCAAGCCTAGCGTATAAAAACTAATCAAAAAAAAAAAAATAATCACCTTATTCCTCTGTGATAAGTTGCTTCAAAGAACTTTCCTCTTTAATATAGAATTAACAAAAAAATTACTCTTTCAAATTGTGTTTTCATCAAAGTTTTAAAATCGTTTGTAAAAGGAAAAGGATTTATTTTTAAGTTATAGCAAGAAAGGCAATATTAATTTTGCACAAAAAAAAAAAAAAAGATAAAATAAAAGTTATTGTAAATGATGTAAATACTTATAGCTGGCTATTGCAATCATCTCTTTACCAAAATGTTAAATCATAATTAACTGGAATTTTTATGTCATAAATTTCTGACGGGCACAAAGTGAAGTGGCTGATTACACAACTTGTCCGTTGGAAAAAGTGGATTAAATTTTTATCCTTTCAAATGGTAACAAAAAAGTAGAAAGTTTATAAAATCAAGACAGAAAATAATGAAGAAATACCTACAATAAGGATTTTGTTTTATTGTTTAATTTAAACAGAAATTAAAAAAAAACATCTCACATCAAAAAGCATGTAATTTATGAAAATGATTTTGAAGTTCTTAAGCTTATTTAACTATTCAAGCAGAAATAACGTAAAACAGAAATAAGAAATCGATTAGAATATTCGATTAAGGCGTAGAAGATTGCAAGTTTTTAAACAACAACTAACGCTAGGATGATTTTTTTGGATCTCAGTCCAAATTGTTGCCACGTCTTTAAGAGTTTTTGCTGATATTTTTAGTTACATATGTTTTTGTTATTAAAGTAAATTTCATAAATTTGGATCCGGATGTTTTGAGAACTGTCTTTATGGTAATTGCTGTAAACGTTGAGTATTTTCACCAACTTTGAATGAATCATCTGACCAGTTTTGGGCCAGTTAAACACTTTCCCAAAGTCCATTGCATATATATTTAATGAATCTTCACTTAGTTTCCTGCGAAATAATAAAAATCTAACAATATTCTAACCATGAAACTTAAACTAAATATTATGCCCTTCCAGCAACAGAGAAAATTTTTATTGTCCAGAGTTAATAATTCGAATCAGTGGGTCAGATAAATTGTGTCCAACCGTCTAGGTGTAAGTGGCCGGGATTATTTAGTAAATTTTTGGGGTAGTTTTTTGATGTGTAGACATCTATACGCGCATAGGGGTAAATTTCTATTTCAAAATACAATCACAAAAACAGCGTAACATGTGAAAAAGTAAAAATGAAAAATAAAAAATTAAAAATTAAAAATTAAAAATAAAAATGAAAAATAAAAAATTAGAAATGAAAAATAAAAAATTTAAAATTTAAAATAAAAATGAAAAATTAAAAATGAAAAATGAAAAATGAAACATGAAAAATGGAAAATGAAAAATGATAAATTAAAAATAAAAAATGGAAAATGAAAAATAAAAAAAAATAAAAATAAAAAATGGAAAATTCAAAATGAAAAATTAAATATAAACAACGAAAAATAAAGAACGAAAAATGAAAACCGAAAAATAAAAAATGAAAAATAAAAAATGAAAAATAAAAAATGAAATATGAAAAATAAAAAATGAAAAATAAAAAATTAAAAATAAAAATTCACACAGTGAAACTTTAGTATGTATTGAATAGAGCCTTAAAGTGCCAGATCCATTTTTTTAAATTGTTTTAAAAAAAGATTTTAAAACTTGAAAAATTAATTTCGAAAACTTTATCAAAAATATTATCCATTTTCGGTCTCATTGCGCAATACGTTAACAACGTGGTAATAAAAACTTCATGCCTGAGTGCTTATAAGTATAGAGACAAAAAAAAAATACTATGGCTTTAATCAATTTCTGAAAGTTGAAAAAATGGCCGTCAAATTTCACGACCTAGTTTTTTTTTGGCACAAAAGTGGTCTGGGGCAGTTTTAATTCGGTTTTGAAGTTATGAAGCTTTTTAGAGAGATAATTTAGCACTAAAATCGATTCATATAACAACTTGTCGAAAAAATTTAACTGTAGAACGAAATTTTCGCTAAATATGAAAAAGGCTTATATATTCCCCATATAAACACACTCGAAATTTTCAGTCGCATTGAGGCACCTCTAAATTTTTTTGATTGACCCAAAACTTTGTATTTCACAGTTTTTTTTTTTACTATTTGCATATTTCTAGGGCTGAGACTTTAAATTTGAACATTTTTTTCCCCTCCATATAATGAAGGCCACCCTAGTGTACACATTGCACAATATATATATAAGTGTTGTTTTTTTTTTTTTCCTGAAAACAACTATTTGTTTTTGCTAAACTCACAATTAGCGTTAACGGCGTTGCTCCGTTTTTTAATGAAAAAAATTCTTATTTTTGATCTATGTACATCATTTTAATGATTGAGTTAGATTTTAAATCAGGCTCAAGATCAGGTGTTGTTCTATAAATAAAGCAAAATATTTTTATTTACATTAATTGATGCTGTTTAGAAGAACATTTACTTGAAGCGAGTGATCGGCACGTATCGTAACTTCTTGAATAGTTCTGTTTTTTTGCGAGGTATAAATAAAAATCTTGATGTCATAAAAAAGTTTATAAAAATGATTGAGTTAAATTAAAAAAATTATTTACACTCTACTTTGGGTTGAGTACTTAATAACCTAGATCAGCTTACTACGTGATCGCCCGTTTATTCTGTTGCCGATTTATATTTTACATTTTCGTCTTGAATATTTTATAATTCACATCACAACATAGAGTGTCAGCACAAGCTAAATTATATCTTTCTCAGACAACAGGCAAACACTTTTTATGCCCTATACCACTATGTGGTTTGGGTATAATGACTTTGTGCTGCTGTTTGTAACAACCAAAAATATTTGGCCTAGACCCATCTTTAATTATACCGATCGGATCAGAATCACTTTCTGAGTTGATTTAACAATGTCCGTCCGTCCGTCCGTCCGTCCGTCCGTCCGTCCGTCTGTATGTCCATGTAAACCTTGTAATCAAAGTGCAAATATGAATATATTTTGATGAAATTTGGTATATAAGCTTTTATCGGCCATGGGATGAACGCTATTGAAATTGGTGTGAATCGGTCCATGTTCAGACCTAGCCCCCATACAAATTACCCCTATGAAATCGACATAAATTGCCATAAGATCCAAATTGTCATATAGATCTTCCTCAAATTGGGTTTTGTATGCATTCATTACGTCCATTAATGAGTAGTCCAAATATGATCCCTTTGGCCCCATATAGAGCTGCTTCCCGATCTTCACTTAAATCTATTAAAAAACAAAAATATTGCACTGATTCTTCTCAGATTTTGTTTGTATATATTTTTGCAAAATACAAGAGACTTTACCAAACATAATCAGGATCGGTCCATTTTTGGACCTAGTCCCCATATAGATATAGCATCCGATATGAACTTTTTCATATCTGCAGCCAAAAAAATTAATAAAAATCCCACTCAAATTTGGTTTTTGCTTATTTTCTATGTCCAGTTAGTTGGGCCTAAGAGATAGGGTTTCTAAACGCATGGTATAGGGTATCGTATAGTCGGTCTAGACCGACTATAATTTTCTTACTTGTTTGTATTCATATATTGAAATTGAAATATATTACGAATATATGCATTTCACAGCCACATACATATTTGCACTTATTTTATTTGAATTTATTTGCTTTAATTCAATATATCTTTTGATGAAATATTCTCTTTAAATATTCTTAAAATATACTAAAATATGTACATCATTACATACATACATATATGTTTGTATTTGGAATCAAAAACAAACAGAACAAGATTTGGCATGAACTATTAAGTAAAACAAATTAAGGTATTACCTGCTCTCTAACAACGGCAAAATGAACATAAACTGTTAAAATGTAAATGCAAGAATTGAAGCATATGAAAACATTGCAACAAGCTGCAAGTCTTTTATATTGTAGTTTGTCAGAACGAATGTGAAATATGGACGATTCCATGTGAAGCTGAATACCCTATAGGAGGTACAAAAATGTTTCCAACAGGGATGAAGGAACGAACAAATTGCCCATAACAAAAAGTTTTAAATTTACAACTTTCTTTATTAATTATTCAGGTAAATTGAATGTTGTGACTTTTTCAATACAAATTCCCATATTTATATGTCAGATTTACAAGCTGTAGCAAAAAAAAAAAAAAAAATAAACTTTTATTTATGCCAATTTGTGTTTATTCAAATACAAATGCCGTAAACTAAATTTATATGTGAATTAAAGTGAAATAAAAAAGAAAAATTATAAATTGTTTAAAATTACATAACACAGATCCCATTCTCGCATACATTGTTGCATACGTAGATATTGAGAACGATATTAAGAACATAATAAATTCAATAGCGATACTTTCAAACATTTCATAATTCATAGCGTACAAATAAGTGTGTGTGTGTGTATGTGTGTTGTGTTCGTATTGGCAGAATAAATTCCATATTATTTTATAAGATTCTAAGATCTTTTTCTACTTCATCAACAATTGAATTTGTTGCGTATTTCCAATTTTTTCCTATGACAACCCTTTAGTTCATCTACGAATAACAATTTGCTACAGTTTGGTTGTTCTTACTACATAAACGTAATGTAAGTGAAATTCCACTTGAACAACTTAGTCAGCGTGGTAGTAGCTTAAATTAGATTACAGATAAATATATCCGCAGCACTATTGTGGTAAAAATAGATATCAAACATATTACGTATGTAACATCTTAATGCAAAGATATTTTTAGGTTTAAGATAAAGAAATTGCTAAAATTAAATTCATACTTTGTTTGTTAGATTTATCGTCAGTTTTCAGACATATTGCAATTACTACTGTAATTAATATGCAATTTTTTAATTTTGTTTAAATGGTGCGTGGTAAAGAAGAAGAAAGCATATATTTCAAAAATTCATAACTGCACTGTATTCTTAATCGGACCGGTTTCTGGCATTTCAGCCTTCATCAGCGATTTATTGAACATTGTGATAATTGTTATGTTTTAATTTCATACTTTTGTGATACTTTTGATTATGATTCCAGTATTTGATAACTATTTATTGTATATCACAACAGGGCTATTCCATAAAAATGTCTACTCTGATGAAAAAAAATATTTTTTCATTTATATGAAGTAAGTTTAAAAATATATTAAAATATTTTCCATAATGTAATTCCTTACAAGCATTCTAGATAATAAAATAAATATAAAATTTATTTGTTTACTCAATTTTCTTTTAATACATATTTAAGAAACTTAAGTCATTCCGTCACAGTCATTCCGTCACGTCAAATGACAGTTAATAAATTCGATACTATTACAGGCCAGTTGCTCTAAATTATAATTTTATATTGCTTATATATCATATGTAAAATATGCATTAGTTTAAAATCTGACTTTCTTCTTAATTTACAAAAGTTCCCAGGTTTTAATACCAGGACAGAGTCATGGTAGCAAAAATGTCAATCCGTCACACAATGAGAAATTACTCAAAAATAAAAGAATAAAATAGTGTAAAAATTCTTTCTGAGTTTTTTTAAATCTCTTAATCATTAACAATCATTTTCAAACTGAAGAATGAATTTCCAATTCAAAATAGCTTTGTAGAATAGCCTTAACTTCAATTCTACAACTCAAAATGTCATTCCGACACATATGGAATTGCCCAACACTATTTTTCATATCTGCGAATGACTGATTTCAAATTTAATAAGTATGTGTGGAAAAAAGCATACATCTTGATGGAAGAACTTAAATCTGAAAATTGGAAATTTTATTTTTACTTAATAGACACTAGAGGCTTTATATACCTTAGAGCAACAAATTAAAAATGCACCAACAAATGTACATCAAAAACATCTGAACCATCACTTGAGGAAACCTTATTAAAAAAAAATTTATATAGACTAAATATCTATTCGAATCAATAAATTTACTAAAAATTGGACTTGTAGTTGTAGTTGCCTTAAATGCATGTTTTTGCTTATTTTCATCAAAGAGCTGCATCATAAATTTTTCGAATTTTTCTGAAATTGTATAAAATACTTTTTTTCTCATACATATGTATGTATATTAGGGCGTCCCAAAAAAAATTATTTATTCGATTTTCATGGGTGCCCAAGCACTTTTTGAAAGCTTATACGGTAAAGTATTTTTGTGATTTTTTCAGATTTTTCGGAAAAGGTTTAGAGGTCGCTAAAGTCGAATTTTACCCAAAAATCGGGATTCCAGAACATTTTTTGAGTTTTATTTATTACTTGGCCCATAACCACGATTTTCTTTGTTACAAAATTAATATTTTAAAAGAAGAATGTTCAAGCTTTACTTTTCTGTGTAGAAATCGCAAGTTTCGCTTATTTTTTTGCTCATTTGGGTCCCCTTAATTACATTTTTTTTGTAAATTTTTCATAAATTTTGAAAGTAAATTCTATCAAAGTGAAATTTTGTGAAATTAAAAATATTCTAAGGTGTTTTTGCCAGTTATGCATCGGATTTGTTTTAATGTTAGTTTTTATTTTTTCTTTTCAAATATTAAATATGGGTGGTTCTGTTGCAATGAGAGTCAATATGGTTGATTTTGAAACTTTTTGCAACTCCCCCAAACTCTAGGCAACTTACTTCTATACCCAAAATAAATTAAAAAAATATTTTTTTTTGCTTTGCAATTATTTGTTATAGCTTTTGCGATGTAGTTCTATGCCCTGCAATAAATTATATAATTCTGAAAGTCTGTTTCAGAAGTTGTTACATTTATATAAGAATGAAATTGCTGAACTTTATTCTTTGCTTCACTAAAGGATTTCTTGTTATGCCATTTTCCCGGATCTGTTTTTAAAAATCAATGGATATGATGCAGGCTTCAAAAAAGGCTAGGCTGGCTTCGGATATTAAATCTTGAATTTGTTTATTTTTAAGCATGTTTTCGGATAATACTGCTATTACTAATTCTTTGTCGTTACTTGGTACGTGTAGATTTCGGACCATTAAACGCAAGTGCTTCTTTGCGGCAACTTATTCCAGTTCTGTCCAGACCTGCACAAAGCTGTTGCTTATTTGAGGAAGTAGCAAATTCCTTTTGGAGTAGTTTTATTGCTGGCTCATATTCTGAATCATTATCATCTTCATCATCATCGCTATTTACTCTGCAGCTATCCTTGTTTGCAACAGATTCCAATTTTTCTTCCGGACCTGCCTTGAGCTTGGAGATTTTGCGGAAGGTTGAACTATTGTGCTGAATACGCACCTTAGGTTATGCATGAAGTTTTTTGTTTTTCAAATTGTCGTTTACTTTTCGAAGATTTATTCTTATGTATCGTGTATTTTTCGACCAAATGTTATTTGAAAAATCGTTGCAGTATTTGCATTTTCGTTGGCGGTTCAGCAGGACCAAAGGCATCAATCATTTTACCCACAAGCCACACACTTATTGTCTTCAACAAAGCCATATCTATTTTTACTATTTTAAATATTACACACTTTTCACACATCACTTGAAAAATAACGCTGACAAACAAATGTTAAAAAACAAATTTATATATTCATTTTTTTAAAAATTTGCCTGATGCAGCAATAAAATTATTGGAAAATTTACAATGATTTTCCTAAAATTATATAAAAAAAAACTACATGTGTCATTAAGAGTGCCTTCTTCAGTCTTAAATTGGGAAATCCCAATAACATTTTAAGGAGCAAATCAGTTGAATAAAATATCCATTCCAATTTTTAATTCTATGATGACTTGTATATACCTGAAATACTTCACTTAAATTCTGTAATGATGTAAATTAAGCCGCATGGTGTTACTACAGCAATAAAACCTCTTTTTTTTGTTTAGGGTACCAGTTAAACATGAATTGTTACATAAAACCATATCATAAAATTTATTGTTCACTTGTGTACCTTTCTAATTTTTCCAGGAGGACTGCTAAAACAATTTTTTAACAACATTATCAAATCACCTCCTAAAAAGTTGTTTCAGAGTCTATAAAGGACAAAGAAACATTTTTTGTATTTTATATATATAGATTTATAAATATTTGCGCGATCTGTTATAAATCTTAGAAAAACTTTTTGCACACAGAAAATGTTTTTACTTTTCTTTTTTTTTTTAAAGAAAGAACTACTTTACGCAAAGCATGCTTGCACAATATTTTTCCGATGCATAACTGGCAAAAACACCTTAGAATATTTTTAATTTCACAAAATGGGTACAAAGCGTAAACTTTGGAACGGTAAGAGCAAATTCAATAATTTTATTTTTAAATCACTCAGCCTTTATCCACATTTTAAACTGCGTCATTAGTTTTTTTTTAACTTTGATAGAAATTTTAAAAGTTACAGAGCATTACTTTCAAAATTTATGCAAAATTTACGAAAAAATGTCATTAAGGGGACCCAAATAAGCAAAAAAATTACCGAAACTTACGATTTCTACACAGAAAAGTAAAGCTTGAACATTCTTCTTTTAAAATATTAACTTGTAATAAAGAAAATCGTGGTTATGGGCCAAGTAATAAGTAAAACTCAAAAAATATCCAGGAATCCCGATTTTTGGGCAAAATTCGACTTTGGCGACCTCTAAACCTCATCCGAAAAATGTGAAAAAAATCACAAAAATACTTTACCGTATAAGCTTTGAAAAAATGGGCCTCATTTTTTTGTTTTTTGGGACACCCTAATGTATACATATATATATGTTAGGGTGACAGCGGTTTGTTTGAAAAAAAATTTTTTGGTCGAATTTTGAGGTGTGCGCATCGGATTATTGTGACGCTAAATCTAAAACTTTAGTGCACACATTTTGAGGCAAATCGGACAATGCTTTCTGGACGCGCATTGAGTTCAAAGTTCAAATATGCATTTATGTATATGTAAAAATTATCAAAAAAAAAAATTGTTTTTCACAAAAATTTTGATATTAATAATTGCGTTTCAATTAAATTAATTTTAAAACATAACCTAGAGTAAATTATGTTTCTAATAAAACAACAAAATCTTTTATGGGTTGAAAAACAGCCAAGTTATATCAAGTTCCCCAAGCAATAAATGCGCCGCAGATCACTTGATTAAGAAAATCGAGCTCACATTTTGAAAGGCAATGAAATAATTTACAACAACAATATTTTTGCATTCTCCTTATCCCAAAATGATCTTATTGAAAGTATTTTGCATCTGGTCTATTGTTATGCCGTTCTAAATTAATATCAAAATTTTTTAGCACTATTTCAAAATCTCCAATTTTATTTTCTCAAAAATTTTGTTAAAGAAATTTTCTGAAATCAACAATTGGACTTTAAGGTCTTACTAACAAAATATATGTGAAAAAAAGCCAAATATTGTATGTATTCTGTTCTAAATTTGGCGAGGGTAGCGTTTTTATTTCAGCGGATTTGAAGAAAAATGTGATTTTTCATACTTTTTCAACTTTTAGGCTACATCTTTTTGATGTTTTCATATTTCAAATATCTTCTATCAAAAACTTATAGTACTTGACATAAGTTCTCAATCTTTTAAATTAAGGTTAAATTGAAACACTATAAATAAGGAGATCTACATTTTTTATACCATCCACTCCAGTGTGCAGAGGGTATATATAAGTTTGTCATTCCGTTTGTAATAATTAGGAAAAAAATTTTGGACCCCATAAAATATATGTATTTGTGATCCCTATAACAACCGGAGTTGATATAGCGATGTCCGTCTGTCCGTCTGTGGAAATCACGATGACAACATCAATCGGGCAGCTAGGGTACTCGTTGATATAAAAAATGCTTCATTAACATCCTGAGAAGTTCGCTATTCAAAATAGTTTAAATCGGTTAATTAGGGCCCGAGATTTGAACGAAGAACTAAAAAAAGTCTTGAAAAAATATAATTTTTTTTGTTGTTCTTGTCACGATCACACCCTCAATAGGATAGCTCATTTTTAGTCAGAATGATTCTCCAAACTACTGGGAAAATTTCTATTTCAAAAATCATTAAAATCGGTGGAACAGGTCCAGGGAAATCTCTGAAAAATTTAAAAAAAAATTAAAAATAATGTTCTTGTTTCTATAATGTTCTTGTTTTTATTCTAAATGTTGTATTGTTGTCATAGCTGGACTTGTTGTTTTGGTGGTCATTGTGGTAATAATATAATAAAAACTAACCCTTTGTACATTTTTTTTATTAACTCTGGTAGAAAAATTTAAAAGTTTCCATTGTTTCGGCATCACTAAAGAAATTTATGACATCATTTCTGTCATTGCCACGAGCCTGCCTGAAAAGTTTCAGGTTGATTGGGTCACGGGAAAGGGGTTAAAATCGACCCAAAATTTTTTCGGCAAGCAGACACTACGAGTTAATATAAAGGGAGTAAAAATTCACCAGCATCTAAAGCAAATAAATAATGCTAATATACGTAGTTGTTATTAAAAAAACAATGTATATTTAGCAAAAAAAAATTTTATGTATTAATTTATTTAAAGAGAAAAACACAAAAATAACGTTTGATGTTGTATTTTTTGTGTGTAATATTTACATATACATACATACACATATCAAATATTACAAATAATATACACATATTCTATATATGTATATCTATAATAACTGCATGTTAGAAATAAATCGGTATATTATTTTATTTACATAAAATTCTGCAATATTTTGTTGTGGGGAAAATACATTTCTTTTGTCCCTTCATTTAGCTCTGCGTGACTATGCCACAGTAGATGGCGCCACAATTTTTGTTCTAATTAGCTTTGCAATAGTTATTTCTATTTATACATGAATATCAATATTTTCGACTAGATATCATACAGAACAATGTTAAGAGTATACACGGGCTGGTCTTTTATTTCATACGTTTTTTCATTATTCTTTTACAAATATGAACATAAGTTTGGCATATTAACTTTTTGTTGTCTTTACAAAATAGAGTTACCGAGTTCATCAATGAGTTTTTTGCTTTCAAAACAGTTCTACATAGTTATATAGAATTATTATTCTGCTTTACCTACAAAATATCTGATTGCGATTACATCTTATTTTTAAAAATTGTTTATAATTACTAAAGCACTATTATGCATATAAATACAAAATTGCACTTTTTAAATTTTCCATTCAAATTTTAGAAAATATCAATTCTAAAAACTGGAATTAAAATTTCAAATTATAAATTAGAAAATATTAATTGAATTTCAGAAAATCATATCAAAACGTCGGAAATAATAATTTTAAATTTAGAAGACATCAATTGTATCTTTAATATACATATTTATTCGTTAAACTCAAATTGAAATTCCAAAGCAAACACCAAATATGTTTACATTTAAAAAATGTTTACATAAAAAAAAAAATATTGGCATTCAGGAGAAATTAATAGCTTTTCAGTAACTTCTTTTAACGATAGTTGAATCGTTAAAAAAAGAAAATAGCAAAATTATCAGTAAAATTTTTAAACGATATTCGCTATTGTTAAAGTCAGCTGTTGTTGTTATCTAAACGACAACCATTTTTGTGTTGTTTATTTATTCAATCGATAAAAACTTAAATTTTTAAGTTGAAATGTCGTCATACATAAATAAAAATCATAAAATAGTGAAAATATTTAGCTTTTATTAAACAACTTTTTTATATAAATAAAAAAATTAAATAGCATATTCAATTCATTATTTCATTTTCAAATAAATAAACAGAAATATTAGTAAAAAAAAATAAAGATATTAAACATAAACATAAAATCATCCTGTCAAACACGAAGTAATTTGTTTTTTTCTGTTCTTCTTTGTATTTTTCGCTTATTTTGACAGAGATGCCACTCGTTTACAACTTAAATAAATAGAAAAATAGATTGGTCGACTGTCGTTAAGATGTAAGTACTTAGTGAATCACTTAATCCTTAGTGCAAACAACAATAGCTGTCGATATATTTTGCGATTGTCGGATCGTTGAAATTTACAGAATCGCACTACAGAAAACATTAATTTAAATTAAATGAATTTTAGAAAAACGTCAAATGATATTTAAGAATTGCGAACATAAAAATTTTTACATAAATAAACGCAATTTGATGAGAATGTTATTTATATATAAATTTGCACAGTTTTTTTTGGATGAATATTTGAAGTTGTTCAGAAAATAAAGATAAGAAATTATTTTATTTAAAATGTTTGGGACTTTTGGTTTTTTGCTTTTGGCATCTCTAATTTAATTATTTTTTATTATGTTAAATTTATTCTCTATGTTTTCCAAATATGGCAATATTTTAATAAAAATGTTGAGAGAGCTTTTTTTTGGTTATTATTTTGTTACTTCATCCGACCTATATGGCCGCAATGAAGAAATATTTGGCCAGTTAAAAGAAACTATACAGCCATCTCCAATTAGCGTAAGCACGATTTAATGCATATAGCCACCCTACACAACCATTACCTTTGCAATGGAGGTAAGGGCGAGCTATTTAATTAGCAAAAACTAAATTAAACGAGAATTTATGTCATATAACCGGAAACGCATGCATATTGGTATATAACCTAAATGCATGCCGATCAGCAACCACGATGACCAAAAAGCAAACACCGAAATAAATCCGAAATAGTAGAAAAGACGAAAACCAACCCAAAGAATTTGCTGAAATAATTTGGTATTAAGTTTAACAAATTGTTTACTTTTTCCAATATTTTGTTTACATTTATTATCAATATTCAAACCGAGGTGGAGGGTATCAAAGATTCGGCACAGCCGAATTTAACACTCTTACTTGTTTTAAAACAAAATATCGAAAAATTATATAGTTGTGGAAGGATTTCGATAAAACTTGTTGATAATATTTGAATAATTCTAAAAAATAATATTCTGGACTTTTTTTTCTGAAATTAACCCATGGGGTACTCTTGATGTCAAATTGACTCTTTATGAAAATCTATAAATATTTTCTTCATCAGGATTTTTTTTTAAATAAAACATATTTAATTTATTCATAAAATTCCTCAAATATATTCGTTATTTTATGAAAATATGTAGATTAATTAGTTTTTATATTTAATGCAGTATGAACAAATTTAATTTTTTTTTTGTTAAACATTTTTTTTTCATTTAACAGGTGGTACAAAATTATAGGCAACATCATTCGAAAAATGCAAATTTACAATCTCTACAAAAAGATTACGATTTATAAGATATGTATTTATTTTTTAAATAAATTAATTTATTTCTGAAATAGAAAAGTTTTAAAATTTTTCATATTCAATTCGCATGTCCCAAAATATGTAGTAGTTTTAATTTTTTTCTTAGAATTATTATATTCATATAAAGATATATCGAGGGCTTATATTCAAAAAGTGCTATCTACATTTGACAGCAATATTAATTTTTGATTTCAAACTATTCTCTGATATAACTATCAAATATAATATTAATTTTGATATCATACACGATTAGTACGACTATTTCATAATAGATGTTGTGGCAAATCAATCGCCAATTACTTTCAGATCTTATTAATAAATTAGTTTTATACGCTCTCTTTAAAATAATTATTAATGCAGATATCAATTTTTGAATATAAGCCCTCGATATACAAATTTGTTTATGCTGTATTAAATATAAGATATAAATAATCTAAATATTTTCATAAAATAACGAACAAATTGGAGGAATTTTATGAATACATTAAATTTCTTTTATTTAAAAAAATCCTAATGAAGAAAATATTTATAGATTTTCATAAAGAGTCAATTTGACATCAAGAGTACCACATGGGGTAATTTCAGAAAATAAGTCCAGAATATTATTTTTTAGAATTATTAAAATATTATCAACTAGTTTTATCGAAATCCTTCCACAACTATATAATTTTTCGATATTTTGTTTTAAAAAAATGTAAATCTCCTTAAATTTATATTTGACCATAAATTGTTGCAATTTATAGTGTTTAGCCTTAATTTACAGCATTGAGAACTTATATTAAGTAGTATAATATTTTGACAAAAGATATTTGAAATATGAAAACGCGAAAAAATATGAAATATCAAATTTTTTAACAAATCCGCTGAAGTAAAATCGCTGCCCTCGCCAAATTAAGGACATAATACCTCCAATATTTAGCATTTTTAATCAGATATATTTTGTTAATAAGACCTCGAAGTCCAATCGTTGATTTCTAAAAGTTTCTTGAACAAAATTTTTGAAAAGTTAAATTAATTTAGAACGGCATAACAATAGACGAGATGCAAATTACTTTATATAAGATCATTTTGGGATCAGGTAAAAACAAAAATGTTGTTGCTGTAAATTATTTCAATGTCTTTAAAAATGCCTGGTGAACTTGATAATTCTTGGCCGTTATTCAACGGATAATAGATTTTGTTGTTTTATTAGAAAGATAATTTACTCTATGGTTTATTAATTAATTTAATTGAAACGCAATTATTAATATCAAAATTTTTGTGAAAAATGATTTTTTGATAATTTTTACAAATAAATTCATATATGGACTTTGAACTCAATGCGCGTCCAGAAAGCATTGTCCCATTTGGCTCAAATTTTGTGCACTAAAGTTTTAGATCCAGTGTCACAATAATCCGAAGCGCACGTCTTGAAATTCAAAAAAAAAAAAAAGGCTGTTACCCTAATATATATGGGGGGTTTCATGTTTCAAGTTTCATGCCAACTTTTGAAACCGATGTCTTCCAATTGGGATGAAATTTGCACCAAGGTTAGTCCTATTGGATAGTAGTTTAAACACAATTTTTCAACAAGATCGGTCCAGACCTCTCTGAGTTAGAGGGGATCAAAATTTGACATTTTGGCCAAACAGGTGTTTTTCTCATCCATGTAACTTATTACCTATTGTTCTTAGAAAATTTTCTCCCAAATAGTTTAGATAGCTATTTCTTCAATATTTCGGAAAAAAAATACTTAAAAAAAAAAGTTTTTAGACTTTTTTTTTTGGCTAAATCAAAGCATTTTTTGCATTTTTTTTCTAAAAGGGCATTTTTTTTTTTTCAGTAAGAAAGCTTAGGATTTTTCCTTTAAGAGCTTTTTGGTCACTTAGTTGGATGGGACTGGGATATCTATCAAAATAAATGTTTTGTAACTCAAGACAACGGTTTTTCAATTTTTCACAAATGCACTATTTTGAATTTTTTCCTATTTGTGTCTAAAACCTTACAAATAAAACTTATCCTGAGAAACTAGACAAATTAAACTTTCCGAAGGTATGTAACATACCTAACTAAAATTTCATACCCTCGATACTGTAATACCCAGAATATGTTAACCTCAGGAAAAAAATCGCTTTTTTTCTATAGAAATGTTGAAAAATTATTATTTTTTATTTATTTTTAATAATAATTTAAATTTATTAAAATTTAATCTTAATTGCATTAGATCCATTTATATCATAACTATTTTTATACTTAATTTATTGTAGCTGATCAAGTATTTAAGTCTTGTAAATTTTAAAATACCCAGTCTTTTATCCAGCTTTTTTGTCACCTTTATTTACTGCGTTTTTTTTGTCAATCCTTTCTTGGCGTTACTAAGTTCAGCTGTTGATTTCGCTGCTGGTTTATTTGTTGGCTTTGGAAAGAAATCGCATTGAATAGAGGCAGAAAACTTTTTCAACTTGAGTCTTCCATCGACAAGCGGTATAAAAGTGTGGTATTGGACGGTGCCATCGATTGTTACCGCAGCATCGAATCTGCTCTTCAGTGTTTTCAATGTTTCCTGATGATCCTCTTTGCTACTAAAAACTATTTTAGTTTCTTTACAATAACTCTTTGCCCAATGGAATAAAGCAGTCGCATCTAAGATCCGATCTTGATGAGAGCAATGGATGCTATACTTCGCTGCATTTCTTTTAAGGTTTGCTCCAATACCATCACATGCTCCTTTACCATGAGCAGTAGGATGAAAATGCCACTCAGCTGGCATTCCAAAATCTTTTTCATGGGCAATAAGATTTGCCAAGCTACTTTTGTTTTTAAAATGTTGACGAGCTCCGTCCGAAACGTAGTATACCTTCTTTAGATTTTAGAAATTTTAGTATTCTCTTCTGGTACTCATAAACTGCAACGGTATCATATTTTAAATCGTCGGATATGATTGCCATACTTTTGTGTTCCAGTTTTTTATCTTTCATGTAGTAAATAACTACTGTGAATATAGTTGCTTAGTCGTTATTGAAGTGGAATGCTTGTATGGCATCCTGAAGAACATATTTATAGTTTTCTGCGAAATCATATGAAACAAGTAAGAAAATTATAGTCGGTCTAGACCGACTATACGATACCCTATACCATGCGTTTAGAAACCCTATCTCTTAGGCCCAACTAACTGGACATTGAAAATAAGCAAAAACCAAATTTGAGTGGGATTTTTATTAATTTTTTTTGGCTGCAGATATGAAAAAGTTCATATTGGATGCTATATCTATAAAGAGACTAGATCCAAAAATGGACCGATCCTGATCATGTTTGGTAAAGTCTCTTGTATTTTGCAAAAATATGTACAAACAAAATTTGAGAAGAATCAGTGCAATATTTTTGTTTTTTAATAGATTTAACTGAAGATCGGGAAGCAGCTCTATATGGGGTCAAAGGGATCATTTTTGGACTACTCATTAGTGGATGTAATGAACGCATACAAACCCAATTTGAGTAAGATCTATATGACAATTTGGATCTTATGGCAATGTATGTCGATTTCATATGGGTAATTTGTATGGGGGCTAGGTCTGAACATGGACCGATTCTCACCAATTTCAATAGCGTTCATCCCATGGCCGATAAAAGCTTATATACCAAATTTCGTCAAAATATATTCATATTTGCGACCTGCAGTTTGATTACAAGCTTTACATGGACACACAGACGGACGGACGGACGGACGGACGGACGGACGGACATTGTTAAATCAACTCAGAAAGTGATTCTGATTCGATCGCTATAATTAAAGATGGGTCTAGGTCAAATACTTTTGGTTGTTACAAACAGCAGCACAAAGTCATTATACCCAAACCACATAGTGGTATAGGGTATAATAACGAATTCACCAGACTTCAAATGTATCTTCAAATCCTTGAAGAATGACCATTGCTCTTTGACTAAAAAGTCATGGGTTCTCAAGTTTAGCAATCCTGTACACATTTCTTCCACAAAATCATCCACATTTAAAATGATTGTTTTCAATGTGCATCTGTCAGTCTGAATGCAAGAATCAAATTTGACCTCCTCTATATATTCTCGATCTAAAGAGTTGATTAAATTTTCTTTGATGAATGTGGTTTTCGGGCAATTGGTACATTCACCTAGGTGGCAAGAAGTTGTTGCATTAGGACACATAGTCAATTTAAGGCAATCGCGGTAATCGTGTAAATCTTCTGCCGAATCATCTGTTAAATACTTTAAGTTGATTTCCATCAACATCAGTTTAACATTTTCATGGTAAATGCAAACGCGTACTGTGTGAGTTCCGCTGCTTCCTGCCAAAACGCAATGTTTTGGCCTCATTTGGGTAAATTTCGTGAAGCCAATTTTAACATCCTCGTGTTCAGATTGAAATGTTGCAAATAACTCTTTAGGTTACAGATAACCATTCTCTTCTGTTATGTTATGAAGGTATGTTACATACCTTCGGAAAGGTTAATTTGTCTAGTTTCTCAGTATAAGTTTTATTTGTAAGGTTTTAGACACAAATAGGAAAAAATTCAAAATAGTGCATTTGTTAAAAATTGAAAAACCGTTGTCTTGAGTTACAAAACATTTATTTTGATAGATATCCCACTCCCATCTCACTAAGCGACCAAAAAGCTCTTAAAGGAAAAATCCTAAGCTTTCTTATGAAAAAAATGCCCTTTTAGAAAAAAAAGGCAAAAATGCTTTGATATAGCAAAAAAAAAAAGTCAAAAAAAAAATTTTTTTTTTAAAAGTATTTTTTTCCGAAATATTGAAGAAATAGCTATCTAAACTATTTTGGAGAAAATTTTCTAAGAACAATAGGTAATAAGTTACATGGATGAGAAAAAAACACCTGTTTGGCCAAAATGTCAAATTTTGATCCCCTCTAACTCAGAGAGATCTGGACCGATCTTATTGAAAAATTGTGTCTAAACTACTATCCAATAGGACTAAACTTGGTGCAAATTTCATCCCGATCGGAAGACATCGGTTTCAAAAGTTGGTGCATTTGACATGAAACCCCCCTATATATGGTTATATATTTCATTAGAAGTCATTAATTTCGGTTGTTCCCTCTACTAACTATCTACACTTAAGACAATGTTGAAATGTTTTTTCTATGTAAAGCGTTTTCTTTTTAGAGGTTTATAACTTTAAGTTGGCAACACCGCTTTATTCGATAACTCTGTGCGACACCCAAAATCGGGATGTGATGAAACCATCGGGGAAAGTTATATCGGTCACGTCTAGGAATCGAGATATAGCGATTTGAACTTAGTAGGTATCGTATAGGGGAATTTGTCACGTTTTGGGCTCTTTTGTTTGACAAAACTCGAGAATCACTAGTCCGATTTTTTTATCAAAATAATGGTTCTGTTCGTCAAACTTATCATGCACTCCGTGCGTTTTATGGTAGTCGTAACCGTCCATCAGAGCGGCTAATTCGAATAACCATGGATTGTTTTCGCACCACTTTTAATAAAATGTACATTCCGTAAGATGCAAAACAACGCGCACCAAATAAGCTGTAGCCGCTGTGCAGTAAAGCATTGAAGGAGACCCACATCGATCAATTCCGCTCCGTTCTAAGCAATTGCAGTTTGGTTTACGAGCTTTTAAGATTCAACTTGTGCGAGAAGTAAGAACAAACGACCATCGTATGTGCCGCCAATTCGAGCAATGAGCTGAATCACAAATTGACATCCACAGAAAATTACTGTTTGGGGGCGCTTTATGTTTTCAAAAACGATGATGGGCAGAATATTACTGTTAACAGTTAACGGTGTAAAGAAATGATTATAAGGACGGAGTCAAATGACACACAGCGCACCCTATCATTAATTGAGTTAAAGAAACTTTTTATGAACGAATAATTTTACGTAATGGTCCTGATAATTGGCCACCAAAATAGTGTGATTTAACTCCATTGGATTAGTTTCTTTGGGGTTATACAAAGTCACTCATCTATGCCGATAAGCCAGAGACAATTCAATATCTGGAAATTAATATTCGACAAGTTATTGGCCTAAAACCTATGTGGTCTGGGTATAATGACTTTGTGCTGATATTTGTAACTACCAAAATTATTTGACCCAGATCCACCTTTTATAATGCGGATCACCTCAGAATCACTTTCTGAGTCGATTTAGCGATGTCCGTCCGTCCGTCCGTTCGTCTGTGTGTCCATGTAAACCTTGTAAACAAACTACAGGTCTCAAATATGAATATATTTTGATGAAATTTAGTATGTAAGCTTCTATTGACCATATGATGAACGCTATTGAAATTGGTGAAAATCGGTGCATGTTCAGACCTAGTCCCCAAACAAATGACATATACGAAATCGACTTAAATTGCCATATGATCCAAATTATCATATAGATCTCGGACCAATTGGGTTTGTGTATGTTTGTTACACCCATTAGTCAGTAGTCCAAAAATTAACCCTATAGGAGAATTCTTAGTCATAGCCCCCATATAAAGCTGTTTCCCGATCTTCACTTAAATCTATCAAAAAACAAAATTATTGCACAGATTTTTCTCAAATTTGGCTTGTATATGTTTTCCCAAAAATAAGTGACCTTACCAAATATGGTCAGGATCGGTCCATTTTTCGACCTTGCCTTATATAAATATAGCATCCGATATGAACTTTTCATATTCAAAGAAAAAAAATTAATAACAATGCCACTCAAATTTGGTTTATTCTGATTTTCTATATCCAACTAGTTGGACCGAAGAGATAGGGTCTCTAAGCCATGGTATAGGGTATCGTATAGTCGGTCTAGACCGACCACAATTTTCTTGTTATTTTAATTTTAATTTTTTAATTTTAATTTTTTAAATTTTTAATGAAAAATTACGTTTTTTGGAGCCTGTGATCTATTGGTGCTTTTAAAAATTAGTTCACGCCGCAATTGCCTCGGTAATTTCTATATTTAGGGTAGTACTTATTATGAAGGAGCATTGGTAAACAAAACTAATTTTAAAGTAATAAAAACAATATCTATTTTGAGAGGATATGGCATAAATCTAATATTGATTTCACCTTTTGAAATATCCAAAAATTCCAAAGACCTATTTACTAAAAGAGACTTAACATAGTGTATGAATGAGTTTCCAAAAAAATGTGATTAAGATATAGCGAATTTTAAAATTATGGATCACAATAATTTGTGTGTTTTAATTAAAATTTGTTTTAAATAAATACTAAATAATAATACAAAAAATATTTTTATATTAACTTTTTATAAATATAAAACAATTAAGCCTTCTCTTACATGGTGGAGGTTACATATTTAATTAAACTTCAACCCTTCTAAGTTAACAGCCTGTGCTTTATTATTGATAATAAAGCTGAGCACAAATCTACTCACAATACAAAAAGGAAATATTTAAATTGCGTTAATTGAATGTCATAACGTGTTTGTAGCATGATTCACATTAATGAAATACTGTCAAACGTTATTATGGGAAAGTCTAATCGATTCTTCTTTTAATTAAAATTCAAATAGATGGCGCATTATAATTTTTTATTTACTTTTTTCTTTTGCAATAAAATCATTAGAACTGACAAAAATAACCTTCTAATTAAGACAAAAAGAGTACAAAAAAACTTAATGTCAGTTTCAGTACACACACTTGTTTAATTTTATCCATTCATTAATGCTGAGGTTTGGTCTTAACAATTTTTAATTTGATCATTAATCACCGTCACAAAGTATAACTACACTGTATGGTCGTTTAGCACGACAATAAGATTAAGTATGAACTGAAAAAAACTAAATAATTTTTCATAGTCTGTTGTTGGGTTGATTTTTGTGCACATCTTTTTGAAATACAATCTTCATTGTTGAATATAACTAATTGATGTTATAATTTTGAAAAACAAAAAACAACAAGAAAATACAAAAAGATACACACACTGTCATACTAAATGTATAGACGGACAAGTTAATGTCTGAGCCAATCAATGGTTTGAAGAAAAAAATTCAATGAAATAAGTGACAGTGGCCAAAAGATCTCATGTTTCTATAATGGAAAATTAACAACCGATATATAGACTGTTGAAAGAAATCATCACCAATGAAATGTGTAAAGGACTAAAAAGTTTTTAAATATATGAACGGCTGAAGATACAGAATATTACAGCACTATTAGCTCTTTGCTAGTCGCACATAAACATTGTTTAAAATTAATAAAACTTTCAAAAAAAGAATGCGATACTTTTAAGTATTCAATATTTAAAAAATTATTTGTAAATTTGAAAAAAATAAATAAATTTAAAATTTTTCATCTCTAAAGAAAAAGTTCTTAACACAAAAAAGAAATCTATCATCACCAATTTCGGCGAGGATGTACATTTAAACGTATTTTTTTTTTCAACTCTTAAAACGGAATATGAATTCTTGGACCCCAAAAGATTTTTGAATTTGTTTTTGTAGATTTTTGATACGTTTAGATAATCAGCGTGGTTTAATGCTAGTTGAAGATGGATTTTTTTATTCTTATTAACATAATTATAAACATGCGGTTATTAATAAAATAGAACCAAAATAGTAACAAAAAAAAAAAACTCTCTCAACTTTTTTTTAAAATATTGCCATATATGGAAAACATAGAGAATAAATTTATAATAATAAATATTCAAATTAGGGATGCCAAACGCAAAAAACCAAATGTTCCAAACATTTTAAATAAAATAATTTGTTCTCTTTATTTTCTGAAAAACTTCAAATTTTCATCCAAAAAAAAATTGTGAAAATTTATATATAAATAACATTCTCATCAAACTGCGTTTATTTATGTAACAGTTTTTATGTTCGCAATTCTTAAATATCATTTGACGTTTTCTAAAATTCATTGAATTTAAATTAATGTTTTCTGTAGTGTGATTCTGTAAATTTCAACGATCCGACAATCGCAAAATATATCAACAGCTATTGTTGTTTTTTTGCACTAAGGATTAAGTGATTCACTAAGTACATACATCTTAACGACAGTCGACAAATCTATTTTTCTATTTATTTAAATTGTAAACGAGTGGCATCTCTGTCAAAATAAGCGAAAAACACAAAGAAGAATAGAGAAAACAAATTACTTCGTGTTTGACAGGATGATTTTATGTTTATGTTTAATATCTATATTTTTTTTACTAATATTTCTGTGTATTTATTTGAAAATGAAATAATGAATTGAATATGCTATTTAATTTTTTTATTTATATAAAAAAGTTTTTTAATAGAAGCAAACTATTTTCACTATTTTATGATTTTTATTTATGTATGACGACATTTCAACCTAAAAATTTAAGTTTTTATCGACTGAATAAACAACACAAAAATGGCTGTCGTTTAGATAACAACAACAGCTGACTTTAACAATAGCGAATATCGTTTAAAAATTTTACTGATAATTTTGCTTTTCTTTTTTTAACGATTAAAGGAAGTTACTAAAAAGCTATTAATTTCTCCTGAATGCCAAATTTTTTTTTAATGTAAACATATTTGGTGATTTTTTCTGGAATATGACGCAATTGATGTCTTCTAAATTTAAAATTATTATTTCCGACGTTTTGATATGATTTTCTGAAATTCAATTAATATTTTATAATTTATAATTGGAAATATTAATTCCAGTTTTTAGAATTGATATTTTCTAAAATTTTAATGGAATATTTAAGAAGTGCAATTTTGTATTTAAGTGAATAATAATGCGTTAGTAATTATAAATAATTTTTAAAAATTAGATGTAATCGCAATCAGATATTTTGTAGGTAAAGCAGAATAATAATTCTATATAACTATGTAGAACTTTTTTGAAAGCAAAAAACTCATTGATGAACTCGGTAACTCTATTTTATAAAGACAACGAAAAGTTAATATGCCAAACTTATGTTCATATTTTTAAAAGAATAATGAAAAAACGTATGAAATAAAAGACCAGCCCGTGTATACTCTTAACATTGTTCTGTATGATATCTAGTCGAAAATATTGACATTCATGTATAAATAGAAATAACTATTGCAAAGCTAATTAGAACAAAAATTGTGGCGCCATCTACTGTGGCATAGTCACGCTGAACAAAATGAAGTGACAATCTGTTAATGCAAAAGAAATGTATTTTCCCCACAGCAAAATATTGCAGAATTTTATGTAAATAAAATAATATACCTATTTATTTCTAACATGCAGTTATTATGGATATACATATATAGAATATATGTATATTATTTGTATTATTTAATATGTGTATGCATGTATATATAAATATTACACACAAAAAATACAACATCAAACGTTATTTTTGAGTTTTTCTCTTTAAATAAATAAATACATAAAATTTTTTTTTGCTAAATTTTCATTGTGTTTTTTTTTATTGACAACTAGGTATTTTAGCATTATTTGCTTTAGATGCTGATGAACTTTTACTCCCTTCATATTAACACGTAGTGTCTGCTTGTCGAAAAAAATTTGGATCGATTTTAACCCTTTTCCCGTGACCCAATCGATCTGAAAGTTTGCAGGCAGGCTCGTGGCAATGACAGAAAGGACCTAATAAATTTTTTTAGTGATGCCGAAACAATGGAAACTGTTAAATTTTTCTACCAGAGTTGATAAAAAAAAATGTACAAAGGGTTAGTTTTTATTATATTATTACCACAATGACCACCAAAATAACAAGTCCAGCTATGACAACAATACAATATTTAGAATAAAAACAAGAACATTATAGAAACATCATATTTTTATTTTTTTTTTTTAATTTTTCAGAGATTTCCCTGGACCGGTTCCACCGATTTTAATGATATTTGAAACAGAAATCTTCCCACGAATTTGGTGAATCATTCTCAGTGAAAGTGATCACCTTAGCTAAACTATTGAGTGCGTGATCGTGACAAGAACAACATAGAAAATTATATTTTTTCAAGACTTTTTTTAGTTCTTCATTCAAATCTCGGGCCCTAATCGATTGATTTGGACGATTTAAAATAGCAAGCTTTTCAGGATGTTAGTTAATCATTTTTTATATCAACGAGTACGCTAGCTACCTGATTAATGCTGTCATCGTGATTTCAACAGACGGACAGACGGACATCGCTATATCAACTCCGGTTGTTATAAGGATCACAATATATATATTTTATGGGGTCCAAAATTTTTTTTCTAATTATTACAAACGGAATGACAAACTTATATGTACCCTCTGCACGCTAGAGTGGAGGGTATAGAAATGTAATATTTTCCAAGTTCAAACCTCAATATTTGGAGATATACGTTTTCGAAATAAATTTCATTTTAACGGGTGATTTTTTAAGAGCTTGATAACTTTTTTTTAAAAAAAAACGCATAAAATTTGCAAAATCTCATCGGTTCTTTATTTGAAACGTTAGATTGGTCCATGACATTTACTTTTTGAAGATAATTTCATTTAAATGTTGACCGCGGCTGCGTCTTAGGTGGTCCATTCGGAAAGTCCAATTTTGGGCAACTTTTTCGAGCATTTCGGCCGGAATAGCCCGAATTTCTTCGGAAATGTTGTCTTCCAAAGCTGGAATAGTTGCTGACTTATTTCTGTAGACTTTAGACTTGACGTAGCCCCACAAAAAATAGTCTAAAGGTGTCAAATCGCATGATCTTGGTGGCCAACTTACCGGTCCATTTCTTGAGATGAATTGTTCTCCGAAGTTTTCCCTCAAAATGGCCATAGAATCGCGAGCTGTGTGGCATGTAGCGCCATCTTGTTGAAACCACATGTCAACCAAGTTCAGTTCTTCCATTTTTGGCAACAAAAAGTTTGTTAGCATCGAACGATAGCGATCGCCATTCACCGTAACGTTGCGTCCAACAGCATCTTTGAAAAAATACGGTCCAATGATTCCACCAGCGTACAAACCACACCAAACAGTGCATTTTTCGGGATGCATGGGCAGTTCTTGAACGGCTTCTGGTTGCTCTTCACTCCAAATACGGCAATTTTGCTTATTTACGAAGCCATTCAACCAGAAATGAGCCTCATCGCTGAACAAAATTTGTCGATAAAAAAGCGGATTTTCTGCCAACTTTTCTAGGGCCCATTCACTGAAAATTAGACGTTGTGGCAGATCGTTCGGCTTCAGTTCTTGCACGAGCTGTATTTTATACGGTTTTACACCAAGATCTTTGCGTAAAATCTTCCATGTGGTCGAATAACACAAACCCAATTGCTGCGAACGGCGACGAATCGACATTTCACGGTCTTCAGTAACACTCTCAGAAACAGACGCAATATTCTCTTCTGTACGCACTGTACGCATTCGTGTGGTTGGTTTAATGTCCAATAAAGTAAACTGAGTGCGAAACTTGGTCACAATCGCATTAATTGTTTGCTCACTTGGTCGATTATGTAGACCATAAATCGGACGTAAAGCGCGAAACACATTTCGAACCGAACACTGATTTTGGTAATAAAATTCAATGATTTGCAAGCGTTGCTCGTTAGTAAGTCTATTCATGATGAAATGTCAAAGCATACTGAGCATCTTTCTCTTTGACACCATGTCTGAAATCCCACGTGATCTGTCAAATACTAATGCATGAAAATCCTAACCTCAAAAAAATCACCCGTTATATCCACTTCGGTTTTCATGAAATTTTTCCTTGGAGGCTGAGAAATTCCAAGTCGGAGTGAAAGTACTGGACCAGTTTAATAAAACTTATAAAGAGCTTGGCTTTCTCAGGCCTCATTTTATTTATCTGCATAATAGTAGAGTGAAGGCGTAAATAAACTTTTTCTATTAATAAACTCGTATCCATGTAAAAAATAGAATAAAAATACTGTTGTATATGTTTTGTTCTACCATTTTATCCTGATTTTGACCAAACGTATATTATTTGAAAGGTATTTCTTTTTAGCCGGTTTGCAGATTTTTAAATATTTTGAGTAAATTTCATTTAATGTTGCAACTAACACATAAATAAAATTATACATATGCTCCCAATAAACATTTTTGTTTGCTATCAACTTGAGGTGCAATTGAGATCAAATACATTTCTCAAATCTCCAACGTTAATTCTCAAGTGCACCTCAATAATCTGATTATAGTCTTCTCAACTTAAAAGGTACATTTTTTATATGGCGATTTTCTTAGTTATCAAATTGAGAAATTTGTGATTCTCAACTTGATAGCAAAGAAATTTCTCTAATCGGTATCAAATGGAAGGTACGGAATTGCCATATAAAAAAATTATACTAGTTTTAGAAATGAAAACAATTTACTTTTTTTAATGTTTCAATATAATTTCGTTACATATTTAACATTATTATGTACATGTTAATATTTTTTAAAATTTAGAATAAAAAGTAAATGAATTAATTATTTGTACATTTTATGAATATTAATATTAAATATGTCATAAATAAGAATTTAAATTAAAAAATTCGACAAAAAGCAGAAATAATTAAAAATATATAAATTAATTATTTGTACTTTTCAGCCATTTTTTAATTTAATTTATTATTTATGACATATCTAAATAATATCTCAAACTTAACACAAATCGTATTCAAGTTAAAAAAATGTTTGGTCTCAAGTGGAGAAAAGTGTTGGATATCCAATTGAGAGTAAAAATATTTCAAAGATTGGAAAAAATGTTAAGTCTCAACTTGATGTCATGTTGAAAGCAAACAAGGAGAAAAATTGTGTAACTCAAGTTGAGAATTACATTTGACATCAATTTGAGAACTTAACTTTTCTCCAACATTGGAGAAATAATATTTCAATGCATACTGGGGTTGTGTGTTTCATTAAATTGGTTAATGTGTTTGTTAATGACTTTGTTATCTTCATTCGCACTAATAATAAACCATAAAGGTATTGGTTTGTGAATTGGCTAAGTTGAAATATAAAGCTACCTAGAAATTGCACTCGAATTGCGAGCGCTGGAATCTGCTAGTTAAAAGTATTATTCATGTGTACTAGGGTGGCCCTTCATTATATGGAGGGGAAAAAACTGTTCGAATTTAAAGTCTCACCACCTAGAAATATGTGAATAGCAAAAAAACTGAGCAATACAAAGTTTTGGGTGAACCAAAAAAATTTAGCGATGCCTCAACGCGACTGAAAATTTCAAGGGTGTTTATATGGGGAAAATATGACTTTTTTTGATTTTACAAAAATTTCGTTCTATAGTTAAATTTTTTCGACAAGTTCTTATATGAATAGATTTTTCAAAAAGCTATACAACTTCTAAATGGAATAAAAACTCGCCAAGAAATAGCAAATTCCCCGACCACTTTTGTGCCAAAAAAAAACTAGGTCGTGAAATTTGAGGGAAATTTTGTCAAATTTAAGAAATTAATTAAAGCCATATTTTTTTTTGTCTCTATTCACATAAGTACTCAGATATGAAGTATTGTTTTAATATCACGTTTTTAACCTATTACGCAATGAGACCAAATATGTAAAATTTTTTTGATAAAATTTTGAAAACTACTTTTTTAAGGTTTAAAAAATTTTCTTAAACTAATTTTCAAAAAATGGATCTAATACTTTAACATTTTGTTAAATATATGTCAGAAATTAACTATGTGAATCTTTGAGTAAATTTCTCTGCCAGATTTTTTTTACAAGGATTTTTTTGCGGATTTCGAGAAAAATTAGTTTTTTGTGGAATACTCACTAAATATACTGTTTCTAAATACTTTGTATCAAAAATTTATCAGTTTTCTACTTATAAATATTATACTTTATCTCAATAGCCTAGGGTTTCGGAAAAAATAATATGACCCCATTAACTCTTTTGGAATTGGGGTCAGATACCCCAAGCAAATAAAAGACAATTTATTGAAAAAGTTCGAATATTATGTAAGTGCTGTCGAATTTTTAGATGTGATGCATATTCATATAATAAAAAAATGTGCAACTATTCCATGCTAAAAATTTGGAGTAAATCGAACAACGTTAACCCATTCCTGGCCGAGGCCAAACTATGAATTTTGGCATATTTAAAAAAATTTATCGTTCTAGTAAACTAGATGAATCCCTTACTATGGGTTTGAAATTAAAATTTTACTATATTTTACCGATTTTTGTGATTTGAGTATGACGATTAATTTCTAGTTTTACGCCCTTAACCTAATTTAACCCCAGGAGTACATAAGGGTAAGTTTTCATAAAATATAGCACAATTTTATTTGTGGCATGGAAGCCTTGCACATTTGGTTATTATATTTTAAAAGTCACATCTAAAATTTCAACAGCACTTATAAAATGTTTTAATTTTTTGAATAAATTGTCTTTTATTAGCTTGGGGTCATATGTGACCCAAGCCCAAAAGGGATATATATTTTTTTTCGAAACCCTAGGCTATTAAGATAAGATATAACATTTAAAAGTAGAAAACTGATAAATTTTTGATACAAAGTATTTAGGAAGAGTAAATTTACTGAATACTAGCAGATTCCAGCGCTCGAAATACGAGTGCAATTTCTAGGCAATTTTATTTCGCAACTTAGCCAATTCACAAACCAAATTTTTTTTGGTTTATTATTATTGTGAATGAAGATAACAAACTCATTAGCAAACACATTAAGAACTTTAATAAACGCGCACATAGCATACGTATAATTTTATGTATGTGTTGGTAGAAACTTTAATTGCAATTTAATCCAAATAAAGAAAAAAATTAAAAAAAAGCTGTAAATCTGGTTAACAGCTAAAAAGAAATACCTTTCAAATAATATACGTTTGGTTCAAATCGGGATAAAATGGTAGCACAAAACATCGGTAACAAGAAATCGCCAAGCCAATTAATATTATAGATTTCACAAAAAAATAATTTTTCTCAAAATTCGCAAAAAATAATTCTTTGTAACAAAAGTCTGGCAGAGGAATTTTCTCAAAAATTCACACAAATAATCTCTAGCATACATTTAACAAAACTTTAAAGAGCCAGATCCATTTTTTAAAATTTTGTTTAAGAAAATTTTTTAAAACTTAAAAAAGGAGTTTTCAAAATTTTATCAAAAAAATTTGCCATTTTTGGTCTCATTGCGCAATAGGTTAAAAACATGGCAATAAAACAATACTTCATGTCTGAGTATTCATAGATATAGAGACCAGAAAAAAATTATGGCTTTAATTTATTTCTTAAAGTTGAAAAAATTTCCGTCAATTTTCACGACCTAGTTTTTTTTTTGGGCACAAAAGTGGTCTGGGGCATCTGCTATTCCTTGATGAGTTATTATTCAATTTTTAAGTTATCTAACTTTTTAAAGAGATAATTTAGTACTGAAATCGATTCATATAACAACTTGTCGAAGAAATAAACTATAGAATCAAATTTTCGTAAAATCTGAAAAAAGTGATATTTTCCCCATATAAACACACTTGAAATTTTCAGTCGCGTTGAGAAACCTCTAAATTTTTTTTCGATTGACCCAAAACTTTGCATTTCTCACTTTTTTTTCTATTCGCATATTTCTAGGGGATAAGATCGAGAATTTTATTTATTTTTATTAAGGGCCACCCTAATGTGTGTACATCTTTTCTACTCTACTAATAAATAACAATCATACGCTCCGAGTATGTTATGCTATTAAAAACAAATAAGAGTGTTAAATTCGGCTGTGCCGAATCTTTGATACCCTGCACCTCGGTTTGAGTATTTATAATTAATATAAACAAAATATTAGAAAAAGTAAACAATTTGTTAAACTTTATACCAAATTATTTCAGCAAGTACACAGATTTTTTTTAGCATTTATGGAGGTATCTCCATATTTTAGACCATATCTTGACACAGTGATGTCAGATTTAACCCATTACAAATACCAACCTGCTCGTAGTAACGAAGAACAATATTTTTTTGAACTTTACCCAAGTAAATGGTTTATTTTGTTGAATGACCATAATTTCAATAGACAGATAGACCGATGCATATACGGACATTATATGGACTCGAGTTGTTATAGGGATTAAGAATACAAATACTTTATGGGATCGCAATTAATTGTTCAATGCGTTACATCAGAATACCAATAGTCACAATAAGGAATAATACTTTTCAATGTTTTGAGAGCTAAAAATTCTAAAAATCTTGGCAATTTTTGGTATGCCAGGAAAATGCGCTTTTTTTTTTAAAGTACTTTTTTAAAAGAATTTACTTTTTTAAAAACAATTTATTTAAAACAAGTTATTTTATATAAAAGATCCTTGTTTGAGAAAAGGTTACTTTCTAAGAAAATTTACTTTTAGAAGTTATCATTTTAAAAAGGTATTTTTTTTTAAAAACAGTACTTTAAAAAAATACTTTTTAAAAAAATTTTCTTTTTAAAAAAGGGTAGATTTTTAAGAAAATGTACTTGTTTAAGAAAAGATGTTTTTTAATGGTTATTTGTTAAGAAAATTTTTTTTTTAAATTTTAATATGATTTTCTGAAATTCAATTGATATTTTCTAATTTTTAATTGGAAATCTGAATTCCAATTTTAAGAATTGATATTTTCTTGAATTTGAATGGAACATCTAAAAGGTGCAATTTTGTATTTATGTCAATAGTAATGCCTTCGGAATTATAAACAATTTTTAAAAATTATATGTAATCGCAATCAGATATTTTGTAGGTAAAGCAGAATAATAATTTTATATAACTAACAAAACAATAGAATTCAGAGACTTCAAAAACACATATTTCACTCAGTTGGAGGAAGCGTGTTGCCAAATCAATTGGAACTCGATGTTATCTGTAGATGATCAGCTGGCCTTCTTGGAACACCGTGTCTCAGCCTTATATAATATTATTGTTCCGATCAAAGTAAAAACAATAAGCAAGCGACAAACACCATGGTTTACAGCGGAAATTAAAAAACTTATAGAAAATCGTGATAAAGCCTTATTCCGATGGAAGCGGTTTAAAACAAACGCACTTCATGAACTTTATCGCACAACCAGAAAAATTGTCAATAAAAGCATAAGGAAAGCTAAGGCCACATACTATGCTGAAAAGTTTTCAACATCAATTAATGCAAAAAAACATGGAAAACTATTAGAGAAATTGGGTTGGAAAGAGGAAGGCTATAGAAGAAAATTTCATATCAAACCCTAACGAAATTAACGGGAATTTTATTAATATTCCAATGCCTCAAGCTGATCACTCATATTATGGCAACTATACCCCTAATTATGTCCCACAAACCCTTTTTTCATTTGACTGCGTTAGTCCCTTCGATGTACTTAAGAGCTGTCAATAGGAATTGACGGTATTCACCCTACTTTTCTAAAAATGCTGCTCTCCTTCATTTTGCCGTATATCACGCACATTTTTAATAAAATAATTACGGTGAGTGATTTTCCCCAACGATGGAAACAAGCTAAGATCTTACCTGTATCAAAGTCGGCAACTGAATATCGGCTCCTTCATTGTCAAATAACGTCCTTCATAAATGATAATAACCTGCTTACCGACCGTCAATCTGGGTTTCGTGCCAAACACAGCTGTATTACAGTTTTAGCTGATGTAACAGAAGATATTAGGAGAGATATTGATGATGGCCGCGTGGTAATATTAGTGCTGTTAGACCATTCAAAAGCTTTCGATACGGTGGATCACACAGTTTTGCTACAAAAGCTTAAGAACATGATGCACTTTTCACCAACTTCTGTTGCACTTATGAAGTCTTACCTAGTAAATCGTTCGCAATGCATAGAAACTAATAAAATTGCGTCGACGTTCCTTCCTGTGGTAAGAGGTGTACCACAGGGTTCTATCCTTGGTCCCCTCCTTTTCTCAATTTATGCTTCTGATATACCTAAACAGTTAATTCACTGCAATATAAGAATGTATGCTGATGACGTACAGCTATATATTAGCAGCAAGAAAGAAAAAATTGAAGAATGCAGTAGAAATTTGAATGATGACTTAGAACGTGTTTCTCGTTGGGCAGCTGCAAATGGACTGAGTCTCAATCCACAAAAAACAAAGTGTATTTTGGTGCGTAACAGATTGACAAGAATCTCAGACAATCTAAACATATATATAAATGATCAACAAATCGAAATCGTTGAACGAGCAAAAAATTTGGGTGTTATCTTCAATAAAACATTGACTTGGTCAGACGATGTCGCTGCTGCCTGTGGTAAAACGTATTCGATGTTACGAACACTTTGGCCTACCCAATATTGTACACCAATTAATATACGCTTGCTACTTGTAAAGACATACTTAATACCAACACTACTATATGCATGTGAAATATTTGCAAGTTGCGATACTAAAAGTAAGTCCAGGCTAAATATAACGTTTAACAATATCGCAAGATACGTTTACGGGCTCAGAAGGTTCGATCAAATTTCATCTTACTCAAAGCAAATTTACGGTGTCAATTTTGATGACTTATTAAAAATAGGATGTCTTACTTTTTTACACAAAATAATTAGTAAGCAGAGACCAGAATATCTTTATAACCGATTGCGTTTTAATAGAGTTCGGAGAAATAACAATTTAATTCAATTTCGGCACCATACGTTGGTATCTGAATGGCAGTTTTTCATACCTTCTACAATTAAAGGAATCAGCAACGGCTCAATTTTCAAAAAGAAAATTTTACAACAATACATTTAGAAAATTTTTATTTTTTTTTACAATGCACATATACTAACTTGCTGTTAACAAATATATATTGAAAATTTTTACTGTATACTTTTTATTTGTTTTTTAAATTCTATATGCCACTTATAAATATCTATTATTTGTATATAAATCAATATTGTTTTTTATTATTAATATTTAATATTGTCACAGTAATATTAAGTTGTATTGTAAATCAAACTCCAACTAACATATTTAAACCTGTTCTGTTTTGAAGATTTCATGTCTTGTTGAACAGGATATCAAATTTAAATAAAATAAATAAATAAATAAATAAATAAATAACTATGTAGAACTGTCTTGAAAGCAAAAAACTCATTGATGAACTCGGTAACTCTATTTTGTGAAGACAACAAAAAGTTAATATGTCAAGCTTATGGTGATATTTGTAAAAGAATAATGGAAAAACGTATGAAATAAAAGACCAGCCCTGTGTATACTCTTAACATTGTTGTGTTTGATGTCTAATTGAAAATGTTGTTCATGTTAGAATAGAAATAACTAAGAAAAAAAATTGTGGTGCCATCTACTGTGGCATAGCAACACTGAGCAAAATAAAGTGACATTCTGTTTGTTAATACAAAAGAAACGTATTTTCCCTAAAACAAAATACATATTGGAGAATTTTATATAAATAAAATAATATAACGATTATTTTCTACCATGCGGTTATTATGAATATACGTATATAGAATATACATGTATAGAATATATGTATATTATTTTATTAATTAATACATGTATGTACATATGTAAAAATGCACTTTTTTCGAAAAGTGTATTTTTTTTTATATATTCTAAATTAAGAGTACCCTAGTTTTATACATCAATCGAAAGGTCGCAAAGTGCTGTGTCCATAAAATGCAAAAATTTTTGATTACTATCCTCTTTGAAGTAATGGGGTGAAAATACACAAAAAGGGGGAACAACGTGGAAATATTCCCAGACTGTGACCTGAAAGAGCGCTCGACTTTGAGACCTTTCGATTGATGTATAAAATAAGGTTGCTCTTAATTTAGAATATATAAAATATGCACTCTTCGAAAAAGGTGCAAATAAAATGCGACATTTTTTTCGTGACCCATTCGATCTGAATCTTTGCAGGCAGGCTCGTGGCGCTGACAAAAATTATCTAACAAATTTTTTTAGTGACGCCAAAACAATGGAAACTTTAAATTTTCTACCAGAATTGATAAAAAAAAAATGTACAAAGTGTTAGTTTTCATTATATTATTACCACAACGCCCACAAAACAACAAGTCCAGCTATGACAACAATACAACATTTAGAATAACAACAAGAACAATTCAGAAACATATATTTTTCAGTTTTTTGTTACTTCTTCAGTGATTTCTCGGGACCTATTAAACCGATTTTAATGATTTTTCATTCTCACTAAAAACGAGCGCCCCAGTTATCCTATTGAGGTCTTGTTCGTGACAAGAACAATATAGACAAATCATATTTTTTTAAGACTTTTTCCCTTCTTCATTCAATTTTCGGGACATAGTCAACCGGTTGGAACGATTTTTAATAGCAAACTTGTCAGGCTGTTAATGAATCATTTTTTATGCCAACGAGCACCGTAGCTGCCCGATTGAAGCCGTCATCGTGATTTCCACAGACGGACAGACGGACATCGCTATATCAACTCCTCTTGTTATAAGGATCACAAATATATATGTAGGGTTTTTTCTTTGAAACCCATGAGAGTTTTAAATAAAACACATTTACTTTTATTTTATTGTTTTAATAATTTATTAAGAATAAATGACTTATCATACGATTAATGTCGTAAATATTATGTAGCGAACGGAACGCGTCTCAAAACTCAACTGCCAACTAAAAATAATCTGTATGTGTTTCTCCCTTTCTACTCGTTACCTCCATTCGTTCGACTGGTATACCCAGGGTCGTAATTTTCAGTACGTCTGTCCACTTCTGGTCAACAGTACGGTTTTACCCCGTCCTACATATATATTTTATGGGGTTCAAAAATTTTTTCTAATTATTACAAACGGAATGACAAACTTATGTATACCCTCTGCACACTGGGGTGGAGGGTATAAAAATTGATAAAAAAAAAGAAGAAACAATTCCGATTTTTGGAAGATTTCATGGAATGAAATAAGTCGAACTTGATTTACTGAAGCTATTTGGTAAATAATGAAATGAGGAATGATCAGCGGTTCTAGAGTTATAGCTGAAAACTAAACAAATGGACATTAAGATAAGGTAAAAATAAAAAAGTGCACAAAAATAAAGTTTGGTCTGAGAACGTCAAGTCCTTTGGATGTTTTACTACACTAGTCTAGTACTTTCAACCTGACTTGGACTGCGTTTTCAGAAATATCTTTAAGTTTCATCGTTTTAAAGAGACATATCCGCCTAAGCAAGAACGAATCCGCCTAAGCAAGATCTGCTAAAAGTCAACGAATTAATTTTTACCATTAAATTGTATTTTTTGACTTTCATTTATCTTGTTATCTGATAATATTTAATAACATTTAGGAATAATAGTCACTAATTTGATGAAAGGTTTAGTTATTGCTCAAATGTAAAAACATCCAATTGATTTATGATGTGTTTTTCAAATACTTTACTGCGTTGCCTGAAGCATTTGCTTTGTGACGCATATAAAGTAAGGTCGGTGCATTAATTTTCGTTTAAAATTTGCAAAATGTTGTTCATATAACCAAATATTTTGAGATTAATTAGATTGTTTATTTTGTTTGCATGTATGCAAAACACATATTGTAGGTACATATATGCTATGGTTCCATGTATGCATGTATATGATTTAATAAGGCAACTTTTTTAATATAGGTATACTGTTTGCCAGTTTGGTTAGTATAAATTGAACGTGTATAGTTTAGTGTTTGTAGTGGTAAATGTGTTTTTTGCATGTGTTTGTATGTTTTTGTGTTCATATTTACTAAGTTTGAGGTCGTAAGCCTTTAGTTGTTGCTTGCAGTGTATTTTTTATTTATTTTTTGTTGGTTTGTTTTTAACCACTACCACATGTGGTTGGGTTCTATTGCTGTTAGCAGATAATAACAATTGGGTTTTTGTAGCCATAAATACAATACCACAATTATGCGTACCGTAATAAACAGCAGTCATATGACATTATAACTTTTACAGTATATGCCAAAAGGAATATATGTATGTATATGATTGGGATATTTGTTGAGTTAAGCAGACGTTATTTTACATGTATATGAAAATTCCGAGATAACATGTTATTTGTAGAATTGATATTTGATATATATATAAACTCGTATTTTCATAATGCAATATTTTATTGCATAATTTCAAGGGCTGTACGATAGTCATCAAAATAATCATCAATGACAAACAGATAAACCTTCAAATCTTGATATTGTTATTAATCGGTTTATTGAAATAAAATTTTATTTTATAAATTTTATATTGCCTTTGCTTGAGTTTTATATTTAGCAAAATAAATATCAAATAAATAGCAAATTTCAAACGCTATCAGTAAACTTAACAATTTTTGTTGATATTTTGACAAAAACAATTTACCGATATCTTATGTAAATTAAATTTAAACAACGACTATTGAATATGCTGATATTTCTTATCTCTTAATCTTGACGCTTGACATTAAAAGCAATAACAACAAAATACAGCAATTAGAAAATTCTAATGTATTCGTACATTGAAGATAATATCAAAATTATATTAATTGTTATACTTAATATACATTTATTGTTTGTCTTGGGGGTAATTAAGAGTTACAAACACATACAGCAATCAGATTATAACTACATAATTACACAGAACAAGGCTATTTATGACCATAAAAAATGAACTAACATGATGTAAAGAGGCTCAAAGGAAAATGATGCTATAAAAAGGATTATGGCATAAAATTAAATATTTCTACAGTTTGACGTTATAACGAAAAATTTATGTATATTATTTGAAACTCTTGCTATTTATTTGCTATTTATAGTACTGAACTTGTTAGTGAAATATATAAGACAATTAGACTATTAAAGAGAAAAAAAATGCTTAAAAAGAAATTATTTTTATTACGTAGCTTATCCAATTAAACAATACAATTTCCTGTTAAGCAATTAGAGCATGTTTCAATTATTTGTTGAACTTTCTAATTTGAAAAATTTTGTAAGTTTTTCGTATACCCAGTAAACATTTGGACTCTTAAATAACTCGTAAGAAAGATCTCATGGAGGGTCACTAGCAGATCATAAAGTTGAATATGTTATAGAATACGAAAATTTAAGAAACCCATTTGATAGAGGGTAAAAAGTAGTACTAAAAACGGCCGTTTTACTCGCTGAAGATCTTTTATCATTTGATCCAAAGAAAATATATACCAATTAAACATTATGTGAAAGGTATTTACATGAGCTAACCAATGGAATGTAAGCCACATACAATCTTGCTTAAATTCTCGTGTTATTTAATATAACTCTAACATTTTAGGGGGTTTTTGCATTGTAATACATACGAATTTTAAATCAAAACTCACATAAATCAAAACTCACAATAATATTGTTTGAATTTTGTTTAAATTTCGAAAAGAGACATACTCCCATATTAAAGTGGTCGAAAAAAGAAGTCTTTTAGAGCAGCAACCAACATAGTTTCATCCACAGATCACATCAAATTCGCACAAAAGTGTTTTCATACATTCTTTATTAAACTAAACAAGAACAAAATCGTTTGGAATGATTTGAAAGTTAAAACAACATTTTTCTGCATTGTTCCAACCAATCCAGGCTTTAGTATTAGTTACACAATTTAACTAATTTTAACGAATGAAATCTTTAAAAATTTTAATTTCCCACTTTTTCCCACTCTCTGTCTGTCTGTCTGCTATGGGGCAACCCCTTTCCAATTGCTCTGAAACTTGGCCCGTAGTCTTGTTGTGACTATAGATTAATTTTGGGGTAGTCACGCACAGTCACGCATAGTCACGTATAGTCACGGAGTGATCTAAATGTCATTTCCCCTCATCCGATCGATCTGAAACTTGGTCGATAGATTTACCCTGAAAAAAGATTAACTTTGACATAGTCACGCACAGTCACGCGTAGTCACAGTCACGGAGAGATTAAAACCTTACTTTCCCTCAACCGATCCATCTCAAACTTGGTTGATAGACTTGCCCTGAAAAAAGATTAACTTAGATATAGTCACGCACAGTCACGCGTAGTCACGCACAGTCACGGAGAGATTAAAACCTTACTTTCCCTCAACCGATCCATCTGAAACTTTGTTCATAGACTTGTTGTGGTCAAATATTAATTTTAAGATAGTCACACACAGTCACGCATAGTCACGCACAGTCACGCATAGTCACGGAGAGATTAAAACCTCACTTCCCTTCAACCGATCCATCTGAAACTTTGTCCATAGACTTGTTGCGGGCAAAGATTAATTTTACGATAGTCACACACAGTCACGCATAGTCACGCACAGTCACGCATAGTCACGGAGATATTAAAACCTCACTTCCCCTCATCCGATCGATCTGAAACTTGGTCAATATACTTGTTGTCACCAAATATTAACTTATAGTCACGCCCAGTCACGGACTGATTTAGCCCCCATTTCCCCTGATCCAATTAATCTGAAACTTGATCCTCAGAGTTGTTGTCACCAAATATTAACTTAAAGATAGTCACAAATTCAATAAACACATACATAGCATTGTATAATTTTATGTATATGTTAGTAGCAACTTTAAATGCAATTTACTCTAAATAAAGGAAAAAAAATGAAAAATCTGTGAATCTGTAAAACGGCTAAAAAGAAATACCTTTCAAATAATATACGTTTGGTCAAAATCGAGATAAAACGGTAGAACAAAACATCGGTCACAAGAAATCGCCTAGCCTATTAATATTATAGATTTGTTTTTATGGGTTAGATTATATAAATAAATTTTTTGAACAACATAACATATTTAGAGCGTATGATTATTATCTATATATATAAAATGGAATGTGTGTTTGTTTATTTGTTTGTTTGTAGCTTATAGGAGACCAAACCTCTAGACCGATCTTCCTGAAATTTTCACAGCATTTAACTGGGTTTCTGGCATGTTTAATATGGTACTTTTTCGACTACGCCCACTTTTACGCCCACTTTTTTAAAAATATGTAATTGCTCCCATATAGTTTTTAACAGATTTACTTCAAATTGTATACACATTATACTCCAGACGAGGTAGAAATAAACATTTCTTACGCTACGCCTCCTTTCACGCCCCTTTTCACGCCAAATTTTGTTTGAAAGTTTTAACCTTTTTCTTCTCTGTACAAATTTGTTCCTTCCAACGGATTTTTTTTTATTTGGTAGTATATTGCTCTTAATACTGTTAACGTTGCCATATAACTATGAACCACGCCCACTTCACCGCCCCTTTTTTTAATTCAGATACTTACTTATACCACTAACAATGTGTGGTATACAAAATACTTTTTTTGTAATATGTATTTACCTAAAGTTTTATACACTTTTTATCTACAGGTAAGGAAGCCATACATTTTTTTATTACCAAATCCCCCCTTTTCGCCCCATTTTACCTTAAATTATAATTAATCTGCTTTCGATTTATATATATAAAAATGAATATGTGTTTGTTTGTGCTTTATAGGAGGCCAAACCCCTTAACCGATCTTCCTGAAATTTTTACAGCGTGTTACTGTGGCTCTGGAAGGAATAATAGGCTATATAAGTTTCTGAGTGGACGAAGGGGCGGTGCCACGCAAATATAACCCAAAATTTGAAATCGTCATATCTCGGGAATTTTTTTGACCTACGGCGGTCATTTTGGTACATATGGTATTGGCATGAATAGAAATACATACCAGAAGAAAATTGGGCGCGACCACGCCCCTTTTTATAAAAATAAAAAATCGTAAAATCTTCTAAACTACTGGAAGGATCGTCATGAATTTTTCACAGAAGGATATTTTTGCGAAATAATAAGTCCTTAACCATATAAAGTTGTTAGTGGGCAAAGGGGCGTGGTCCCGTCCATGTAACCCAAAATTTAAAATCGTCATATCTCGGCCATTTTTTAACCTACGGCGATGATATTTGATATATATCGTATTGAAATTAATAGAAATAGTACTACAAGAAAACTGGGCGGGACCACGCCCTTTTTAGAAAAATTAAAGTCCATAATAACTTCTATTAAGCCCTTGACTATATAAAGTTGTTAGTGCAATAATTAATTCTATTCTATTCTATATTTTTAATTCTATATTTTTTTTATTATTTTATTTTATAACGATGAGGGGTAGCGAAGCACACCGGGTTCAGCTAGTTTATTAATAAAGTGGAAGAGGTGTATGCGTATGAATGATATTTTTAAAATTAAATCAAACATACATACGTGTATCAATATTTTTATACCCTATACCACTATGTGGTTTGAGTATAATGACTTTGTGCTGCTGTTTGTAACTACCAAAAATATTCGACCTAGACCCATCTTTCCTGAGTCGATTTAGCAATGTCTGTCCGTCCGCCTGTATGTCCATGTAAACTATGTAATCAAACTACAGGTCGCAAATGTGAATATATTCTAATGAAATTTGGTGTATAAGTTTTAACCGGCCATAGGCTGAACGCTGTTGGAATTCGGAAATTCGGTCCATGTTCAGACCTAGTCCCCATACAAAAATTAGCCCTATGATACCGGCTTATATGGTCATAATAACCAAATTATCATGTAGATCTTGTATGTTTACTACATCCATTCATCTGTGGTCCAAAAATATAGGACAATTTTTTATCATAGCCCCCATATAAAGCTGCTTCTCGATTTTCGCTTAAATCTATTAAAAAACAAAAAAAAAAATTGCACAGGTTTTTCTCAAATTTGCATTCTAGTATATATTTTTTCAAAATATAAGTGACAATATGGTCAGGATCGGTCCATTTTTCGACCTAGTGTCCCCATATAAATATTGCATCCGATATGAGCTTTTTAATATCTGCAGCCAAAAAAATTAATAACAACGGCACTGAAATTTGGTTTAAGCTTATTTTCTATATCCACTTAGTTGGACCGAAGAGATAGGGTCTCTAATCCATGGTATAGGGTATCGCATAGTCAGTCTAAATGAACTGTTGATTTCTTACTTGTTTTTTATCTATTTTTTACATGGACACGATTATATTAATTTAAGCCTTAGCTACAACTTTGTTAAAGAACGAAATGAGAAATTATCAATGGTCCAAACCCTTTGGAGGTTTTACTGGCCCAGTAGTTTCACCCTGACTGACGGCGGATATATTCCATAGTGTTACATCGCAAACAATATTTTTAAAATATTTTTAATGATGTTAATAAATTTAAAAAATTTTCTCGTATTACAATTTTAATGTGTGTTAATATTTAAATATTCCAAAAACCATTTACCTTTTGAATTGTATATTTTGAAGTAAATAAATACTCTTGTACAAAAAATAAATAAAAGCAATATTTTTTTTATAAATTGTTTAATTTTTCTTTTAAGAGCCGTAGCAGACGAAATTCCAAAAAATCTGTTAAACAAAAACTATATATGTATATTTACAGTTCAGGATCGGAGAATACGTTTTACTTTTTTATATATTTATTTAAATATTTATTCAGAAAAAACGCGTTTTAAAAAATATTGTATATAACGCTCTATTATATACACTTATCCAATTTAAAAGCCATTAAAATATCTGAGTGCTCAGAAATTTGTTGGTTATAATTCCTAATAATATTAAAAATTTACAATGACTTCATTCTTTTGTATTTTTCAGATAAATATCAACACACATCACCACGGTTTGTAACGGTTTTCTTTAAAAATAATACAGCTCCATATAAACACAACAACAATATGTGTCAATCTTTCAAAAGTCTTACATAGTACAAGGGCCAACAATACAAAAAACAAGTAAATAAAACAAAAATAAAACTGGCTACACGATGACGCCGGCAAGAACAAAGGCAAGAAAATATATTTGCAGACTGAAATTGCCGCATTCGCATTTATGGCGATGGCTTATCATTGGTACAAACTTATTAAGTTTTTGCAGTTTAACGTATGCAACAATAAACTCTAACACCAACACCAACAGCAACGACAACAACAACAACAACGATACAATAATTAAACCTACAAACAGCACAGCTCCGTATGATACGTTAGTAGATTTTTGGAAAACAATAGATCTGGAAGCGAAGGACATTAATAATATAAAATTAGAAAATAGTAAAAATGTAAGGTGGCAGCTAACAACAACGACTGAAAGAATGGCTATAAAGAACAATAGCACCGTGGACTGGTTGAATGTAACGGCTGCTTTAAATAATCAACACACAATAACTACAGGCAGAGGAAATTTGTTTTCCACAACTTTAGCTTACAATCACACAGATGTAGATTTTGTAACATTTCATGAAGATTGCCTGGAGAACCACAATTCTCTACCACGTATCTTCACCGTCATAATGTATACGATTGTGTGTATTGTGGGATTGTTTGGCAACACCTTAGTCATATGGGTGGTATTGAGATTTTCGAAAATGCAAACTGTCACTAATGTCTATATTCTAAATTTGGCCATAGCCGATGAATGTTTCCTGATAGGCATACCCTTTCTGCTGTATACCATGAGAATATGCAGTTGGAAGTTCGGGGAGTTTATGTGCAAAGCCTATATGGTTAGTACTTCGATAACTCAGTTTACATCGTCAATATTTCTATTAATTATGGCAGCCGATAGATATATTGCCGTCTGTCATCCCATAGAATCACCCAAGTATAGAACGTTACGTATTGCCAAGTTAGTGTCAGTGTTAGCCTGGCTAACATCGGCCATACTAATGATGCCGGTTGTATTATTTGCCACCACCGTGCAACAAGAGGATGGCATTAATTATTCGTGCAATATAGACTGGCCGGAAGTGTACAAGAAACATTCAGGTACAGCATTTATACTTTACACATTCCTATTGGGCTTTGCCACGCCTCTCTGCTTTATATTGGTCTTCTACTATTTGGTGATACGAAAGTTACATACGGTCCAACAAAAACACAAGTCCAAAGAAAAGAAACGTTCCCATCGCAAGGTCACCAGATTGGTGCTGACAGTTATAACTGTTTATATGTTGTGCTGGTTGCCCCACTGGATCTCCCAGGTATCGTTGATTAATGCATATGTGCGTCAACGTGAACTATCGAGATTTGAAATTTTACTATTTCTGCTTTTCGGCTGTTTGGCATATTCGAATTCGGCTATGAATCCCATACTGTATGCTTTTCTCAGTGATAATTTCCGCAAATCGTTTACTAAAGCCTTTACTTGCATAAAACATCGGGAAGTGGACAACCAATTGATTAACGAGCATAGTTTATTTACCCATAAACGGTCGGGCAGTGGAGGTAAGCGTAAGGCATCACGACACCCATCAGTTCCCCGATCAATGGCCATACCAAATAATAGCTTTCTAGCTCCTACCGTTGTACACAATTGTGGTGGTGGTGGGATTAGTGGTGCTGGTGGTTCATCATCCGGAACATCTACATCGACTGCCACTACGGCTACCGATAAATCTTCTAATAGCAATAAAAACAAGAAAGATCCAATGAATGGTATTGTTTGCACCACAGTGGAGGGTGAAAAGATAACTTTAGTGGTTAATCAAGATCATCAAAAGCAAACAAAAATGGAGAATTGCAATAAGGAATTACAAAATCAAACGGATGTGTAAATAATATAGAAAAAAATTACGGTTTAGTATATGACCAGTTTGTAGGATTTGCAATAAAGAACTACTACGGAAACTACTTTAAGGGGGGGGGGGGGTAATGTTTCAAAATCTTTTTTTTCATTTCTCTTTTTGAATGTACAACATGTCGGAGCAAAACTTAAGACGATACAGCGTTTCCAGTTTTGAAATAACGATGCCAAATATATTAATTTTTAACGCTCTTTACATGTGTTCAATTTAAAAAAAAAATATTGACCATTTCTGAGTTTTTTCTTTAAATAACGACGTAACTTAAATGTTTATTAAATTAATTTGAAGCAGTAACGACGTATGTCAACCTACGTTTGATCGCTGACAAATTTTTTTTCTCAGAAAACGACACATAGCGTTGTTATTAATCAAAAAAAAAAAAAAAATGCAAAATAATTTTGGATTAGTTTTCAATTTATAAACACTTCTAAAAACTTGTGTGTTTATTTCCGTTATTTTTTTTCACTATTATTCTTGATACGTTGTTATATTCTTATCCCGTTATATTCTAAGTCCCGTTAACTTTTTGTTGACGAACAAAAAAATCAATTTTTGAAGCAACAACAACTTATGTCTACATGGGTGGTTGCATTGGTAGTTATATCTGCACACACTTTAAGTATAATTTACATATTTTTTTTTCGTCCTTCTCTAGGACCCATTCCTCTGAAGATTTTTGACTAAAAATTTTATATAAAATATTTACTGCCCATATCTACAGGACTGTTAATTAAAAAGCTCTAAAATCTTTATATTGAGCCCATAATTTCAAGGCTAAAGTTTTTTGGCTCCTCTGAACATTTTGATTTTAGGACATACGCGGTTATTCTAGAAAACCACCGACATGGTATATAAATCAGTTTTTAAAAAAACTTTAAATCGATTTTCTCGCAAATAAATTTTCGAAGTCCGTGAGCATCATAACTCTAAATCTACTTGACCGATTCTTTTGAAGTTTTACAAACTATATCTACACATTAATCGTCAGGTGACCGCGAAGATTTTTTTATTTTCCATTTTCTTCCCCATTTTTTAACAATAAATTCCCGAAATTTTATAGCAAAAATCGTGTTTTTCACTTCCAAATGCTGCAAAAAAAAATTGAAAAAAATTTTTCTCATTTCGATTTTTTTATTTCACATGATCCGGTAACGAGTTATGATATTCACCGCAAAACAACAACGCCTTCGGAAATTCACTGTCACGGACTTATTTATTAAAATTTTTATTTGAAAATTTTTCCGAAGATTCTACAATATCAAGCTATAACGTGTATATGAAATAAATAATCCAACATCATTCATATCTTCAAAAAAGATTTATAAAAATAAGACTTTTTTACCTTTTAAAACCTTACCCCCCGCCCTTAAGTTGGTTGGTTATGATCAGCTTTCGAACTAATGACCAAAACAAATTAATACCATTGGCCAATGCTAATAACTTAGTTAGCTGAACTTAGTTAAAAGTTAGTTAGTTTATTATATCTCTTTATTTTAAATTGACTCATGCACGAATTATGGGACTTCTAAAACTCGAAAAATTGAATTGAAAAAACTCCTTAGCTGGGGGTTTTTTTTTTTTAAATTAAATTAAACAAACTTAAATATACACATACATATATAAATATAATTTGTAATTATTTTGTACTTTATTATGATGACATTCACATAATGTTAAATAAGCAATCAAAACAGAATGAGATTTGCATTTATTAACTTTATCAACTTAGCCATAATTTTATTTACATACGTTGTTAAATAAATATTAAATGTATTTATAATATTTAGTCGTCCGTATATTTAGTTGCTATTAGCAACTATAAGTTTTTTTTTTAAATATATAAGCTTTTTATAAGCTTTATTTAAAAATATATATTTTGTATGTGAAAAAAAAGTGTAAATAAAACCGCATTAAAGTACCAGTAGGTTTAAAACTTTTAAAAGAATTTAAGAATTTTAAATTATATAAAAATTTTTGTATTTATGTAGTTGTGTAGTATATATTTACTAGTGTAAAACAAAATAAAAAAAATTAATTTATGATATATTCTTAAGAGTAATAGTAATAGTCAGAAACCAACTATTTTGTTCTTACTGGCTGTGGTTTGTTAGAATTAAATAATATATGAAGCCACATTTAAATGATTTCAAACACAGAAATCAACAAAAAATATATATATATATATATTAATAAAAAATAAAACTAAATATAATAATAACCTAACCATAAAAACTTTTTATTAAAACTCTTTCTTTCCTTATGCATATGAGTTTTGAATCTCTTCCTGACTCTACGTAACTTTGCGTGACTATTTTAAAATTAATCTTTGGTCACAACAAGTCTATGGACCAAGTTTCAGATTGATTGAATGAGGGGAAATGGGGTTTAAATCACTCCGTGACTGTGCGTGACTATACGCAAATATGTGTGGCTATCTTAAAATTAATCTTTGGCCACAACAAGACTATGGACAAAATTTTAGATCGATCTGATGAGGGAAAATGCGGTTTAAGTCACTGCAACCAAGTTTCAGATCGATCGGATAAGTGGAAATAGGTTTTAAATCACTCCGTGACTGTGCGTGACTATGCATGACTGTGCATGACTATCTCAAAATTAATCTTTAGTCACAACAAGACTATGTGCCAAGTTTCAGATCAATTGGATGAGGGGGAATGGGGTTGCCCCATGGCAGACAGACAGACAGACAGAGAGTATGAGTTAAAAGAACGTTTAAAAAGAATTTAAAATTATCGTTTACAGATCGCTTTAGACGTACCACATATAAAATTATTAAAAAAAACTAAAACAAGTAAGAAAATTATAGTCGGTCTAGACCGACTATACGATACCCTATACCATGCGTTTAGAGACCCTATCTCTTAAGAGCAACTAATTGGATATAGAAAATAAGCATGAACCAATTTTGAGTGGCATTTTTATTAATTTTTTTGCCTGCAGATATGAAAAAATTCATATCGGATGATATGTCTATATGGGTACTAATCCAAAAATGGACCGATCCTGACCATGGTTGGTTGGGAAAGTCCCTTGTATTTTGCGAAAATATGTGCAAACAAAATTTGAGATGAATCTGTGCAATATTTTTTTGTTTTTTGATAGATTTAAGCGAAGATCGGGAAGCAGCTCTATATGGGGCCTATGACTAAGAGTTGTCCCATAGGTATCGTTTTTGGACTACTCATTAATGGATGTAATAAACACATATAAACCCAATTTGACTAAGATCTATACGACAATTTGGATCTTATGGCAATTTATGTCGATTTCATAGGGGTCATTTGTATGGGGGCTAGGTCTGAACATGGACCGATTCTCACCAGTTTCAACAGCGTTCATCCCATGGCCGATGGAAGCTTGTATACCAAATTTCATTAAAATATATTCATATTTGCGACCTGCAGTTTGATTACAAGGTTTACATGGACACACAGACGGACGGACGGACGGACGGACATTGTTAAATTGACTCAAAATGTGATTCTGATTCCGATCGGTATAATAAAAGATGAGTCTAGATCAAATATTTTTGGTAGTTACAAACAGCAGCACAAAGTCATTATACCCAAACCACATAGTGGTATAGGGTATAATTGGTTTTACTTGTAAGTATGTAGACAGATATATGTATATGGGGGATTTCATGTAAAGTGCACCAACTTGTGAAACCGCTGTCTTCCGATCGGAATGAAATTTGCATCAAGGTTAGTCCTATTAAATAGTAGGTTAGACACAATTTTTCAACAAGATCGGTCCAGATCTCTCTGAGTTAGAGGGGATCAAAATTTGACATTTTGGCCAAACAGGTGTTTTTTCTCAACCATGTAACTTATTATCTATTGTTCTTAGAAATTTTTTTCCCAAATAGTTTAGATAGCTATTTCTTCAATATTTCGGAAAAAAATACTTAAAAAAAAAAAAAATTTTAGACTTTTTTTTTTGCTAAATTAAATCATTTTTTGCCTTTTTTTTCAAAAAGGACATTTTTTTTCATAAGAAAGCTTAGGATTTTTCCTTTAAGAGCTATTTGGTCGCTTAGTGGGATGGGAGTGGGATATCTATCAAAATAAATGTTTTGTAACTCACGACAACGGTTTTTCAATTTTTCACAAATGCACTATTTTGAATTTTTTCCTATTTGTGTCTAAAACCTTACATATAAAACTTATACTGAGAAACTAGACAAACTAAACTTTCCGAAGGTATGTAACATACCTTCATAACATAACAGAAGAGAATGGTTCTCTGTAACCTGAAAGAGTTATTTGCAATATTTCAATCTGAACACGAGGATGTTAAAATTGACTTCACGAAATTTACCCAAATGAGGCCAAAACATTGCGTTTTGGCAGGAAGCAGCGGAACTCACACAGTATGCGTTTGCATTTACCATGAAAATGGTAAACTGATGTTGAAGGAAATCAACTTAAAGTATTTAATAGATGATTCGGCAGAAGATTTACACGATTACCGCGAATTCCTTTAATTGACTATGTGTCCTAATGCAACAACTTCTTGCCACTTAGGTGAATGTACCAATTGCCCGAAAATCACATTCATCAAAGAAAATTTAATCAACTCTTTAAATCGAGAATATATAGAGGAGGTCAAATTTGATTCTTGGATTCAGAAACATCATTTTAAATGTGGATGATTTTGTGGAAGAAATGTGTACAGGATTGCTAAACTTGAGAACCCATGACTTTTTAGTCAAAGAGCAATGGTCATTCTTCAAGGATTTGAAGATACATTTGAAGTCTGGTGAATTCGTTATTTCATATGATTTCGCAGAAAACTATAAATATGTTCTTCAGGATGCCATACAAGCATTCCACTTCAATAACGACCAAGCAACTATATTCACAGTAGTTATTTACTACATGAAAGATGAAAAACTGGAACACAAAAGTATGCCAATCATATCCTACGATTTAAAACATGATAGCGTTGCAGTTTATGAGTACCAGAAGATAATACTAAAATATCTAAAATCTAAATTTACAGTAAAGAAGGTATACTACGTTTCGGACGGAGCTCGTCAACATTTTAAAAACAAAAGTAGCTTGGCAAATCTTATGGCCCATGAAAAAGATTTTGGCATGCCAGCTGAGTGGCATTTTCATCCTACTGCTCATGGTATAGGAGCATGTGTGATGGTATTGGAGCAAACCTTAAAAGAAATGCAGCGAAGTATAGCATCCAGTGCTCTCATCAAGATCGGATCTTAGATGCGACTGCTTTATTCCATTGGGCAAAGAGTTATTGTAAAGAAATTAAAATAGTTTTTAGTAGCAAAGAGGATCATCAGGAAACATTGAAAACACTGAAGAGCAGATTCGATGCTGCGGTAAAAATCGATGGCACCGCCCAATACCATGCTTTTATACCGCTTGTCGATGGAAGACTCAAGTTGAAAAAGTTTTCTGGCTCTATTCAATACGACTTCTTTCCAAAGCCAACAAATAAACCATCAGCGAAATCAACAGCAGAACCTAGTAACGTCAAGAAAGGATTGACAAAAAAAAAAACGCAGTAAATAAAGGCGACAAAAAAGCTGGATGAAAGACTGGGTATTTAAAAATTTACAAGACTTAAATACTTCATCAGCCACAATAAATTAAGTATAAAAATAGTTATGATATAAATGGATCTAATGTAATTAAGATTACATTTTATTAAATTATTTATCTTTTTATTTTTAATATTATTATTATACATTAATTTAATTATTATTACAAATAAATAAAAAATAATAATTTTTCAACATTTCTATTAAAAAAAACGATTTTTTTCCTGGGGTTAACATATTCTGGGTATTACAGTATCGATGGTATAAAATTTTAGTTAGGTATGTTATATACCTTCGGAAATTTTAGTTTGTCTAGTTTCTCAGTATAAGTTTTATTTGTAAGGTTTTAGACCAGAGTTCAGAAAAAAACACACACTGAATAAAAAACTCGTACATATATGTAAACAAACATAACTTAGACCAACACACACATATTTTTATTTTCATATCAATTATGTTTGTTTTTAAATTTTCTTCGGTGCCCAACACAACCATGACTGTGTTCGTTTTAATATTTCGTTATTTACACGAAAATTTTGTATCACGTACTTTTTGTTTCAATCATACATAAAGCACACATTTTTGAGTGTTGCTTTATTTGAAGTTCATGTTCTGGTACGTGTACTGAAAAAAAAACAGAACATGTACAATAAACAAGTTCGAGTTCAGTCATATTTTAAGTCGTGTTGTGGCTCGTGTAGTAAGAAAAAACAGAACATGTACAATAAACAGGTTCGAGTTCAGTTATATTTTAAACACGACTTATTTTAAACACGACTTAAAATATAACTGAACTCGAACCTGTTTATTGTACATGTTGTGTGTTTTTTTTCAGTACACGTACCAGAACATGAACTTCAAATAAAGCAACACTCAAAAATGTGTGCTTTATGTGTAATTGAAACAAAAAGTAGGTGATAGAAAAATGTTCGTGTAAATAACGAAATATTAAAACGAACACAGTCATGGTTGTGTTGGGCACCGTAGAAAATTTAGAAACGCACATAATTGATATGAAAATAAAGATATGTGTTGGCTGCTTTTGAACAGAACATTGTGTGTTTCATGTGTGTATTTTCTAAACCTTGTTTTAGACACAAATCGGGAAAAATTCAAAATAGTGCATTTGTGAAAAATTGAAAAACCGTTGTCTTGAGTTACAAAACATTTATTTTGATAGATATCCCACTCCCATCTCCCACTAAGCGACCAAAAAGCTCTTAAAGGAAAAATCCTAAGCTTTCTTATGAAAAAAAAAATGCCCTTTTTGAAAGAAGGCAAAAAATGTTTTAATTTAGCAAAAAAAAAGTCTACAATTTTTTTTTTTTTTTTAAGTATTTTTTTCCGAAATATTGAAGAAATAGCTATCTAAACTGTTTGGGAGAAAATTTTCTAGAAACAATAGGTAATAAGTTACATGGATGAGAATAAACACCTGTTTGGCCAAAATGTCAAATTTTGATCAACTATAACTCAGAGAGATCTGGACCGATCTTGTTGAAAAATTGCGTCTAAACTACTATCCAATAGGACTAACCTTGGTGCATATTTCATCCCGATCGGAAGACATCGGTTTCAAAAGTTGGTGCACTTGACATGAAATCCCTCATATGTAACGGGTGATTTTTTAAGAGCTTGATAACTTTTTTTAAAAAAAAAACGCATAAAATTTGCAAAATCTCATCGGTTCTTTATTTGAAACGTTAGATTGGTCCATGACATTTACTTTTTGAAGATAATTTCATTTAAATGTTGACCGCGGCTGCGTCTTAGGTGGTCCATTCGGAAAGTCCAATTTTGGGCAACTTTTTCGAGCATTTCGGCCGGAATAGCCCGAATTTCTTCGGAAATGTTGTCTTCCAAAGCTGGAATAGTTGCTGGCTTATTTCTGTAGACTTTAGACTTGACGTAGCCCCACAAAAAATAGTCTAAAGGCGTCAAATCGCATGATCTTGGTGGCCAACTTACCGGTCCATTTCTTGAGATGAATTGTTCTCCGAAGTTTTCCCTCAAAATGGCCATAGAATCGCGAGCTGTGTGGCATGTAGCGCCATCTTGTTGAAACCACATGTCAACCAAGTTCAGTTCTTCCATTTTTGGCAACAAAAAGTTTGTTAGCATCGAACGATAGCGATCGCCATTCACCGTAACGTTGCGTCCAACAGCATCTTTGAAAAAATACGGTCCAATGATTCCACCAGCGTACAAACCACACCAAACAGTGCATTTTTCGGGATGCATGGGCAGTTCTTGAACGGCTTCTGGTTGCTCTTCACTCCAAATACGGCAATTTTGCTTATTTACGAAGCCATTCAACCAGAAATGAGCCTCATCGCTGAACAAAATTTGTCGATAAAAAAGCGGATTTTCTGCCAACTTTTCTAGGGCCCATTCACTGAAAATTAGACGTTGTGGCAGATCGTTCGGCTTCAGTTCTTGCACGAGCTGTATTTTATACGGTTTTACACCAAGATCTTTGCGTAAAATCTTCCATGTGGTCGAATAACACAAACCCAATTGCTGCGAACGGCGACGAATCGACATTTCACGGTCTTCAGTAACACTCTCAGAAACAGACGCAATATTCTCTTCTGTACGCACTGTACGCATTCGTGTGGTTGGTTTAATGTCCAATAAAGTAAACTGAGTGCGAAACTTGGTCACAATCGCATTAATTGTTTGCTCACTTGGTCGATTATGTAGACCATAAATCGGACGTAAAGCGCGAAACACATTTCGAACCGAACACTGATTTTGGTAATAAAATTCAATGATTTGCAAGCGTTGCTCGTTAGTAAGTCTATTCATGATGAAATGTCAAAGCATACTGAGCATCTTTCTCTTTGCCACCATGTCTGAAATCCCACGTGATCTGTCAAATACTAATGCATGAAAATCCTAACCTCAAAAAAATCACCCGTTATATATATTATATTCTAACAAAATATATTTTAATAAAGAATTATCAAATTAAAACAGCACAATAGACTTTTAACATTAATTTTTAATGTTAGTGAAATAAATTTTATATTAACTGTATATTGATTATCTGAAAAGAAACTTTAATGATTTATTTTGTAAGTAATTCTGAAACATCCATTGTTAGTGCCAGTTGCTATATATCGCCAATTTATTTGCAACGCATCGAATTATCAATCGAGAACTATTCATATTAATCCTTATTAAACCTCGAGTAGATGTGAACATGTCTGTCTAGTGAAATGTATACCAAATTCACGGGAACATGTTCCGCTGTCCCAATTCATACACTCATACAATTTGTACGTTATCAGTTTGTAGTTTGTTCAAGTAGTTTTCAGTACAGTGAATTTCAAATGAAAATTCAGTCGTTTATCGAATAAATATTTTTTTTAACTTTTTCAAAAGATATTACCACAAATTACTGTATCAAACGTATTATTTCGGTGTCATTTCTTTATGTCAGTTATTTAAAATTGAATAAATTGAAATGTTTGTTTAAATGCATTTTTTTTTATCAAATTATGTATACATATGCATTTAAATTTGAGTGATAACGTATACAACATGTTGCTGCAACAGATATTTATAAACATTTTTAAAAATTTTGATTATTTTAAAAAAGAAAAGTAAAAAACTCTATTTCCCGTTTTGTAGTTTTTTTTTTTAATTTAAAAAATATTCTTACAATTTAAGTTGAAAACACAACTAGGACGAACGACGAATTTTTCGTTCCGAATATTTTTCGTTCCGAATATTCTTCGTCAGAAATAAAACACACTTGTTTATATGAAAATGCACACAATCAGTGCGTCGATCGAAATACGTAGTGCGTAATGTAATGGTGCGGCGTTGATGGAAGATCCGCTTCCGTTTCCCTGAGCCTTTGCTGGTCGCACGTGCTGGCGTAGGGGCCTAGCTCGCCGGATGGGTGGGGTCTTGCTCAGGCCCAGGGAAACCGCACTACAGATTTTCACGTGCGATTTAAAAAAAAAACTGTCAATTTAAACGGATGCTAAAAGGATGGACGGCCATACTTACCTTGGGATTGGGGACTGGATGTTATGCCCCTTATGCCCTCCCTACCATGTTACCTCGACTCCATCTTAATTGGAGGTAACCCACTGCAATGATAAGATTAGGTTTGGTTTGGTTTTCTACATTGGTTTAACAAGTTTTATTTAACCTTCATTTCAAGGTTTTAATTTCTATAGTTTATATTTAGCAACCATTTATATATAGCAAAATTTTAGATTTAAAAAACATTTTTTATATTTAGAAAATTTTTTTTTTTTATATTTCGAAAATCTTATATTTAGTAAAATTTTTATATATTAGCAAATTTTTTATTAATTTAATAAAAAAAAATTTTTTTTTAATATAATAAAAATTTTTAAACAGAAAGTTATTTATACTTTACAAAATTTTTAATTTTTTGAAATTGTTGGTATTTTCAATAATAAAAAAATTTACCGCTGGTGTTGGTTGTAAAGATGTGGTACCGATGAAGCTGCTGCCGCCGGCCGCCGTGGTTGTGTCTCGCACTATGCCATTTACGATGAATTCGCTGGTGTTGGTTGTAAAGATGTGGTACCGATGAAGCTGCTGCCGCCGGACGCCGTGGTTGTGTCTCGCACTATGCCATTTACGATGAATTCTTCGTATTAATAAAGATGAGCATTAATTGCAGATTTAACAAAATAATTTTAATGATGATATTATTTTATAGTTATTGACGATAATTTAACATAAACTTATGAATAGTTGTAATTTTTTTTCTACGTTTGAGTTTTTAATTTTCTTATGAATTGTTTATTTAATAGATTTAATATTCTGAGTAGCTGGTGGTTGTTTAAATATTTTTCACGCAAATATTAAAAAAATATAATTAATAAAAACCGAACAACAAATGTCATTAAAATCTAGTTTTTTTTTCTTAAAATTTATTTAATTTTTTATTTGTTTTATTTCTTAAATTTTACACTTTCTTTCTTAAATTTTAATGTTTTTTTTTTATAATTTTTATACTTTAAACTTAGTTGCACGCTTCACTTAATTTTAATGTTATTTTAATTAACTTTAACTTTACTTTTCTTAAACTTATCTTTTTTTTTCTAAACTTAATTTTTCTTTAATTTTCTGAAACTTTTTTTAATTTTAAGAGGTTTTTCCTCAACCTTCACTTTATTACTACATTTTAAATTTAATTTTAAGAGGGTTTTTCCTCAACCTTTACGTTCAAAATTCCAAATTCAACTCCCTGATTTAAATTTTACTTTATTACATCAAACCTTCTCATCTTCATTCATTAATCTGCAGATAAAAACCTGTTTATTAATAAAAACAAAGTCACCACCAATTCAATGAGAACATTCATATGCATTCATAATATTCTCTAGTATTTATAACACTCACACTCATATATGACTATGAGAGCAAGTGAGATCAATACAAGAAAATACGTTGTTTGACCAGCATGATTGCATATGAATGTGTTCATGATTTACTTCAACACAATGAAGAGAAAAAAATACGCCATAAAAAAAATGCCATCAACCTATTACCATATAAGTTGTTGTTTATATGTACATACTTGAACTTGAAAATAATTTCAAGATCAAGGTTATTATTTTTTTCTTCTTTCTTATTCTGCTTGTAACAGAAATTCTTTTGTTACAGTGCAGAGCAAAAAAAAAAGATCACCGTCACAGTAACGAACTCTGCGATAAGTTTATTTCCATTTCTTACGCCTACGAACGACGAATAAATTGGTGTAGAGTGACCATATTTTATTTTAGTTTTTCAAATGTTTTAGTAAATAAAGTAATTTTTATCTTTAAAAATTGTTTTATATATTAAACTTATAAGATAAATAAACTCTATTTTTAAACAAAATGTAAACAAAAATGACATAAAATTAATTTATTAATGAAAATTTATGTAATTTTTTCAGAATTAAAAAATTAAATTAAGGCTTTTACCATCGTGAACATGATGTCTACAATTGGAATAACTCGTACCAAGTTAAAAATTCTTTTATTCGTATTTTTCCAATATTTATTTATGTACATTAGGGTTGTGACTTTTTATTTATTTTTTTTTTTTTTTGCAAATATCAAATTTTACATGCCCCAGCCAAAAATGCTATTAAAAAATATTAAGAAACGCAATCTTACTTCATCGCTGCTCTCAAAAAAGTTTCCGCAGCAAACGCGTTGAAATTTGGTCTATTTTTTTTTATTTGATTTAAAATACTTTTTCTACGTTTTAAAGACCTTTGTGTATTTTATGTGGGATGCCCCGAATGGTTTCAAATTTTCAATACGTTTTGTTGCGATTCTAGCAGAATATTTTTTTTTCGACGGTCGAGATATTTTCCGAGTTATGGACCTCCAAAGTTTGGACATTGACTTGTATATATCTTTTTAGTATCGGAATTGAGTAGTATATATATCATTTTGATGCTCTATACAGTGCCTTTTATTTGATATTTTTAAATTTGAAATCCAAAACTTATCATTATCTCATAAAACGATCTCTGCAATGTTGATATCTACAACAACTGAATAATAAAATCTATATCCACTAGCTTCATTTCGATGTTTATTTTGACCCCTTAACCCTTTCCCTCCATAAATTTCAAAACTATACCACCAATAAGCAATGCTCGGTGGAATTCTAGTACAATTCTGGCAATATTAGAATTTTTTCTAATTCCAAAATACCGAGCAGAACTATATAAAATATGTCAATTTATATGTGGTGCATGGTACGACGTATGGTTTTCAGACCATTGTTTCCGCGAAGATAATTTTGAATTATTAAATTTAAAAAAGGTAATGCGTGTTTTTTAAGGCATGGGGTTATGCAGAAGTCGTAAATAATAAATCAGCAGCGTGGTAATATTTGCGCAGAACGTGCTATAAAAGTTGTTCAGGACATTTTCCTTCCTGCAAAAATAGTAGCACTTTAAATTTCAAATTTAAAATTTTTTAAAAAATTAGTCATAACCCTAATGTACATATTATAAATTAAAAACAATTTCAAATGACGTTACAACTGTTATGTGAATTCGTCGTAATTGTATTTCATTCGTCGAATTTACGCAACGAATTGTTGCCGACAAATTCGTCGAGCTGTGCGATATTCGTCATTCGTCCCAGTTGTGTTTCCGCCTTTATTTATTCTTGTTTCTAAAAACGTTTATTTAAATACAAATTTTTTTTTTCAATTCAAACATGTTGCTACCTCAAATGTTTACATAGGTTTTTTTCCTCGATTTTGTTACTTTAAAGAGGAGAAATAAATAAAAACTAAAAAAGCGAATGAAAAACGATTTTTTAATTAATTTTTGCCTTTAGTTAGTTAATAAAAACGATTGGTTAGTTATTCTTACTAGTTCGACACTTGTTGTTTGTTGTTTAGAAACAAATAAAAATTTATTTTGATTCAACTGAACGAATATGTAATATGTAGTTCGGTTTATAAATGTATGTTCATTTGTTAAAATATACATTTTCAGTTAATTTTAACGACAACTTTTTTTGAGAGTACTTATAATATTTTTTCATTGAAAATTAAGGCACTTTGAAAATGCACAAAAACCAGGTGTTCTACAATATCGAAGTTTTTTAAGCAAAAAATAATTTTTTAACGCGAAAGAAAATTTTGCAATAAAAAATTTTCTTAATCCAAAATATTCGTTTCATCTCCGAACATTTTTTAAGCAAAAAATTTTTAAAATTTTTTTTTAATTTTGTTCATCAAAAAAAAAAAAAAAAAAATAAATATTATGTTTCATCAATTTTTTATGTTCATCAAATAAAAAAAAATTTTTTAAACATATTGTTTTTAATTTCAAAAACTTGTCTCTTTAAAAACTGCACTTTGAATGCACTAGCGCTAAGGTAGATGTAATCAATAATTCACCGCAGACGAATTTTCAATAAAACTAAAATAAAATTTTTATCTACAACATTCATTAAATCAATTTATATTTTTAAATACATATTAAATTTACTTGTGAATAAAATTTTGTATTTTTAAACTATATTTATATTTTGTTTATATTAATTGGAGGATTTACAATTGATAGATTTATTATGTATTTTGTGTAAGAATTTTGGCCATTAATAACAAAAATACTTAAAATTTTTGAAAAAAAAAGTTTTTTCTTTTGCTTGTGGTTATTAAACTTTAAGAAGTAAACTAAAAAGTTTTTGCACATTTTTTCTTTTCTTTGATAAACACCACTTTATTTGTAATAATCAATATTATAGTTTGTGTTTTGTTTTTGTCATGAGCTCTGCTCTTGATCTTTGTAATGTGTTGGCGAAAAAGATGTGGGAATTCTAGAGTGGTTTTATATTTGAACATATGATTTTTAATGCAATTTCATAACAATTTACCATTTTAAACGATTTTCGTACTCACTAGGGTAGCACGAACTTTTAAGTTACAACTTAGTACATAAAAACTATTTTTAAAACTTAGCCAAAAGGAAAGTTTCTTAAATAACAAGGTAAAATCATAAGAAGTAAATAACTTCATGAATGACATGTGTTTGAAATTAAATCAAATTTTTTCTTTAACAATTTCGCAAAGATTTAAAGTATGACATCTATAATTTGCAATACAATTCTATATGGGGTGAAAAGTGCATGGCATAGAAATAAAAAACAGGGTTTTTTTTTTGGATTTTAAATTATTTTTATGCTTCAACATAATTCCCATGAAGTGCACATGGTACTACCAAATAAACAAAATAGTAGTTAACAATTGCTGAATGACCTATAAATGGCTCGAATTTAAAAACTGGTTTCAAGAAATATCAAATAAAAATTACTTTAAATTCATTTACTTTCAAATAATGTAGTGTGAAATAACCAACAATTTAATTTTTTTAAAAAATTGACTTAGGCCATTTTGATTATTATTGGTACATATAATGAAATTTAATATATAGAATATGGATTTCAACAACGTCAATAATTCATAAGCTAATTTGAATAATTTTGTTTTAAAGAAAAAATCTCTCATCCATTTGCCTAAGGAACCAACTAAAACACAATTTCGAACAGTCTTAACAAACTTATAACTTACTATCTATCTGTGTATAATATTAATGGGTAAGGCGATTTATTGTGACCGATTTTAAGCTTTTAGTTATTATCCGATTTTAACAAAAAATATGCCATTTGAAAGGTATTTCTTTTTAGCTATCCACCATGTTTACAGATTTGCACCATCAGAAACATTTTTTTGGAGCAAAATTCATTTATTCATTGCTACTAACACAAACATTAAACACATATTTAAGCATTAAATAAAAAACCATACAATGCTGTAAGTGTGTGTTTATTAAATTTGTATTGAATTGGGAATTGCCTAAAATTGATAAGCATATATTTAGGCGCTTATAAAATATTTGTTAGCAAACCCTTTTTATATCTTCTGTGTGTTCAACAAATATTTATAATGAAATTTAATGAATTTTATTTAAATATTCATAATTTTTTTGTATATACACATCGATTAAAAAAACATTGAAAGAAAAAAATTGAATGAAAAAATAAAATTTCCTGGAATATGGCCTCAAATTTCGAGGGCTGGGCTCTGCTAGCAACTTATTAAGCTTCTTGTCAAAATACTGTCATTATAATACAATATTTATTTTTAAAATGTTGATTAGACCAGTGTTTTTTATAACTTGCTGAACTTGCCTCCTAATTAAGGCTCTTGAAAGAATTTCGTTAAATTTGAAAGAAAAGCTTAATGCAGAAAAAATAGTAACAAATTAAATGTTTTCGGTAGGGAGGGATATTGACTTGAAAAGTAGATATTTCGTTCTAATGCTGTTTTCCTAATATATATTTTTGTTAGAATTTAGCACAAATTTTTGTGAAATAAGCAATAACCTCTTCTCTTTAAAATTTTGACTTAGACCATTTTTAATAAAATGGACTCAAAGATTTAAATGTTAGACCAAAAATTTCAAAATTTAAAGACCACTAAAAGACTTAAAGACTTAAATTAAGAAAGTCTAAAATAAAAATCACTTTGAATTATAATAGTTTTGAATAATGTGCTCTGGAAAAATTATATATTCAATAATTTGACTTAGACAAATTTCATTACTATAGCCACGTATATAAGCTGATTCTGATTTGTATTAAAATCATTCGATTTTGAAGAACATTTTAATAGCAGCCAAAATATTTACAGGTTATTAAGGTAAGAAGGAATTTTAGCTTAAAAGGAGTTATTGCCATCTAAAGACAAAATCCCTGGACCGAATTCTAGGAACAATTCCAATAATTTATCATCAAACAATAATTCATACATAGATATTTCTGTATATTTTCCAAACAGAAAGTGCAAAAAATTAATTTGTTAATAAAATTTAAAACCTAAATTAAATTTATTCAAATTCAATACAGAATATAGAATATTCAATTATATGTAATATTATTGAATGAAAGATTTTTTTTAGAAAACAAGCGGGTTCCGATAACGTAAATTCATAAAATAATTTTCAATAATTTTGTATTAAAGAAAAACTCTCATTTATTTGCCTACGGATCCAAGATCCAATCAAAATTGAATTTAAAACAGTTTCAAGAAAATAATTTCTATAATTTAATAAACTAATTTTTATAATTTCTTTTTAAATAAAACTCTCTTGCATTTATCTATGGATCGTAGATCCAATCAAAAATTAATATTGAAATTTTTTTTACATACCTTTAATAAAATACAAATATTTTGTTTAAAGCATTTTAAAAATGACAGGATATTCATAAAAATTAGTCCAGAAATCCACAGTCATCAAAGAACATAAAAAGATAAGAAAAATAAAAAAATAAGTACAAGTTAACTTATAATATAAAATGATAACTAAAAACTAAGTGAAAATTGAAAAAAAAAATAAAAACAAGTAATAATAATAATAATAATAATAATAATAATAATAATAATAATAATAATAATAATAATAATAATAATAATAATAATAATAATAATAATAATAATAATAATAATAATAATAATAATAAATTATAGTCGGTCTAGACCGACTATAGCATACCCTATAGCATGCTTTAGAGACCTTATCTCTTCGGTCCAACTAATTCGATATAGAAAATAAGCATAAACCAAATTTGAGTGGCATTTTTATTAATTTTTTTGGCTGCAGATATGAAAAAGTTCACATCGGGTGCTATATTTATATGGGGACTAGGTCGAAAAATGGACCGATCCTGACCATACTTGCTAAAGTCACTTCGATTTTGAAAAAATATGCACAACCCAAATTTGAGAAAAATCTGTGCAATAGTTTTGTTTTTTGATAGATTTAAGTGAAGATCGGGAAGCAGCTCTGTATGAAGCCTATGACTAAGAATTGTCCTATAGGTTTTTTTTTGGGACTGCTCATTAATGGATACAATAAACACATACATACATGATCTTATGGCAATTTATGTGGATTTCATAAGGGTCATTTGTATGGGGACTAGGTCTGAACATGGACCGATTTTCACCAATTTCAATAGTGTTCATTCCATGGCCGATAAAAGCTTACTTACCAAATTTTATCGAAATACATTCATATTTGCGACCTGTAGTTTGATTACAAGGCTTACATGGACACACAGACGGATGGACGGACGGACAGACGGACGGACGGACATAGCTAAATCGACTCAAAAAGTGATTCTGAGCTGATCGGTATAATAAAAGATGGGTCTAGGTCAAATATTTTTGGTAGTTACAAACAGCAGCACAAAGTCAGTATACCCAAAAAACGCACAGTGGCGCCCGTAGAGCAAACGAGGTTGCAAAAATCAAAATTTTCATGTGCGCCGACGAAGTTTTGAATAAACCCATGTTATAGGAAACTTTTCAACGATTTCAAATATGCTACTCTTAATAATATCACATTTTTAGTTTAGAAGATATAACCGTTCAAATTTGACCGACTTTCGGTTTAAAAAAAAAACACACAATATTTAGTCAATTTATTGCGATTTCAGGTGTAATATCACGAAAAATAGGTAACGAATCGCCTTATTTTTTGTTTGTATTGATTGATGTATTTATTAAATGTATAATGATAAAAAAAATTAACTGTTTGCTTTGTGTTTCTCCTGGTAAATCACTATTTAAAAACTATCCTTTTTTTCACTATTTTTCAACTTTAACGGAAAATAAAAAAAATCTGTATTTTCTATATTTGCCATATTTGCAAAACATGTTCTTTGATTATTTCTTTACATAATTCAAAAGGTTTTATCTGCCCGTACGTGCCCGTTTGGCTTCTAGAGGTAAAAAAAGGTTAAAAAGACATGGTTGCAGAAATTGTATGGCGTGCATTCCTTACATTTTTTGACTGACAGTAGTTTGATCTAATAGTTTGAAAATTGCATTTTAAGTGAGCCTCTGCCAAAGTCTACTCCCAATATTCTGTTACAGACACAGGATGCACAAAAAACTACTCATTGAAATTCGCAGGTACGCACCTCACTTAAAAATTACTTTGGAGTACAAATGGTCAAGAACAATATTGACTTATGGTCCCTCCGGGTAGGCACAAATCTTATTTAGACACGAGCATAATATCAAAATTGCATAATTCAGCCTAAATCCATATGTATGCAGGGACCACGTAAATTTTTAGGCATGGTAGCATAAGCCTATATATTGCAAAATAAGCATAATGCCTGGATTAGTCTACGACTGAAAGTTGGCGCAACAAGTACTGAAACCATGGCGTTAAACAATTTAAAATTATTTGAACTGTTTAGAAGGTCAACCACACCAAAGTTTTTCACGGAAGCTGCTTTAGAAGAACTTGATAGCTCATACGGAAATATTGAGAGAAGCGAAATTATAAAAAATAATTTTTATCTGATATATGCAAATATTAAGACAAAATGGGTGAAATCTAATCGAACCATTCAGAACTTCAACTCCAAATACGAGGACTGGCTTAATGAAGACACCATCCTGGATATATTGGCAGTAGATAAACCCACCACATCAACTAGAGGAGCAAAAGGAAGGCCAAAAAAAAGTATTGAGGAGTGTTCAATTTTCACAAGAAAGAGAAAACTTGCCGATGCCCACCAATGACTTGACCACGAAGCATTTATCGGACGCGCTGTCTATTAAATATACAAAGGATAGTGAAAGAGTTAGGTCGCAGATTACAAAATCTGTTGCTGATGCAAGCCCACTACGACTAAAAAGGATTAAGGAAAGCATTCCCACGCCCATAAACGCACACATTAAAAAGTATGGTTCCGAAGAAGCCTTGGACTTGTTTATGGACTTACAACTTTCCAAAGAAAAATATGAGATACTACGGGCATCCCTGATGCGACACGGGGCTGACGTTTTACCAGGATACAAGCATATTACGCAAGCCAAAATAAATTCACGACCACTGCATACGGAGTTTACGGAAGTCTCCGTGAAAGCCAATCTGCAGGATCTCATGGGCCATACAGCAAAACGGTTGTTGGAGAGTCTTCCTGAAAATGAGGTGAAAATTTTTCCTGAGAAACTGACATTGATCAGCAAATGGGGCTGCGATGGATCATCCGGACAAAGCGTTTATAAGCAAAGGATATCTTCCGATGACGCTACAATACCGGACGGAAATATGTTTATGGCATCTGTTGTTCCTTTGCGGCTAAAATCTGATGTTTTCCTACACTGGAAAAATCCACGTCCGTCATCAGTGCATTATTGCCGACCAATAATGTTTCAGCTTGCAAGGGAATCGGCAGAACTCATAAGGACCACGGTGAAGGACATTGAAGAACAAATAAGCAAGATTAAGCCAACAAAGCTGCAAATTGGAGAAGGAAAATATATTGAATGCAATTACGAGTTCCACCTGACCATGGTTGACGGAAAAGTCGTAAACGAACTGACAGGAACAACCTCAAGATTGTCATGCCCGATTTGCAAAAAGAGTCAGAAGAACTTTGGTAATTTAAACGATTCTACAAACGAGGAGAATTACGAATATGGAATGTCACCATTGCACGCAAGGATAAGGTGAATGGAGTTCTTGCTAAAACTGGCGTATACCCTACCACAAGAGGAGGAAAACTTCGATGAAAATACATCAATAAAGGATAAGGAAAAGATCAGAAAGAAGCAAATACAGGATGCTCTTTTTAAACAAGTTGGACTAAAAGTAGACTGTCCCAAGCACGGATACGGTAACTCAAACGATGGAAACACTTCTAGTAGGAGATTTTTTGAAAATGATGAGGCAGTAACTAGAATCACTGGAATTGACAATCAAATCGTGAAAAGATTGAGAACGATCTTGAATGTTTTAAACTGCAAAGAAAATGTCAATTCTACAAAATATGGAGAATATGCATCGAAAACTGGATCTCTTTTAGCAGAAATGTATCCACAGAAGAAGTTGAGCCCGACCGTCCATAAAATATTGGCGCATGGCAAAGATATATTTGAGTACCAGTCTTTGCCAATTGGAGAGCTTTCTGAAGAAGCACAGGAGTCTCTTAACAAATTTTATAAAAAATATAGATTGCAGAACACATTCAAAGCATCATGGGTAAGGCAAAATGAGGACCTCTTCAACATGTTGGCAGCATCTTCCGATCCACTTATTTCTTCCCTGCGGCATGTGAAGTCACGAATAGAGTTAGAAAATAATTATAGTTTAGAAATGATTAGTCTTTTAGATATACCTTCTCTTACGAATTGTGATGAATATTTTACAGAAAATTGAAAAAATAAATTTAAAAAAGAAGTAATTTTTTTTTAATTTTTTGGGTAATAATTTAGAACATAAAACCCTAAAGAAAAAAAAAAATAAAAACAATCTAAAAATGTAAAAATAATTTTTTTTAGTTACCATAAAATTGATTTTTCTACAAATTTTAACTTTGATAACCCATAAGTAGGCCCCTACAAAGCGTAGCACCCTTTCCATTTCATAGGCTGAACAGCTATCTATCATATGCTGTTTAAACTGTTCAATTATGTTATTCGGTTCAAAAGATATGATTTTTGCAACGTTGAAAGATTGGGATCAGATATTTCTTCACTAAGTTATATTAACATTTAGCACTTTTCGCAATTTTTTGCAGTTTTGCTTTATTAAATTCGAATTCGCGAATGAAGGAAAAATCAAAAAGTTATGAAAACAATAAGAGGAGTAAAGCTTAAATTCTACGAAAATTTAACTGCTGCTTATTACAAGTGCAAAAACAATTTTTAAAAAAATATTTAAAAAGAATATTATAAAGAATATAATAATTTTGCAACTTATCCTCTTATTAGGAACTGAAGACAAAATCAAAAGAGTGTAAAAACAACCATAGGAGTAACGCTTAAATTCTACGAATATTTAACAGCTGCTTATTACAACTGAAAAAACAATTTTTTACAACATTATTTTTTTTTCAATTTCATTGAAAGTTCACATACATTCGTTATTAAAATTTTAAGGGAATACAATTAAAAAACTACTATTTGAAAAGTAAAGCAAAAATTCAATAATCGTAAATTTTTTTAATGTCAAAAACAAAAGAAAAATTTGTTTATGTAAAAAAAAAATTTTTTTTTCCTGATTTCCGTGGGCCCTCCCAAGTGCTGTGGGCCCTTAGGTACGTGCCTTTTGTGCCTTGGGGCTTAAAACGCCACTGCAAACAACGATATATTTGTTTGTTTTAGATGAGATGATATTACTGAAGAATTTTATTGCATTCTGAAATTCTTCTAGATAAACCACTTCAAGCTAAGCCACATGTCTTTGGGTAAGTTTTTGGATTTAATTTCTCTCTCTCGCTCTCCTTCTCTTTCTGTGATAACTGTTAGTTAATTAAACTTACGCTTGACTTAATGTCAATTTTCAAACAATTTTGTAGCTTCTTGAAAACGCATAAATCTTTATGTTGCCTTCAGTTGCTCGTACTTTATTATGCTATCGGAGTAAAAGCAAATATCTGAACTTGTTCAAGGCATAAACCACACCATTTCATACAAAGAAAACCATAAATACACATACACATACATATGTATATACAATGTTCAAGGTACTTGTTCTTTTTATTATTGTTTTGTTTTGTTTAAATAACTTTATATTTGTTACGTTGCGAAATGTTACTAAATAAAACTTGTTGTTGTTGTTATAATAGTTATTATGTGTTTAAACAATGTTTTTTTAATGCACTCTACACGTTGTAATTTCGATTATCGTAAATTTGGGGTGACTAAAGCAAACGTAAATATGAATTTAATAGTGACAATAGCGACCAAATCGCCCGAGTTCATAAACCATTTATGCGGTGCTAGCGCCAATTCGAAGAATAATTTAAAATCCATATACAGCATTCCATAGTCAGTGAATCAATGATAAGCATAAGTGATTTAGTTGACAAAAGTTACCCATAAACAGATTCTTATTAATCAACACCGACCCATTTAAGATAATTGCGATTGTACTGTTCGTTTAACGCCTATAAATTCTATTAGAAATTGGAAGAGCTTTCTTTAAGCTTGTGGCTTCAAATTTTAAGAGAGTGTGTGTGCAAAGGTTAATATACAATGTATTGTGTGGCTTTGTTTATGAAAGTTGTGTTTTTTTCTTATTCCGTCGCAAGGAAAGTTAAATATTTGTGAATAAAATCTAGAATTTATGTTTTTACTACAAGAGATTATAAATCTAAAAATTTTTATTTATAAATAAGAAATGCTGAAAGTGTATTTTTGCCATAAATTTTATCTTATGTTAAAATTGTTAAAACTGAATGCTTATTAAATAAATGATTCATTTATATATAAGGTTACTTAAAAATAAAATCTCTTTGACATTTTAATATCAACATGAAATAAGTTTCATTTTAATTTGTGTTTCCTCTTCTTTTTTTAAAAAAAAAAACTTTCAGGCATTTATTATTAATCACTTTTAGTGTTGTTTTTGCATGTAATTTCTTTTTGGCAACGATATACAAATGATAAAAAGGTTTTGTTATTTATGATACTCCAAGGAATATAGAAAAGAACTTCTTATTTGGAAACATCAACAAAAGATGTGAAAGGTAAAACTTATCTTTGACTTTTTTTAAATGCAAAAAATGAACAAAAATACCTTTTGCTTCATTTTTGAAACCTTCTAAAAATACTCATTTAAAATCTTCGCACGACATATTCTGAAATAATATAACAAATAAATCAGAAAAAAAAATTGAAGACATGTTTTTATACGCATTCAGGTAAATCATGAAAATAAATAATTGCATCATGCAGAATATGATCAATTAATGCTTCAATTGCAAAAAACATGGAAAAGAGAGAACTGATCACTCTGCAAACGAAACCAACTGTCCGTTACGTTCTCTCTATTTGAAAACTAGAACAAGAGAAACTTCTAAAAGTCAGAATAACAGCAGACGGCAACAAAATAACTCATTTCAATTTAAGGTAGGAGATTTCCCTAATTTAAGAAACAACAACAAAAATTGTAACAATAACATCAATAATAACAGCAAAGCTATATATGCTAACCAGCTGAAAACAAACAACGATTTATTTAGCATCGTAAGCTTTTTTTTTTACAACAAATCAAAGTTGTAATGTCAATGGTAAAATACGCCCATGGATTATACTAATTTAAACGAATTCAAAATACTTCACTTGAATGCTAATGCCTTTTCAAACTTTTCTAAATTAAAACAATTTAAAATAGTAATTGAACGAGAAAATATTAAAATAGCGTCTTTGAATGCAAAATTTTTTTTCAGAAAATCATAGACCCCAATTTAAAAATTATTATTTATATAGAAGTGACAGAACAGATGCAACAGGAGGAGGAATAGCTCTTTTAATTCATAATTTTGTCATAAAAACCTCTTTATATCAAACATCTCATCAATTGAAAACATCTCAATTGAAGTTATCTATAATATTAATAGGCTACGCGATTTCTTGTGACCGATATTTTGTTCTACCGTTTTATCCCGTTTTTGACCAGACCCATATTATTTGAAAGGTATTTCTCTTAAGCCGTTTTGCAGATTTATAGATTTTTAAATTTTTTCCTTTATTTTGAGTAAATTGTATTTAAAGTTGCTACTAACACATACATAAAATTATACAATGCTATGTGTATGTTTATTAAATTTGTTAATGTGTTGTAATAAAAATGAGTTTTGGTTTTTGTGTTGATTTGTGAATTTAGGGTCTTTATTTAAGGAAAAAATAAAACTTCCTAGAATTTGCACTCGAATTTCGAGGGCTGGAATCTGCTAGTTATAAATAATAGACCTATTGTTGTATATTCGCTATATTCACCAAGATGTACCCACAACTTCTGTTTTTGGTGACCTAAATGCCAAACATTGTTCTTGGAATTGCCGTTCAAATAATACTGCAGGTATCGCACTCAACAACCTACAGCAATCAAACAACTTGTTCATTCACTATCCTAATAGTCCAAGCCTGTTCCCACATCAACACAATAGCGAAGCATTTTTAAATATGGACGTAAAAACAATGGATTATATATACACTTAAAAGATAGAAGGCCTTGCAGGTTAACCTCAATTATTATGATTATAGCGCAACCTCCTGGAACATTTTGAAGGAATTTTTTAGACAATAAAATCACGTTATATTCAGATATATGCAATACCAAGGTAGTGATTGATCAGGAAATCCAAAAATTTATAAATGTAGTTTTCGCAGCAAGGGATGTGTCTAGACCTAAAATAACTCAACAAAATAATTTCACATTACCAGAAAGCACTATGAAATATATATTTTTTTTTATTTAATCAACACTCAGGGGATGCCCCCTACAGATGCAGTGCATTGTGTTGATCTCAGGAAAATAGGTTAAGGAGGAAAGAGAGAGTAGTGTGTTCATATATATATATTTTTTTTATTTTTTTTTTTTGCAGCGACAGACCAAAGCCTCTGGTGGGAATCGAACCCACGACCCCCCGCATGATAGGCGAACATGCTACCTACTCACCTACCGGTAAGAAAAAGCCAACGATCTTCAAATATAGCCGAGCAAACTTTTTATAATAAATGTACTAAGTTTGTAAGTAACATGATTGATAAAAGTATAAATTCGGAACGCAATAAGAAATGGTGTCAATTATTATCCAATTTAAAACAAGTAAGAAAATTATAGTCGGTCTAGGCCGACTATATGATACCCTATACCATGCGTTTAGAGACCCTATCTCGCAGGCCCAACTAACTGGATATAGAAAATAAGCATAAACCAAATTTGAGTGGGATTTTTATTAATTTTTTCGGCTGCAGATATGAAAAAGTTCATATCGGATCCTATATCTATATGGGGACTAGGCCCAAAAATGGATCGACCCTGATCATGTTTGGTAAAGTCTCTTGTATTTTGCAAAAATATATACAAACAAAATTTGAGAAGAATGAGTGCAATATTTTTGTTTTTTTGATAGATTTAAGTGAAGATCGGGAAGCAGCTCTATATGGGGCCTATGACTAAGAGTTGTCCAATAGGGATCATTTTTGGACTACTGATTAATGGATGTAATATATACATACAAACCCAATTTGACTAAGATTTGTATGATAATTTGGATCTTATGGCAATATATGTTGATTTCATAGGGGTCATTTGTATGGGGGCTACGTCTAAACATGGACCGATTCTCACCAATTTCAACAGCGTTCATCCCATGGCTGACAAAAGATCAAATACCAAATTTCGTCAAAATATATTCATATTTGCGACCTGCAGTTTGATTACAAACTTTACATGGACACACAGACGGACGGACGGACGGACGGACGGACATCGTTAAATCGAATCAGACAGTGATTCTGATTCGATCGGTATAATTAAAGATGGGTGTAGGTCAAATATTTTTGGTTGTTACAAACAGCAGCACAAAGTCATTATACCCAAACCACATAGTGGTATAGGGTATAACCAGGTGAAAAATCATTTTGGAAAATAAGTAGCAACTTGCGAGGAAAAGGAAAAAATCAAATCTCTCACTTTAAAGTTGGAAATACAAAAATAACATCTTATAAGGACAGGGCTGAAATCCTAGCAAATACATTTGTCCAAGCAAATAACCTCACTTCGAACTACAACCACACAGCGAATACATTAATAAATACAATAGTAAATAATTTTAAGAAGGAAAATCCTAGTTCTGAATCTGCAATTTATACATCTCTTGAAGAAGTAATGAATATTGTCTCATCAATAAAACTCTCAAAATCTCCTGGTTTTCACAATGTTCCCAACCTGCTCTTAAAGAAACTACCACTCAAAGCTCTAAAATTACTGGTTATAATATTTAACAGCTGCATCAAACTCAACTATTTCCCAAACCATTTCAAAAATGCTAAGGTTATAGCCATAAACAAACCTAGTAAGCCAAAAAATAACCCAAACAGCTACAGACCTATTAGTCTATTAAGTAACTTAGGTAAAATCTTTGAAAAAATACTACATTCTCATCTTAGTGAGTTTGTAATGACGAATTCTATTATTGCTAAAGAACAATTTGGATTTAAAAAAGGGCATAGCACTACTCACCAAATAAACAGAATAAAAAATCAATTAATCACCAATAAAAGCAATAAACGTTCAACGGGTCTTATATTGTTAGATATTGAAAAAGCGCTTGACACCATAACGGCTTCTTCTTTAAACTTCTTGATGCAAATATACCAAAATATTTATGCAAACTTATTTCAGATTTCATTCACGGCAGAACCTTTAAAGTTGCAATTAATAATGAAACATCATCTCCAAAAACCATTACCACAGGGTTACCTCAAGGATCTGTCTTGTCGACATTGCTTTACTCGATATATACATCTGATTTTAAAGTCCCAAAATATATGAAAATTGCTTATTAAGCAGATGATACTACGTTAATTTCTTCAAACAAACTTACAAGTGCACTCCTGAAGAAAATGGAGAAGAGTCTTGTAAATTCTGTGACGGTGATATGTTTTGCTCTGCACTGTAGCAAAAGAATTTCTGTTACAAGCAGAATAAGAAAGAAGAAAAAAAATAATAACCTTGATCTTGAAATTATTTTCAAGTTCAAGTATGTACATGTAAACAACACCTTATATGGTAATATGTTGATGGCATTTTTTTTTTTGGCAAACTGATTTATGGCGTGTTTTTTTCTCTTCATTGTGTTGTATTAAATTATGAATGTTCGCAATGAATTGGTGGTGATTTTGTTTTTTAAAAAACAGGTTTTTATCTGCAGATGAATGAATGAAGATGAGAAGGTTAATGTAATAAAGTTAAATTTAAATCGAGGAGTTGAATTTTGTTTGTTGAAATACAAGGTTGAGGATAAACCTCCTTCGAAATTAAAAATTAAGTGAAGTTTAGAATAATTTAAAAAAAATTAAGAACAGTTATGAAAAAAGTTTGAAAAATTAAATTTAAGTTTCAGAAAATTAAAGAAAAATTAAGTTTAGAAAAAAAAAAGATAAGTTTAAGAAAAAAAGAAAGTGTAAAATTTAAGAAATAAAACAAATAAAAAATTAAATAAACTTTAAGAAAAAAAAACTAGATTTAATGACATTGGTTGTTCGGTTTTTATTAATTATATTTTTAATATCTGCGTGAAAAATATTTAAACAACCACCAGCTACTTAGAATATTAAATCTATTAAATAAACAATTCATAAGAAAACTAAAAACTCAAACGTAGAAAAAAAATTACAACTATTCATAAGTTTATGTTAAATTATCGTCAATAACGATAAAATAATATCATCATTAAAATTATTTTGTTAAATCTGCAATTAATGCTCATCTTTATTAATACGAAGAATTCATCGTAAAATTTCAATTGAATAAAAAAAAACTTAACTATGGCCAACATTTTCCAATGGCATATTGCGAGACACAACCACGGCGTCCGGCGGCAGCAGCTTCATCGGTACCTCTTCGGAATGCAACACCAGCGATATGGCGATATGAAAGTTGTGCAAAAATTAAAAGTGAGCTCATATTAAAATTGTTCTACTATTAAAAATTTTTTCTACTATTAAAAATTTTTTATTAAAATTTAAAAATTTTCCTAAAAATTAAAAATTTTCCTAAAAATTAAAAATTGTCCTAAAATTAAATAGTGCTAAAAGTCAACTTTTGTTAAAACTAAAAATTTCATAAATTAAAATAATTTTCCTAAATATGGATAAAATTAAGCTAAATTTAAAAAAATTCTCCTAAAATTAAAATTATGCTATACTTTAAAATTTTTCTAAAATTAACATTTTCCTAAATTTAAAATTTCCCGAAAATTAAATTTTGCTAAACTTAAAATTTTGCTAGAAATAAAAATTTAAAATTAACCTAAATTTAAAATTATAGAAATTTAAGAGATTTTTTTTTTAAGATTTTTCTAATTAGAATTTAAAAGTTTTCTAAATGTGAGGTTTTCTAATTAAACCAAATTTTTGTCATTAAAAATTAGCTAAGTGTAAGGTATTCTAAATATAAAAATTTACCTAAATACAAAATTTTTCTAAAATTACATAAAAAAGTTTTCTAATTATAAAATTTAAATAAATATATAATTTTCGAAATGTCAAAATTCGCAAAATATAAAATATTCGAAATATAAAAATTTTCTAAATATAAAAATTTTTTCTAAATATAAATTTAAACTAAAATTTAACTAAAAATTTTCTAAATTAAGAACTTTGCTAAATATAAAATTAATCTAAAAATTTTCCTAAATAAAAATAAAATTGAGCTAAAATTAAAAATTATAATAAGAAATATAATTTAGCTAAAAATAAAATTTTGCTAAAATTTTCCTAAAACAGAATTTTGCTAAAATTTAAAAATTCTTCTAAAATTACAATTTTTTAAAAACAAAACTTTAAAATTTTCCTAAAATTAAAATTTGGCTATAAATAAAATTTTGCTAAAATATATTTTAAAAAAAAAAATTAAAATAAATTTTGCTAAATATATAATTTTAAAAACCCTTAAAATGAAGGGTAAATAAAAATAAATTTTTTTTGTTAAACCAATGTAGAAAACCAAACCAAACCAAATCTTATCATTTTTGTGGGTTACCTCCAAGTAGGATGGAGTCGAGGTAACATGGTAGGGAGGGCAAAAGGGGCAGAACACCTCGTCCCCAATCCCAAGGTAAGTATGGCCATCCGTCCCATTTAGCGTCCGATTTTTTGACAGTTGTTTTTTTTAATCGCACGTGAAAATCTGTAGTGCGGTTTCCCTGGGCCTGAGCAAGACCCCACCCATCCGGCGAGCTAGGCCCCTACGCCAGCACGTGCGACCAGCAAAGGCTCAGGGAAACGGAAGCAGATCTTCCACCAACGCCGCACCATTACAATTCCAGTAAATATTTTCATAAATGGAAAATCAAAATTAATCCAAACAAGATCCAAGCAATAATTTTTCCATTCAACAAATCTCCCAAAAGACTGTCAAGACGTCATCTTCTTATTGGAAATAATACCATAAATGTACTTAACGATGTCAAATATCTCCGAATTGTCTTGGACGAAAAGCTTACATTTAAACAACATATTATGGCTACGTATCAAAAAGCTATACAATCATTTAAAGCATTATGGCCACTACTAAATAGAAGCTTATTTCTAAACCACAAAAACAAAAGTCTACTCTTCAAAAGTATTAAAAGGCCAATATTAACATACGCATGTCCTATTTGGACTGAAGCTGGCAACTGTCACCTAAAACGCTTACAAATTATACAAAACAAATATCTTAAAATGATAAATAAAAGTCCTGGAGGTATCCTACAAATCTTCTTCGTGAAGAAACAGGTTATGAAAAAATTATCGATTTCATAACAAGGATTAATAACAAATAAGAGAATGTAGAGAAATAAGGTAACATTAAAAAGAAATTTGCAAATTGAAAATTACATGCTTATAGAGGTCAATTATTTCTAATAAACGTCCTATAAGCATATAAATATTTTCAAATAGTATTTGAATATATTAAATCATATAAAGGTTTTTTTTTCCTTCCCCTTTCCTTTAAAAATCATTAAAAAAATAAAATATAAAATACTTAATATCTTAAGATCCTATATATTATTTGTTGGAATATCTATAAGTGACCTTCTCCGAGAAAAGGGACCTAGTATGTCAAAAAACGGGTTTGGACTTAAGAATGGATTCTGGTATCTAAAAGTGTGTAGAATAAGATGAAATGATAGATTTCTGATAAAAATTTATTTACTCCATAAAAGCGTACAAAACGAACTTGGGAAATCGATAAAAATGAGAAAAACATTAAAATTTTATTTTTTTGATTTTTTGGTTTTAAATTGTTTTTTTTGCGTCAGTCTTCGAATTTTTTTGGAGTTTGGACTTTTTTTTCGGTGTTTCGTGATCTGGTACTTCGATTTTCTTCCGTTTGACAATTTCAGTTTTTTCTTTTTTCGGCGCTTTGACTTCAGCTTTCTTTTTCTCGTGATCCGGTGCTTCGATTTTTTTTTCTTGCTGGCAGGTTCAGATTTATTTTTCGATTTTTTTTTCGCTTTGGGTTCACTCGGTTTAGGAGCTACAAAATCCCGTTTCTGTGAATCAGTACATAAGACCCTGATATTCTCATACAAATACCATTTGCGATCAAACAACCGCTTGGTGCAATGAGCGGAGGTAATTCGTTTGGTAGCTCAACCGTTAATCGCAGATAAAATCTGTCTTCTTCCGAGTCCACAAGTTCTTTACATACAATTTCGGTTTTTTTGAAGTCAAAGTGGTGGTACTTGGTAACATGCTTCGGATTTTTCTCCGTACATCAAATCGATGTTCATAGACTCTTGTATATCTTCAACGGATTCCTTCAATTCGGCTATAATATTGGATTTGGAAACATCATGCAAAAACTTTGATTTTCAGTTAGTCCCGCAGTATTAGCACCGACACTTTCAGATAACGTCATATCGATCTCATCATCGCCATAAACCTAGTCTAGTCTTTTTAAATCATCATCAAAACTGTCATAAATATCAATTTTTATAAAAATTACTTCAAATTAACATCAGCTTAGTAACAAAGTTACAAAAGAACCTAAATTGCGAAACAACTTTTGAGATATTGATAACACTGTGGTTTTTTAGAATAACCGCGTATGTCATAAAATCAAAATGTTCAGGAGAGCCAAAAAACGTTATATTTGAAATTATGGGCTCGGTATATATGGGCAATAGATATGGGCAATAAATATTTTATATAAAATTTTCAGTCAAAAATCTTCAGAGGAATTGATCCTAGAGAAGGACGAAAAAAATAATATGTAAATAACACTTAAAGTGTGTGCAGACAAAGCAACTTATGTCGACAAACGTCGTATTCTTTGAAAAAGAAAACTACCAATGCAACCACCCATGTAGACATAAGTTGCTGTTGCTTGAAAAATGGATTTTTTTGTTCGTCAACAAAAAGTTAACGGGACTTGGGATGAGAATATAACAACGTAGCAAGAATAATAGTGACAAAAATAACAGAAATAAACATAAAAGTTTTTATAAGTGGTTATAAACTGAAAAATAATCCAAAATTATTTTGTATTTTTTTTTATTAATAACAACGTATGTCGCTATGTGTCGTTTTCTAAGAAAATAATTTGTCAGCGATCAAACGTAGGTTGACATACGTCGTTAGTGATGCAAATTAATTTAATAAACATTTAAGTTACGTCGTTATTTAAAGAAAAACTCAGAAATGGTCAATATATAAAAAAAAAAAATTAAACACATGTAAAGAGCGTTAAAAATTAATATATTTGGCATCGTTAACTCAAAACTGACAAAAATTGACATACGCGGTTATTCCAGAAAACCACAGAACACTCGTTATACAGTTGGCACATGACTGAAGCGTCACTTATTTTCCTTTCTTATAGTTATTTTTACAATGTTGTTCGTGTTAGTATACGCACATCAACCCTTTGCTGAGAGCGAACAGAGCAGCAACAATAGCAAAGGTATTGTCACACTAAAAGCGAAAAAAATACGTCACCACATAGGCATGACGTCACCAAAGTCGGCATGCAATCATAACTAACCATACCAAATCGCATCTCCCAACTGAAGGTGTGTTCAAAGTGATAATGCGTTATGAAACTTTAAATACGTTTTTCTCAAAACTTAATTTTCACACACTAGGTCCCTTTTCTCGGAGAAGGTCACATATGTAAAGATAAGATCTCTTATGTAAATATCAAATTTGTTAAAATATGTATATAAAGGAAGAATATATAATTGAAAAAAAAAAAAATTGATCAATTAATGTGTCATCATCCACTTTATGTTCGAGTAATTGCCCAGAGATTTAGAACTCTAACAAGTCGAGAAGTTGGTGAAAATCCCAATATAAAAATGTAATTCAAACAGACAAAGAGATGTTAATAAAAGCATATAAGAAATTCAGTTTTAAGAGCCTTTAGTTTATCAGAATGTAAGATTTATAGTTTAACAAAAGTTCATTTGACAACAAAAATACCATTTTTAATTAAACTAATAGTTTTACAATGAAATCGTAAGAGTTTTAACAATGGAGCAAGGAGTAAAATTAAAGCCAATTAAAGCCGACTATATGATACGCTATATCATCAGGTCCAACTATACTAGATGAGATTAATAGTCGACATAAAAAATAAGCATAATCCAAATTTTTCTGACATTCTAAAATATATTTGTTGACTATGCGCTCGAAAAAATATGTAGAAACCAAATTTGAGTGAAATATGTTGTACTTGTAACTCGTTAGATAGATTTAATACAATATCGGGAGTCGGCACTATATTTAAACTATGGAGAGTGAAGCAAATTTGATCATAATATATATTACAATTTGAGTCTTAATTTAGATCGATACTGGGTTTGTACATGCACCGATTTTTACTAATTTCAATACAGATCGTCCTATAAACAGTTTTTACGAAATTTAATCCAAAAAAAAAGATATACGTAGTTTGCATCATTAAATCGACTCAAGAAGTGATTCCAAATCGATCGGTGTGATAAACGGTGGTTCTAGGACACATATTTCTGGTAGTTACAAACATCAGAACAAAGTCTTTATACTCTCAACACATAGCGATATAGGGTATAGAAAATAAAAAGCCACAAGTAATTGCCAAGAACTCTTTAAATTAAATGAATGTTAATTTTTTGACAAAAAAAAAAATGTTCTTTTAAGACACACTTGGATTTTTTACTCTTCTTTTACCAAAATGACAGAAAAGTATTTTTTAAATGTGCATTTAAAAATTATGCGGCTAATTATAGTTGTCTTTTTCGGTTGGCTTGAGATAATTGTCTTCATTATTACCCAAGGGTAGAAAAGGCTTAATTTATTAAAGTGAAACATAATTTTTGTGTCATATTAAGACATATAACGCAATTTTAAGTTAAAAAGACAGTAATTCTTTACGAACAAATGAAAAAGAGTTTTGTAAAGATTTTTTTTCTTTCAGAAAACATATTAAGTATTTTTTTTTTTTAAAGATGACAATTGAAATTAACTTAATATTAATTTCAGCATATATTTAATATCATTACTGAATTTTGTTTTAAGCTGAAAACGGAATTAAATATACAATTGTGTATGTTGACATCGATGCATTTACGAGTACCATCAATGCGTTGGTATTATTATTATTTTTTTTATTTTTTGGTATTATCATCTTTCCAATTGTGCGTAATTCAATCTCTTTGTTGTTGCTGACACTTTAAACTGCATCATGACCTTTTGTACAACAATGAAGACAGACAAGTGGTTCATTTTTTTTTTCGTGTTGTTGGTAAGTAAACGAGTTTAATCTGTTACAGTTTGCTGAAACATGTTGGCATTCAAATTCTCTCATTAACTGACATGCATACATATATACATACATACATACTTACATACATACATACATATATATTAGGCTGATTCAAAAAAATGAACGATTTTTTTTTCGAAATACACCTGTGAAATTCACCTAGGTCTTTTTTCATGCGGTAGATGCGTTCCAAAAAAAATCGCATAAAGGAAGTCCGAATAAAAAATACTCAATTTCCATACAAAGTGGAAGATCCGTTCCGAGTAGTTCAAAAACTGCATAGATTTAAATTAAGGCGTAAAAATTTGACTAAAATTGCATAAAAAAAAACAAAAAAATAAAAAATAACCAAAAAACAATTCATTTTTTAAAAATATCACTTTTTACATAAAAACAAAAAAAAAAAAAAAATACATTTTATCAGACTTAATACCTGGTTTCACCAGTTTTATAAAAGTTAAATATATATTGAACTAAAAATTAAATAATTGCATAAAAAAAGAATTATGTGATAAAAGAAACAAAAAACAATTCATTTATTTTAACGTTAGCGAGAAGGTCCCTGGGGACCTTTTTCATTTTTAAACTGAAATTACTCCTATTTCGGCCAGGACAAGGTACCAAGACAAGGTAAAATTTGCCCTGTTTTCCAAGAGAATTTTGTCAAAAAGCGTTTAAAAGAAAATTCAAGGTGATACACCCAATTGTTTAGTTTTATTGAGGTTTAAAGGTGAGTAGTACGGGAACGCATGACAAGGTCCGTAGGGACCTTGTACTGAAATTACAAGAAATCATTAAGACATAAACTTTATTTTGGCTTCTTTTTAGCTGTTTTATTGTTTCAACACATTTATACCAAGCAGCATTGTCGTATAATCGCTTTATGTCCATAAAACGATGCCTTAGATTATACAATGGAAATACGCGACAGCAGCGACTAACCAACAGCAAAACTGCGGCAATTGATAATATTTGGCAAATGTTGCAGTCTAACTTAGCAGCAGCTTACACTCCGCATGATTCACTGACAGTTGATGAGCAGTTATTCCCATACAGAGGTCGTACCCGCTTCACACAATATATTCCGTCGAAGCCAGCCAAGTATGGTATAAAGGTATGGTGGTTGTGTGACTCAAAATCATTCTATCCTGTCAAAGGAATGATTTATTCTGGTAAATTATTGCCTGACCAGGAGCGTTAAATAAATCAAGGCAGAACGTTGTACTTCTCTTGCGGATAAATATCTGGATTCTGGCCGCACAATTTATGCTGACAATTTCTTCAGTACATTGAACTTGGCGCGTATTTTGATGAGAAAGAAAACTGCATATGTTGGAACAGTACGCTCTAACAAATCATTTGTGCCACGGGAGTTACACAAAAATCGTACTCGTCCAATCAACAGCACATTGCTTGGGTTCAACGAAGGCGATATAGCACTATGCTCATATGTGCCCAGGAAGAGTAAATCAGTAATTTTTCTATCTACACAACTTTATACTTGCGATTTGAACATGGAAACTGAAAAGAAGAAGCCCTTAGCCATTCTTGATTACAAAGCCAACAAATCCGGCGTTGATACTATGGACCAGATGCTTGGTACGTATACATGCAAGCGCTCAACAAAGCGCTGGCCGCTTGCCATGTTTTACAATATGCTCGACATCGCTGCATTAGCTGCATTCATAATATTCAACGAGATGAAGCCAGTGAAGAGAAGTGACAGACGGCGCTCATTCCTCCTTATGCTTACTAAGCAATTGGCATTACCCAACATTGAAGAACATGCCCTGAATACTCGCATAACTGCGTATCCAAGGATACGGAATGCAATGCAGGAATTTGATGTCAAGGTAAGAATTAAGAATTCTAAAGGTCAAAAGCAGAATGATTATATATATTTTTTCATTTTAGATAGTACCAAGACCAACAGAAGCAGCTGCACCGTCGTTTGCGCTAAGGACAAACAGGCCATCATGTCGACTATGCCGTTCAGAGTACGGTCGTCAACGCAAAACAAGGGCCTATTGCTGTTCCTGCAACAATGCAGTTTGTGCAGAGCATTCAAGATTAATGCGTCGGTGCTTAACCTGCACTCAAAATGAGGAACAACCATCGCAACAATAGTTTTTTTAAGTTTTATTCATTGTAAAACTAAATTTTCTTAATAAAATTCATAAAAATTAATTATGTTAGTATAAAATTTAATTTATATATCAACACTTTAATTAATAAACAATAATAAAATAACAAAACAAAAATTTTAAAATGTCTTTTTCATAGAAAATGTCATATCAACAAAAATAGGTCCCTACGGAACTTGTCATGCGTTTAAGGGTATCAGAAGTGTTGCTAGACGGAAAGTTAAAACATAAAAAACACAAAAAAAGAAAAACCAGTAACAAGTTTTATAAAGGTAAAAAATAAATTTAAATAAAGAAATAAGTAAAATAAGTGCAAACTAGAATCCAAAAAAATGCATTTAATTTAAATTAATTTATATTAAACATTACATATTATCTGAATCACTACTTAATAAGGCTCTGGCCCGTTTTGAAAGTGGTGCAAAATTACTCTCATCGCTCGATGAACCAATTAAATCATCACCGTTATCTTCGCTAGATGAAATAACATAAACATTATCAGATGATAAGGTCGGAGCATTCATACTGTCTTCATTTGGAAGATTTTGATCTGTTTTTCCCAAAAAATTGGTCAATAATTTTTGAGTTGTACTGTTTTTTTAAACTGGTTGTGTTGTTCGCGATATCCCGACATAAGGTAGCAAATTTCTTTATTGAGTCTTAAGGCTTTTTCAGTGTCAGGTTCGTACAGAAGGATTTGATTTTGCAATACATTAATTGTTTGCAAAATTTTTCCAACTCTTTGAACATTAAGTGGTGGTAAAGTTTCTTCGACACAATCACTTTCTGGATTTTCATCATTTTCTTTAGTTATGCCATTAATAATTTCATCGTCACTTAATGGAATATCCTCGAGCAATTCTTCCAAATCATTATAATTTAATGTATCAAACCCCTCTCCTCCGATTTGGCGTGCCAAAGCTATGATATCGTCATATATTGTTATAGTTTCAGTTCCTGTATTATTTATAACACACTCCGGCCAAGCCGCTTTCCAGCAAGCGTTTAAAGTGCGTGGTCTTATATCTGACACAGCTGATGAAGAATGAATTATGCAGTCAAAAATTGTGAATTTTTTCAATAGCTCATTTAGCGTTAATGCTTCGTTTTCTATTTTATTGGCTATAAATTTATACGTACGTTTAATATAATATTTTTTAAATGTAGAAATAATTCCATGGTCTAATGGTTGGAGAATACTTGTAGTGTTGGGTGGAAAAAATACCACCTTCACATTGGGATGTTCGATGTGTGGATGCCCTGGAGCATTATCCGGTATAAGCAAAACTTTCGATTGTAAATTTTTTTGCTTCATATAAAATTCTACTTCGGGCACAAAGCATTTGTTAAACCATTCGGTAAAAATTGCAGTTGTTAACCAGGATTTGGAATTAGCCATCCAATGTACGGATAAACGCTTTAAATCCTCACCTTCTAAAGCTTTGTTTACTACCAGTGGTTTTAACATTCGATCACCTGAAGCTTTACTGCATAGTAAAAAAGTTATCCGATCCTTGTTTGCTTTAAACCCACTAGCGCTTTTTTCGGATTTTGATATATACGTACGATTAGGCATTTTTTCCAGAACAATCCAGTTTCATCTGCATTAAAAACCTGATGTGCACAATAACCTACATCTTCGATAATCTTTTTTTTTACGGGATAGGTTCTGGCACTGTCTTCATCAGCTGATGCAGTGTCGCCTCTAATTTGAATGTTATGAAGTGCATTCCTCTTTAAAAATCCGGTAAGCCACCCTTTGCTTGCCGAAAATTCTTAAGATGTGGATGGCTCTGATTCTTTAATTCAAAATAAGTTCCTTTTCTGTAACCAAGTAACCACTAATAGGTATTTTTTTCTTAGTCAGATCCCCAATCCATATTATAAGAGCTCGCTCCATTTTCTCCAAAACGGAATCACGAGAATTAGATGATAATTTTGAACTTAGAATTGTACCATAACTAACGAATTTTTTATTTGATTCATTCATTTTAATTGCTCTTATTGAAGATTCTCCAGGCTTAAAATATCTTCCAATAGCAACATACCTTTCACCCTTTTCTATACGATTTAAAATTTCCATTTTTGTTTCCAAAGAAATGGCTTGTCTTTATACCCTCCACTCCAGTGTGCAGATGGTATATATAAGTTTGTCATTCCGTTTGTAATAATTAGAAAAAAATTTTGGACCCCATAAAATATATATATTTGTGATCATTATAACAACCGGAGTTGATATAGCGATGTCCGTCTGTCCATCTGTGGAAATCACGATGACGGCATCAATCGGGAAGCTAGGGTTCTCGTTGACATTAAAAATGATTCATGGGCATCCTGAAAAGTTTGCTGTTTAAAATCGTCCAAATCGGTCGATTAGCGCCCAAGATTTGAATGAAGAACTAAAAAAAGTCTTGAAAAAATATAACTTTCTATGTTGTTCTTGTCACGAACACGCCCTTAATAGTGCAGCTACAGTGATCATTTTTAGTGAGAATGATTCACCAAATTCATGGGAAGATTTCTTTTTCAAAAATCGTTAAAATAGGTGGAACAGGTCCAGGGAAATCTCTGAAAAATTAAAAAAAATTAAAAATATGATGTTTCTATATTGTTCTTGTTGTTATTCTAAATGTTGTGTTGTTGTCATAGCTGGACTTGTTGTTTTTGTGGCCGTTGTGGTAAGAATATAATAAAAACTAATCCTTTGTACATTTTTTTATTAACTCTGGTAGAAAAATTTAAAAGTTTCCATTGTTTTGGCATCACTCTAAAAATTTGTTAGATCATTTCTGTTATTACCACGAGCCTGCCTGCAAAATTTCAGATCGAATGGCTCACGGGAAATTGGTTAAAATCGATCAAAAATTTTTTCGACAAGCTGACACTATGAGTTAATATAAAGGGAGTAAAAATTCAACAACATCTAAAGCAAATAATGAGAAAATACCTAGTTGTTAATAAAAAAAAAAACAATGTAAATATAGGAAAAAAAAATTTTATGTATAAATTTATTTATAAATTTATATAAACATATTAAATAATACAAATAATATACATGTATATCGATAACAACTGCATGTTAGAAATAAGTCGGTATATTATTTTATTTACATAAAATTTTGCAATATTTTGTTGCGGGGAGATACATTTCTTTTGCATTAACAGAGCGTTACTTCATTTTGCTCAGCGTGACTATGCCACAGTAGATGGCGCCACAACTTTTTGTTTGTTCTAATTAGCTTTGCAATAGTTATTTCTATTTTAACATGAAAGTTAATATTTTCAACTGTATATCATGCAGAACAATGTTAAGAGTATACACGGGCTGGTCTTTTATTTCATACGTATTTTCAATATTCTTTTACAAATATGAACATAAGTTTGGCATATTAACTTTTTGTTGTCTTTACAAAGTAGAGTTACCGAGTTCATCAATGAGTTTTTTGCTTTCAAAACAGTTCTACATAGTTATATAGAATTATTATTCTGCTTTACGTACAAAATATCTGATTGCGATTACATCTAATTTTTAAAAATTGTTTATAATTACTAAAGCATTATTATTCACATAAATACAAAATTGCACTTTTTAAATTTTCCATTCAAATTTAAGAAAATATCAATTCTAAAAACTGGAATTAAAAATTTCCAATTATAAATTATAAAATATTAATTGAATTTCAGAAAATCATATCAAAACGTCGGAAATAATAATTTTAAATTTAGAAGGCATCAATTGCATCTTTAATATATAAATTTTATTCGTTAAACACAAATTGAAATTCAAAAAAAAAAAAAAAAAAAAAAAACACCAAATACCTATGTTTACATTTAAAAAATTTTTACATTTAAAAAAAATCTTGACATTCAGGAGAAATTAATAACTTTTCAGTACCGCGATTCAGTAACTTCTTCTAACGATAGTCGAATCGTTCAAAAAAAATTGCAAAATTATCAGTAAAATTTTTAAACGATATTCGCTATTGTTAAAGTCAGCTGTTGTTGTTATCTAAACGACAACCATTTTTGTGTTGTTTATTCAATCGATAAAAACTTAAATTTTTAGGTTGAAATGTCGTCATACATAAATAAAAATCATAAAATAGTGAAAATATTTTGCTTTTATTAAAAAACTTTTTTATATAAATAAAAAATTTAATTAGCATATTCAATTCATTATTACATTTTCAAATAAATAAACAGAAGTATTAGTAAAAAAAAAAATAAAGATATTAAACATAAACATAAAATCATCCTGTCAAACACGAAGTAATTTGGTTTTTCTATTCTTTGTGTTTTTCGCTTATTTTGACAGAGGTGCCACTAGTTTACAATTTAAATAAATAGAAAAACAGATTTGTCGACTGTCGTTAAGATGTATTTAATTATTCACTTAATCCTTAGAGCAAACAACAATAGCTGTCGATATATTTTGCGATTGTCAGATCGTTGAATTTGAAATTTACAGAATCGCACTACAGAAAATATTAATTTAAATTCAATGAATTTTAGAAAACCTCAAATGATATTTAAGAATTGCGAACATAAAAACTGTTACACAAGTAAACGTAATTTGATGAGAATGTTTTTTTTTATATATAAATTTTCACAATTTTTTTTGGATGAAAATTTGAAGTTTTCAGAAAATAAAGCTAACAAATTATTTTATTTAAAATGTTTGGGTAATTTGGTTTTTTTGTGTTTGGCATCCCTAATTTGATTATTTATTATTATAAATTTATTCTCTATGTTTTCCATAAGTGGCAATATTTTAAAAAAAATTTGAGAGAGCTTTTTTTTTTTTGGTTATTATTTTGTTACTCCATCCGACCTATATGGCCACAATGAAGAAATATTTGGCCAGTTAAAAGAAACTATACAGCCATCTCCAATTAGTACGATTTAATACATGTAGCCACCGTACACAACCATTACCTTTGCAATGGAGGTTAGGGCGAGCTATTTAATTAGCAAAAACTAAATTAAACCAGTAGTTATGTCATATAACCGGAAACGCATGCATGTAGGTATATAACCTAAATGCATGCCGATCAGCAACCACGATGACCAAAAAGCAAACACCGAAATAAATCCGAAATAATAGAAAAGACGAAAACCAACCCAAAGAATTTTCTTAAATAATTTGGTATTAAGTTTAACAAATTGTTTACTTTTTCTAATATTTTGTTTACATTTATTATCAATACTCAAACCGAGGTGGAGGGTATTAAAGATTCGGCACAGCCGAATTTAACACTCTTACTTGTTTTTTTTTAGTTGTGTCCATTATCTAGAAAAAAAAAACCTTAAAAATATAACAAATTTTATTTTATTAATTTAAGGCACATATCGTAGCACTTACATTTTCAAATAATATTTAAAAAAAATAAGGAATAAATGTGTACGATACACTCGGGTTGAACGGCAAAAACACAAACATTTAATTTTGTAATTTAAAACGGGGAATCACCAAACTCTATATGCTTTCGTTGTTTACACAAATACATACACAGATCGGGTAGACATCGTTAAAAGAAATTCATATTGCTTTTAAATTTTGAAAATTATTGTGCGTTAGTGATGTCAACGTTTAGAAATGTTTAAAACGAGAAAAAGTTTTGAAAATTCAACAAAAAAAATGAGTAAACATAAATAAAAATTCGAATTTAAAACCGCATAACTTCAAATCTGCATAAAAATAAACCGCATAAAAACAGACCTAAGTGTATATTCAGAAAGTCAAGAGAAAACGCCTGTAAAAATCAGAGCTCTTAATATTAATATTTAGAGGTCGCGCATCGCAAATTTCCATTTCCCATTTAAATAACATTGGAAAAATTATTTTTCAATTTCATAAAATTATATCTTAAAAACTAATGGATATATTCCAATGACTAAAGCATATTTTTATAGGAAATTGAACGTTCTACAAAAAACGTCTCCAATCATTTTTTGAAAAACTTACTCATTCAAAAGTTATTCAAATGTCAAGTTAAATTTATGTTATAATTACACTTTTTGACCAATTTCAGGTAAAATGATTTAAGTTATCATCAAATATATCAATATCTTCTTTGAGAATTTTACGAGTTATGATTTCCATTAAAAAAAAAATAATAATAATAAAAATAATAATAATAATAATAATAATAATAATAATAATAATAATAATAATAATAATAATAATAATAATAATAATAATAATAATAATAATAACAATAATAATAATAATAATAATAATAATAATAATAATAATAATAATAATAATAATAATAATAATAATAATAATAATAATAATTAAAATGATTTTTAAATTGTCAAGTTTATTTTATTTAATTTTAAGTCACATAGTAATTTACTAGAAAAGGGACAACTCGAATATAAAAAAACAATGTTTAACCTTTACTAAATCGGAAAAATTAGATATAACATTTATGTTCTATTAAACAAATTATTTGTTGCAGTGTATATTATATAGTATATAATATAATATAATAATATATAAAGTATATAATAGTATATAATAATATATACTATATAATATTCACTGAAACAAATAATTTGTTTAATAGAACATTAATGTAAAATGTAATTTTTCTGATTTAGTAAAGGTTAAACATTGTTTTTTTATATTCGAGTATATAATAATATATACTATATGATATACATTGAAACAAATAATTTGTTTAATAGAACATTAATGTAAAATGTAATTTTCCTGATTTTTTTATATTCGAGTTGTTCTTTTTCTAGCAGATTACTATGTGACTTAGAATTAAATAAAATAAACTTGACAATTTAAAAATCATTTTAATTATTATTATTAATATTGTTATTATTATTATTATTTTTTGTTAGTGGAAATCATAACTCGCAAAATTTTCAAAGTAGATTTTGGTATATTTGATGATAACTTTAATCATTTTACCTGAAATTGGTCAAAAAGTGTATCTAACTCTACATTTGAATAACTTTTGAATGAGTAAGTTTGTCAAAAAATGATAGGAGACGTTTTTTGTAGAACGTTCAATTTCGTATAAAAACATGCTTCAGTCATTGGAATAAATCCATTAGTTTTTAAGATATAATTTTATGAAATTGAAAACTAATTTTTCCTCTTTTATTTAAATGGGAAATGGAAACTTGCGATGTGCGACCTCTAAATATTAATATAAAGAGCTCTGGTTTTTACAGGCGTTTTTTCTTGATTTTCTGAATATATTTCACAGGGGATATCGAAAAAAATCGTTCATTTTATTGAATCAGCCTAATATATATTCATATACAGTAGGGTGACAGCCATTTTTTTGCTGGAATTTCAAGACGTGCGGATCGGATTATTATGACACTGGATCTAAAACTTTAGTGCACAAATTTTGAGCCAAATCCAAATGCTTTTGGACGTGCATTGAGTTCAAAGTTCAATTATGAATTTATATGTAAAAATTTTCAAAAAAAAAATGTTTTTCACAAAAATTTTGATATTTATAATTGAATTTCAATGAAATTAATTCATAAACCATAATCTAGAGTAAACTATATTTCTAATAAAACAACAAAATCTGTTATCGGTTGAAAAATATCCAAGTTTTATCAAGTTCCCCAAGCAATAAATGGGCCGCAGACCACTTGATTAAGAAATTCGAACTCACATTTTTAAAGCCATTGAAATAATTTACAACAACAACATTTTTGCATTCTCCTGATGCCAAAATGATCTTATGTAAAGTATTTTCCAAGTTATGCCGTTCTGAATTAATGTCAAAACGGTATGTATTTTTTAGCACTATTTCAAAATCTCCAATTTTACTTTTTCAAAAATTTTGTTCAAGAAATTTTCCGAAATCAACGATTGGACTTTTAGATCTTATTAACAAAACATGTGTGCCAAATATTTTAGGTATCCTGTTCTTAATTTGGCGAGGGCAGCGTTTTTATTTCAGCGGATTTGAATATGTGATTTTTAATACTTTTTCAACTTTTAGGCTACATCTTTTAGGTGTTTTCATATGTCAAATATCTTTTGTCAAAATATTATACTACTTGATACAAGTTCTCAATCTTGAAAATTTAGGTTAAATTGAAACACTATAAACTGTCCCTCTTTAAGATCAAAAGTAAAATTTAGAGATATTTACATTTTTTTTTAAACACAATATCGAAATAATATATATTTGTGGATGGAATGCTTTCGATAAAACTTGATAATATTTTAAAAATTCTAAAAAATAATATTCTGGACCTATTTTCTGAAATTAACCCATGGAGTACTCTTGATGTCAAAATTACTATATAAAAATATGTTTGTGCAGGGATTGTGACAAAACTTGTTCTCGATTTTTGCTGTGTAAACATCTATACGCGCAGGGGGGTAAATTTCTATTTCACAATACAATAACAAAAACAGCGTAACACAAATCGGTGAGAGCTGTAACACAAATCGGTGTGTGACTTATGATTGTATTGGTGAAAAATTATGATATAAAATTGTTTTTTTGCCACTTTTTTAAAAGCGTCATCTATGTATCACTTATATATGTTTATATTGGGATATTTTTAACGTTTTACAGCAAAGGGTTGTTGAATTAGCTGAAACAGTTTTTGCTATACATAGATCACGCTTTCTGTTTGATTTTAAGAAATGGCATAAAAAATTTTTAATTACTAAATGTTTACACATCTCCCCTGTGATCGGACTCACACGATTTTTATTTTTTTTTAATGAAGCCTTAAGTACTAATGGCTGAATATCAGTCTGGATTTTATTAATGAATTTGTTTTACACGATCTCTTTAAAATAATTATTGATGCAGATAACATTTTTTGAATATAAGCCCTTGATATACAAATTTGTTTATACTGTATTAAATACAAAAATTAATTTATCTACATATTTTCATAAAATAACGAATAAATTTCAGGAATTTTATGAATACATTCAATTTGTTTTATTCAAAAAAAAAAAAAAAAATAAAAAATCCAGAAGAGGAAAATATTTATAGATTTTTATAAAGAGTCGATTTTCTTAATCAAGTGGTCTGCGGTGCAATTATTGCCTGGGGAACTTGATATAACTTGGCTGTTTTTCAACCGATAATAGATATTGTTGTTTTATTGGAAAGATAATTTACTTTAGATTGTGGTTTATTAATTAATTTAATTGAAACGCAATTATTAATATCAAAATTTTTGTGAAAAATTATTTTTTTTTTTGATAATTTTTATATATAAATGCATATTTGAACTTTGAACTCAATTCGCGTTCAGAAAGCATTGTCCGATTTGATTCAAATTTGGCAGATTAAAGTTTTAGATCCAGTGCCATAATAATCCGATAATCCCGCACATCTTAAAATCCGACCAACATTTTTTTTCATATAAACCGCTGTCACCCTAATGTATAGAAGCAAGTAAATTGGTGAAACTTGGAAAAAAATGACTTTTTTTTACGTTTATAACATCATGTAAAAACTGGAACAAAATTTTGGTGGGTTCAAGAAAAAATACGATAAAAAACTTTTTAACGTATATATAACTTTTCGGAGGAATAATGGCCCTGATTCAATAGGACATTTCACACATTCGGCTACAAAATGAATATTAAAAGCACTTAATTTATATTTTATTTTTCATACAAATTTTCTAATTTTCTAATTAGTTTGAGCTAAAAGCAAGTAAGAAAATTATAGTCACTTTATACCGACTATACGATACTCTACACCATTCGTTTACAGACCGTATCTCTTAGGTCCAACTAATTGGATATAGAAAATAAGCATAAACCATTGTTATTAATTTTTTTTGGCTGCAGATATGAAAAAGTTTATATCGAATGCTATATTTATATGGGGCACTAGGTCGAAAAATGCACCGATCCTGACCATATTTGGTAAAGTCACACACATTTTGCAATAACATATACAAACCAAATTTGAGAAAATCTGTGCAAAATTTTTGTTTTTTGATAGATTTAAGTGAATATCGGGAAGCAGCTTTATATGGGGGCTCCGACTAAGAGTTGTTCTATAGGATTTGTTTTTGGACTACATATGAGTGGATGCAATAAACATACACAGACCTAATTTGATCAAGATCTAATTGATAATTTGGTTGTTATGACCATATAAGGGGTCATTTGTATGGGGACTATATCTGAACATGAACCGATTTCATCGCTTTCAATAGCGTTCATCCTAGGGCCGATAGAATCTTATGTGCCAAATTTCATCAAATTATATTCTTATTTGCGACCTGTAGTTTGATTACAAGGTTTACATGGATACACAGACAGACGGGGGGACGGACATCGCTAAATCGACTCAGAAAGTGAATCTAAGTCGATCAGTATAATAAAAGATATTTTTGGTAGTTACAAATATCAGCACTAAGTCATTATACCTTAACCACATAGTGGTACAGGGTATAAAAATAATGTTCAAAATAATATGACAGTGATCTTCTTTCATACATGCAACTAACATTTAACCAGAATGTATAACACCAGACAGAAATTGACAACATTATCAAATAACAAACAAATAACAATGTAAACCCTGCTATTTTAATTTGCGATGAAATCTAATTTTTGATAGAAATAAATTTTTCTTTTCATATAAAAAAAAACTATTTCATCTTATAAGAAAGCTCTTGAGTGGTACAAGAACAATAACTTGATTTTTGTACCAAGAGAAAAAAATCCTCCAAAGAGAAAAAAATCCTCCCCCTCTGAAGCCTTCGCTAGCGGCGAAATATTGGGTTCTTGTGAAAAACGAGTTGAAGAGCACAAAAGAGGTGCCCGAAAATACTCATTATTCGAAAAAATTGACAAAAACTACTATAAAATCCATAATGGAAGCCTTTCCGGAAGAGGTTCATAAGTTCATAAGTAGCGATTCAACTAAATTGGAAAAATTCAAAAGTCTGGTTTAAATTTTATGTATGTTAATACTTTTTCTATCTCACTCCTTAAAAGGGAAAATTCAAAGTAACATCTTTCACCACCAACCACTACTAACTACATATAAAAATAGCATTTATGCATCAATATGCATTTTTAACATTTGCAAACTTACTTTAGCAATACTTCACAGGTAAATGATTTTAAACTAATATAAAAAAATGTGCTGGCAAACCAATGGTGTTACAAAAAAAAAAAAAATATATATATATTTTGTTATCATTTGCAAAATAAATCAGTAAAGTGTTTAAATTTGCAAACATTTGAAATTTATTATTAAATAAAACAGTGGTTAGCAAAATAGCAATATCAATATCACATAGATGGGCTCCACATAGTTAAAAAAATTTTTTTACAGTAAATGTTCCGGAGTTTTTCGACTCACATTTTGATAGATTATTGTCAGGAGGAATAAACCTGTTGAACAAATATAAGCTCTCAGCGAAGAAAAGAAGTGGCTCTACGAGCGTAGTAAAGATTTGAAAGTAATGCATAAGCACAAACTTAAGTTATTCCTAAAAGTAGGAATTATATTTTTATGACTACAATTTCAGCAACTGCCTAAGGTAAACTAAGACGGGTTGAGAAGGTATGGTTAAAATTCATTAAAACTGGCAGTTTAATCTAGCTTAAACAAGATTACGGTGCCAATCTAGCTCCAGACTGATAGATTGAAACAATATGACTACAATATGAAAATGAACAATTTGGCAGTAATCTCTTAAAAAAAAATTTACAATTTCTATACTACTGTGCGTCTGCATACCACAAATTGAGTGCAATTATGCGTTTTTCCTATCAAAATAGTGTTTTGTTATTGTATTTCTACAAAATGTGTAAATTTTTCATGTGTAAACATCTATACGCAATACAATCACAAAAACAGCGTAAGACATAGGACAAAATCGGGCCGGCTTATGATTGTATTGGTGAAAAAGTTATGATATGTAATAACCAGTTTGAAAATGAAAAGTGGAAAATGAAAAATGAAAAATGAAAAATGAAAAATAAAAAATGAAAAATGAAAAATTAAAAATTAAAAACTAAAAATGAAAAATTAAAAATTAAAAATTAAAAATTAAAAATTAAAAATTAAAAATTAAAAATTAAAAATTAAAAATTAAAAATTAAAAATTAAAAATTAAAAATTAAAAATTAAAAATTAAAAATTAAAAATTAAAAATTAAAAATTAAAAATTAAAAATTAAAAATTAAAAATTAAAAATTAAAAATTAAAAATTAAAAATTAAAAATTAAAAATTAAAAATTAAAAATTAAAAATTAAAAATTAAAAATTAAAAATTAAAAATTAAAAATTAAAAATTAAAAATTAAAAATTAAAAATTAAAAATTAAAAATTAAAAATTAAAAATTAAAAATTAAAAATTAAAAATTAAAAATTAAAAATTAAAAATTAAAAATTAAAAATTAAAAATTAAAAATTAAAAATTAAAAATTAAAAATTAAAAATTAAAAATTAAAAATTAAAAATAAAAAATTAAAAATAAAAAATGAAAAATAAAAATCGAGAAATAAAAAATGAAAAATGAAAAATGAAATATTATAAATAAAAAATTAAAAATAAAAATGAAAAATGAAAAATAAAAAACGCGAAATAAAAAATGAAAAAATAAAAATAAAAAATGAAAAAAGAAAAAAGAAAAAGGAAAAATAAAAAATTAAAAATGTATAAAAAAAAATAAAAAATGAAAAGTGAAAAATGAAAAATAAATACATGAAAAATAAAAAATAAAAAATGAAAAAAGAAAAATGAAAAATAAAAAATGAAAAATTATAAATGACAAAAAAAATGAAAACTAAAAAATTAAAATGAAAAAAAATGATAAATAAAAACGAAATATAAAAAATGAAATATAAAAATAAAAGATGAAAAATAAAAATTAAAAATAAAAAATCAAAAACTAAAAATGAAAAAAGTAAAAATAATGAAAAATTAAATTTTAATAATAAAAAATAAAAAAATAAAAAATTTTAAATGAAAAATAAAAAATGAAAAATAAAGAATGAAAAATGAATAATGAAAAATACATATTGAAAAATTAAACATGAAAAATAATAAATAAAAACCAAAAATTAAAAATGAAAAATTAAAAATTAAAAATGAAAAATGAAAAACGAAACATGAATAAAAAAAAAGAATAAAAAATAAGAAATAAAAAAAGAAATATAAAAAATTAAAAATAAAAACATGAAAAATAAAAAATAAAAAATTAAAAACGAAAAAAGAAAAATGGAAAATTATATATGACAAATAAAATATTAAAAATGAAAATTTTAAATGAAAATGAAAATTAAAAATTAAAAATGAACAAAAAATGTAAAGTAAAAACGAAATATAAAAAATGAAAAATTAAAAATGAAAAATAAAAAACGAAAAATAAAAAATTAAAAATTAAAAACAAAAAATGAAAAATGAAAAACGAAAAACGAAACATGAATAAAAAATGATAAAAAAAACGATAAAAAATAAAAAATAAAAAAAGAAAACTAAAAAATGAAAAATAAAAATATGAAAAAAAAAAAAAATAAAAAATGAAAAACGAAAAATGAAAAATAAAAAACGAAAAATTATATATGACAAATAAAAAAAATTAAAAATTAAAATTAAAAATAAAAAATTAAAAACGAAAAAAAAATTAAAAGTAAAAACGATATACAAAAAATTAAAAATGAAAAATAAAAAACGAAACAAGTAAAAAAATGAAAAATTAAATTTTAATAATAAAAATTAAAAAATAAAAATATAAAAAATGGAAAAAGAAAAATGAAAAATTAAAAATGAAAAAAAAAATTAAAAATAAAATATGAAAAATAAAAATGAAAAATGAAAAATTATAAATGAAAAATTAAAAATGAAAAATAAAACTGAAAAATAAAAAATGAAAAATGAAAAATAGATTATGAAAAATGAAAAATAAAAAAAGAAAGATGAGAAATAAAAAATTAAAAATAAAACATGAAAAATGAAAAACGAAAAATGAAACACGAAAAACTAAAAAATTAAAAATAAAAAATGAAAAACGAAATATGTTAAATTAACCAGTTGAAATAATAAATAATAATAAATATTTTTATATAATAGCAGAGGCCCTGCAGTTGAATGCTGTAAGTGATACATAGATGACGCTTTCTGTTTGATTTAAAAAAAATGTCATCTTTAATTACTAGATGTTTACACGTCTCCCCTTTGATCGGACTCACATGATTTTTTTTTATTTAAAAGTATAAAATATAATTACTTCAACTAAGGATTGTGCACATAAAAATTGTAACATAAATAATTAGCAATGACTTTTGAACGAAGGAACCGATTTTATTCAAAATTATATTCGATTGATGGGAATTTTATTTTGAATAATGTTGTATTTTATATTTTGGAAAATTATTTGTAATGAAATTTTAAGGTCTTCAGGAATGCCTCTCGTAAGCACTTTTTATGCTCTTTCAGTGTTCTGCTAGGCATAGAACATTTTCGTGCAATAAGTGTGGTATTATTAGCGAATTATTCTGCACCACTCTTTGTGTAAAGCCCAATATCTTTCTACGGCCTTGGTTTTGGGTAGCTGGGTCAATTTGTATCATTTGATATTAAATTAACTTTATTTTTTGTACCATTCCACAGTGGATTCACAGTAATGACATGGTGCAAGATCAGGCCAAAAAAAAAAATGTAGATATGTACATTCATGCTGCTTTAATAATAGAAGTAGCTTCTTTTCCAAGAATTCTATAATTTACATGTCTATATAAATCATACCCGTTTCCACATACAGACTGCTTTTTCAGCCACAACTACGAATAGTCCGGCAAAATAATTTTTTTTTCGGGAACTCTGTTTTTTGAGTGTCTTAAATTGTTCACGAATATTTCCTCTAATATCCGCGAAGTAGAAACCCCTACTTGTAGCTGTAAAAATTCGACCAGCGCTGATGTTCCATGTATAATGCCACGTTTATATTGTGGATGAAAATATGTTTAAGTTATTAAGCATGTTCTTTTCCCTCGAGTTTCAATCAGGCACCTTCTGTACTCTGTACAGAAGTGAAGGCCCTGCACCCTTTTTCATATTTTCTACGAAATAATCTGTAATTTAGTTGTTTTTTTTTTCCTGAAATATTAGGATTTTTCATAAAAAGTGGCAATATTCTACAAATATTGTTAGGCTCAATATAACCCATTTTTTGCAACTCCTTGTCTTCTCATAACAGGAAGGACGTTCGTTATAATCTTTAAAATTGATTGTTTTAAAATCCTGTTTCGGATTTTTATTAAAACAACTAAAAATTTTTTCATTGTTCGCAGTCCATTTTAAAGTAAAAAAGTGTTTATTTGATGTTATTATATAGAAAACATTTTTCATTGTGTTTTGCATGGCTAACATGATTAAACAAATTAATTAACTTTAATTAAGTAAACTTTTACAAGGAAATTTTATGTTATAGTTTTCTCGTGCGCAAGCCGTATATGAAAGTCAATCTATTTAATTTTATAAATGGATTCTAGTGTTTTCAATTAATAAATTTTATAACCGCCGATAAAAATTTAAAGTAAATCAGAATACAGATATAGTCGATTAGAATTCTGGTGTAAATGGCCATAAATAGGATAATAAATTGATAAAATCATTAGGTGTTAACAAAAATTCCAACAACAATATTTAACTTAACTTTTGATCGACTTATTCTACTGGGATATAAAGCAAAAGTCAATTCATTTCGAAAAAAAGGGGTTGACATATTACAAATTATTAAAAAGACAGATTTTATCTGCGATGTTATTATAACCCAGAAAAATATTATCTTTCAAGTGTTTATACAAAACTTAACTTTTTGTTATTATAAAAAAAAACATATAATAATAGATTCCTGTTTATAAAACTTTATTTTACGTCAATATGAGACTAAAGTAAACGATAAAAGCAATTTCCTAAAAGGCTTTACGGTAAACAAGTCAAAAACATATATTTGTTTAGTACAGATAACTAAAAAATAAAATTATGGAAATTAGATACAGCGCTTTTACAACAACAACAAAAAAGTAGATTTAGTTGATAGTGAAAATTTTAAATTATGTAAAATACTTTTAACTAGTTACTTAAAAGTTTTGCAATAACGGAATAAATATTTTCAGCAAAATTACGCTAGACAATAAATCTTTGACAATAAGTTTTTCTAAAAATAATTTCATCAAAACAAAACATTATTATTAAAATATTTTTAAATAGTGTTTTTGTCAGTTGTTTCATTTTCTTATAAATGTAGCATAGAACTGTTTTGTATTTTTGTAACTGTTTGGATTTTTCACTTGCGAAAAGGAAAAATGTAAACAAGTTGATTTGTTCTGTAAATCAAACATGTTTGATCACACCCAAAGCTGCAAAGCTGCCATCGTTTGATGTTAATTAACATTTAAGAGTTTGGATATAACATAGAAAGAGAATATTCTGCGTTTGTTGCTGTTTGTTTGTTTTCATTTCTTTTTTTTTTATTTCGTTATTTAATTTTCATATTTTCTTCTTTACCGAAAACCATTAATTTGTATTGTTTTTTAATATATTACATTATTAAATTCTTTGAAGTTTGTTCAGTTGTTATTATTAATTTTTTCCATGTGAGTTGTTTTTTGTTGATTCTTTTATAAAATATTACAGACGTCCTGAACTAAATAGTTTAAAAGTTTATATTCTTAAAGCTTAGATTTTTAAAATATTCTTTTCTTTTGCTTGTAAGCAAATAAATACTTTCAAACTTGTATTGCAATTTTTAAACTAAATGTCAACTCCGTAAAATAAATAGCAAATATTCAATATCGAATGCGTATTAATATAAATATATTCTCTAAACAACTCTCAGCTCAAAAGTACTATTTTTCTCAATTAAGTTTGCAATATTCTTTACAAGACATAAACCTTTGTACTTTATGTACTTTAGGTGCTCCTATATTTCAAACTAGTTTCAGGTCTTTCTTTGCTGCCGTAGTCGTTTTATGGCAAATTATTATACCATAGCCGTAAACACCTCAATTCTAATGAAATGTTTATTTAGCTTTCCTTCGTTTTTGTTCAGCTTTGCCAGTTAAAGTTATGTGACACTTGCTGCTGCTATAAATTTTATTTTTCTGTATTTATTTAGTTGATAAAGCTAACAACAAACAACTCAGACTCTAATGCTTTTGAGAATTATTTATAAACTGCGCCTAAAAATATTCTACAAGAATATATACTGCAGTTGCTAAACAAACAAATACAAAAAATAAATAAAAACACATAAATAAAATAAATATGTCATAAATTTTACGTGTTAATTGCAAATGCAATGACTTGTTTACATGCATTGCAGTTGATTTAGTTGGACATGCATTTAATTTAAATATATTCAGACTTACAAATTAAATTGTCAGAATAGTTTAGGAAACATAGATAATAGCAGCTCTAAAAAAGTTCTCTATTGAAATGTGATAAACACATTGTTCTACTTAAAAACATGTAGACAAACAGAAGTAGAAAAAACGTAACTGTTTTTAGTAATCCTGAATAACTTTTGGAATATGGCCAGCATTATGTGAGATAGACAAACATCTTTTAAAGGAAAAAGAAATATATAGATATATATGTGTGTGTGTGTGTTATTGACATTTAATAAACCCTTCTTGTAAAGCACTGAAATATTGTAAACTGATAGAAACTGTCAAGGTTCTGCTTTGGAAAAATTACTATTGTTTTTTAAAATTGATAATTCCTTTCATTCACTAACAGTTGAGAAATTTCATAGAATTTTGTTTTACTTCCTACATTGCAAACGATTTTGCTGTAAATAATATTGAATTTTAAAATAAGCGTATGATAGATAAATAAATAACACTCATACGCAGCGTGAGTGTTAAGAGTGTTCAATATTAAATAAGAACGATTCATTGTTATAGAAAATCTAGAACATCATAATAGAAACAAAATTTTTTTTTAAAGTGCAGAGCAGAATCAGCTTTTAACATGATGAGACTAAAAGCATAACACAAAAGTCTTATTTTCATATAGAAAATTTATTATAATAATCATTATAAAACATACGACCATCCCATGAAGTATGTGTTGCATGACGTATGAAAAATTTCTTTCTAATATAGAGTGAGTTTTCAATTATATTCCATTAACACTAGGTTTACCGGCGTTTTGGAAAGGGCATTTTAGTAGAAGAGTAACAATTTACAAAACCATCCAGAAATAGTTAATGATTTTTGATGGGTAAACATCTGTACGCGCAGGGGGGGTAAATTTCTATATCACAATACAATCACAAAAACAGCGTAACATGTGAGCCGTAACACAAAATCGGTGTGATATGATTGTATTGGTGAAAAAATTATGAATGTAATAACCTGAGTGAAAAATGAAAAATAAAAAATTAAAAATAAGAAACGAAAATTGGAAAATAAAAATGAAAAACAAAAATGAAAAATAAAAATGAAAAAATAAAAAATGAAAAATGAAAAACGAAAGATGAAAAAATTAAATATAAAAAATGAAAAACGAAAAATGGAAAATAAAAAATGAAAAATTAAAAACGAAAAATGAAAAAATTAAAAATTAAATATAAAAAATGAAAAACGAAAAATGGAAAATGAAAGCTGAAAAATAAAAAATGAAAACTGAAAAAAAAAAATTAAAAATAAAAAATGATGAATGGAAAATAAAAAATGAAAAACAAAAATGAAAAATTAAATAAAAAAAATGAAAAATTAAAAACGAAATATAAAAAATTTAAAAATAAAAAATTAAAAACGAAAAATGGAAAACGAAAAATGAAAAATAAAAAACCCAAAGTTAAAAATTAACTGGTTTAAATAATAAATAACAATAAATATTTTTATAGTAGCAGAGTTCTTGCGGTTGATTGCTATAAGTGATACATAGATAACGCTTTCTGTTTGATTTTAAAAAGTGTCATAAAAAATCTTTAATTACTAGATGTTTACACATCTCCCCAGTAATTTGACTCACATGTTATTTGAATGAGAAATTAAAAATAAACAATGAAAAATGTATAATAAAAAATGAAAAATAAGAAATGAAAATTGGAAAATAAAACTGAAAAATAAAAATGAAAAAAGAAAAATAAAAATTAAAAATTAAAAATTAAAAACTAAAAATTAAAAATTAAAAATTAAAAATTAAAAATTAAAAATTAAAAATTAAAAATTAAAAATTAAAAATTAAAAATTAAAAATTAAAAACTAAAAATTAAAAATTAAAAATTAAAAATTAAAAATTAAAAATTAAAAATTAAAAATTAAAAATTAAAAATTAAAAATTAAAAATTAGAAATTAGAAATTAGAAATTAGAAATTAAAAATTAAAAATTAAAAATTAAAAATTAAAAATTAAAAATTAAAAATTAAAAATTAAAAATTAAAAATTAAAAATTAAAAATTAAAAATTAAAAATTAAAAATTAAAAATTAAAAATTAAAAATTAAAAATTAAAAATTAAAAATTAAAAATTAAAAATTAAAAATTAAAAATTAAAAATTAAAAATTAAAAATTAAAAATTAAAAATTAAAAATTAAAAATTAAAAATTAAAAATTAAAAATTAAAAATTAAAAATTAAAAATTAAAAATTAAAAATTAAAAATTAAAAATTAAAAATTAAATATTAAAATTTAAAAATTAAAAAATAAAAATTAAAAATTAAAAATTAAAAATTAAAAATTAAAAATTAAAAATTAAAAATTAAAAATTAAAAATTAAAAATTAAAAATTACAAATTACAAATTAAAAATTACAAATTAAAAATTAAAAATTAAAAATTAAAAATTAAAAATTAAAAATTAAAAATTAAAAATTAAAAATTAAAAATTAAAAATTAAAAATTAAAAATTAAAAATTAAAAATTAAAAATTAAAAATTAAAAATTAAAAATTAAAAATTAAAAATTAAAAATTAAAAATTAAAAATTAAAAATTAAAAATTAAAAATTAAAAATTAAAAATTAAAAATTAAAAATTAAAAATTAAAAATTAAAAATTAAAAATTAAAAATTAAAAATTAAAAATTAAAAATTAAAAATTAAAAATTAAAAATTAAAAATTATAAATTAAAAATTAAAAATTAAAAATTAAAAATTAAAAATTAAAAATTAAAAATTAAAAATTAAAAATTAAAAATTAAAAATTAAAAATTAAAAATTAAAAATTAAAAATTAAAAATTAAAAATTAAAAATTAAAAATTAAAAATTAAAAATTAAAAATTAAAAATTAAAAATTAAAAATTAAAAATTAAAAATTAAAAATTAAAAATTAAAAATTAAAAATTAAAAATTAAAAATTAAAAATTAAAAATTAAAAATTAAAAATTAAAAATTAAAAATTAAAAATTAAAAATTAAAAATAAAAATTAAAAATTAAAAATTAAAAATTAAAAATTAAAAATTAAAAATTAAAAATTAAAAATTAAAAATTAAAAATTAAAAATTAAAAATAAAAATTAAAAATTAAAAATTAAAAATTAAAAATTAAAAATTAAAAATTAAAAATTAAAAATTAAAAATTAAAAATTAAAAATTAAAAATTAAAAATTAAAAATTAAAAATTAAAAATTAAAAATTAAAAATTAAAAATTAAAAATTAAAAATTAAAAATTAAAAATTAAAAATTAAAAATTAAAAATTAAAAATTAAAAATTAAAAATTAAAAATTAAAAATTAAAAATTAAAAATTAAAAATTAAAAATTAAAAATTAAAAATTAAAAATTAAAAATTAAAAATTAAAAATTAAAAATTAAAAATTAAAAATTAAAAATTAAAAATTAAAAATTAAAAATTAAAAATTAAAAATTAAAAATTAAAAATTAAAAATTAAAAATTAAAAATTAAAAATTAAAAATTAAAAATTATAAATTAAAAATTAAAAATTAAAAATTAAAAATTAAAAATTAAAAATTAAAAATTAAAAATTAAAAATTAAAAATTAAAAATTAAAAATTAAAAATTAAAAATTAAAAATTAAAAATTAAAAATTAAAAATTAAAAATTAAAAATATAAAAAAAAAATAAAAAATAAAAAATAAAAAATAAAAAATTAAAAATAAAAAATAAAAATTAAAAATTAAAAATTAAAAATTAAAAATTAAAAATTAAAAATTAAAAATTAAAAATTAAAAATTAAAAATTAAAAATTAAAAATTAAAAATTAAAAATTAAAAATTTAAAATTAAAAATCAAATATTAAAAATTAAAAATTAAAAATGAAAAATGAAGAATAAAAAATGAAAAATGTATAATAAAAAATGAAAAATAAGAAATGAAAATTGGAAGATAAAACTGTAAAATAAAAATGAAAAAAGAAAAATAAAAATGAAAAATTAAAAACGAAAAATGAAAAAATTAAAAATAAAAAGTGAAAAATAAAAAATGGAAAATGGAAAATGAAAAATGAAAAATAAAAAAGGAAACCGAAAAATAAAAACTGAAAAATAAAAAATTAAAAATAAAAAATTAAAAATAAAAAATTCAAAATAAGAAATTAAAAATAAAAAACGAAAAATAAAAAATAAAAAATGAAAAGTGGAAAATAAAAAATGAAAAATAAAAATGAAAAACGAAAAAAAAAAATTAAAAATTAAAAACGAAAAATTAAAAATTTAAAAATAAAAAAAGAAGAACGAAAAATGGGAGGCTAAAAATGAAAAATAAAAAACCGAAAAGTTAAAAATTAACCGGTTGAAATAATAAATAATAATAAATATTTTTATAGTAGCAGATTCCTTGCGGTTGATTGCTATAAATGATTCATAGATGACGCTTTCTTTTTGATTTAAAAAAAGTTTCATAAAAAAATCTTTAATTACTATATGTTTACACATCTCTCCAGTGATCGGGCTCACATGGTTTTTGTTACCAAATTAATCTAAGATGTATAATTTCAGGTCGACCTAAATAAAACTGTTATTTTTTACTCGAAATATAAAAACCGAAACTACAAAAACCAAAAATATAAAAGCAATATATATTTATTGATTAGCTCTCTATAGATTTGGAATTTATTTAATTTCTCGTAATATTCGGTCATTTTAATGGTGTGTGGTAGGGAATAAGAAAGCATATATTGCAAAAATTCATAACTACACTGTATTCTTAATCGGATTGGTTTCTGACATTTCAGCCTTCATCAGCGATTTATTGAACATTTTCATAATTGTTATGTTATAATTGAATAGATTGTTTCTATATGAAATTTTTTTACTAATGGCGACCGTGAGGTTTGAACCTGCGTCTATCTCACATACAACGTACTTGCTTTTTTTGAATGTTTAGCGAGGTCTACTTTTACATTTCCATTTATATTTAAATGAGTTGGAGTTCATTGAAATTTTATTTTGTGATTAAATATGGATTTGATTAATGTTTTAATTTGTTGAATGACTATGGTTTTACTAAATGGGTTATTTAGTTCTTCAGATTTTGACTGGTAGCAGTAGTTTACTTTCTTTATTCTCATATCTTTATTATTACTGTAAATAATTGAAAAATCTATAATGATATCTGTATAGACTAGAGTGGTCCTTAAAAATGGAAATGCGATTTTGGGGATAGCCGGGGTCCAGTTTCTTACCTTTTAATATAAAGCCAATAAATGTGAAGTTTGGGGACAATCGGATAAAGAAAAGTCGCGCCGGAAATCGATTGAAAATTTCAAGTGTGTTTATATGGGGAATATAGGACTTCTATGAGATTTTACGAAAATTTCGTTCTATAGTTTAATTTTTCTGACAATTTGTTGTAAGAATCGAGATCGGTATTAAATTATCTTTTGAAAAAGCTATACAAATTCAATTTCAAATAAAAATTCGCCAAGAAATAGCAAGTGCCCCAGACCATTTGATAAATTTTTGCAACTTTGAGAAATTGATTACAGCCATATTTTTTTTGTCTCTATACTTATAAGTAATCAGATATGAAGTATTGTTTTATTGCCACGTTGTTAACCTATTGCGAATTGAGACCGAAAATGGGAAAATTTTTTGATAAAATTTTTAAAACTCCTTTTTCAAGTTTTAAAAAATTTTCTTGAACAGAATTCAAAAAAATAAACCTGGCACTTTAAGGTTTTATTAAATACATGCCAGAGATTAATTGTGTGAATTTTTAGGTAAATCCCTAATCCACAATTTTTTTTAAAAAGATTTTAATTTTGCGGATTTCGAGAAAAATGGAATTTTTGTAAATTATTCTGTATATGTGATCGTTATAAATTCTTTATATCAAAAATTAATCAGTTCTTTACCTTTTAATGCTATGTTTTACCTAAACTGGCTAAGGTTTCGGAAAAAATAATTGACCCCATTAACCCTTCTGGAATTGGGGTCGCATATAACTAATAAAAGACAATTTATTAAAAAAATTTAAATATTTTACAAACATTGTTGAATTTTTAAAAGCGTTACTTAAAATATTGTAAACAAATATGTATATCTTCCGTTTCAAAATTTTGGGATAAATCCGAGAACGATAACCCATTATTTGCCAAAGCCAACTTTTGTTTTTAAGATATTTCTAAATAAAGATTACCGAAAAAGAATTTTATTTCTTATCGTCATTTCTATATAACGCTTTAATGCTCCTGGAATCATAATTATCCATTGTGATATATCTCTGGTGCAATTGTCTGCTTATTGCTCACGAATATAAATTAAAACAACTTTCAACCAATTTTTTTATAAAATTATTTTATGTATAAAAACTATCTATATTTTTCTAAATAAAATAAGAAGACCCACAAATAACCTAAAGCTAATAAAAACAATTTATTTAAAAGAATATGAAATATAAAATTAATATATAGGAATATAAAATTAAAGAAAAGCCATACTTATTGCAAGTCGTAAGTGATTACAGAAAACAATTTAAGTCGCACACTAAATCATCCTTAAATACACCAAAATAAATAGATAAATATATATAAATATATATATATATAAATATTGATCTAGTTTTGACAAATACTCCTCATATTATCTCACAGCCATTTGTTTTAAACGATCTAAGTTCAGACCATCATAAATACGTAGACCTAGACTATAATAAAGCTGAATGGAATAAATTTAGATCCTGCTTAAAAAACGAATTTAGAAACTTACCAATGAATTTTCAAGAAGATATCAATATTTCTAGCATCGATGACAAAAAAATTTTCTAAATAATAAATTGTTAAAGGCTGAGACTAACTGCGTACCACCTAAAACTAATTCGGGAAATTATATTAATTTACAAAACAGCATTTAAAATGTAATAAAAATTAAAAACTATCACCGAAGACAGTGGGTCAAGTACAGGCGGCTGGTTGATAAAGAAAAACATCAACATTTAAAATAATATTTCTGCGTTACGAAACAGGGTCTAGAACAATAGAATTTCTTAACTGAAAAAAGGAGATATACCTTTTTGGAACATTTGTAAGGTGTAAGGTTTTATGTAAGAAATATCCTTCTATACCACTATTTAAGCTACATAACAATACCTTAGTTTCAAACCTAGATAAAGCTAATGCGTTAGCTGAAGAGTTTATGTCTAACCATACCGTGTCGTCATATCTTGGTTCTCCATCTTATAATCATATGATATCTATTTTCATGGATCGTTTCAATAATTTCAATATTCAAGACTTAAATGATGATTTTGTGAATTATGATTATATTATTCATATTATAAAATCTTGCCCTAATAAAAAATCTTGTGGTTTGGTTGGAATCAAAATGATTTTAATTAAACAGTCTCCTAAAATTGTTATCGAATACCTTCTTTATATTTTCAACTGTTGTATTAAACTTCACCATTTCCTTTCTAATTAGAAAAGGGCCAAAGTTATCCCTATTCTTAAAAATGGAAAGCCTCCAAACATGATAAATAGTTACAAACCTATCAGTTTACTTAGCTCTATAGGAAAAATCTTTAAAAAAGTTATTCGAGATAGACTATTATCTCATATAAATGATAAAAATATTATACCTAATTACCAATTTGGCTTTAGAAGTCTACATAGTCTTTACAACAAGTGAAAAGAATTTGTAAGTTCTCGTGAAGAATCAGCAGCTCTTATTCTATTAGATGTAGAGGAAGCTTTTGACTCAGTTTGGCATGATGGTCCTATTTTTAAATTAGTTAATTTTGGGTTTCCTTTAAACCTTGTTAAACTTATAAAAAGCTTTTTAGAAAATCGTTACTTTTGCGTATCCTTAAATAACGCTTTTTCGCACAATCCTAATATTCCTGCGGGGGTACCTCAGGGTTCCGTAATAGGCCCTCTCCTTTATATTATACTCAGCGTAGATTTCCCGCGTCTTGAAAACCTAGATCGTGCTCTAGAAAAGATTAATGGTTTCATGTTTAATGCAAATAAATCCAATTCCATCTTTTTCACTAGGAAAAGGAAGCAATGTAGTTTACCACAAACGTCGTTGAATATGTCGGGATATAATATTCCTTGGTCTGAACAGGTTAAGTACCTGGGAGTTGTCTTAGATACTAAATTAACTTTTGGAGATCATATTTATTTTGCTAAAAATAAATTTACCATAGCTATCAAAATGATGTACCCAATAATTAACATAAATAAAACCATAAAACCATTTTTCAAGCCATACTTTTGTATGCATGCCCTGTTTGGGGAAATTGCGCAAAAACACATATTAAAACCTTACAAATTTGTCAAAACAAACTTTTGCTTTTGATGTTAAAGTTGCCATGGGACTATTCTACAAACACACTGCATTACCAGTCAAATATTAAACTTTTGTTAGCAAAAATTCTTATTATCAATGATAAATTTAACGGCCGTTGCACTATTTCGGATAATCCGCTAATTTCAGGTCTTGTCGAGTAATTCTCGACGTTTATTTCCTTAAAGTCAACTAATACTAATATTATATCTAACAATTATAAGTTATGTTTTCTATTGTATATATTTACAGGGCCTGTTATAGCTACTTGGAGGCCCGGGTCAAGAAACATACGTGGTCCTCTATATAATTAAAAAAAAAATGTTGTTTTGGTAAAAAAATTTATTAAATTAAAAATTTTATAGTTCATAATTCAAAATACAGTCATAGTCATATATATTTACACAAACTAAAAGTTAAGTATGCTTCGAAATAAAACAAAATTTTGCCACTTTATGAATAAATTTGCAATAAAAAAACTTCTCTATCGCTATTCTTAAAGTGTATAGATTATGTTAGTTAAAAAAATGCGTTGACGCAATTGATGGTTGTTAATTTAAATCAAAAAAGAAGTCCATACCTTAGCTTTCAAAATTATTTACACAATTTTATTTTCTTTCAAAAATATTTACACATCATTAAAACTAATATGGAACAACAAAAATAAGAAGTTTTTGATCAGTAGCCAGATACATTTCCCTCAGCGTCTATCACAGATTGTAGTCTAGCGGGAATAGATGCAATTAAATTGCGTAAAAACTCGATTTCTAGGTCATTCCACATCTTTTTTATTTCTTCAATTGTTTCCTCTCTCTTTCTATCTTTTTGTAAAGTTCTCTGCCTTTTTATTAATGCCCATACATTCTCTATTATGTTAAGATCTGGACTCTGGGGTGGCCATGGAAGAACCGCTTGTCCAACTTTATTTAAAAACGTTGTTGGTAACCATGCTTTGTGACATGGAGCATTATCATGCTGTAGAATCCAATTTTCATTAGAAAATAGTCTCTGAGCTGAAGTAAAAGCATGGTCATTTAAAATATTAAGGTAACCTGACTGGTTAAGAGTGTCTTTTATTGGTATAAGATCTCCAAACCCATTGTATGAGACACATCCCCAAAACATTACTGAGCCTCCACCAAAACGGTTTAGAGGTTGTACTGCTTTATGCTTCGATTCTTTACAAAGATGCATATAAGTTTTTCCAAATGACCCTTCAAATTGAAAAGAGGACTCATCCGCCCATAATACATTGTGCTAAAACACCACTGGCTTATGGATATACTCCATAGCAAACTGTAGACATTTGATTTTATTTTTTTGGGATATATCTATTATTTTTCTCAGGACGTAGGTCTTTATGTCATACTTGTTTAACCTTCTCCGAACTGTAGATTCACTTACATGTTTCCCAATGATGCTTTCTGTCTCTGCTGCAACTTTAAGCGGACTTGCTACTGGATTTTCTGCGAATATTTTAACAAGTGAACGATCTTCCATTTTGTTTGTCACATATTTTCGACCAGTTCTGACCCTATTTCTAAGGCTTCCGTACTTTTCTTTCTTTTTTACTAAATCGTACACTGTTTTTCGGCATACTCCATACTCTTTTTCCAATTCTAATGCCGATACACCCATTTGAAATTTCGTCACAATCTCAACTCGAGCTTCGACAGGAATTTCCTTTATTTTCACCATTTCATCAGTTTTTTTGTAGCTTTTTGTATTGATATTTACAACTAAGAAATAGAAGTTTCATAACTAGCAACACAACTGACGTTATTTGCAAAGATTGGAATGTTTTCAACCATTTTTAGGAATGTGTAAATATTTTTGAAAGAAAATAAAATTGTGTAAATAATTTTGAAAGCTAAGGTATGGACTTCTTTTTTGATTTAAATTAACAACCATCAATTGCGTTAATGCATTTTTTTTAACTTACCTAATCTATACACTTTAAGAATAGCGATAGAGAAGTTTTTTTATTGCAAATTTATTCATAAAGTGGCAAAATTTTGCTTTATTTCGAAGCATACTTACACTTTTAGTTTGTGTAAATATACATGACTATGACTGTATATATAAAAAAACAAAATATAATGCAATAAAAAAATACAAAATGAAATTTAATGAAAAAAAAATTAAAATAAAGCTTTTCGGGCCTTTAGAGCTGCAAATGAAGCTATTAGTTCGGAATAGTCCACATTTTTTGCAATATCCCAATTAAGATTTAGTGTCGCCAGACCATTTACACGATACTGCACCATTGTTGCTCTTAAATAATTTTTTATTCGTTTGAGTACGCTGAAACTCCTTTCTGCATCTGCTACGCTAACTGGCAAGGTTAAAAATATTCTTAGAGCAATGGCAATATTTGGATATATATTTAGAAAACCCATTTCAATTATTTCTTTTAAAAGTTCACACGCTTTCGTGCAGCCTTTAAAATTGTATTTATACACTCTTTGAGACTCTTTTTAGAAATTTAAATTCTTCTACAATTTCTTCATTAATTTGATTTTTATATTTTTTCTGCTAAATAATTGCTGCTACAATTAAGCTCTTCTCATCCATCTCATCAAAATTCCATAGAACTTCAAATAAGTTGCATATATAGGAAACAGCTTTAAATCTTCGCGTAAGTCCATCTATTAATGATTCAATGATCTTGTTAAAAATGTCGTTGTGAAAATATACTTGTGCAGATACTGGATCTTTTATTCGTCGATTTGTTGTAATTTCCGTAACAGTTTCATTAGCTGCTGCTATTTGCTTTGACTCGGAAAGAATCGAAGACCGTGCATTTTTAATTTCCTTTATATCTTCAATAAGTTTGTCAATATTAATTTTTTTTTCCGTTGGCAATGTTGATTTCCGCGCTTGGGGAATTAGATTTGTTTGATGCAATAAAACCAAAACCTTCATCCAAATTGTAGACATTAATACACTTTCAAATGTTGACAGATATTTTTTAAACGATTTAATCTGAGCCTGAGCGTCAGCTGGAAGACTACATAGGTCAAATTCGTTGACAGCTGATAATAAGGATTTCAAATGAAGGGTAACTGGCTTAACAGCATCTATTCTTGCAGACCATGTAATTTTTGAAATGTTGTATAAAGAAATTCCGTGAAGATATTTTTTTTAAAACCTTCCATCTTTTTGGACTACTACTAAAAAAATTATATACTTGTTGAATAGCTCTGAAGTATGTTATTGCTTCTTTACAGCATTCTGCTGAGTCAGCTCCAACAAGATTTAAAGTATGATTGCCGCAGCTGCTGAATGTGCAATTTGAATTTTCGAGCAAAAGGAGTGCGTGTACGCCGTTATATTTTCCAGCCGTATTAGCACCATTATCATATCCTTGCCCGACACAGTTCTGAAAATTCAAGGTTAAATGTTTTAAGAGACTTAATAAGCGACCAGCAATTTCTTTGCCGCTTTTTTCCGAAAAATCATCAAAACATAGAAAGCGTTCTTCAATTGAAAAATCCAATTCACTTAATTTAACATAACGAATAATCAAACTTGTTTGCTCCTTATGAGATGTATCTGGAGTTGCATCAGCAATAATAGAAAAATACTTAGCGTTATTAATTTCATCAATAATTTTTCTTTGAACAAATGAGCCACATAGGTCGATAAACTCTTTTTGAATTTTATTTGAAAGATAATGAACTTGCAATCTTTTTTTTCTTCTTGTATGATCTAACTTTTGTAACATGCTCTGACAATATCGGATCATATTTACTTAAAAGTTCAACTAAGCCAAGAAAATTTCTATTACGCTGATTAGATCCAAAAAAAGCTAGTCTTCTCTCGGAGAAAAAAAAAATATTATATTAAGAAAATGCTCCAACAGCTTTTTCCAATATGCAACTTCATTTTTTAGTTCTTTTACCAGTAAGTTATCTAATCCACGATTAGCTAAAGCAGCTTTTTGCGCATTTTTCCATGAAATATACCAGAGTTCAGAAAAAAACACACACTGAATAAAAAACTCGTACTATATATGTAAACAAACATAACTTAGACCAACACACACATATTTTTATTTTCATACCAATTATGTTTGTTTTTAAATTTTCTTCGGTGCCCAACACAACCATGACTGTGTTCGTTTTAATATTTCGTTATTTACACGAACATTTTTGTATCACATACTTTTTGTTTCAATCACACATTTTTGAGTGTTGCTTTATTTGAAGTTCATGTTCTGGTACGTGTAGTGAAAAAAACACAGAACATGTACAATAAACAGGTTCGAGTTCAGTTATATTTTAAACACGACTTAAAATATAACTGAACTCGAACCTGTTTATTGTACATGTTGTGTTTTTGCTTACTACACGAGCCACAACACAACTTAAAATATAACTGAACTCGAACCTGTTTATTGTACATGTTCTGTGTTTTTTTTCACTACACGTACCAGAACATGAACTTCAAATAAAGCAACACTCAAAAATGTGTGCTTTATGTGTGATTGAAACAAAAAGTATGTGATACAAAAATGTTTGTGTAAATAACGAAATATTAAAACGAACACAGTCATGGATGTGTTGGGCACCGTAGAAAATTTAGAAGCGCACATAATTGATATGAAAATAAAGATATGTGTTGGCTGCTTTTGAACAGAACATTGTGTGTTCATGTGTGTATTTTCTGAACCTTGAAATATACATTTCCTTGTGTAAAATAGAATTCTATTGAGATTTTATCCGGTCATTTGACATCTTCCAACCATTTTTTATGTTGTATCCCAATTTATCTTTTAAATATGAGAAATGCGTGTTGTTGTTTAAAATGTAACATGGAGCACAATAAATTGATTGGTTTTGGACGCTCCAGCATATCCAATCTCTTTCACACGATTCTCCATTTGCAAGTTTTTTTTTGAAAGTAAACGATATGGAAATTCAAACCACTCCAATATCCGTACACTTTAATGTTTCAGTATTCAATAGATTTACTTCAATTTCTTCACCTTCCGTTTGCACGGCCCTCAATTGATCATTTTCATCTGGTAATTCCATTGCACTAACTACATCCTCTCGCACTGTGGTTACAATTTCAATACTTTCAATTTCAACAGTATTTTCATTCAGTTCCTCTATTTCGATAACCGTATCGCTTACTGCAGTTTCAACTGTGGATTTTTCTGTATTAAATGTTGAAGGTCTTTCTGGTTGATTTGATGAGTCCTTATTAAAAAAATGTGAAATCGGTTTTAAACTTTTAATAGCTGACTGCTTAAGTTTTTTCTTTTGCCTTTTGCTGGCGCCACTTTCAAAAGATCTCTTCATGTTTTAATTACCTACGTAGTATATATATTTTTATTTATTATCAATAATCAAAGGCACAAAAAATATTACCAGTTGTTTTAATTTTTGGAAGTTTAAAGAATTCAGTTATAAAATTCAATAACACTTTAATAATGAATAGAACAAAACACTTTAACAATATTTTTAAGATTTAACCGCCTCCAAGATAGACCACTAAATACTTAATAAACTTTTATTATACAAATTTGAACTCATGTAACAACTCAAAGCCTACTACGATGTTTTATTTTATTTTTTTTAAATTTCAAAGCCTACTACGATTTCTTATATTTGAAAATTTAAATTTTAAGATTTTTTTTGTTGTGCCCTACTTAAAAGTGTGAAATAAACTTTTTAATCGTTTTGTATTGTTTCAAATATGTAGTGTTGTTTGGAGGCCCCCTGAATTAAGAGGCCCATGTCAAACGACCCTCCTGACCCCCCTCTTACTGGGCCTGTATATTTACATATGCATTGTAATTTATGTATGTATATTTTTGTTTCCTTTTTTCTTTTTTTTTCTTTCCTAAATTCGAAGGTTTTTATCTTTTTTATTTCCACTTTTTGTAATTTTTAATATTTTAGATTTAAGGTATTCCAATTCTGTAAATTGAGCGATCTACCAAAAACTATGTACCAAAAACTGACTTTACTACTTAAATAAATAAATAATTAAATAAATAAATAATTAAATAAATAAATAATATATTTTTATGTTTCTTTTTCAAGTTTTATTATATATGTATTTTAAAATTATTATCCATAATAAAAAAAAATTATTTTCCATCAAAGTTGAAAAATAGTGAAAAAAATAGACATTTGGTAAATTGCGATTTACCTGGAGAATCAGAAAGCAAACAGCAAAACTAAAAATCTAATTTTATTGAAGGTAGCAAATTTGTAATCTCTGAACGATTTCCTATAAGATGAGTTTATTCAAAATATCGTAAGCGCATATGAAATTTTAAATTTTTGCAATCTCATTTGTTCTAAGGGCGCCACTGTGCGTTGTGGAAAAGTCCATGAGAGCAAATCACACAAAAAAAATCTCGTTTTCTAGATAAATCTTTTCTGAAATTAAATTTTTTAGATTAACGAAATTTTTATAGTTTTTAAATAGTGAAATATTTCAATAAAGAGTAAATATTTCTTAAATTTTAAATGATAAGAATCCAATTATTTGAAACACGATTTAGAATATATTAAAATCCTAGGCCGAATAATCAGCAACTTTAAAACTCATTTTTAGATATTTAAATTTAGATATTACAAAATTTAGTAGTTAATCGTTATATTGTTTTTAATATTCCGCATTCTACATAAATACATAAACATCACTTTTATATTCGGGACACGTAATATTTATGTATAGCAAAAAAGCAAAAGCAAAAAAAAATATTTGTAAGAAACCTTAAATTTGCTTTGAAATAGCATAACCTTTCAACGCTTGGCTTTTCATTACGAATAAAGGAAAATATATATAAAAACAGGGTCACACTAAAAAGCAGGGGAAAAGAAATTATAGAAATGTTTGCTAACATTGTTAGTAACAATAGTAACAATACATATCTGTTTTTGTTTTTTGAAAATTTTAAATATAGATTTGTTTAGATATCTTTACAATAAAATTTGGGTAAAACGAAGGGTACAATAAAAATTTATGAAATTTAGATTGGATTAATTTCATTGTCTTTATAGTCAAATAAATTAAGCTATTTAATCTACAACTTCTGGATTTCATGACGCTCGACTGTTAAAAAATACCAAAAATTAGATAAAAGAAAATCCATACATTTTTTTCAATACAAGTGACACGATTAAAACCCTAACATTATTAAATATTTCAAATTAATTTCCTGTTAAATTTTTGCAATAAATTTAAAGAACAGGCTTTGGTAATAAGTATTTCAGTTTAATATCCTTAAAAGTAGATATTTTTATTTGTAAGACAAAATTGACCAATAAGTGTCCTACTATTATTCTAATATAATTATTTGAATTGCTGTTTAACTACATACATATATAATTGAAATACGGGCTAAAAAAATCTTCTTTCTACTAAAGTAGTATAATAAATGATTGTTAAAGGTGTGTGAATTCCACAAGACTGATGTATAAGTGAAGAGAAGAGCAAAAAAAAACGCATGTTAATTACGTTTTTGCAAAAAGATATACAACATATGTTTTTTGTCTATTGTACAAAGTATTTTTTGCATTTGTTTATTTTTTGTGAAAAATAAAACCTAATAAAAATGTTAATTTACCACACCAACCGCAACAGCAACAGCAACAGAAAAAGCCAACTGCACAACCAACACCAACGCCAAGCATATTTAAAACAACCAAAGAACAGAAAAACAAACAGGAGGTTTTCATTTATAAACTGTTTTTGTATTAAACAAAAATATTTCTATTGTTTGAAAATATTAAATTGTTATTTTAATGGTTTTAATGAGTACTTTTGAATGGTGAAAAAAAACATTTCAATAAATATGTAAATATTTATTTTGATAAAAGCATTATTTGATTTTCTTTAAGCATTATTTAGTTTTTTTTTTTATCCAGTTATCTTTGGAAAATATGTCAGCTGCTACGTTTAATGACAATCCTGTTGATTATAAAATGAGTGATGAAGTAAAAGTACATGCTAAAATTGTTAAATACTTTCAACAAAATCCAACTTGATCCTACAAAAAGTTGGTCAAAGTATCAAAGGTCTGCCTTCAAACTGTTTCTAAAGTTAGTACAAAGTATCAAGAGAATTTGACCATTGACCAGATTCGGAACGAGAGAAAGGTCCACATGATGTTTGTAAGACCAAGAAAGTGGAAATCATATTGAAAATAGCTCCCAACACATCCGACAGAAATGTCCGGATGGAATTTGCTTTATTAAAACCGCAAATGTTTCTGTGTCGATCAGTAACTTCGCTAGTTTTTTTTAGCATGAACAATAATTTGAGAAACGACAGTAAAAAAATCACATTGAAAGCAAAAATTTTACCAAAATAATAAATGACGTCAAAATATAACCAAATAAAAAAAAAAAAAATCCCAGAGCAATGTTCTCTGGTACATGTAAAAAGTACAATATGTGGAATGCACAAACCATACATCACATATAGCAACTCTTACGAAACTGGGAATAGTGGAAATTTGTGACGGTGATCTTTTTTGCTCTGCACTGTAGCAAAAGAATTTCTGGTACAGGCAGAATAAGAAAGAAGAAAAAATAATAACCTTGATCTTGAAATTATTTTCAAGTTCAGGTATGTACAAGTAAACAACACCTTATATGGTAATAGGTTGATGGCATTTTTTTTTTTTTTTTTTTTGGCAAACTGATTTATGGCGTTTTTTTCTCTTCATTGTGTTGTATTAAATCATGAACACATTCATATGCAATCATGCTGGTCAAACCACGTATTTTCTTGTATTGATCTCACTTGCTCTCATAGTCATATATGAGTGGGAGTGTTATAAATACTAGAGAATATTATGAATGCATATGAATGTTCTCAATGAATTGGTGGTGATTTTGTTTTTTTAATAAACAGGTTTTTATCTGCAGAGGAATGAATGAAGAAGTTTAGCTTGATTTACAAGACATTTAAAATTAAACGGGGAGTTGAAGTTTGTTTTTTGAAAGAAAAGGTTGAGGAAAAACCTCGTGAAATTAAAATGTAGTTTTTTAAGAATTGAATTTTGGAAGTTGAACGTAAAGGTTGAGGAAAAACCCTCTTAAAATTAAATTTAAAATGTAGTGATAAAGAAGGTTGAGGAAAAACCTCTTAAAATTAAAAATATAGATTAAGTGGAAATTTAAATGTAGTGTAAGGACGGTTAAAACAAAAAAAATTTAGAAAGTAAGAACTTAAAATAAACCTTAAGAAAAGAAATAAAACTTTACATGTGACATAACTAAAGAAATTGTGGAAGAACATTTTTAAAGAAACTTAAAATTAAATTATATTTAAGAACTTAAATACTGTTCAGAAAAGAAAAGAAGGTTTAAAAAAATAAATAAATAATTGAAAAATAATATAAAAATATAAAACAACACAAGTTGATTAAACCAAATTAAGGAATTATAAACATTTTGTAAGGAAATCAGCAACAATATCGTTATTAATGCAGCTATGGCCGATTTTTTTTAATTGCATATTGCGACACACAACCACGGCGTCTGGCGGCAGCACCTTAATCCTCAACACCTACAACCATATGGCGGTAATTAAAAGACACTAATTAAATTGTTTTCTTAAATCTAAATTAAATAAAAAAATTTTCTAAGATTTGTCTTAATATAAATTAAAATTATTTTTTAAAGATTTTTCTAATTATAAATCAAAAATTTTTTTTCTAATTATAAATTTAAACTAAATATCAAATATTTTTAGATATGAGGTTTGCTAAAATTAAAATTGTGCAAAAATCAAAATTGTGCTAAAAATAAAATTTTTCTACTATTAAAGATTTTCCTAAAATTTAAAAAAACTTTCCCAAAAGTAAAAAAAAAATTGTCCTATAATTAAACTTTTCTAAATCTTGCTAATTATGGTATAAAATTAAAAGAAGAACAAAAAGAAAAACAAAAATTTCCTAAGATTTGTCTAACTATATACGAGAATTTTTTTAAAGATTTTTCTAATTAGAATTTAAAAGTTTTCTAAATGCGAGGTTTTCTAATTAAACCAAATTTTTGTCATTAAAATTTGCTAAGTGTAAGGTATTCTAAATATAAAAATTTACCTAAATGCAAAATTTTTCTAAAATTACATAATAAAGTTTTCTAATTATAAAATTTAAATAAATATATAATTTTCGAAATGTCAAAATTCGCAAAATATAAAATATTCGAAATATAAAAATTTTCTAAATATGAAAATTTTTTCTAAATATAAATTTAAACTAAAATTTAACTAAAAATTTTCTGAATTAAGAACTTTGCTAAATATAAAATTAATCTAAAAATTTTCCTGAATAAAAATAAAATTAAGCTAAAATTAAAATTTTTCCTAAATTTAAAATTTCCCTAAATTTAAAATTTTCCTAAATTTAAAATTTTCCTAAAACAGAATTTTGCTAAAGTTTAAAAATTCTTCTAAAATTAAAATTGAGCTATATTTAAAAATTTTCCTAAAATTAAAATTTCCCTAAAATTAAAATTTTGCTAAGAAGTAAAATTTTGCTAAACTGAAAATTTTTCTAAAAAGTAAAATTTTGCTAAAATATAAAATAAAAATTAAATAAGTTTTGCTAAGCTTAATTTAAAATAACCTTAAAATGAAGGTTCAATAAAACTTGTTAAACCAATGTAGAAAACCAAAACCAAACCAAATCTTATCATTGCAGTGGGTTACCTCCAATTAAGATGGAATATCAGGTAACATGGTAGGGAGGGCAAAAAAAAAGGGGCATAACAGCTAGTCCCCACCGGAAAGTAAGTATGCCATCCATCCATCCATTTAGCGTCCGTTTAAATTGACAGTTTTTTTGTGTAAATCGCACGTGAAAATCTGTAGTGCGGTTTCCCTGGGCCTGAGCAAGACCCCACCCATCCGGCGAGCTAGGCCCCTACGCCAGCACGTGCGACCAGCAAAGGCTCAGGGAAACGGAAGCGGATCTTCCACCACCGCCGCACCATTACAAATTAAAATGGAAAAATATTCAAGAAATTCAAAAGCTAACGATTGCTTGTTAGAACAGAGTTGTATCCTTTGAGATTAATACGAAGTAAAAGCTGTACAGTATGAAAACTGATTCTTAACCACACTGCTCGTAGGACTAACTTTAGGTAAATGTGTTAAAGCACTGACCAAAAACTGCAAGTACGAGTATATGTTAGATAGACGCAACTTCAAATCTCACGACCGCCCTGAGTAGAAAAATTTCATATAGAAACAATCTATTCAATTAAATTATAAGGGTTTTCACTCTTGGTAGTAAAGTACCCTTGTAACCCTTGCAAATGTTGTAGACGTCGTAAAAGTACTATTATTTACAACACCGCAACAACAAAATGTATGAAATGAAAATTTACTATGCTGTGGTTAAAATACAAGGGTAAAAGGTATAGTATATTAACAAGACTAAACATTTACAAGACTAAAACAGCTGATAGTTGAGCTGCCAAAACAATTGTTTAATTTTATTGTTCATTTTGTGGTCACTATTAAAATAAATAATTAAAAAATGGACCAAAATAACAAATAAATTAATAATAAAGATGGACCGATAGGCAAATTTAGCATTTTCGGCATTTTTCTAATCTTCAAATGCTTTTTGATATTTTCTAGTTTTCAAATTGATGAAAAACAAAACAAAAATCAGCTGATTCATTAATTTACAATACACAATACAATATACACGGAAAAGACGTTCACGCTTTGTAATATAAAATCGTTGTAAATATAACAGGGTTGTAAATTAGCACCAAGAGTGAATACCGCTTATAACAATTTATTACAATGTTCAATAAATCGCTGACGAAAGCTGAAATGCCAAAAACCGGTACGATTAAGAATAAAGTGTAGTTATAAATTTTTGAAATATATGCCTTCTTCTGCTCTACCACGCACCATTGAAAATACATGATCAAGAAAGTGATCAGTATTAATTGTAATATGTCTAAAAAATTACGTCAACATATAACCAACTATTAATCAAATAAACAATTTGAATACAAAAATTGTTCAAAATTTAAGAAATCCGCGATATATTGAAATTTTTATTATGGAAATGTATTTATTATGGAAATGGTGTTATCTAAAACTTGGTAAAAGGGAATAAACTACATTGAAAAATATCATGTGAGTCCGATCACAGTGGAGATTTGTAAACATCTAGTAAGTAAAGAGTTTTTTATTTTTTATTTTTCATTGTTTATTTTTAATTTTTTATTTTTAATTTTTTATTTTTAATTTTTTATTTTTAATTTTTAATTTTTATTTTTTATTTTTTATTTTTTATTTTTCATTTTTCATTTTCCATTTTTCATTTTTTGTTTTTCATTTTTCATCTTTCCTTTTTCATTTTTCTAATTTTATTTTTATTTTTTATTTTCTATTTTTAATTTTTCGTTTTTCATTATTCAATTTTCATATTTTATTTTTTATTTTTTATTTTTCGTTCCTTACTTTTCATTTGAATTTTTCATTTTTTCTTTTTCATTTTTAATTTTTCTTTTTTTTTACTTTTTTATTTCCAATTTTTTATTTTTTTTTTCTCATGTTTCATTTTTAATTTTTCATTTTTATTTTTGATATTTCATTTTTAATTTTTAATTTTTTTAATATTTCATTAATTATTTTTCATTTTAAATTTTTTATTTTTAATTTTTATTATATATTTTTTATTTTTTTTACTTTGTTTTATTTTTCATTTTTCAGGTTTTATTTTTAATTTTTTAATTTTCATTTTAAATTTTAATTTTTTTTAATTTTTTATTTTTCATTTTTCATTTTTAATTTTTTATTTTTCATTTTTCGTTTTTCATTTTTCATTTTTCATTTTTTATTTTTTATTTTTTATTTTTTATTTTTCATTTTCTATTTTTCATTTTTCATTTTTTCGATTTTCATTTTTCAATTTTCATTTTTAATTTTTAATTTTTATTTTTAATTTTTAATTTTTAATTTTTAATTTTTAATTTTTAATTTTTAGTTTTTAATTTTTAATTTTTAATTTTTTATTTTTAGTTTTTAATTTTTAATTTTAACTAGAGGACCCCTGCTGCTCCGCAGCATTATATTATTTTATATTAATTTTTATAATATAATACCAAAATTTGCCAAGAGAAGTTAACGTACAGTAATGCCAAAATATGCCAAGATAAGTTAACGTACAGTAAAAATAAAGTTGATTGTCCACGCATAACTTTCCTCAAACCCAACGAATTTGCCAAGAGAAGTTAACGTACAGTAATGCCAAAATATGCCAAGATAAGTTAACGTACAATAAAAGTAAAGTTGGTTCTCCACGCATAACTTTCCTTAAACCCAACGAATTTAAGCAGTTAATAGCTTAAAAGAAGGAGCTTGATCCACTGAGTGTTCTTAGACCTATGTCAACAGCCTACGTTAATTAGAACTCTAGTTATAGAGGTTTGAGAGAAGAAAATATTGAAAAAAATCTTGAATGCAAAGTTTATTCATAAATTCTTTTAATATATAAGATTTTTAATTTTAAATTTTTAAATTTAAAATTTAAAATTTTTTTTTTAATTTTTAATTTTTAATTTTTAATTTTGAATTTTTAATTTTAAATTTTTAATTTTTAATTTTTAATTTTTAATTTTTAATTTTTAATTTTTAATTTTTAATTTTTAATTTTTAATTTTTAATTTTTGATTTTTAATTGTTAATTTTTAATTTTTAATTTTTAATTTTTAATTTTTAATTTTTAATTTTTTATTTTTAAATTTTTAATTTTTAATTTTTAATTTTTAATTTTTAATTTTTAATTTTTAATTTTAATTTAGTTTTAATTTTTAATTTTTATTTTTTAATTTTTAATTTTTAATGTTTAATTTTTAATTTTTAATTTTTAATTTTTAATTTTTAATTTTTAATTTTTAATTTTTAATTTTTAATTTTTAATTTTTATTTTTTAATTTTTAATTTTTAATTTTTAATTTTTAATTTTTAATTTTTAATTTTTAATTTTAAATTTTTAATTTTTAATTTTTAATTTTTAATTTTTAATTTTAATTTTTAATTTTTAATTTTTAATTTTTAATTTTTAATTTTTAATTTTTAATTTTTAATTTTTAATTTTTAATTTTTAATTTTTAATTTTTAATTTTTAATTTTTAATTTTTAATTTTTAATTTTTAATTTTTAATTTTTAATTTTAAATTTTTAATTTTTAATTTTTAATTTTTAATTTTTAATTTTTAATTTTTAGTTTTAATTTTTAATTTTTAATTTTTAATTTTTAATTTTTAATTTTTAATTTTTAATTTTTAATTTTTAATTTTTAATTTTTAATTTTTAATTTTTAATTTTTAATTTTTAATTTTTAATTTTTAATTTTTAATTTTTAATTTTTAATTTTTAATTTTTAATTTTTAATTTTTAATTTTTAATTTTTATTTTTTAATTTTTAATTTTTAATTTTTAATTTTTAATTTTTAATTTTTAATTTTTAATTTTTAATTTTTAATTTTTAATTTTTAATTTTTAATTTTTAATTTTTAATTTTTAATTTTTAATTTTTAATTTTTAATTTTTAATTTTTAATTTTTAATTTTTAATTTTTAATTTTTAATTTTTAATTTTTAATTTTTAACTTTTAATTTTTAATTTTTAATTTTTAATTTTTAATTTTTAATTTTTAATTTTTAATTTTTAAGTTTTAATTTTTAATTTTTAATTTTTAATTTTTAATTTTTAATTTTTAATTTTTAATTTTTAATTTTTAATTTTTAATTTTTAATTTTTAATTATTAATTTTTAATTTTTAATTTTTAATTTTTAATTTTTAATTTTTAGTTTTTAATTTTTAATTTTTAATTTTTAATTTTTAATTTTTAATTTTTAATTTTTAATTTTTAATTTTTAATTTTTCATGTTTTATTTGTCTTTTATAATATTTAATTTTTAATTTTTTAATTTTTCATTTTCAATTTTTTATTTTTAATTTTTCATTTTTCGTTTTTCATTTTCGTTTTTCTTTTTTTTTATTTTTTATTTTTCATGTTTTATTTGTCATTTTTCATTTTTAATTTTTCATTTTTAATTTTTCCTGTTTTATTTGTCATTTTTCATTTTTCATTTTTTTTTTCATTTTTAATATTTTTTTTTTTCATTTTTCATTTTTTTTTACTTTCATATTTTTCATTTTTTTTCATATTTCGGGTTTTATTTTAAAATTTTTATTTTTCATTTTTTTTCACTTTTTTGAATTTAATTTTTTATTTTTAATTTTTCATTTTTTATTTTTTATTAATATTTTCATTTCTCATAATTTTTTACTAATACAATCATGAGTCGCACCGATTTTGTCTTACGTCTTACGCTGTTTTTGTGAAAATACACTTAAAATTCAGTCACAGAGATGGACGCAAATTTTTTTGATTTTGACATTGTTTCAAATATTATTTACTCTTCCGAAAATTTAACTGCTGATCTTCGATAAAATATTTACTATTTCAGTAATTGATAGCAAATAGTATCTTAGTTCTAAGTATCATAAAGAAAATCTATATTCTAAGTAACCAGCGGATGTAGCAGCAGAAACACCCCTCTCTCTCTCTCTCTCACGCTCTTTTTTGTACTTCCAGTAGCTAGAGAACTTTTATTCCGCTTAGCTTAAAAACTTTTTTGTCGGAAAATCTTCAGGACGGATCGAAAAATTTCGAAAAAAATTTCCTGAAAAATTGTACATTTCTCCTGAAATGGATTTAGCACTTATCAAATGGGTAATAATTTTTTCCTTAATATTTCCCAGTCTTCAAAGTTTTCCGCGGAATTTTGATGAACTAAATAGTCATGCGTAATAAATGTGTGTGTTAATTTTCGGCGAGGCCAGAAAGTGTGTCCACGAGCATATTTTAACACATTCATAGAATAATACGGAAAAATAAATAAAAATCAATTTTAATGTTTTGTTTGAAGAAAAAAAAATTTTTCATTGTTAAAATTATTTTTGCACTGTAAAAAAATTTTTTAAGCTAGAAAATATTTTTCTTTAGTTAGTTTTTGTAAAAAAATTTGAAAATAAATAAAAAGCAGTTTTAATGTTTTGTTTGAAGAAAGAAAATGTTTTCATTATAAAAATTTTTTATAAAATTTTATTTATGTTTTTTTTTTTGTATATTCAGATTTTTAATTATAATTTTTGATCCAATGTAATGGTTTTTCCCTTCAAAATACAGTTCCTGATATAAGAAACAAATATTGATAAAAACAAGTTATAAAACCATAGTCGGTCCAGACTGACTATATTCTACCCTATATCAGAGCTTATAGAAAGGATCTTAGACTAATTAATTAATATTTTTATATGGTGACTTGGTCGAAAAATTAATCGATTATTATAGTATTAGCTGAAGTCACTTATTATTCGAAAAAACCCAGACAAAGCAAATTTGAGCAAAATCTGTGGAATAATTTTTTTTAGATAGTTTTTTTTGATGACCGGGAAAACTTTACATGCTTTACTTTATTTTTGGGATACTAAATAGTCAAACTTAATATGACTGAGATGACAATTTGATAATCTGGATCTTACGGCAACACAAATGATGTTAAGTATGGGCACTAGGTGTGACCAATTTCTAATTATATCTACCGAGAAATAGTTGGCATTTCTGTCACATGTTTCATTAAATAATACTTGTTCTCAATGTAAATCTATAATAAGGTGTGTGTGTGTGTGTATAAAAGTGCTATAAATACTTTATAGGTTGTTTGGGAGTCTTTAACAAAAATGTCTTAAACTGCAGACTTTCCATCAAATGAAACATATGTGACCACTTAAAGTCAAATTTACTTTAGTGTTTCAATATTGTTGTTCTAGTTTTTGGGTTTTTATTACTTTTGTTAGTAGTGTTTGTGGCAAACAGACTTAATGTTAGAAAATTGTTTGCAAAAGAGCTGAGATATATGTTAGAAACTTTAAAAAGTTTCTTCTTTTTTGGAATTCTTGTTTGTATATTAAATAGAAAGTGGTTTTTTGCAAGCATTTAAAAAAATTGTCCAAGCAATTTAATATCTCTAACAGGAATTTAAGGTGTGGGTAGATGAAAATTAAGTGACAAAGCTGTATAATATCGAACTTGGTTAGGAAAACAAGAACCCAGCAAAAGAAGATATTTCCAAAATTCAATTCTTAACTGGAAGTAGTTCTTATTGATGATAGTTTAATATAATATTGTATATTATTTGAAAAGTTTACAGAGGAAATTGAATATATATTTAGACATTATATTAAAAGTAAACAATTTTAACAAAAGTAAACTATGTTTTTCAATATTAACCAAAGTTGACGACAAGTTGTTAATATTGCAAGTCGTAATTCTAACAACTCGGCCATCCTGACCATTGATCGGCTCGATCAAACTTTTTTTTAAAAAAAAAACTTATAAATGTCGCTTTTACTAAAAGAAGTCACAGAATTTATTTATTATCTGGCAAAAGCCACAAACGCAATCGCCTTGATTCAACCACGCCATCATATGGTATCTGAGTAACTGAATGAGATCCGATATCCGTAACAACGTATCGATCATGTGGTAACTGTTTCTTAATAACATAAGGCCCTTTATATTTTTCGAACAACTTTCTATTTGCACCCACAGGTATGGCTATATTTTCCATAACAACAAAATCTCCTACATTAAATTTTTTTGCAGGAATACTATGTCTTAAAAAATATTCCTGACTGTATTTTTGTGTCTTCTCTATGTTCTCCGAAGCATCCACACGAATTTTTCCTAAATCACAAGCTTCGAAATTATTCTTCTCCTCCAAAAACTCCGTTAACTCATCTACAATTCTTCCTCTCTGTTCGACTCCAAACAATAGTATAGAAGGTGATTTACGTGTTGTTGCATGTATCGTATTGTTAAGAGCATACTCAACATTAACCAATTTAGATACCCAATCCGCATGAGTGATATGCTCTGTTAGCTTTGACAACATTGACTTTAGGACTCTGTTTACTCTTTCTACCTGACCATTTGCCTGTGGAGAAGCCACAGATGTTTTAACATGTTTGATATTGTTTTGTAAAAGAAAATCTGAAAACTCTTTAGATGTAAAGCAAGTACCTCTATCAGTAACAATACGAATTGGTCGACTGAAGTTATCAAAATATTTTTGTAATGACATACACACCTCTTTTGAACTAACTGATTTTACAGGATATAACTTAACATGTTTAGTAAAACCATCTACAACAACCAACACATGTTTACGAACAGATCGAATAGAAGGTAGAGGACCAAAGTGATCAATATGAATGGTATGAAATGGGATAGGTTCTTTTGGAATAGAATACAAATTGTGATCATTAGAACGAACAGGTGGAGAATAAATAATACACTTTACACAATTTCTTATATAGTTATCTACTTTTTTTCTAAGTTTTGGGAACCAATAATTTTGCCTAAGTTTTTCTACAGTTTTATTTACACTTAAATGACCAATTTTTTCATGAATAATCCGAATTATATTATTTTCCATTTCGCTTGGAACATATAGTTGTTTTCTATCATTTATTATGTCTTTCCTAAATACTAACCCATCAAACAAATTAAAATGATTATCAGTTCCGTTTTCCAATTTAGTCCTTATTTCTCCTATTTTCTCATCTCTATTTTGCGTTATTTGAATATTTAAGTCAGTCTCACAAACTTCATCACAATCAATTAGGCAACAACGACTCAATGCATCTACATGGTTCATTGAAATTCCACTTCGATGCTTTACAGTACAATTGTAATTTTCAAAACAAAATACCCATTTTGCTATTCGTAAGTTCACTTTCTTCTTTTGTATTGCTTGAGCCAAAGCATTGCAATCGGTAACAATAACGAAATGAATACCTCCTAATTGTGTTCTAAATCTCTCTAGAGCATATACAATTGCTAACGTCTCTAACTCAAAACTATGCAGTTTCGATTCACTTTCAGATGCAGTTTTAGAATAATATGCAATTGGATGAAATTTTCCATCGTCCTGTTTCTGCATAAGAACAGCACCAAAACCTGATTTACTAGCATCAGTATGTAATTCCGTTTCTCTTTGTGGACTATAAATTGACAGTATCGGAGAGGAAACTAACAATTCCTTCAATTTTTTAAATGCATTAATACAACTACTATCGAAATTATATGTCACATCCTTTTTCAATAAATTTGTTAGCGGTTTTGCAATTGTCGAAAAATTTTGTATAAATTTTCTAAAGTAGGAGAATAAACCAAGACACTTTTTTAGCTGTTTGAAATTTTGTGGTTGTGGAACATTGTTTATGGCTTCAAGATGGGTATTATTTAGGCGAATTCCTATAGCATTTACAATATATCCTAAAAACTGAATCTCGGTGTATCCAAACTTGCACTTACTCATTTTTAATTCTAAGCCTCTAGAATACAATCGCTTCAGAACCTCTTTCACTATTTTTAAATGAGTTTCAAAATTCGAAGTTGCTATTGTTATATCATCCATGTAAACAACTATTTTTCCCTCTAAAACTAAATCTTTTAATATATTATATATGAAACGCTGAAAAAATGCTGGGGCATTTTTTAAACCAAATGGCATTTTTTTGTATTCATACTGTCCTCTTGGCGTCACAAAAGAAGTGTATTTGACAGAATCTTCATGCATTTCAACTTGATGAAACCCATTTTTCAAATCCAACACTGTAAAAAATTTTTTTCCTTCCAGTTGTTCCAAGCAATCTTCAATTAGAGGCATAGGAAAATTATCTCTTACAGTTTTTTTATTCAGAAATCTATAGTCAACACATAATCTGCCTTCGCCATTTTTTTTTCTAACTAAAACAGTAGCGGATGCATATGGCGAATTACTATGCTTAATTATATTTTTGTCTAATAGGTCACTGATAATAGTTTCGACTTCAGTTTTTTCTGCAAATGAAAGCTTACGAGGTGGAAAATGGAACGGTGTGTCGTCAGTCAAATTAAGTTTCATTTTATTATCATAAGGTACTTTTCCAACTTCAGGGGGAGGATTGCAGTATGATTCTTTTACTACTGAATGCAACAACTTCCTATTATCCTCATCTAACTCTTTATTTATATCCATTTCATTATAAATCTCACCTGGTAATACAGAAAACACCATTTCATCAGTTTCCACTTTAATATCTTGATACTCTTTACATGACTTATTAATCAATTCGACAGAATTTATTTCAATTAAAAAACTATTTAAAGTTACCGCAGGATCTATTATCGGAAAACTACAGCTCTCTCCAAACACATGGTGATCTGTCTGAATCAACGGATCTATAGCGCAAATAGTTCTGTTCTTCCAAATATCAAACGCACTGCTTGGAATAAATTCTATATCATTAACTGTGTTAAATTTTTTTATTGTAAGTAATTCATTCTTGGAATAAATTCGTTTAAATTTACATAAGAAGATATTAAATTGATATAAGAGATCTCGTCCGATTAATAATGGAACACAAATATCAGTATCAGGTAAAACAAAAAAATTATGAAGAATGATTTCATTATCAATCTTAACCTCACAAACAATTTCATCTAAAATATTGAGCTGGTTATTACCTATACCCCGATATTTAGAAGGCTTTGGTATTGTGTTCATTGGAAAAGGTACTACAGAGCGCTTAATAAAACTCCTCGGGCTACCAGAATCGAGAAGAGAAAAAAAAATACAACTAATACCAGTGCGTTTGCCTAATTTATTCATAAAAGCGACACTTACCGTTTGCAAAGCATTAACTGTGGTCAACTGAGGTTTTCCAAAATTATCTTCTTCAGATGCAGCTACCATTGCAACAACAGAACGTCTCTTAGGGCAAGTATTATACAAATGACCTAATTCACCACATTTGAAACAGGAACCTTTTGATCGTATAGGCTTTGGACATTGATTTTGAAAATGTCCAAACTGTGAACAGTTATAACAACGAACATCTGTAACAGGTTCTTTAACTTTATCCGGCGTTCCATTTCTACAAACCGATTGCTCCGATGCCAAGATGGATCTAGATTGTTTATCGCGCAATTTCTGATAGCGCTCTAATTGAACTTTTAACTGCTGCATTGTAGTAGCTTGATATAGCATATTTACCAACGGTGTTTTATCATTAAGACCTGCAATAATGATGTCGATTAAATCCGTATCTGAAATGTTGGCTTTTTCTGCTATCATTCTCATCTCGATCACGTAACGCTGTATAGTTTCATTAGATCTTAGTTTCCTTTTCTTCAGTTGTTCATATATCTCAAGTATCGAATAAGATTTTCCAAATTCGTCTAAAAGAGCCCGTTTCAACTCTTCATAACTTGATGACAAGACGGTTCTTGTGAATAATGCAGCAGTCCCACTAAGCAATCTTCGAGCACATATAAATTTCATGCGCTCTCCGCAATTAAGTAATTGAAATGCATCCTCCAAATCACTTATCCATCGCTTTATATTATATAAGTCATCTCCAGAAAATTTAATAACCATGGATTCAATGGCTACAAAATCAGATAAGGAACCTTTACCGTCATTGTTTAACATATTCACTTCACGCTGCAACAAAATGAGTTCACGTTGCTTTTGTAATTGATTAATAGCAATATCTAGGGAATCCTCGCAAAGGGTATGCTGTTCTACTGCAATGGGTTGAACGGAACCAGCAGTTGGAACAGATGTAGCAGTTGGAATGGATGTACCAGATGGAACGGATGCATCAGATGACATAAAAGTATTAGATGGGATAAAAGAAGCAGATGGAACCGAAGCAGCAGGAGCAGATGCAGCAGATGAAACAAAAGTATCAGTTCGAACCGATTCAGTAGTAATGGAACCAGCAGTTGAAACAGAAGTTGTAAATGGAATTGATGTACCAGGATATACAGATGAAACGGAAGCAACAGACGGCAAGAGTGTACACGAATTATCACACACCTCAGGTAACACAGAAGAAATAACGTCTTGGACAGAGGTAGTTAATTGATCAGCACAAACAAATGGTTGAATTGAAATAAAAGCATTGGCATTCGAATTGGCATCAGAATCCATAGTTTCCACTAAAGACCGCAGCTGAGCTATTGTAGCACTTTCTGGAAATTTAATTCCACCGTAATTTAAGGCAGCTATAAGCTCCTGGCGAGTTAAATTTCTTCGCTGCATTTTATTTTATTTTATTTATTTATTTTTTTTTTTTTTTTTTTTGAAGGTAATCCCACTTCTGAAGTTTTAATATAATATTGTATATTATTTGAAAAGTTTACAGAGGAAATTGAATATATATTTAGACATTATATTAAAAGTAAACAATTTTAACAAAAGTAAACTATGTTTTTCAATATTAACCAAAGTTGACGACAAGTTGTTAATATTGCAAGTCGTAATTCTAACAATAGCAAAAAACAACTCTTGCTTTAAATTTAGGTTCTCTTTGTAACTTGTGCATGAAATTTCTGTATCAAAAAACACAACAAGAACTTAAATCAATAACAGTTTTGAATGTTGTAATTTTGTATGTAATAAAACAACACGTTCATTTAGAAGTACATCATTTTTTTTGCTGGTTATATACAATATTATATATGTAAAATAAAATAAAACGATCCCTTATCTATACACATATTGCTAAAGTAATTCTCATATTTAATTTGGCAGATGTAAAGATAATCAAAGACATGTTTGTTTATTATATTCCATAAAGAAAAATATGTCAGCATTAAGTGTTCCTTGTATTTATAATATTTTGTGGTGTATCAAGATCCTGCAATGTAGAATGTAGATAGTGATTTCCAATAATGAGACAGTTCTGTTTGATGGTTAAATTATGATTGACTTTATTGTTGAATTTAACTTATTACACTTACATATTTGTTATTCTAATTTACAATTTAGAGTTGGGTAATTCAGGAGGAATTACTCAATAACTTAATACTCTATAGATGCATATTTGGTGTATTTATTGCATCACTAGAACTGTCAGTAACATAACCTTAAACGTCGCATAGTGGACCATTTCACGAAGGCGGTCAAAAATCCATAACTTTTGATTGGATTGGATTTTTGATATGCGTTTTTTTCTGTTTGGTAGGTGGGACTTTAGCCTTTAATTTTCGCTATAAAACGTAAACATAAGCCGTTAATAAAAAAAGTTATGAAGGGTTTAAAATACATTTTCATTTTTAGTTGAATTTTAGTACAAAAGTGAAGTGTTAACAGGTTAAAAAAGTTTTTTTTTTTACATATATAATGTCTTATTTTTTCAGTTAATTTTTCAACTAAACTTTTTAAAGATTTTGTAAGTTAAATTTTGTCAGAAAATGGCCCCCGTTAACTTTTTAGTCCTAGTGTTCGCAAGGGCCAAATGTTGGCTTTTTTTTTGAAAGAGTTATAATATAATTTATTAAGCAGCGAGCGTAAAAGTTACCTGATATTGGTTCAAGATAGAGAAGTTTCAATGAAAAAGTCGTATGTTTTTACTTTAGTTAAAAGTTTTTTTATTGTCTTTTTAAATATTTCTATATCAATTTTTATTGTAAATTTGTAAAATGCATAAATTTTTAAATCAAGAAAAATTGTTAACTGTATAAAAAAGAGTATAACTTATTGTTAGTGCCCTACTTTAAATCAAACAATTTTAGTAAATATTTCTTCTAAATAGCCTTAATTTTAATTTTCTAGAAGTGGTTTAGCTTCATCGTCTAATTCGATAGAGGTAGTTTTCAATTTTTGTCGAATGTTGGACATATATGGATCTGAAGTGCACAACAAAATAGTCATAAGGTCTTCATTAGTGCACATCTGGACATTTTTCTTGTGTTGTGCTCGCGAAAGAATTTGTAGTCTTTGTTCCATTTTTCTTGCGCTTCTTCAGATAGATCTCCGATTGGTAGCATATTGTTTTGAATTATTTGTTCCCCATGGTTCATAATTTTATAACTGCAGATGGCATATATCTCCAAGAGTATCTTTCGTTATACAGTATAGCTGTTTCTATTGGCTACTCTCCAAATTTGTTTGCATTTATCTCTCTGCTGCATGCTAGAACTTGTAATATGATTAATAATCGTCTTATTAATTCATGATCTACACCTGTGATTGATGCTGCAGTTTCTGGATCGGAGACAAATCTCCTTGCAGTATTTCCATCATTTGAGTTTCCTTCGCCTTGTTTTGGTTGGTCGATTATGAATTTGTTTTTTGTTTTGCTTTCTTTTTTCTTCATTTTCTTTGTTTTTTCTCACTGTTTTGCCTAACGGACCAAATTCTTAATCATAACCCATAAAACGTATTCTAGCATGAAGAAGGGACATTCCAAATTCGTAGACTTCCTTAAAACTATCATCTTGTGGTGAGGGTTGGCTTAATTGACTTGATATCTTTTGGCATATAATGCAGCTTGACGATGACCTTGCTTCGGTTAAAGCTTGTGCAACTTTTCCATCAAAAATTGTGAGACACATTTTAAAATTTACTTCAATGTCTTGGTCATCAAATTTAAATATTACTTGTTGAAGTTCTTTAATTTGATCTTTTATTTCTTGAACTTCCTGTTTGAATACAAATTTTATGGGTCTGCAATACTTTGTGGAAGAAGGAATTTCAATTTTTCCATAACTCAGTTTGTGTTGCTCTAGTAGTTGATGGCACTAAGCCGCTATAAATTTTTGCTAAGCGCAACGGAACGAAAGATACCATAAATAAATTAGCATCTGATGAATCTTCGGCATTAAATTGCGTATATTGTTTCTGACCAGTGGAGCCACCACATCCCCATTTAGAGATTAAAGTAATGCTGCCACTTCCAAATTTTTTTAAATGATCAGGATCAAGCGTATTTAGCAACCATTCTGCAGTATGTTCAAGGAGATCTTGCAATTTTATTTCTGCTGATGTTGAATTGACACTAATAGCAGATTGTGAAAGTAAGCATTCTTTTTTGGCAGAAACTAAATCTCGATACTCTGGAAAAATTCCGCAATTCCTTCTATTGATTTTTGGTCAACTTTAAATCCAAAAATAGGGTGAACGCTTCTTCTGGAGTAAACTTCTTATCTTCAATAGTGTAGGAATGCCTTTCAAAATCGTTTTTGTGCGCCTTGGGCTCGCTTCCACTAATTTTTCAATTATTTCAATTTTATTTTTCTTATTTTGTATTGGTTGAATTTGGTGCAAAAATGAATCCTTATGTCAACTCTACCATTCTGTCAGTATAGGAAACAAATAAACTCGCACAAAAAAAATACACCGGTACGACCAACTTTTGTATTCAAAACACACGGACGGACAGACGAACATGGTTAAATCGACTCAGAAAGTGATTTTGAGTCGATCCGTATAATAAAAGATGGGTATAGGTCCAATATTTTTTGTAGTTACAAACATCAGGGCAAACTCATTATACCCTTACCACATAGTGAAAAACTTTTGTATTCATAAATTTTGCACCAAATATCTGACCTTGGGTCAGAAAAACTGTTCTGGTGCACACGGTATACAATGGAGGTATAGGAGTGTAGGGGAGGATTCGGACTACAGGAGAGATCAAGATTTTTTTTTGATGACTTTTGACGGGCAGGAGTTATGCTCTATTAAGTAGGAGATTTTCGGGAAATTCGGATTTTTTTAAAATTTTTTTTTTAATTTCTAAACGACTCGCTGACTTTACATTACGAACATTAATAGCTTGGAAGTTGCAAAATTATACAAAATTTATTTTACTTTAAAATCTTTAAAAACAAAACAGTTACAGTCATTTAAATATTAAAATTTACAAAGAAATTTTTAATATTAGCAAAATACTGAGAAAATTCATTTTCGGTAACCCTGTTCGCTGTGATATAGATGAAATAGAGTCGCAATTTTTTGGCTCCCTAGGTTCACTGGTATTTACTTTCAAATGAATAACATAACTTTAAAATCTTTAACCACAAACAAAATGATTTTTGGCCGTTTTCTCAAAATACGGTCCACAGTGCGTCATTCAGTATCCTAATTTATATGTCGACACATACACAAATTCAGCAAACCATTTGCCTGCAGTGCATTCACATGCAAATAAACAAAAGGGAAAATTACTGATATACCCCAAATGGTTATCAGGAGATATGCATTGCTTGTGCATACCTGAAACTGTATATCATGTCCAAGTTTACATTTACAACGTAAACACTGTTCAAGTATACATTACAATTTAAAAAAAAAAATATATTTTTTTATTAAAATCTTAACAAGTTCCTGTTAGGTTTCATGAACTAATTCCTTCAAATCTTAGCTCATAATGCATTTACTTTCTTTTTTGGTTAACCTCAATTTTGATTATTTTGTAAAAACACAAACATAGAAGCTGTGTATTTAGAAGAAAAAAAAAACCAAACTGAAGGCTCTTTGCTGGCGTACTTTAACTTTAGCCTTTTATGATTTGTTTACGTTTCATTTTTATCAATAGAAACCTTTTTCGGTCTTTGCCAAACTTAGTTAAATATGCTTTTGCTTTATTTATACATATCTTTCTCTTGACCAAAGCTAACAAAAGGTATAATTGAATTGACAACAAAAAAGCATAAAATGACAGTAGCAATTGTTTTAAATTTATTTAAAAGCTTTATTTTGTTCGATCTTCGACCCAAAACTTTAGTTAATTGTAACACATTAAATAATTTATTGTGTTTTTTAAAGTAAATAAAGTTAATTTTACCTTTGGCGTGTTAATTATCAATTTCCTTTAATATTCACGTGTTGAATATAAAATACCAGAAATAACTACGACACACCTTTTTATAATTTCCGTAATTATGTTTAATGTTTAACAACCACATCGTGTAAACTTTTATAATTGTTTCAAGCAATATCGTATTGAAAACGAACAACTTTTCAATAATTTAATCTGTGTATATTTTAATTATTTTTACTACACACACACACAAATATACACCTCAAAATTATGTCCACTAAAAGAATTATAAAAAAGTGACATAATGTCGCCTTTGTTTGTTTTATTTTTTATATGTATATCAACACGTGTTGCTTTGCCTTTTGGTGTTGAGAGTTGTTGATACCTATAGGATGACCTTGAATAAATAATTTTATTTATTTTTCTTTTAAAAGATTATTATAAAATAATTTATATTTTTATACTGATTATCGAATATTTAAGCGATTATTTAAAACGAGCCTATTTGGTTTTACTTGTACGGCTGTAATTTGTGTCGCTTTCACTTTGGAGCAGTAAAATTTCATACGTTATTAAAATTGGTTTTATTAATTGTTCTTTAATACTTAAGGAAATTTGTGGTGAGTTTTCTGATACACTAGTGGTAATTTATCAATTATTATAATCAAACTCAAAATGCTTTTCTAACTGTAGACTGAAGCCTCTTTTAATTCTCGTATGTGGGTGTATTTTCTATTTAATTCATGGTGCGTATGTGTTGTGCATTTCAATGGGAAAAGTAAAGAATGGTTTGTGAGAGGGTGTGTGTGTGTATGTCTTTGCTCGTGTGTAAATTAGTCTAAATGCCTGAAGAATGTTTGCATGTGTTATTGTAATTTATAGGATTTTGAGTGTGTCAGTAATGTTGAACTCATTGTGTTTATATTCCATGAGGCATATCGTTGATGAGTTTCCATAAAATCACAATCACACACACACACACTCAAACACACACACAGACACACACACAGACACACACATTCATTTTCCAAATGTACACGATTTATGTTTAAGTAAAATATATCATTGGATTTGTGAATCAATGACATACTAAGCTGTATAAATGCGAAATTTGTGTAGCCATCGATGTTTTATTAAAATCAGTTTTGAAAAAAAAACTCCAGTGCTCGTATGATAAAATAAAATAAATAGTATTGTTGGTCTAATTAAAAGTGTTCAATGCGCCTTTGCCCAAGCTTTCAATATCGTTCACGATTATTGATAAAAAAAATTTAGGGAGAAAATACTTTTTCACAAAACTAATTTATTTAAGATGTCTTCCACGCGAAAAAATATATTTTAAATAAAGTTCTTTAAGCCAAAATGTTCGCTAACAGAAGTAAATTTTTCTTCAAAACATACGTTTCCTTAAAAAAGTACCTTTTTAAACTCTTTCTTTTAACTCATACTCTCTGTCTGTCTGCCTGTCTATCGTGGTTCAAACCCATTCCCCCTTATCCAATTGATCTGAACCTTGGCCCGTAGTCTTGTTGCGACCAAAGATTAAGTTTTGCTTAGTCACGCATAGTCACGCACAGTCACGGAGAGATTAAAACCTCACTTCCCCTCATCCGATCGATCTGAAACATTGTCCATACACTTTCTGTGAAAAAAGATTAACATTGACATGGTCACGCACAGTCACGCAAAAACACGGAGTGATTTAAAACCCATTTCCACCTATCCGATCGATCTGAAACTTGGTTGATAGACTTGCTGTGAAAAAGATTAACTTTGACACAGTCACGCACAGTCACGCATAGTCACGCTTAGTCACGCACAGTCACGCATAGTAACGCACAGGCACGGAGTGACATAAATGTGATATCCCCTCGTCCGATCGATTTGAAACTTGGTCCATACACTGGCTGTTAAAAAAATATTAACTTTGAATTAGTCACGCGTAGTCACGCACAGTCACGGAGAGATTTAAAAACCATTTCCGCTTATCCGATCGATTTGAAACTTGGTCGGTAGACTTGCTGTGAAAAAGATTAACTTTGACACAGTCACGCACAGTCACCATTGTCACGCACGGAGTGATTTAAACCCATTTCCCCTCATCTAGTCAAACTTAAACTTGGTCCATAGACTTGTTGTGACCAAAGATTAATTTTAAAATAGTCACGCAAAGTCACGCACAGTCACGGAGGGATTCAAAACTCATATGCATAAGGAAGGAAGGAGTTTTAATAAAAACATTGTTTTTAGGGGTTAGATTAGTTAAAGTACATTTTTTTCAAAAACTACCTTTTCTTAAAAAAGTACATATCCATTACAAAGTGATTTTCCTAAAAAGAAAATTTTGTATTACATTATCATTTCTAAAAAAGTACATTTAAAAAAGAATTAAAACGTACATTTTCTTAATATAGTATATTTTCTTAAAAAAGTACCAATTCTTCAAAAGTACATTTTCTTAATAAACTAAGCATATAACCTTAATACGGTTTTTTTTCGTAAAAACGGCAATTCAAAAAATAAGTTTCATAAAAAATACCTTTTTTTAAATTAGTATCTTTTCTTAAAAAGGTTTTTCTTAGAAAAGTATATTTACTTAAAAAGATAATTTTCTTAAAAAAAAAAAAAAATCATGCGAGTCCGATCACAGGGGAGATGTGTAAACATCTAGTAATTAAAGATTTGTTATGGCGCTTTTTTAAAATCAAACAGAAAGCGTCATCTATGCAGGGGCTCTGGTAATATAAAAATATTTATTTTTTATAATTTTACATTTTTGATTTTTGATTTTTAATTTTTCATTTTTAATTTTTAATTTTTAATTTTTAATTTTTAATTTTTAATTTTTAATTTTTAATTTTTAATTTTTAATTTTTAATTTTTAATTTTTAATTTTTAATTTTTAATTTTTAATTTTTAATTTTTAATTTTTAATTTTTAATTTTTAATTTTTAATTTTTAATTTTTAATTTTTAATTTTTAATTTTTAATTTTTAATTTTTAATTTTTAATTTTTAATTTTTAATTTTTAATTTTTAATTTTTAATTTTTAATTTTTAATTTTTAATTTTTAATTTTTAATTTTTAATTTTTAATTTTTAATTTTTAATTTTTAATTTTTAATTTTTAATTTTTAATTTTTAATTTTTAATTTTTAATTTTAAATTTTAAATTTTTAATTTTTAATTTTTAAGTTTTAATTTTTAATTTTTAATTTTTAATTTTTAATTTTTAATTTTTAATTTTTAATTTTTAATTTTTAATTTTTAATTTTTAATTTTTAATTTTTAATTTTTAATTTTTAATTTTTATTTTTTAATTTTTAAATTTTAATTTTTAATTTTTAATTTTTAATTTTTAATTTTTAATTTTTAATTTTTATTTTTTAATTTTTAATTTTTAATTTTTAATTTTTAATTTTTAATTTTTAATTTTTAATTTTTAATTTTTAATTTTTAATTTTTAATTTTTAATTTTTAATTTTTAATTTTTAATTTTTAATTTTTAATTTTTAATTTTTAATTTTTAATTTTTAATTTTTAATTTTTAATTTTTAATTTTTAATTTTTAATTTTTAATTTTTAATTTTTAATTTTTAATTTTTAATTTTTAATTTTTAATTTTTAATTTTTAATTTTTAATTTTTAATTTTTGATTTTTAATTTTTAAATTTTAATTTTTAATTTTTAATTTTTAATTTTTAATTTTTAATTTTTAATTTTTAATTTTTAATTTTTAATTTTTAATTTTTAATTTTTAATTTTTAATTTTTAATTTTTAATTTTTAATTTTTAATTTTTAATTTTTAATTTTTAAATTTTAATTTTTAATTTTTAATTTTTAATTTTTAATTTTTAATTTTTAATTTTTAATTTTTAATTTTTAATTTTTAATTTTTAATTTTTAATTTTTAATTTTTAATTTTTAATTTTTAATTTTTAATTTTTAATTTTTAATTTTTAATTTTTAATTTTTAATTTTTAATTTTTAATTTTTAATTTTTAATTTTTAATTTTTAATTTTTTATTTTTAATTTTTAATTTTTAATTTTTAATTTTTAATTTTTAATTTTTAATTTTTAATTTTTAATTTTTAATTTTTAATTTTTAATTTTTAATTTTTAATTTTTAATTTTTAATTTTTAATTTTTAATTTTTAATTTTTAATTTTTAATTTTTAATTTTTAATTTTTAATTTTTAATTTTTAATTTTTAATTTTTAATTTTTAATTTTTAATTTTTAATTTTTAATTTTTAATTTTTAATTTTTAATTTTTAATTTTTAATTTTTAATTTTTAATTTTTAATTTTTAATTTTTAATTTTTAATTTTTAATTTTTAATTTTTAATTTTTAATTTTTAATTTTTAATTTTTAATTTTTAATTTTTAATTTTTAATTTTTAATTTTTAATTTTTAATTTTTAATTTTTTATTTTTAATTTTTAATTTTTAATTTTTAATTTCTAATTTTTAAATTTTAATTTTTAATTTTTAAATTTTAATTTTTAATTTTTAATTTTTAATTTTTAATTTTTAATTTTTAATTTTTAATTTTTAATTTTTAATTTTTAATTTTTAATTTTTAATTTTTAATTTTTAATTTTTAATTTTTAATTTTTAATTTTTAATTTTTAATTTTTAATTTTTAATTTTTAATTTTTAATTTTTAATTTTTAATTTTTAATTTTTAATTTTTAATTTTTAATTTTTAATTTTTAATTTTTAATTTTTAATTTTTAATTTTTAATTTTTAATTTTTAATTTTTAATTTTTAATTTTTAATTTTTAATTTTTAATTTTTAATTTTTAATTTTTTATTTTTCATTTTTAATTTTTCGTTTTTAATTTTTCAACTTTTATTTTTAATTTTTATTTTCCATTTTTTATTTCGCATTTTTCATTTTTTATTTTTAATTTCTCATTTTGCATTTTTCATTTACAACTTTTTTGTTTTTCATTTTTTATTTTTCATTTTTCATTTTTTATTTATAATTTTTTATTTTTCATTTTTCATTTTTAATTTTTCGTTTTTAATTTTTTATTTTTCATTTTTAATTTTTTTTTTTCATTTACCATTTTTCATTTTCAAAATTGTCGTTTTTAATTTTTCATTTTTTATTTTTTATTTTTCATTTTATATTTTTTTGTTTTTCAATTTTCATTTTTAATTTTTCACTTTTAATTTTTTATTTTTAATATTTTACTTTTCATTTTACATGTTTAATTTTTCATTTTTCATTTTCTATTTTTAATTTTTAATTTTTTATTTTCAAACAGGTTATTTGAAAAATTATATCACAATTTTTTCACCAAGACAATCATAAGTCACACCGATTTTGTCTTACGTCGCAGATGTTACGCTGTTTTTGAGATTGTATTGTGAAATATAAATTTACCCCTGTGCTCGTATAGATGTTTACACATCAAAAAGTATATCTTCTTAAAATTTGACCTTTTATAAAATTAGTACTTTTTTATAAAAGTACATTTTCTGAAAAAAGTAAATTTCCTTAATATAGAACTTTTTCGCAAAAAGTATCATTTTCAAAAAAGTACGTTTTATTAAAAAGTGCATTTTATTTTTTTTCCTAAATAATTTAAGTATTAGAGTACCTTTTCTTAAAAAGTACCTTGTTTTAAAAGCGTATCTTATCTTTAATAGTACCTTTTCTTAAGAAAGAATCTCTTCTTAAAAAGGGCCTTTTCTCAAATAAATAAAATTTTTTTAAAAATAATATCTTATAAAGAGTATCATTTCTTATAAAAGTATCTATTCTTGAAAAAGATCATTCTCTTAAAAAAGTGTCTCTTCTTAAAAATGTACCTTTTCTTAAAAATTGCATTTTCTGAAAATAAAACTACATTTTCTTAAAAAACTATATTTTCTTAATATAGTACTGTTTTCTAAGAAAGTACCTTTATAAGAAAGTACCTTTTCTTAAAAAACGATTTTATTTATAAAAGTGAATTTACTTAAAAAAGAAATTTTCTTAATCCTTTCACGACCAAACCTAAACTGCTGGAAAATTTTTATTTTTTATTTGTGGATTCGTACTTCACGACTAAACAAAAGTGTCGTCAAAAATATTTTTTAAATTCCTTCAAGGAAAAAATCCTTGGCCCAGTGGGATCGTCTACGGTCAAAATTAGCAACTAATTTACTCCACTCAAAGCAAGTCAGTGTTTTGTGTTTTTATTTTTTTCATAAATAACTGTAGCTTTGTTATGTATTTGTTGTATATTTTTAAATATAAATCACAGAGAATCGATTACTACTTTTTTAGTCTGTACTAAAAATGGAAAGAAAAATCGTTCCTTTTATAAAAAAAAACCTTTTTGTTTCGCAAACAACTGTAATGGCTTCGAAGATTGCCATAATTGATTTTATATTTTTGAGATATTTAGGATTGATTTTTTTCTTTTTAGTCTTTTTATTTCTAGTTTAATTAATTGTAGATTTAATATTATGAATTTTTTTAATTAAATAAAAATATAAAACTATATAACATCTTTTTTACCCGTACTGAATTTTGCTGAATAATAAACCGATTCCAAATATTTTGGTGTTTCTGAAAACGATAAATACTGGTCCATGTTATATCAAAATTTTAATGTTTTCGGTTTAATAACGTCAGAATTAATGACATGATTAATGATATCATAAAAAAACAATTTTCAGACTTTGAGGTCACCGTCTTAGGTCCTGAGAATACATGTGCAAATATACTCTGTCGACTCAAGTCAGCTTTAAATAAATCGGTTGGAAAATGTGGAAAATACAAGAAAAAAAGTGGGATATATATGTCCCATTGGTCGTGAAAGGGTTAAAAAATACATTTTATTCAAAGCGTAGCTTTTCTTAAACAGTAATTTAAAACAGTAACTTTTCTAAACAAAGGACTTTTGCTCAAAAAAAAAAATTTTTTTTTTTAAATAAAAGTATCTCTTCTTAAAAAAGTACCTTTTCATCTCTTCTTAAAAAGTACTTTTTCTCAAAAACGTACCTTTTCTTAAATAGTACTTAAAAAAACTTTTCTCAAACAAATTTATTATTTTTTCATCACAAATTTTGGCCAACACTGCCTTATACAGTGGTATAGGCCTCTTTTGGCCTCTAGCATTATTTTAACCAAAAAGCATCCTTTCCGTCTTATCTTGCCTTGATAAAATTCATTGTAGAAATATTAGCAAACATTGACACGTTAAAATACATTTTTTCTATAAATTTATTATTTATGAATCGGTATGTAAATAGTGTTACATTAAAACATTTCGAATTATTTTTTCATATAATCGAATTCAATTACGGTTTATAGACCAGAGTACTTCAATAAATATATGTGTACTAAGCCCAGTGAACTTTGAAGTGTGAAAAAACATTCATATCTAAGACGTTTTTTGTAGAAAATATTGCTGGTATCTTAGAAATTTTTGTCTGCAAAAATTATGGAAGACATTTCTAAGTGTGTGCCAAGAACTTTATGAATACAATAGTTAAGATACAAATATACATGTGTACGTAAATTTTCAGATGAGAACAAAGTATATCATAACTTTTAGCACGAATTTGCCAACGCATTCTGACAACCGCGGCATTAACTGTGTTGCTCTAAATTGTTTCAGCGTATGTGATTTACATTAATAATAATGTGATAGCTTAGAGTTTTATCAAGTAATTATATTTATATACTTAAAACATACGCAATATAGTTGCTTAACTATTTAGAAACATTTTTATTTAATTAATGTTAATTTACATATAAATTAGAGTCAATAATTAGTACCACATAGACAAGGATGTGCATACACAATTACAATGCATTTATTTTTAATTAGATCTTCGTTGGAAATTTGAAATCAAACACACAATTGGCGTCAGAAAAAAAATTTTAGTAACTTTTTTTATGTTGATTCTATAGAATTTCTTTCATATTCATTCCCTTCATACAATTGTTTTTGGTTTGTTGTTCATCTAAAAAGAAATATCAGGGATGCTATTTAGTAGAAATATTATTGATCAGAGTTGATCAAGCAACGTGCATTCAGAACTGAATATAAAAATGGGAAGGCACCTAATTAGAATCAGTAGAATCTTTGTATGATTTTTATTATTACCGTCTGCTGAACAAATGAAAGTTTCTTCTGGTTTCATTAAATATTTTTTCACCTCATAATTTTTTTTTTTTTTTTTTTGAGTTTTCAATTTTTATGTTAAGCATTTTTTTCTCATATATATGTTTTCCCCTCCAAAAAATTATCACTCTGGGTACGCAAAATTTATTTTGGCCTCAAAAATTAACATTCCTCAAAATATTTTAAACAAATCGGTGTTGATAATGAGAAACGCATATGGTGACCACACATGAATTTTACCGTGAAGAAATAAGTTTTTCACTTTAAAATATTTTTTTTCCTTTCATAATTTTTCTTAAAAAAAAATTTATTTTCACTTTAAATTTTAATTTCACCTTCAATACATATCTTGTCATAAAATAAAGTTTTTTAAGCCGACTTTCTGGATATGAGCTATATGTATGCATGGCTCCTCTTTTCAACTTAACCTAACCTAAAGTTTTTTTTTTTCTTAAAATAGCTAATTAATAGCCTCCACACCATTATGCAGAAGGAGGGGCAGGGTATCAAAGATACGTCACAACCTAATTAAAAACGTTTACTTGTTTTCCATCAATATGTACGTAATGCACGTACGTCTGTTAAATGTAAGCAATTTCTCTAATCGCTTCACACATTTGCGAAAAATGATTGAACCGCAGAAAGTAAAGGAAATTTTCTAAAGTGAAGAAAAGATTTATTTCTTTTTAAACGCTATAAGAATAAATGTGTTTTTTTTTCTTTATTTTTTCTTTATGCAGCCGAATGAAAAACAAACAAATAAATAACTTATTTGGCGGAATTTAGCAAATTCATTTTGGAAATTGTTATTAATTTAAATCGACGTGCAGATCAAAGCAAATTTTTATTGATTTAATTATTATTTTTATAGTAGTAAATATAAATTAAATGCTTAAAATAATGTAATAATATAAATAGTTATTTTCAATCTTAAACTGCCCACAGTGGTTCGAAACAAACAAAAAGTGGATATAAATATACAATTTAAGAAGAAGTCTATTAATAAGATTGGAAATCTATGTTTGAGGATTATAGTCAAGGATATAGGCTTTTCAAATAGCAGGTTTTGAGACACGCTGTTATAACACAGGGTAAGTTACAGAGAGCCAAAGTTGAGTACATCAAGGCGGAAGAGGCTGTCAGAATTTTTACATATGAAATATAATTTTTTAGTTACAAGTATATAACTATTTTTAACCTACATAACAAGGTTAAAAAAAAATCATACAATATTGTTATCGCTTATGGTTTAAATTAACGCAGAATCTTTTTCAAATATCTCAACACTTGTAGAAGGGAAAAATATTGAAGTAAATTTTTTGAAGCCGGTCCTAAAAATTTCAATTCTTGACCTCCATTTTCATTGATATCCTCAACCTGCATCTTAAACTCAATCTTACAACCAATATTGGGTACGGCTACCACTTTAAAACTGTTGAAGGTACTGAAATTTTAATTTCGAATACCAATTAAATTTAAAGTTAATTGCTTTTCTTATTGGCCAGTTTCTATTATAATGAAATTCATTATTTAACGCAGCCAGCGTTATAACACCCAAAGTTTGATCCCTATAAGAAAGTTCTGCGACAACTCATGATAATTAAAAAAAAATTCAACTGATTCTTGGCTAAAAATTTCCAGATATTAATATTAAAATAATCTAACTCATTAAAACGAAGTTTCTTTTTCGTACGCATATAAGTTTTAAATCTCTCCGTGACTGTGCGTGACTATTTTAAAATTAATCTTTGGTCACAAGTCTATGTTTCAGTTCGATCGGATAAGGGAATTGGGGTTTAAATCTCTCCGTGACTGTGCCTGACTATCTTAAAATAAATCTTTGACCACAACAAGTCTATGGACAAAGTTTCAGATTGATCGGATGATGGGAAGTGAGGTTTTAATCTCTCCGTGACTGTTAGTGACTCTGCGTGACAATGTCGAAGTTAATCTTTCTTTACAGCAAATATGTCGACCAAGTTTCAGATTGATTGTATGAGGGGAAATACGTTTTAAATTTCTCCGTGACTGTGCTTGATCATGCGTGACTGTGCGTGACTAAGTAAAAGTTAATCTTTTTTTGACAGCAAGTGTATGGACCAAGCTTCAGATAGATCGGATAAGGAGAAATGACATTTATATCACTCAGTGACTATGAGTGACTGTGCGTGACTATGCGTGACTACCCCAAAATTAATCTGTAGTTACAACAAGACTATGGATCAAGTTTCAGATCAATTGCATAAGGGGGAATGGGGTTGACCCACGGAAGACAGACAGACAGACAGAGAGTATGAGTGAAACGAAAGAGTTTAAAAAGCCAATTTTAAACTATTTTTATCTGAACTAGAAATTTTTATTTTGAATTTTGAATTTTAAATATCGAATTTTTAAAAAGAAAGAAAAAAATAAAATAATCCCTAATGAAATAGGAAAAATTAAAATTGAAAAATTAAAAATGGGAAATGAAAAATGGAAAATGAAAAATGAAAAATGGAAAATGAAAAACAGAAAATGGAAAATGAAAACTGAAAAAAGGAAAATGAAAAATGTAAAATGGAAAATGAAAAATAAAAACTGAAAAAAGGAAAATGAAAAATTAAGAATGGAAAATGAAAAATGGAAAATGAAAAACGGAAAATGAAAAATGAGAAATGAAAATTGAAAAATGGAAAATGGAAACTGAAAAAAAAATGAAAATTGAAAAACGAAAAATGGAAAATGGAAAATGAAAAATGAAAAATGAAAAATGAAAATTGAAAATGAAACGTGAAAAATGAAAAATGAAAAATGAAAACTGAAAACTGAAAAATGAAAATAAAAACTGAATAGAGAAAAATGGAAAAGGAAAAATGAAAAATAAAAAACTAAAAATTAAAAATTTTGAATATTAAATTTAAAATTTAAAACTTTTAATTTTAATCTAAATATTATTATTAAATTAAAAATTTTAATATTAAATTTAAAATTTAAAATTTTTAATTTTTAATTTTTAGTTTTTCATTTTTCATTTTTCTCTATTCAGTTTTTATTTTCATTTTTCAGTTTTCAGTTTTCATTTAAAATTTTCAGTTTTCATTTTCCATTTTCCATTTTTCGTTTTTCAATTTTAATTTTTTTTTCAGTTTCCATTTTTCATTTTTCAATTTTCATTTCTCATTTTTCATTTTCCATTTTTCATTTTCCATTCTTAATTTTTCATTTTCCTTTTTTCAGTTTTTATTTTTAATTTTTCATTTTACATATTTCATTTTCCTTTTTTTCAGTTTTCATTATTCATTTTCCATTTTCTGTTTTTCATTTTCCATTTTCCACTTTTCATTTTTTATTTTTCAGTTTTCATTTTTAATTTTTCATTATTCATTTTTCATTTTTCATTTTTAATTTTTCATTTTTAATTTTTCATTTTTCATTTTCCATTTTTCATTTTCCATTTTTAATTTTTCAATTTTAATTTTTCCTATTTCATTAGGGATTATATTTTTTCTTTCAAAAAATTTAAAATTTAAAATTTAAAATTTAAAATTTAAAATTTAAAACTTAAAATTTAAAATTCAATATTAAAAATTCAAAATTCAAAATAAAAATTTCTAGTTCAGATAAAAATATTTTAAAATTGGCTTTTTAAACTCTTTCGTTTAACTCGTACTCTCTGTCTGTCTGTCTGGAAAATTGAAAATGGAAAATGAAAAATGAAAATTGAAAATGTAACGTGAAAAATGAAAAATGAAAACTGAAAAATGAAAAATGAAAATAAAAACTGAATAGAGAAAAATGGAAAATGAAAAACTAAAATTTAAAAATGAAAAATTTTGAATATTAAATTTAAAATTTAAATTTAAATTTAATTTTAAATTTTAAAATAAAAATTAAAAATTAAAATTAATAATTAAAAAAATAAAAATTAAAAACTAAAAATTAAAAATTTAAATTAAAAATTTAAAAATTTTAAATTTTAAATATAAAATTTAAAATTTAAAATTCAAAATTTAAAATATAAAATTTTTTTTTTATATTTTTTCTTTCATTTTGGCGATTTTTTTTTATTATAACGTTATAACGATAATAAAAATATATGTGGCAATACTACTACCATAGCTCATGCTAGTTGTGTTTGCTGGTATGATTGCATTATTTTTTTTGTGGCTTTTTTTGAACTGTGAATGTTGTTATACAACTATAATGTTCAACCACTAAAATATTACAACAAACACACTGGGCTTGATGTTTTTTTTACATATTTTTTTTCGTATCTAAGTACAATGATGCCTGATTTACCCCATTTTAAAGGCCAGCCTGGTGGTGATAATGGCAAATGATATTATCGTAACTTTACCTGGTTAAATGTTTTTTTGTGAATGAGCGTGATTTCTACAGATAGACGGACAGACGGACATCGCTATATCGACTCGAGCTGTAATAAGGATCAAGAATATATATACTTTATGGAGTAGAAAATTAGTTTTTCGATTAATGACAAACCTATATATACCCTCTGGCACTGAGGTGTGAAGAAAATAAAAAATATACTTTTTACACACTTTGAAGGAATATGCTTCAAGAACGGTTAATAGAGAAATTTGAAATATATTTTGGAAATTGGACATTAAAAAAGGAGTTTTCAGAATTAGTTAAAAAAATTTAAGCCGACTTCTTTATGGTTTGAAACACAGTCATAAAGTCCCAAGTATTATAACACCGTAAAACCTTTTCGGGGTCATTATATGGGGGGGTGAGACATTCCAAATTAGACTGAAAGTACTAGACCAGTATAGAAAAACGTCCAACATGGATATATGTACTAATAAATATTATTTATTTAAGCCTTGGCTACAATTTTGCTAAGAATGAAATTAGAAATCATCAATGATTCGTGAGTTATAGCTGAAAAACTAAACAAACGAATATCAAGATAAAGAAAAAATATAAAAGGTCATCAAAAAGAAGTTTGGGCTGAAAACATTAAAACCTTTGGGCGTTTTACTACAACGGCCTAGTACTTTTACCCTGAATTGGAAAATCTCACCCCCCGACCCCTTGAATGGCTGCTGTACAGTGTAATTCATATCCTGGTATAAAATTTTTTGCCTTCACATAAAAGTGTTATGTTGTGATTTTTTTTTTCTGTTTATATAAAAATTATATAAAAGTTATTTTTTTAATAACGATATAAAAACATAGTTTTTTTTTTTTTTGCATTTTTTCGTATTATATATAACATGTCTACCGACTACAAATCCACAAATTAGGCTGTTTTTGGCATTTTTCCACATGAATGGTCATGCACTATGTAAATATTTGTTTTTTGTGACTTTTTGGTAAATTGTTGAATAATTTTTTGTTACTCCATAGAAATTTTTACATCTATTCAAAGAAGGTTGGGTTTAAATTGACCATGGTATTGCCAGAAACTCTGACACCTGTCAAAAAATTCAAAAATTTGAGCTTACTATTGATAAAGAAATTGAGAACATTAAAAGATATTTTAAGCCATCAATAACAAATGTGCAGATGTTCAAACCCTAAAGTTAAAAAAGTTTTCATAAGAAAATATAACAAGAATGATTGGATTAATATCTTTAATTTTTTGTTACTTTGAATAATGTTTTAATATAAAAAAAAAAATTTTTTTTAATTTCCATTAGGATATCGATATAAAATAATTCAATATTTAGATCCTTGACATACTTACAAAATTCAGAACATATATACGTTAGCGAGTACTTTAAAACTAAATTCACAACTAATTTTGTTAATTCACACTATAACCTTTAGTTTGGTAAATTATTTATTCAGCATATAAGTATGTTAATTTATGTTTAATGCATAAATATTTATTTCTATTAAAACACATAGGAAACAATAAACACTTATCGCAAAAGCAACAATATCAGCATCAACAAAAACACTATTATTTTCGCATAAATTTTGTGAAAAAGGAAAAGTGATTTACGGCAATTGAAAGGAAAATTATTGTTTTATTACATACTCTGGTTTGGTTTTTTGTTTTTACTCTTATCGAACATGTTCGAAACGGATTTGAACAAGTTAATACAATATGTTCTTGTGGCACAACTGCAAATGACAGCTGATTTAACAGAACCAACATGTATTCAAATAAATTTTAAACACACACTGTGCCAGAATTTGTTGATAATGCTATCGGAATTAAAATAACATGGATACAACAGTCTTTGTCAGACACTAAAACGTAACAGTACAATGTTTTGACATCAGCGCGTAAATAACGAAAATTTTGAAAATGTAAAGAAAATAGTATTTCTGTGTAAATTGAATTGACAAAATAAAACAAATTCAATAAAAGTTAAGAAATATAAAATTAAAATTAAGCATAAAAAAAAATATTTAAAAAAAATTTCTAAAAAATCAAATCAAAAAGAAAAGTTTAACTAACAAATTCAAATAATTAAAAACCTCTTGTATTTTTAAGTGTTGTGATGTTTATATTCAAAGTTTGTACACTCTTTGTAATGTAATTGTTAAGAGGTGTTATTATAATTTTTTAACGAACATAAAAGATAAGTTTTCCTTTTCCCGGCCTTCATCAACCACAAAACAAAAAAAAAAACGAAAAACTTTTTTCAAAAGGGACTCAAAAGAATACAACGACCACTTAACAACTATAAAATCCATTATCATATTTTAAACATCATCACCGCAAAAGGATACTAAAGCAAAAATTTAAAAAAGAAGATAAACCTACAACATTTCTAAACAAAGGTGATTGAATTTTTTCATAAATCTTCTTTGTACTTTTTTTTTAAGATAAGCTAACTCAATGAATGTGTTTGTTGTTAGTCCATTATCATATTTGGAAATGTTTTCAAATAACCCATAGTCAATTTTTTTGTAAGTTTTTTTTATCAGGCCATTGGCATTTAATACGTTATTGCCATAGTTTTTTTAACCATAAAATAGAAAGATTGCAACGTAGCGAGTATTTAGGACTATCTTGCAAACACGGGGCACTCACTTAATTAAAACTTTCAGGACAAAAAAAAAAATTAAATTGTTAGTTTTTTCTTAGTTAAAGTTTAAAGAAATTTTTTAAATATGATAAATCCATAGAATTGAAATACAGCTTCTATAATTCAAAACTCAGGATTGATATCGGTTTTAAGATAAGGTATAGTTCCCCCCCCCCCCCCCCCCGCCCCCACCAAGAAACATAAAAATATTTTAATATATAAACATGAAACGATATCTATTAAAAATATAGAAATATTGAAAAAATGTTTTTTTTTTATAATCGTTTGATAACAAATACTTGCAGATTCAATCGCTCGAAATTCGAGTGCAATCTCTAGGCAACTTTCAACTTTCAATTCACAAACCAACACTTTTTTGGTTTATTATTATTGTGAATGAAGATGACAAACTCATTAACAAACACATTAACAAATTTACTATACACACACATAGCATTGTATAACTTTATGTATGTGTTAGTAGCAACTTTAAATGCAATTTACTCAAAATAAAGGAAAAAATTAAAAAATATGTAAATCTGGTGACCAGCTAAAAAGAAATACCTTTCAAATAATATAAGTTTGGTCAAAAGCGGAATAAAACAGTAGAACAAAAAATCGGTAACAAAAAATTGCCTAGCCTATTAATATTATAGATACAAAGGGTCCACCAAATAACTTTTTTTTTTTTGAAAATGCTATAAAAAAACTGAATATTATCTCAAATTTCTTTTTTTATTTGAAAGTACAATCCTTCCGGTTAATAATGGAAAATAACTTCATTCAAATGGCTGCCTCGGCTGGCCATGCAGTAGCCTACACGATCGGTCCAATTTTTAAGCACATTAACGATAGTGTGCAGCTGTATTTCACCAATGGCTTCACGAATATAGTCGCTATGAAAAAATTCCATAAATTGGCATCGGGAGGTATGGTGCCCCAGTGACAATTTTCTATTTCCACACCTAAAGAAGTGGTTCGAAGGAAGAAAATGCCTGTATTGAGGACATGAATAAATCCTGGAACATGTGCATTTGGCCTTATAGGGTCTGATCTTATCAAAAATTTATTTTGAAAATTTTTTAATTATGCCATAAAATGTCATATTAATTTTTTGTTAAACTATTTCTTTTAACTCATACTCTCTGTCTGTCAGTCTGTCTGTCTGTCTGTCTGCAATGGGGCAACCCCATTCCCCCTCATCCAATTGATCCGAAACTTGGCCCGTAGTCTTGTTGTAACCACAGATTAATTTTGGGGTAGACACGCACAGTCATGCATAGACACGCACAGTAGCAGAGTGCTGTAAAACCCATTTCCATTTCCATTTCCTATTATCCGATCGATCTGAAACTTGGTAGATAGACTTGCTGTCATCAAATATTAACTTAAAGATAGTCACGTATTGTCACGCCCAGTCACGCACAGTCACGGAGAGATTCAAAACTCATAAACATAAGGAAAGAAAGAGTTTTAATAAAAAACTTTGTTTTTATGGGTTAGGTTATTATAAAGTATTCTAAAATTGCGACTTAAACATGCACTTTTAATAAATTTAGAATAACAGTTTTCAGTTTAATCACATACTTTTCAGCAGAGTGAAACAATTCACTTGTGTACCGAATAAAATATAACTTCGATATGGTTTGTTTATTTCAGTTATTTAACCTTATTTTAAGTATTCCTACAATTCCTTCATGCTGTTTTCTAATATGCTTGTTTAAATAAAATATTATTTTAATTCAAATTGTTAATGTACATTAGCAAATGCCGTCAATAAGACATTTGTAGTACTGAAGAAAAAAGTGGTTAATTTTTTTTTTTTGGAAAAAAATGGGTTAAAAATTTAAAAAGTTTTTTCGTAAAGTAATTTTGAACAAGTACAGCGCACAGTGGGGCCCTTTGAATTTTTTCGTTGCAAAAATCATAACTTTTAATTAGTTAAGATATTTTAAAAGTTTGAAATGATTCTGAAAGAAAAGATGACTTCTTTACATTTAAAATGAGTGCTGGCGGAAGTTGCTAGGTCTACAGGGTGCTTCAGTATATCCTATCAAAATTCGATATTATTTTGGTGCTAATATTACATGTTACATGTTAAAGTGTTTTTAACCCAAAGACGAACCATGCTTAAATTTGTTGGAATCGGCCCATGTTTGGATCTAGTCCCCATATAAATTTTCCTTAAAAATTGGTCTTTTTAATGCCACTGAATGTAGCAAATGTTATTCTATTGCAATGAAATTTGAATCATAAGGGTTTATTAGGCCAATGACGAAGTCTATGTAATCGGTCCACGTTTGGACTTAGTTCCCATATAAAGTTTCTTCAAAAATTGGTTAAAATGCCACAAAAGATGCCAAATTTGTTAAAATCTGCATTATATTTAAATAATTTACAAAAATAGTGCAAAAAACACTGTAAAATTTTAATGGAATCGGACCTTTTTTTGGACCTATTTACCGAATTTTCTGTTTATGAGGCAAAACACCCAAAGTTCACAAAATACCAAGTTTCGCAATTAAATTTTATTAATTAACCACTCAAAGGATTTATAATTTGTGTACGACGAACACTCTTCCAAAGATTTTCCTGGTCTTCATCTAGTTCGGACAGTAAATGTATGGGCTTTTTCGAAGATTTTAAATGTGGTGATTTTAAATGTGGTGAAGCTTTCCATTTTGTCTTAATATTCATGAAAATGGTGAGAAGTTTTCTTTCTTCTAAATGCGACATTAAAGACATTATTGCACTTCACTCGACAAAATATTCTGCGGCCTCTTATTGTGTCAAATATCAACTGGCCTCAGCACGGAAAAGTAGGTCAATATATATCAGTCATTAGCACATAATACTAGTCATAAAAGTTTCTATTTACTTTTTTTTATTTTATTATGTTGAATTCAGGAACCGCTAAAAAAATAGTACGGTTAACGTTAGCGAATTTTCGGTTTTTTTTTAATTTTAAGTGCAAATTTTTTGTTATGTTAAATTCATTTTTTAACCTGGCATCAGGTCAAAAGTTTCTAATTGTTACAAAATAAATACATTGCAAATTTTCGACCTTTAAAAAATAATACAGGCAGCGCAAGCGGATTTTTTATTGTGCTGAATTCATTAACAAAATTTTAATGATCATTGCCTTCCAGAATTTGTAGTATTTATTATTGCCAATAAACCAAAATTACAAAACATTAACAATCTTCTTAAAAACAGTTCGCCATCCTATCAAAATTAAACATGATAAAAATTAAAATTTCTGTTTTCAAGCACCAAAAAAAAATATTGAAAAATAACATAAAAATCTGCAAAAATTTGATAATATTTAGTATTTTATAACCTTTAAAATCAGCTATATAACTTTAAAACCGATTAATTATTCAGTGAGTTATGGCAAAACAAGTCTACCCATCTATCCAGTGTATGTCAATATGTTCTTGCAACTTTATGGTTCTTGCGTGCAGACTGGTAAGTATATGCAGCCAAGTTTACTTTAACTAGTTAGTGTCATATTAGTGAACCATTACAGGCAACATCTAAGTGAACGTATTTAAACATTTTTAGTTCTATTCTGTCAAAGTAGAAAAAACTACGTAAATATAGTATATTTGGAAAACATCATTTTTAATTATGTTTTCTAGAGAATAAAAATACCTTTCAAACGACACCAAAAGTATTATAATCGGTTAACTGGTTTGCGTACAATTTGATTTGAAAAAGGATATTTTTCAAAAAATTTTGCGCCTTTTTCTAAAAGCTAAAAAAATCCAACTTTGCGGAGCTCTATCATCCCTAATTTTTATCCGATTTTGAAACTGTTTATTGATTCTTAATCTGTGAAATATCCTCTACTCTATACATTCATTAATTTTACTGAATACTTCTATTAAATTTTTGATTTTGCCACGATATTTGGGAAAAGGCGCCACAGTGGCAGCGTGAGCATGTTTGAACAAATAAATTTTCCGAATTATTAGTATTTTTTTTGTTTGTTTTGTTTTAATACAAAAGCTTAAAAACTCTTTTAATGAGTTTTTTTTTTAAATATTATCACTTATTTGTCGACTTTAAAATAATTTTATATCAAAATTAAAAAAAGATTCCTTAAAATTTTATAATACATATACCCTGTACCAATAAGTGGTGTGGGTGTAATAAGTTTGTGCCGATGTTTTTAACTACCAAGAAAATATCTGCCTGAAATCTACCTTTTATTATACCCATCAACTAAGAATCGCACTCTGAATCGATGTGTTTTTTACATATGTACTGTCAAATTTTCCCACATCGTGTGATACATACGAGTCTGAAACATTGTTTATGTACAATACATGAGGAAGGTCACATGTGCATTTTTCAATTTGAACAGGTTCTATTTTGGGCTGACAAACATATGAAAATACAACACTGCTTATGGCGAAAGATAAACAGAGCAAATTATAAAGATTAATATTGAAAGAAAAATAAATTGTTTAATATAAATTAACAATTAAAAAATATATAAAATATATAACTTTATTTTTAACAATAATTTTTTGTAAATTCAAAAATTAAATCAGCTGTTGTTTACATTTAGAGGTTATGTCATACAGAAATACATATGCACGTGTGATAGCAAACATAATGAATCGTATGTAAAACGTTAATTTTGACAGACAAACGGAATTACATATGGATAAAAGAAGTCACAGTACATATATGAAGAAACACATCGCGTCCTTCCGTCCGTCCTTCTGTCTGTATCTCTGTCTATGTGCGTGTCCATGTAAACTTTGTGATCAAACTTTGTTTTGATCAAATTTTGTACATAAGCTTTTGTCGGCCATAGGATGAATGCTGTCAAAATTTGTGAAAATCGGTGCACTTTGAGACCTAGTCCACTTACAAATTACCCCGTTGAGTTCGACATAAATTGCTCTAAGATCGAAATTATTGATCATATTGTGTTTTTTTTTTACAACCATTAATTAGTACCCCAAAAATCAACTTAGTAGGACCATTTTTATTTATAGTCCCCGTATAAATTTGATTCCCAATCTTCACTTAAATCTACACACAGAAAACGCATTCGTTGTTGCAACCGAATTTGTTGCCAAGTAGTAGTTGTTGCAGGCATGTAGTACTCATTGCTACCTAGAGAAATATCTAGGTTTATATTGGATGTGAATATAATATGGGGACTTGCTAAAAATGGTATTAAATAACGACATGTATATATTCAAGAGATATTTACTGATTTATATAATACATATTACATCCAATTTTTTACACATTAATTCGGGCTATGGATACTATGGCTGAAAAAGGTCCTAAATTGGTTACTTTTCTACCTAAGTCAAATCATTTCATTTCAATTTGAACACATAGGAGGTTTGCAATTGTGTCACTTAAACCGAACTCATTTACAAATTTAAATATATCTTCGTATGTACCATATAAAAATAGCGTCTGATATAATTTATTTCATATGGGCAGGCAAAAAATTTATAAAACCCTTTCTCTAAACTTATGATATCATATAGTGGGCCTAGTTCGATTAGAATTTTCTTGTTTTCTATTAATAAGCTTTACATTGTGCAACCTTGAAGCCTGATTTTTGCTAAAACAAAACTCAACTCAACACAACTAAACGGAATTATTTTCACTGTATTCACCTGTTCAATACGCATGCTTTCACAGGTAATACTACAGCAAATTCGATAAAAGCCGTCTTAAGGAACAAGCGATTGTACATATGAATTTGAATGCTAACGTAGACGATACGTGGAATACAACAAATGTTTATTAACAATTGCTTTTGTTATTTTAAAACAAGATAATAAAAAAAAGCAAAATACAAAATTGTTTAGTCTTACCGTTTTTGCCAGTAAAATTTTGCAAATCGTTTAAATGATTTGTTAGTTTTTCTAGCTACTTCGTCGTTTGTTGTTTGTTGTTTAAAAATAAAAGAAAAATACTTTTGATTCAACTGAAAATGAAATAATTCGGTACTTCGATATATATATTCATCTATAATATTAATAGGCAAGACGATTTCTTGTGACCGATGTAAGTTTCACAGTTTTACCCCGATTTTGACAAAAAATTTATCATTTGAAAGGTATTTCTTTTTAGCTGTTACCCAGATTTACAGACTTTTATCATCTGGAATATTTTTTTGGAGTTATGATTGTTTAAAGTTGCTACTAATACAAACAAAAAATTATACAATGCTATGTGTATGCTTATCAAATTTGTTAATGTGTTTGTGTTGAGTTTGTTTTCTTCATTTAAAGTAGTTGAATTGTGAAGCATACCATTAGAGTTTTTATTAAATGAAAAAATATAATTTTCTAGAATTTGCACTTGAATTTCGAGTGCTTGAATCTGCTAGTTTGTATTAATTCACCTCATAAAAAAAGGCAAAAATCATTGAGAGAAATTCTAAAACATAGTACAAGGAGTTTCTCTTAATATTTATCAATATATCAATACTATTTCACATTTTAAAATTGGTTTAAAATGGGACACATTTTAACCGGTGATAATGAAAGGTTTAAGGTCCTAAAATTGTGTTTTTCAAGTCGCGGGAGCCGTAGAATACAAAAAGAATTTGTTTCATACAAAGGAAATTTCATAAAAGATATGCAAATGAACAATCTAATCACAATTTGTGGTTCACTGATGTTTTAGAGATATTTAAATGCAGCTTAGAATTTATATATCTACTTTTTATCCGTATATCTGTGGTCAAAAGCGATAACCGCCTAAGACGACTTAAGAACGATTTGAGTTATGTATGCTATTATATTCTACTAAAATATCTTTATATTTACGTCAAATCCCCATTCCTCTAACACTGTTATTTAAAAAGTTATTAATGAAAACATACTGACCTAAGTCGTAATAGCCCCATTACATTTATATAAACAGTTATTTTTCTCGAAAGAATGATTTTCGCCGATTTGAGTTATGTATGCTATCATATTCTACTAAAATATCTTTATATTTACGTCAAATCCCCATTCCTCTAACACTGTTACTTAAAAAAATATTAATACAAATATTCTGATCTAAGTCGTAATGATTTTCATGATTTTAGAGTTAGGCGGTTATTGCTTGTGACCACAGATATAATTCTCTTAATGTCCATGTGGAAATTAATAAAACTCATGCAAAACTATTGTAAGATTAATTTCTTATCACTTCCTAGCAAATAAATGTTGCTCTTTCAGAAGCAAGTTTGTCAGGGAGAGTCCAATTGTCTATAGTTTACTAATCTGTTAGCTTAAGACATGATTTTTGTTCACGATATCCCACTTTGAAGTTCTCCTTTCTGCTTTTTATACCCTATACCACTATGTGGTTTGGGTATAATGACTTTGTGCTGCTGTTTGTAACAACCAAAAATATTTGACCTAGACCCATCTTTAATTATACCGATCGAATCAGAATCACTTTCTGAGTTGATTTAACAATGTCCGTCCGTCCGTCCGTCCGTCCGTCCGTCTGTGTGTCCATGTAAAGCTTGTAATCAAACTGCAGGTAGCAAATATGAATATATTTTGACGAAATTTGGTATATAAGCTTTTATCGGCCATGGGATGAACGCTATTGAAATTGGTGAGAATCGGTCCATGTTCAGACCTAGCCCCCATACAAATTACCCATATGAAATCGACATAAATTGCCATAAGATCCAAATTGTCATATAGATCTTACTCAAATTGGGTTTGTATGCGTTCATTACATCCACTAATGAGTAGTCCAAAAATGATCCCTTTGACCCCATATAAAGCTGCTTCCCGATCTTCACTTAAATCTATTAAAAAACAAAAATATTGCACTGATTCTTCTCAAATTTTGTTTGTACATATTTTTGCAAAATACAAGAGACTTTACCAAACATGATCATGATCGGTCCATTTTTGGACCTAGTCCCTTTATAGATATAGCATCCGATATGAACTTTTTCATATCTGCAGCCAAAAAAAATTAATAAAAATCCCACTCAAATTTGGTTTTTGCTTATTTTTAATGTCCAGTTAGTTGGGCCTAAGAGATAGAGTTTCTAAACGCATGGTATAGGGTATCGTATAGTCGGTCTAGACCGACTATAATTTTCTTACTTGTTTCATAATATATATGTGCATCAAATGTAGTCCTCTGTAAGTGAATTTTAAAAATATCTGCCTTACTTATCTAGTTTCTCGGATTCCCATTTTATTAGCTAGGGCTATGATAAGCCAGACAAGAACAAGCTATAAAATTTATTTGAACTTGTAAGTTCTTAAGCCCGGCTGACTATTTGAAAATAAATGTTTTCTGCAACAGTTATATTTATTTATTTAATTAATCTATTGATAACATTTCAATTATGGTTGTGGGCCATATTTTCTTTTATCCTGCCTTCGATACAGTCCTGCGGTAAGAAAGTGATGTTTCCATGCTCATACCTATTCCTATCATAACACAGTGCGTGTTTATGGCGTATATTTCTGGTATTACCATTATTTTTATAGGGCTTCGTTTATTTATTTTTTCTTAAAGCTCATAAAAATTATACGAAACAAACATTTTTCTACAAGCAAACTAAAAGTTTTTTCCAACTTAAATGCCTACATGCGAAGCTTATATTGTAGAAGAACAATTTAGAGGAGGCTTAATTTCAATAAGTTAAACGAAAGTCATCAATTTTGCTGAGTGTAGGCCAGCAGCAAGCTGGTAATAAAAGGCGGGGTTGATAAAACAATTTAGATTACAGCTCTTAGCTAAGGAGACACAAATAGTTAAACTAATGTTTGCAATAATAGATAATAAAGGCAAATATTTATGACATGAATAGTTTTGTGGAACCGTCAAGTGTGATTGAAAAACCATTAAGAACAAAAACGTAACAAATTTATATTAGACCGATTTTTCTTATGTTGTAAAATATGAATTTAAAGTAGTTATACGCCCAATTATTTTTTTTCTTTTGAAATTATATTAACTTTTCTTTATTGAAAGTATGCAAATCAATTACGAAAAAAAACATGCCGATGATATTCTAAGAAAAATAATTTTATTTTTTTTTGTACAATGTATTTTTTGTACAAAAGTGGCTTTCAAAAGCATAATTCAGAAAAATAATTAAAATTTTAAGAGAAATTTTATTTAAAATTTAAAGTTGCACACAAAAACTTAAAAATATATAGTTAATGTCACTAGACAGATTTGAGTGCTTCTCGGGAGGGCTTATAGGGAATCTATTTTTGTAAATACTGCATGGGTAAAATTTGCTATGAAGAGTGACGTAAATATTTTAGATGAATTTACTAAATCAATTTTGGGAAAATTGAGTGATTTTCATCCTCTTACAACACATTGTGAGTTACTAATAAGCTTGTCTATGTCGAGATGGAAAATGCTTTCATGCTATAACGTTATCGCTTATGATTAAGAAGACATTTCATTTCAAATATCGACATTTGCATTTTTCACCAAAACGTTTTCTTTATTTTCTGAAAATCTATAATATTAATAGGCAAGGCGATTTCTTGTGACCGATGTAAGTTTCACAGTTTTACCCCGATTTTGACAAAAAATTTGTCATTTGAAAGGTATTTCTTTTTAGCTGTTACCCAGATTTACAGACTTTTATCATCTGGAATATTTTTTTGGAGTTATAATTGTTTAAAGTTGCTACTAATACAAACAAAAAATTATACAATGCTATGTGTGTGCTTATCAAATTTGTTAATGTGTTTGTGTTAATGTGTTGAGTTTGTTTTCTTCATTTAAAATGAGTTGAACTGTGAAGCATACCTTAGGGTCTTTATTATATGAAAAAATAAAATTTCCTAGAATTTGCACTCGAATTTCGAGTGCGGGAATCTGCTAGTAAAAGTTATTAAAATATGTTTGAAGAAAGAAGTGAAAACTATGTAGGAATAGCCAATGCTTCTCTTAGAAAATCGGTTAAGAATATTTTTTATTATCTTAAATCATTTGGTAAGGAAAATCTTAAAGACAGCGTCTTCAGGTGGATCCAAAAACTTCAAAAACTATTCAAAATGAACAAGGCGAACATTTTCACCAAGAAATGGTTTCAATGGAAAAACGTTATGAAGGAATACTGCTTATCACTCCAGTGAGAAACTGAAGATTCCGAATTAAAAACACCAAGAGTGTTAAATTCGGCTGTGCCGAATCTTTGATACCCTCCACCTCGGTTTGAGTATTGATAATAAATGTAAACAAAATATTTGAAAAAGTTAACAATTTGTTAAACTTAATACCAAATTATTTCAGCAAATTCCTTGGTTTGATTCGGATTTTTGTTTATTTCAAGAGTTGGTCTATAAAGCTCTCTCACATTAGTAATTCGCGGTCCAAAGAGGAAAGCTCGTTTCCGTCTCTTCTATTATTTCGGATAAAAGAAAACACGTTTCGCTGTTTGGTTTTTGGTCATCGTGGTTGATGACAAAACCTCTCGTTAAATTTAGTTTAAGTTTTTGCGCCCCAACCTCCATTGCGAAGCTAATGGTTGTGTGGCTGTGTAGGGTGGCTATACGCATTAAATCGTGATAATTGGAGATGGCTGTATAGTTTCTTTTAATTGGCCAAATAATTCTTCACTATGGCAGTATCGGTCGGATAGAGCAACAAAATAATAACCAAAAAAAAGCTCTCTCAATTTTTTTTTTTTTTTTAAATATTGCCATATTTGGAAAATATTTTTTTTTTTACTTATTAAAATGGAGTTTAACTATTAGATTTTGTGGTAACACAAAATAACACAATACAATACAAGATCTAACCCAGTGATGCCAACTTTTGATTTTGAATTTAAAATTTGTGAATAAAATATATTTTCATTTACTGACTCCAAATATTACCTGAGAATTATTATCGAAATTAAATTTTTTGGGTTTTACTTTGCATACCATGAAGTCAAATTTTGAAGTCATCATGAACACTGTTTCAAATTAGGGATGCTAAACGCAAAAAAGCAAATGTCGCAAAAATTTTAAATAAAATAATTTGATCTTTATTTTCTGAAAAATATCAAATTTTCATCCAAAAAAAATTGTGAAAAATAATATCAAAATAACATTCTCATCAAATTGCGCTCTATTTATGTAACAATTTTTATGTTCGCAATTCTTAAATATCATTTGAGGTTTTCTAAATCTCACTGAATTTAAATTAATGTTTTCTTATCCTCAAATGCTATTAAAGTCTCCTGAATCGCAATATTTTTTTTTTAATTTCAGTCGATTTTTTAAATGTAAACATATTTGATGTTTTTTGAATTTCAATTTGTGTTTAAAGAGTAAAATTTATATTTTAAAAATTCAATTGATGTCATCTAAATTTCAAATTATTATTCCCGACGTTTTAATATGATTTTCTGAAATTCAATTGATATTTTCTAATTTATAATTGGAAATCTGAATTCCAGTTCTTAGAATTAATATTTTCGTAAATTTGAATGGAAAATTTAAAAGGTGCAATTTTGTATTTATGTGAATAATAATGCTTTAGTAATTTTAAACATATTTAAAAATTATATGTAATCGCAATCAGATATTTTGTAGGTAAAGTAGAATAATAATTTTATATAACAATGTAGGACTGTTTTGAAACAAAAAACTCATTGCTTCTTCTTTACTCAGCTCTGTGTATACTATTAATTTTGTTGTGATTGATATATAATTGAAAATGTTGACATTCATGTTAAAATAGAAATAACTATTGCAAAGCTAATTAGAACAAAAATTGTGCCGCCATCTACTGTGGCATAGTCACACTGAGCAAACTGAAGTGACACTCTGTTTGTTAATGCAAAATAAATGTATTTTCCCTAAAACAAAATATTGCAAAATTTTATATAAATAAAATAATATACCGACTTATTTCTAACATGCGGTTATTATGGATATACGTAGATAGAATATATCGCACCTGTACCTCTAAAGTGAGTCAAGTCAAAATTTACAAATTTTCATTAGAGGCAAAAAACGGTTTTTTTTTAATATTTACTATAAAATTGAAAAACAGTTCTTTCATTTTAAGGAATTGCGAATAATACATATGTATCAACAGTAGTTGTTTTTGCCATTTTCAGTGATCATCAAAAATAACAAGTTTTTTGGGTGCAACTTAAAATAAGTGGATTCTAAAGATAACACAAAGAGGGTTACAACTGTATTTGTTTTTTCGAAAGACTACAAAAATCGATGTAAGATTTTTACAGTGGATAGATATGACCACTGTGTATCGTTTTCTTGCAACAAATGAAAATTGAAAAATTTTGAGTTGACTTACTTTAGAGGTACAGGTGCGATATGTATATTATTTTATTATTTCATATATGTATGTATGCTTATGTAAATACTACACACAAAAAATACAACATCAAAAGTTATTGTTGTGATTTTTTTTTTTAATAAATTCATACATATTTTATTTTTTTTTTGTAAATTTACATTGTATTTTTTTATTAACAACAGGTAGTTAGACATTATTGGCTTTAGATGTTGGTGAATTTTTACTTCCTTTATATTAAATCTTATGCCGTTTTCTTTTCTGACAAAAAATGTCGCATTTTATTATAACTTTTTTCGAAAAGTGTATTTTTTATATAGTCTAAATTAAGGGTAACCTAATTTTATACATCAATCAAACTGTGAGAATATTTCCATATTGTTCCCACTTTTTTTTGAATATTTTCACCCCATGACTTCAAAGAGGATAATAATCAAAATGTTTTTGCATTTTATGGAATTTTGATTATTATCCTCTTTGAAGTCATGGGGTGAAAATATTCAAAAAAAAAAAAGGGAACAATATGGAAATATTCTCACACTATGACCTGAAAGAAATCAATGGCTACAATTTAATGCGATTTACGAGCGCTCAACTTTGAGACCTTTCGATTGATGTATAAAATAAGGTTGCTCTTAATTTAGAATATATAAAAAAATGCGCTATTCGAAAAAAGCGAAAATAAAATGCGACATTTTTTGTCAGAAAAGAAAGCGGCATTAGTGTCTGCTTGTCTGCTTGTCGACAATAATTTGGATCGATTTTTAACCCCATTTACCATGACCCATTCGATCTAAAACTTTGCAGGCGGCCTCGTGGCGATGACAAATATGATTTAACAAATTTTTTTAGTGATGCCATAACAATGGAAATTTTTAAATTTTTATACCAGAGTTGATAAAAAAAATTGTACAAAGGGTTACTTTTTATTATACTATTAGCACAACGACCACAAAAACATTAAGTACAGCTATGACAATAATACAAAATTTTGAATAATAACAAGAACAATACAGAAACATATTTTTTAAAATTTTTAAAATTTTTCAGTGATTTCTCGGTACCTATTAAACCGATTTTCATGATTTTTCAAACAGGAACCTTCTCATGATATTAGCCAATCATTTTTACTAAAAACGAGCGCCCAGTTATCCTATTGAGGGCGTGATCGTGACAAGATCGACATGAAAAATCATATTTTTTCAAGACTTTTTTTACTTCTTCAATCAATTCTCGGCAGCTAATCAACCGATTTAGATGGTTTTAAATAGCACACTTTGCAGGATGTTACTGAATTAATTTTTATACCAACGAGCACCCTAGCAGACGGACAGACGGACATCGCTATATAAACTCCGCTTGATCTAAGGATCACAAGTATATATATTTTATGGGTCCCTAAATTTTTTTCGAATTATTACAAACGGAATGAGAAACTTATATATATATTCTCTGCACATTGGGGCCAACATTTTTGAGTTGAATGGCCAAAAATGATATTTTTGCAATAATTTTGTTTGCGGAAGCATTTATTCTTAAATTTTATTTATTTAAACGTACTTTTATAATACATTTTTAAATTATACGGTTCCTAAATAACAAAATGTGCAACAGCATCTCCGAAGTTGAAAAATAGAGAATTAAAAAAAAAATGAAGAGCCACAGTTTCTTATTTCGAAATCGGCTGATGAATTCAAAATCGGTAGATATTCAACAGAGTTATTGGCCTAATGACGATTGACTCAATATCATGTTGAAGGTCAATTTAGCGAAGTCCATCCTTCCGTCCATCTATGTGTCTATCTGAACCTGTGATCGTACTGGTCGTAAATATAAACATATATTTTGATGAAATTTGGTGCATAAGCTTTTCTCAGCCGCAGAACGAACGCTGTTTAAAATTGTGAAAATCGGTGTGTATTCAGACCTAGTACTCATACAAATGAACCCTATAAGATCGACTTGAATTGCCATAAGAACCAAATTATCATAAAGATCACGTTAAAATTGTGTGTGTATATTACACCAATTAACCAGTAGTCCAAAAATAAACTCTGTAGGGTTTGTCGATCTTCACTAAAATCTAAAAAAAAAAAAAAATTGCACAGATTTTTCTTAGATTTGTTTTGTATAAATTGTTGCAAAAATTGGTCTCTTTTTCAAGCTAGTCTTCATATAAATGTAGCATCCGATATACAGTAACATTTATTTTTTATTATTAAATTTACTTTATACGACTAAATATAAATTTTATTGCGTTGCTTTATAATGTCATTATGACAAGTACATCATATGAACAAGTTGGCTCCAGAGATGGTAATTATAACATGGTACGTATCCTGGCTAATCATAGACAGGGTTTCAGTATTTGTCATTTAAATGCACAAAGTTTATGTAATAAACTTGATGAGTTTCGTCTTTTATTTGACAATTCGAGTGTTGACCCTATATGTGTTTCTGAGACATGGTTCTGTGATAATGTTAGCGACAATATCTATAAGCTGAAGGGGTACTGTGTCTTTCGTTCCGACAGAAGTAGTCATGCTGGTGGTGTCGCAATTTATATAAAAAATAATATTTCATGTCAATTAAATTGTACATATAATATAGCTAATGACGTGGAATATGTTTTTGTAGACGTAAATTGTCGTGGTAATAAACTTCTTCTTGGATGTGTATACAGTCCACATAAACGGATAAAGTTTGACAGTCTTATCGCCAAGCTGGAGTTTTCATCAATGTCATACTCCGAAGTCATTATATCAGGTGATTTTAATAACAATATTTTCGATGACTCAAATCTTACCACTATAATGTCGATGTTTAACTTGTCAAGCTGTCAACACAACGAGACCTACACACTTCACGTCAACAAATAGCACTTTGCTTGATCTTTTCTTTACCAGTAATGAAAGTAAAGTCCTTCATTATGATCAGTTAGCAGCACCAGCATTTTCGAAGCACGATCTACTCTTCTAATCATATGATTTTGCAATAGAAACCCAGCCCCAAACATTTACTTATCGCGATTTTAATAATATTGATATCTTGGCTTTGGGATATGATCTTTGTTCTACTCCATAGCATCAAATTTTCTATTTTCCGACTGTTGGAGAACAACTGTCATTTCTTAATGGTAAAATTTTAGGAATTTACAACAAACATGTCCTCAACAAAATGAAAACTATTAAATATAGAGATAGAACTTTGTTCAGAATGGAAACCAAGATGCTAATACAACACCGTGATAATCTGTATCAGAAGTGGAAACGTTACAGTATATCAGAATATCACGACGAATATAAGATGGCTAGGAAAGCGGTTGTTTCCAAAATAAGGCATGATAAGTCTTCCTATTATTTTAATAAATTTAATACAGCTATTGGAAGTAAAAAAAACCTGAAAACAAATACGCGAAATTGGAATAAATAAGACAATTAATCAATCAATGAATGTTGACATTAATGCGCTAAATGAAGCTTTTGTAAATATTCCTCTACCAGCCGTAAATAACGAATTTTATGATGATTTTCCCTGTAATAATTTAAGCATTCCCAAATTTAACTTTCAGTGTGTAAAACTAACAGAGGTAGTTGAAAGTTTCAATGCTATTAAATCGAATGCAGTGGGCCTTGAGAATATACACCCCAGATTTATAAAAATGATTTTACCATGGATTGTCCGTTTCATAATGTACTTGTTTAACTCCATAATCACTACTAGCATCTTTCCAATGGGGTGGAAACATGCCAAAATTATACCAATACCAAAAACGGGTAACGAATACCGCCCGATTGCAATTCTTCCATATCTCTCAAAAGTTTTCGAGCACCTTTTACACAGACAAATCTTTAGGTATTTAAACGACAACAACTTACTTACAGAGCGTCAATCTGGTTTCAGGCCACAACATAGCTTTATCTGTTGTAGTTGAGGAGTTAAGAAGTAACATGGATGATGGAAAAATATTGTTTTTGGTTTTATTGGATCACTCAAAGGCATTTGACACGGTGCACCACTCAATTTTATGTCTCAAGCTGAAGAGGTTTTTTAACTTTTCTACATTAGCAGTTAGACTCATGTTTTCATATCTCACACACAGATCCCAATTTGTTGCTAATGGTAGCTCCATATCAAACTCACTGCAAGTTATAAGAGGGGTACCACAGGGTTCAATCCTTGGACCACTACTTTATTCGATATATGCCAATGATCTTCCACAACAAAATAAATTCTCTAATGTTCAGATGTACGCTGATGACATTCAGCTATATTTAAGTAGTACCAAGGATTCAATTATTTCCAAAACTCAAGAACTAAATTATGATCTCAAACGTATTCTAAATTGGGCAGCGGCTCATGGTCTACGACTTAATCCAAATAAATCTTAGTGTATTATAATAAAGAAGAAAGTGATGCATTTGGAGAATGAGATTAATGTCTTCCTTGGGGGCTCTAAAATTGACATCGTGGACTCTGTACGAAATCACAGGTTGCAACTCAAGGGATAACAGAAAACTTACTGTAACTTTCAACAACATTATTCGCTATATCTTTGGATTAAGAAAATTTTATCATGTATCCCAATACTCGTGTCATGTCTTACACATGTCATTTGACAACTACATTAAATTCAAGAACATTATATTCCTACATAAAATTATTATAACAAAGGCTCCAAAATATCTTTTTGAACGATTAAAGTTCACAAGATCTTCCAGAGGGAATCGAATAAATCAATTTAAATATCGGGACCATGCCTCTGAATGTCAATTTTTATACCCTATACCACTATGTGGTTTGGGTATAATGACTTTGTGCTGCTGTTTGTAACAACCAAAGATATTTGACCTAGACTCATCTTTAATTATACCGATCGAATCAGAATCACTTTCTGAGTTGATTTAACAATGTCCGTCCGTCCGTCCGTCCGTCCGTCTGTGTGTCCATGTAAACCTTGTAATCAAACTGCAGCTCGCAAATATGAATATATTTTGATGAAATTTGATACGTAAGCTTTTGTCGGCTATGGGATGAACGCTATTGAAATTGGTGAGAATCGGTCCATGTACAGACCTAGCCCCCATACAAATTACCCCTATGAAATCGACATAAATTGCCATAAGATCCAAATTGTCATATAGATCTTACTCAAATTGGGTTTGTATGCGTTCATTACATCCATTAATGAGTAGTCCAAAAATGATCCCTTTGGCCCCATATAGAGCTGCTTCCCGATCTTCACTTAAATCTATTAAAAACAAAAATATTGCACTGATTCTTCTCAAATTTTGTTTGTATATATTTTTGCAAAATAAAAGAGACTTTACCAAACATGATCAGGATCGGTCCATTTTTGGACCTAGTCCCCATATAGATATATCATCCGATATGAACTTTTTCATATCTGCAGCCAAAAAAAATTTAATAAAATTCCCACTCAAATTTGGTTTTTGCTTATTTTCTATGTCCAGTTAGTTGGGCCTAAGAGATAGAGTTTCTAAACGCATGGTATAGGGTATCGTATAGTCGGTCTAAACCGACTATGATTTTCTTACTTGTTTATTCTAACTAATCGTCTCTGGAATCAGCTTCCTAATGTCATGCAAAATACAAGCAACGCAATAGGGTTTAGAAAATTACTATACCAATACTTTAATTGATTTTTTTTGATTTTTTTTAAATGTTTTTTAATTGTAATTTATAATATTTTAAATTAAGATTAAGAATTACTGATATTAAATATATAGTGAATAACTTATCTGATTCATTCCATTACTGTAATTTATAAGATACTGTATCTTGTTGTAATGGAAAATCGCATTTAATAAATAAATACAAAAAATACAAATACAAATACAGTTTTTCAAATCAGCAAAATTAATAACAATGACACTCAAATGTGTGTGTGGACCTAAGACCATTTTTCTAAACGCGTGGTATAGGAAATCGTATAGTCAGTCTATACCGACTATAATTCTCTTACTTTTTCTTTTCATTATATAGATCAAATTCCATATGGGCAACTTTTCATTATTATTTTTGAACAATTTTTCCTACCTACATTTATATCAAAAAAGACTTTTCATTTTCTTTTCTGAATATAAACCATTATGCTGACGATGGATAAGTTGTGTTGTTCGCAAATAGCTACACCATCTAGCTCTATCTTTAACTTTATCCATATTCCTTTAACATTAGAAAAAAAAATGATATCTTCTATTATTAGAGAATATAAAAATGATTTCGAACCGACAAAAAAACTAATTATTCGAAATAATTCATACAATTAGTTTCTTTTTTCTTCTACCAATATCAGTGTGTACATGTTAAAATGAATATGACTGAATAAATGAAAGAATGTTAATAAACCAAATATATTAAAATGTCAATTGTAGTTATCCAATATTATATTGTATATTGAATATTATATTTATACAAATTATTATCTTTTTCCTGTGCTATTAAGCTAAAGCAAAATACACAAATATATTCAATAAGCACATATCGACATACGAGTACAATATAATCTCATAGTTTTGTTATCATATAATAAACATAAGCTCATGTGGATATTTATATTATTGAGATGAGCAAAATAACAACTTATCTAAGAGGACTTGTGTACTACGGAAATGAAACTGAAAAAAATTTAATATGTTTTTTGTATACGCAATATTCGTATCATATAGGAAGATAATTAAATTAAAATTATTTTTTTTTTTTTGCTTCCTACAACACAACAAGTAACTAGTCTGGCACAGTTTCTGGCTGCTAATAGCGATTATATGTGATTTGTAGAAGATTTATCATAACTCAGCAATTAATTATATTCTAGAATAGCACACAATTAATTCGCTCCACTTGTGCGTAAACAAACTTTCAATTAATATAGATTTAAGAAAAATATTTATTAAATAATAAATTCTATTTAAAAAAGTGTAAGAAAATAACAGCAAATCATAAACTGTTTTTTAGTTTGAAACAAATACTCGCGTTTTTGGTTTAAGTTTATAATTAAAACATGAAAGTTGTCGATGCAAATAATAAATAAATTTTTGAATCACAATTTCAAGTATTTATTTTGGCTTTCAATGAATAGCAATTGAAAAACTTTGTTTTAAAAAAAAACTATTCTAACAAATTTGAGGATTTTATATTTGATAGAATTTAATAAAATAAAAAGAATTGAAAATAATATTCGATATTACAAAGAGTTCTAAAGCAAACCTAAATTATTCATTATAATGATTGCTTTAGCAAATAATTTGGTTCAAAGATCAAAGGTTTTTACTTAAATTAAATTCAAAAAAATTAGCACATTTGTTTCCAGACAGGTTATACTTCGGGTTGAATTAAATTTACATATATACTGGCTTACCCTTAAAAAAACATTTACCATTTTTTTTATACCCTCCACATCTCAGTGGCAGAGGGTATATATAGGTTTGTCATTCCGTTTGTAACGCATCGAAAAACTAATTTCCGACCCAATAAAGTATATATATTCTTGATCCTTATCACAGCTCGAGTCGATATAGCGATGTCCGTCTGTCCGTCTGTCCGTCTGTCCGTCTGTCCGTCTGTCCGTGTGTCTGTTGAAATCACGCTCATTCAAAAAAAAAAGCATTTACTTAGGTCAGGTTACGAAAAAATTATTTGCCATAATTCCCACCAGGTTGGTATTGAAATCGGAGTAAATCGGGAGCCTCTGCGCTGAGAAATGAACAAAAGTTTATAGATACCTCTAAAAAAAACATGAAACCTAGTGTTTTCTTGTAATAGTTTAGTGGTTGAACATACAACAACATAAAAAAAGCCACAAAAAAAATGTGATTCATACATATTAACAATAACAAGAACACAACTACCATGAGCTATGTTAATAGTATTGCCACAAACCGAGGTGGAGGGTATCAAAGATTCGGCACAGCCGAATTTAACACTCTTACTTGTTTAATATAACATTGAAAATATAATTTAAATGCCCATATATTAAAAGTTGGTTTAATTAGTGTGCAGGTGAAACACATTTGCTCTGCTTATATACAACAATGACAAAATGTAGGTAGTTTAAAGAGAAAATATCAATTCTTAAATTCAGTACAAACTCACTAGACTGGCAAAAAACTTATTTAAACGTGTTTTTTAGAATATTTTCCAAAATGGCTGGTCACACTTCAATTGATGTTAGAAAATTAGTTTTTTGTTTTTTTTAGAAGAAAAACGAATAGTAAATAAACCAAAATTTAGTTCCAAAGAGCAAAGAGCAAAAAATAATCCAAGATTAAGTGAACCAAAATTACGAGACATAGTTGAAGAATACATGAATATAAGCTGAAATTCGGAGACAGTACAAAAAGTCCTGCTTTGGAAGAAATGCGCGGAAAACCCCTTCGTTAATTTTATTAATTTTAAAAAATAACATGAAAGAAAAGAACACTATTGACTTTTATTAGGACAACGATCACTAACATACCGCAATCAAAACCCAGTTGCAATCACCGGACTTAAATATTACTGAAATCTTATGACATACACTGGTGTTACCAATCCGAACACATCCGATTTTTTTACAAAAAAATTAGTGGAATCGATTCCTGTCATTAAGCAATAATTATTCCCAACACAGTGCTAAAAAATTAATATTCTTAATAATATTTTGACTGAGCTATTAGCTAATATTTGCGATACTTTCTATAAATATTTTATAAATATTGTTTAAACAGTCTCTCTAGATTGTTCAACGATACAAGATGGCTTAGTCATTGTTACATTTATTGCTATTGCCCAACAACAATTGCACAGTTTTGTTTAACAAAAATTTCTTAATTGGTGCCAATAATACTTCTCTTTTTTGCTTTACGCTATTTCTGAGAGATAAATCAAATTGAGAGTTATAAACGAAACTCTCCAATCGAACATGAGTTCGAAAAGGAGGCGAACAGCTGATAATGTTAACAACATGCCAAAACGTGCTGTAAGTTCTATTATCGACCTTTACAAACACTGGCTGCAGAAGTTAAAACAGATGATAATGTCAATTGTTCAATCAATAATAAAATAAAAATTCCTCCAACAATAATCTTGAAAAGTATTACAGAATTTGTTAATAATGTCTGTAAGGAAACTACTGTCATCAAAGACTCAATTAGAACAAGTAAGAAAATTATAGTCGGTCTAGACTATCTCTCAGGCAAAACTAACTGGATATAGAAAATAAGCATAAACCAAATTCGAATGGGATTTTTATTAATTTTTTCGGCCGCAGATATCAAAAAGTTCACTTCGGATGCTATATCTATATGAGGACTAGGCCCAAAAATGAACCGATCCTGACCATGTTTGGTAAAGTCTCTTGTATTTTGCAAAAATATATACAAACAAAATTTGAGAAGAATCAGTGCAATATTTTTGTTTTTTGATAGATTTAAGTGAAGATCGGGAAGCAGCTCTATATGAGGCCTATGACTAAGAGTTGTCCAATAGGGATAATTTTTGGATTACTGATTAATGGATGTAATATATACATACAAACCCAATTTGACTAAGATCTGTATGATAATTTGGATCTTATGGCAATATATGTTGATTTCATAGGGGTCATTTGTATGGGGCTAGGTCTGAACATGGATCGATTCTCACCAATTTCCATACCGTACATCCCATGGCCGATAAAAGATTAAATAACAAATTTTATCAAAATATATTTATTTTTGCGACCTGCAGTTTGATTACATTCTTTACATGGACACACAGACGGACGGACGGACGGACATCGTTAAATCGAATCAGATAGTGATTCTGATTCGATCGGTATAATTAAAAATGGGTGTAGGTCAAATATTTTTGGTTGTTACAAACAGCAGCACAAAGTCATTATACCCAAACCACATAGTGGTATAGGGTATAAAAATATCTATTGTGTACAAATTATTCTGCGAAAGTCAAACTGATTATGACTCAGTTGTTAAGTTCTTGAAAAATAAAAAAATTGAATATTTCTCTTATACCTCAAAAACCAACAGACCATATAAAGTCGTATTATCAGGACTAGATAAGATGGATCCTTCTAGGGTTAAAGATAAGCTGATCAAGTTATTAGATGCTAAATGTGTATATAGATTGCTAAATGTGTATACCGCAAAATGAACAATACTCGTGAAATTGTTCTGTATATTGTTTGCTTTAAAAAAATCATGTGAGTCCGATCACAGGGGATATGTGTAAATATCTAGTAATTAAATTTTATGTCACTTTATTTTTAAATCAAACAGAAAGCATCATCTATGTATCACTTATAAAGGGTTTTTCAACAGGGACGCTACAAAAGTAGAAAGACAGGGACAGCAAATGACGCCATATTTCTTGCCGCTCTTTTGACATTTCTCTTCATTAAGGTTTGCCGTTTCATAATGCAAAGATATACGAGCGAACAACGAGTCTAAATTATTAAAATTTACTACCGAAATTCGGAGTCAGTGGCCCCAACGTTAAGAGCGCTACGTCCAATTTATGGTCGTCATAATCGTCCTAGCAGATCAACAATTGAGCGTCTAGTGGAAAAATTTGAATCCACAGGCACAGTACAAAATGTTCCCGTGCCAGTGAGACAAAGAAGTGCCGTAGTGTCGAGAATATTGCTGCCGCTGAGGCTTCAGTTGTATAAAGTCCAAATGTGGCGAATTTTGCGAAAAGATCTTGGCCTACATCCATACAAGATCAATTTGACGCAAGAACTGAAGCCGCTTGACCACCAGAAGCGTCGTATGTTCGTGAATTGGGCTGAGCAACAACTTGAAAATTATTCGGATTTTCATCGAAAAATCATCTTCAGCGATGAGGCTCATTTCTGGCTGAATGGCTTCGTCAATAAACAAAATATGCGTTATTGGTCAGACAGCAATCCACACGTACTCCATGAGTCATCATTGCATCCCGAAAAAATTACGATTTGGTGCGGTTTATGGGCCGGCGGCGTCATTGTGCCGTACTTCTTCCGTGATGATCAAGACCGGCACGTTAATGTGAATGGGAATCACTACCGTTCAATGATAACCGAATTTTTTGGCCCCAATTGGATGATATGGACTTGGAGGACATGTGGTTCCAACAGGACGGCGCCCCAAGCCACACAGCGAATGTCACAATCAATTTATTGGAAACCAAGTTTGGAGAACGTGTTATCTCACGAAATGGTCCAGTCGATTGGTCGTGCGATTTGACGCCGTTGGACTATTTCCTGTGGGGCTACGTCAAGTCTATGGTCTATGCCAACAAGCCAGCGACGATTGATAAACTTCGTAAGAATATCGAACTTGAAATTGCAACAGTATCGGCCGATTTATGCTTGAAAACCGTCGAAAATTGGGTTCAGCGTCTGGACTTCTGCAAGCGCGCCCGTGGTGGCCATGCAAAAGAGATCGATTTCCATACATAATGGCATCGAACGTACTTTCACAGGAATAAAGAATTTCATTGATTCATTGATATCCAAAACTGTTTTTGTTTTATTTAAAATAACTTTTGTAGCGCTGTTATTGAAAAACCCTTTAGTACTCTACTGTAGGGGCTCTGCAAATATAAAACTATCTATTATTACTTATTATTTCAACCGGTTAATTTTTAATTTTTCGTTTTTCATTTTTTATTTTTCATTTTTTATTTTTCATTTTCTATTCTATTTCTCATTTTTAATATTTTATTTTTAATTTTTTAATTTAATTTTTTTATTTTTAATTTTTAATTTTTTTATTTTTCATTTTTTATTTTTAATTTTTTATTTTTAATTTTTAATTTTTTATTTTTAATTTTTAATTTTCTTAGTTTGCATTTTTTATTTTTCAGTTTTCACTTTGTAGTTTTTATTTTCCATTTCTCGTTTTTCATTTTTTATTTTATTTTTATTTTTCGTTTTCCATTTTTCATTTTTTATTTTTTATTTTTAATTTTTAATTTTTAATTTTTAATTTTTAATTTTTAATTTTTAATTTTTAATTTTTAAATTTAATTTTTAACTTTTAATTTTTAATTTTTAATTTTAAATTTTAAATTTTAAATTTTAAATTTTTAATTTTTAATTTTTAATTTTTAATTTTTAATTTTTAATTTTTAATTTTAAATTTTAAATTTTAAATTTTTAACTTCTAATTTTTAATTTTTAATTTTTAGGTTTTAATTTTCAATTTTTAATTTTTAATTTTTAATTTTTAATTTTTAATTTTTAATTTTTAATTTTTAATTTTTAATTATTAATTTTTAATTTTTAATTTTTAACTTTTAATTTTTAATTTTTAATTTTAAATTTTTAATTTTTAATTTTTAATTTTTAATTTTTAATTTTTAATTTTTAATTTTTAATTTTTAATTTTTAATTTTCAATTTCTAATTTTTAATTTTTAATTTTTAATTTTTAATTTTTAATTTTTAATTTTTAATTTTTAATTTTTAATTTTTAATTTTTAATTTTTAATTTTTAATTTTTAATTTTTAATTTTTAATTTTTAATTTTTAATTTTTAATTTTTAATTTTTAATTTTTAATTTTTAATTTTTAATTTTTAATTTTTAATTTTTAATTTTTAACTTTAACTTTAATTTTAACTTTAATTTTTAATTTTTTAATTTTTAATTTTTAATTTTAAATTTTAAATTTTAAATTTTAAATTTTAAATTTTAAATTTTAAATTTTAAATTTTAAATTTTAAATTTTAAATTTTAAATTTTAAATTTTAAATTTAAAATTTTAAATTTTAAATTTTAAATTTTAAATTTTAAATTTTAAATTTTAAATTTTAAATTTTAAATTTTAAATTTTAAATTTTATATTTTATATTTTTAATTTTTAATTTCTAATTTCTAATTTCTAATTTCTAATTTCTAATTTTTAATTTTTAATTTTTAGTTTTTAATTTTTAATTTTTAATTTTTAATTTTTAATTTTTAATTTTTAATTTTTAATTTTTAATTTTTAATTTTTAATTTTTAATTTTTAATTTTTAGTTTTTAATTTTTAATTTTTAAATTTTAATTTTTACTTTTTAAATTTTAATTTTTAATTTTTAATTTTTAATTTTAAATTTTAAATTTTAAATTTTAAATTTTAAATTTTAAATTTTAAATTTTAAATTTTAAATTTTAAATTTTAAATTTTAAATTTTAAATTTTAAATTTCTAATTTCTAATTTCTAATTTTTAATTTTTAATTTTTAATTTTTAATTTTTAATTTTTAATTTTTAATTATTAATTTTTAATTTTTAATTTTTATTTTTAATTTTTAATTTTTAATTTTTAATTTTTAATTTTTAATTTTTAATTTTTAATTTTTAATTTTTAATTTTTAATTTTTAATTTTTAATTTTTAATTTTTAATTTTTAATTTTTAATTTTTAATTTTTAATTTTTAATTTTTAATTTTTAATTTTTAATTTTTAATTTTTAATTTTTAATTTTTAATTTTTAATTTTTAATTTTTAATTTTTAATTTTTAATTTTTAATTTTTAATTTTTAATTTTTAATTTTTAATTTTTAATTTTTAATTTTTAATTTTTAATTTTTAATTTTTAATTTTTAATTTTTAATTTTTAATTTTTAATTTTTAATTTTTAATTTTTAATTTTTAATTTTTAATTTTTAATTTTTAATTTTTAATTTTTAATTTTTAATTTTTAATTTTTAATTTTTAATTTTTAATTTTTAATTTTTAATTTTTAATTTTTAATTTTTAATTTTTAATTTTTAATTTTTAATTTTTAATTTTTAATTTTTAATTTTTAATTTTTAATTTTTAATTTTTAATTTTTAATTTTTAATTTTTAATTTTTAATTTTTAATTTTTAATTTTTAATTTTTAATTTTTAATTTTTAATTTTTAATTTTTAATTTTTAATTTTTAATTTTTAATTTTTAATTTTTAATTTTTAATTTTTAATTTTTAATTTTTAATTTTTAATTTTTAATTTTTAATTTTTAATTTTTAATTTTTAATTTTTAATTTTTAATTTTTAATTTTTAATTTTTAATTTTTAATTTTTAATTTTTAATTTTTAATTTTAAATTTTAAATTTTAAATTTTAAATTTCTAATTTCTAATTTTTAATTTTTAATTTTTAATTTTTAATTTTTAATTTATAATTTTTAATATTTAATTTTTAATTTTTAATTTTTAATTTTTAATTTTTAATTTTTAATTTTTAATTTTTAATTTTAAATTTTTAATTTTTAATTTTTAATTTTTAATTATTAATTTTTAATTTTAAATTTTTAATTTTTAATTTTTAATTTTTAATTTTTATTTTTTAATTTTTAATTTTTAATTTTTCATGTTTTATAATCAAAATTGAAGTTTCGATATTTACAATTCGCACATCATCACGAATATAATTCACAAAATTAATGGAATAACAAAGTATTCAACCGCAATTTTGTAAAACAGCCATTTACTGTTAGATATTAAATCTGCATTCGACTCTGTCTGGCATGATTTTTTTATAATTAATATTTATTTTTTAAGCCTAACCTAACCAAAGCCTAGTTCGGCGAACGAGTGGTTTGTCTGCAGATTCTAACCTTTGGGTCCAGGGATAAGCCGGATTTGGCTAGTTTTGTAGCGCCAGACCAAAGCCTCTGGTGGGAATCTAACCCACGACCCACGCATGGTTGGCGGGCACGCTACATACTCACCACCGGGGCACGTAATGCAATTATACACAAAATATTAAACATTGGCTTAGATATTTACACAGTCAGAATTATTATAAGATATTTGACAAATCGGTCGTTTAGAGTACATATCGGAGACAAATTCTAAGAAGAATGCAATATTCCAGCTGGCTGACCTCAATGCTCGTGTCTTTCTCCAATTCTTTATAACATTTTTATTACTGACTTCCTTACACTAATAGGTTGCGAGTCCTCAATTTTCGCTGGTAATACAGCAATTCTAAGTTCAGGCATATTATCAGCTGATATGCTAAGCAACCTGCAAATATCCGTGAACACCGTGACAGATTATTTTAAAAAATGGAAAATACCTGTTAACCCAGATAAAGAACAGAATTGAAGTGCAGTGGCAAACAAAGGTGAAATATTTAGGAGTGTTCTTAGACAAAAACATTTTATTTAATGAACATATTAGTTACATTAGTCATAAAATAGACTCGATGGTATATTAATTTGAATTCTACTCAACAAGTAATTGGAGTCAATGTCGCCATGGAATAAACTGAGTAGAAAGGAAATACTAAGCATTGTTCTACGACTTTTCAGTATCGGTAACTGGATTAGAGCAAGTCTGGATTCATAAGAGGGTAAGGCACGGGAGTTCCAAACAAGTCCAAGTAGACAGAATAAAATAAATTGTTACTGGACAGATTCGACGAAATTTATATGAATAATGTACCACGGATCCCATATTATAGAACCATATTCCAGGATGGGACGAACCAGGAATGTATATAGCTGTTTGGTTACATGTAGATCAGAAAATTATTTACTCAATCGCTTCATAAATCCAAGAACGCCATAAGCTTTGTTTATTGCAAAAGATATATGCGGACGAAAATTTAATCTATGATCTAATAAAATGTCAAGATCTGAGAATGTATTAATCGGTTCCAATTCACTTTGATTCACAAAATAAGTAGTATGTAGATTTTTACATCTGCTTGCATTTTTTTTACATTAAGCTCCATAAAGTTTACATTATGCCATCCACAAAATTATTTAAATCGGATTATAGCAAAAAATTTTGGAAGTAACTTTGAAAAGAGGAAAATAATTTGACATCATCAGCGTATAAGAGAATTTTTGATCGCTGAATAACAGAAGGGAGATCGTTGATAACTAAAGTAAAAATTACTAGACCAAGATGACTTCCTTGTGTAACACTAGAAAACACTTCGACTTTATTAGAGACGGCGTTTCTAAATTGAACCCACTAAGATCTGTCCGTTAAATAACATTTTAACCAGAAAACTAAAGAATTATTGAAACCCATTGAATTCATGATTCGCCTTATCAAAGGCTTTACTTAAGTCGGTGTAAATTACATCAGTTTGCATACGATCTCTAATAAATCCATCATTTATAATTGTAGTGAGTTCCAGAATGTTGGTGATTGTAGAACGAGATTTACGAAAGCCGTATGGATATGGAGAAAGTAGGGATGATACTTGATAAGATAACGAGTCTGTTATAATTTTTTCTAAAAGTTTGGGGATTACACTCAATTTTGCGATGGCTCTGTTGTTAGACACATTGACTTATATAAAGGGATGATATAAGATTCATTCCATAGAGATGGTAAATATCCTGTACGCAAGGACTGATTAAACGGTGTTGTTAGTGGATGGGACAGGGAGTCAGCGCAGTGCTTAAGAATATTATATGGTATTCCATCATGACCAGGATCAAAAGAATTTTTCAGTATTTTCATGTTACTCAAAATAGTGATGTTGTTAAGAAAATTTAAATTTATTATCGAAGAAGCTTCGGAAATTTCAAAAGGATTATTGAATATGTTGTAGCAAAAAAATCAGCAAAAATATTACTGATTGACAAATCATCATCGGCTGAAACTGATCCAAATTTCAAAGAATTATGATATTCACGTGATCGACGTTTATAATTACAAAATTGTAATATGATTTGGATTCCTCTATAAATTCACTTGTATGTCAAACTTATATGAAATTAAGAACGCTTTGGGCAACGCAGGTCTTTACACCTTTAAGAGTCAGGATACTTCTGGCAAAAACCTATCTTATTCCGGGACTTACCTATGGTTGTGAACTCTTTTCTAGTTGCGGCTCTATAAGCAGAAATAAGCTTGATGTTTTATACAATAACATCAATAGGTATCTTTACGGGTTAAGAAAATACGACCATGTCTCTGCTTTCGCAAAAAGCTTATATGGAGTATCTTTTGAAAACTTACTTAAGATAAGGGTACTAATACTCATATATAAAGTTATTTACACAAAAAACCCGCAATATATGTATGCCAAAATTCAGTTTGCAAGATCGAATAGGGGCAAACTAATCATCATACCAAGACATCGACATTTAGTTTCGGAATGGCAGTTTTTTATCCATGCCGCTCGTCTTTGGAATACAATTCCACATGAGCAACAGCTTAATAGCAATGCAATGCATTTTAAAACTTTTTTGTTTAATTTTTTCACTTAACCATTTTCCATAGATTATGTGATATATGTAATTTTTTATTTTTATTTTTTTTTATTTTTTTATTTTTTATTTTTATATTTTTTGTATCTATGCTATTTCTGTTCGTAAATAATTATACTTACTTTTTATATAAACTTTATTATTATTATTAATATACATATAAAATTTTTGAGATTGTTGATCCCTTATCCACATATAATCCTGTACTATAATTAAAAGACTTGGTCTTGTTGTACAGGATATCAATAAATAAATAAATAAATCTGTACTAATATTATAAAGAGGTAATGTGTGTTTGTTTGTTTGTTTGTAGGAGGTAATCTCCGTAACTACTCATCTGATCTTCCTGAAATTTTCACAGAGTCTTACTGCGGATATGGGCGTGGCACCTCCCACACAAAGTAAATTTTTAATATCATATGTATTGGGTACTATGTTAGAGAGAGCTTTGCAAATTTGTCTCAGTTCATCTATTATTATTATTATTAGTAGCTACGACGGATATGGGCGGTATCAGATAAGTGGGCGTGGTACCTCCCATACAAGAAATAATTCAATATAATATATCTCGAGTACTGTGATAGAGAGAGGTTTTCAAATTTGTCTGATGCCACCTATTATTAATGTGAGTAGTCGGACAAAAAATGGGCAGTATCGGACTAATAGGCATAGCACCTGATATACAAATTAAATATAAAATGCCGTATATCTTGAGTACTGTTATAGTGAGAGTCTTGGGACTTTTTGTGAGCCCATAAGTTATTCATGTGATTAGTTAGACAAAAATTGGGCGTGATCGGAGCAGTGGGCGTGGCACCGCCCGTACAAAGTAAATATATGATATCATATAACTGGTGTACTATAAAAGGGAAAAACTCGACATTTTGCACGAGTCCATCAGATATTAATATGAGTAGTCCAATATAAATTGGGCGGGATGGGATTACTGGGCGTAGCCCATCCTATATAAAAAATGTGAAGTACTAAGAAAGCGGCAGGTTTTGACAAGTACATTAGTTATCAATGTCGTGAAAAATATATCGCCAATATCAAAAACCGCCAAAGCCAAAAATCGCGAAAAATAAAAATCGCCCAAAAACAAAAATCTTCAAAATCAAAAATGGGCAAAATCAAAAGTCGCTAAAAAATAAAAATTGCCAAATGATATTTTAAGTTCAAGGCCAATAGTTAAGTGTTGCCAGATCTAATTTCGAAAATTCATGTTCCCCTCATGGGCAGCTACATGTACCTGCAGGGTAGGAATGCCGAAAAATCTGATAACTGTTGTACCGAATGAAAAAGCAAAAAACATTGTATATCAGCAAGTATCGAAATAAAAGCAACTATACTAATAATCTATACTAACATAATAAAGAGGTAATGTGTGTTTGTTTGTTTGTAGGAGGTAATCTCCGTAACGATTCACCTGATCTTCCTGAAATTTTCACAGAGTCTTACTGCGGATATGGGAAGCGCTACAGGCTGTCTTTTTTAATATTTTTAGTGGGCGTGACACCTCCCATACAAAATAAATTTTTAATATCATATATATTAAGTATTATGATAGTGAGAGCTTTGCAAATTTGTCTCAGGTCATCTATTATTAACGTGAGTAGTCAGTATTATTGTAGTGAGTATTATTAACGTGAGTGTGACTTTGCGTGAGCCCTTTCATTACGAGTCGGGGGGGAGGGGGAGGGTGTAGCGAAGCACACCTGGTTACATCTAGTAAATAAATAAATTATGTTTCATATGAATTAAGTAGTTCTTGTAAGCCCTTTTGTTTTCAGTATTGTATTCTGATATAGCAATTAAATACTTGGTAAAATCAGAGGGGGAACCAGGCTTTTTGAATTTTTTATACACTTTATTCTATTTTTGAATTTAGCCAAATAATTATTATTCCATGGTGACCCCATCTTTTTATAGGTCAAATAATAGGAATCGTTACAGATATACATGCGTTAAAGGTGTTATTAAAACTTGTGATCGCCTCATCATAATCAATAGATGAAAGGATATCATTCCAGTCATTATCGGATAGTCGATCATTCAATTTCAGATAATCAGTTTTCGAAAAGCAATAAACATTTTCCCTCTGATTATACGCAGGATTCTTAATTGGCAAATTAAATGGAAGCAAAATAATCAGGAAAGTAATTGGATTAAATGGATGCAGCGATATTTCAGATGGTTAATTAATAAATATTAAATCCAAAAGTTTTCCATATGCGTTGAGGATATAATTTACTTGGAAGAGATCATCATCAAATAACGATTCGATGAATTCATTTACATAGCCATTCATAACATCAGGAAAAAAAATAATTGGTGTTATAAGAATTTTACCACGAAATAGATGGTAAGTTGAAATCGCCAAAAAAAGATAACTTAATCAGATGTTTTAGAATTCAAGAATGATTTTTTCATAGCTGAATTATGTTTAATGTAAATATCATCACTGGAACCAGGAGGGACATACTAACATGAGATGTATAATGATTTGCTTCTAAATTTGATTTTTATCGCAAAAAATTCAATATCAGATGTGGAAGAGTCTATAATTTGCTCAGAAGGAAATTTTATTGAGACTGCGATTAATACTCCGCCGCCAGTTTTTTTAGTAATATTAACACGATCACATGGGTATATATGGTATTTATCACAAATAATTTTAGAGTTATGAATATTATTATTAAGCCAGGTTTCAGTAAAAGCAATAATATGGGAATTGAAGTCAAAATTTTCAACAATATTCTAATATTCCTTTAGTCAAAGATAAAATAACTTTTATTGAAGAAATTTTTTTTAACAAATGTGCAGACTCCTCTTATGAGCCCATTAGTTCCACTATGTAGTTCTGAACTTGTTGCTTCTTTTAATCTTTAACACTTTTTGTTTTTTTTTTTTTTTTTTGCTTTTATAAAATTAAAGCAGTAAAGAGTTTAGTCATTTCTGACCTTTTTACTTAAATATATAATAATTTGTAAATTTTTATTACACTGATGTTATTTTATAGTTAAGGAAAATGTTTACAAAAACCTTTATGACAAAAAAAAATAAATAAATTAAAATAATTTTTTTTCCCGTAAAGGTTTTTGTAAAATAAATAAATAAAAAAAAATTTTTTTTTCTCATAAAGGTTTTTGTACAATTTTTCCTTAACTTATAAAATAACATCATTGAAATTAAAATTTACAAATTTTATCATATATTTAAGTAGAAAAGTCAGAAATGACTAAACTCTTTACTGCTTATAATTGTGTATTATTAATATTATTTTTGCCAATCTTATACATACATACATACAATTAAAAGAATTTATGAATAAACTTTGCATTCAAGATTTTTTTCTATATTTTTCTTCTCTCAAACCTCTATAACTAGAGTTCTAATTAACGTAGGCTGTTGACATAGGTCTAAGAACACTCAGTGGATCAAGCACCTTCTTTTGAGCTATTAACTGCTTAAATTCGTTGGGTTTGAGGAAAGTTATGCGTGGAGAATCAACTTTACTTTTACTGTACGTTAACTTCTCTTGGTATATTTTGGCACTACTGTACGTTAACTTCTCTTGGCAAATTCGTTGGGTTTGAGGAAAGTTATGCGTGGACAATCAATTTTACTTTTACTGTACGTTAACTTCTCTTGGCATATTTTGGCATTACTGTACGTTAACTTCTCTTGGCAAATTCGTTGGGTTTGAGGAAACTTATGCGTGGACAATCAACTTTACTTTTACTGTACGTTAACTTCTCTTGGCATATTTTGTCATTACTGTACGTTAACTTCTCTTGGCAAATTCGTTGGGTTTGAGGAAAGTTATGCGTGGAGAATCAACTTTACTTTTACTGTACGTTAACTTATCTTGGCATATTTTGGCATTACTGTACGTTAACTTATCTTGGCAAATTCGTTGGGTTTGAGGAAAGTTATGCGTGGAGAATCAACTTTACTTTTACTGTACGTTACCTTCTCTTGGCATATTTTGGCATTACTGTACGTTAAATTCTCTTGGCAAATTTGGGTATTATATTATAAAAATTAATATAATATAATGCTGCGGAGCAGCAGGGGTCCTCTAGTAAGTATGAATTGAATTGAATATTGTTTAAGTAAAACTGATTGAAAAATTATATTTTTTTATACTAATCATTAAATAAACCTTATTGAAAAATATTAATTTTTTTAATTTTCTTTTTAAAAAAATAAATATATTTACAAAATCTCCAAAGGTGAACTATTTTCACTGTGACTCACTATACCTTTGCCGAAACCAACTTAATGAGAGTCTAAAAAAGAGTTACTGCGCTTAAGTTTTTAGTTTTCCAATATAACAAACTTAAATACAAATACTTCATTCAAAGAAATATGTATGTATGTGTATGCTCATCTTTGCTTAGATATCTATATTAAATAATGATGTTATCGTAAATATGTACACCATATAATTTTCATATACTCCATATATTAATTACCATCCAATGATGTCACAAACTTTCGGTAGAAAAACACATGGATCATAGTTTGTCCTGTAGCAACCAAAATATTTATACTTGCTCTTTAAAAGTAAATAAAAATTTAGTAACCTGAATATGATAAAAAAGTAGTATTAGTTATTTTTTTTTCAAAGTCCTTACGCTATTTTGCTATTCCTTCCACTCACGCTTTTGTGTTCTCTACTTTAACAAAAAAAAAAAAACCCACTTAAAATTATAAATATTAAAAAACTTCCGCGAAAATAAAATAGAAAGCTTTTTGGTTGTTCACAAATATATAAAAATTATGAAAAAAATTCTTTATAGGCCCTTGTGTATTACACAGTAGAAGGGAAATCTTAATTAGCCTTGAATATTTGTATAGTTTATTTGACTTAATCAAACTAACAGATAATTTAAATAATCTAACCCATAAAAACAAAGTTTCTATTAAAACTCTTTCTTTCCTTATGCATATTAGTTTGGAATATCTTCGTGACTGTTCGTGACTGTGTGTGACTATCTTAAAATTAATCTTTGGCCACAACAAGTCTATGGACAAAGTTTCAGATCCATCGGATGAGGGGAAGTGGGGTTTTAATCTCTCCGTGACTGTGCGTGACTATGTCAAAGTTAATCTATTTTCACCGCAAGTCCATCGACCAAGTTTTAGATCGATCGAATAAGGGACAGTGGGTTTTAAATCACTCCGGGACTGTGCGTGACTATGCGTGACTGCGCGTGACTATGTCGAAGTTGATCTTTCTTTACAGCAAGTATATCAACCAAGTTTCAGATCGGTCTGATGAGGGTAAATGACATTTAGACATTTGTGACTGTGCATGACTACCCCTAAATTAATCTGTTGTCACGACAAGAGTATGGGCCAAGTTTCAGATCAATTGGATAAGGGGGAATGAGGCCCACCCATGGCAGACAGACAGACAGACCGAGAATATGAGTTAAAATGAAGAGATTAAAAATAATAATTGTAAACAAATTATCTAAACTGATTTATTAAAATGTTTCATAAAATTTTATTGAAATGAATATTTCTGTTTGTTAGTTGTTTAATCCCATCCCTGATATAAGAGTATACCAAAGTATTAAAGCATATACGTATGTATGTATGTTAGTATGTAAAGAAAACCATTAACAAATCGTATATACAAGCACGAAAAATAGCATTAAATTTCAAATAATAGACCAACGTGTTGTTGACTTCAAATTCAAGTTTCACGCAAAATATCAAATAGCGATAAGTAATGCCACCATATGCAACAACAACAAACAACCAACTTACTAACAAAGAAATTTTGGCACTCCCATGTCAAAGACCTATAGGTAAACTTCTGCCTGAGTTTATGATATGTTTGTCTCTAGGTGAATGGCCTAGAGATATTATGATTGCTTATGCCTTTGATTTGCAATAATCCTATTAACTTAATGCTCGAACAAAAGCTTTTTTTTTAAATAAGAAAGCGATTTAAAAAAAATCAGTTAATCGATTGGTAAAAATTAAAAAAAAAATTAAGAAAGCCACTTAATTTTTCCAAAATGGTTTCAATTCCTAAGATGGTTTCTTTTTTTTTAAGAACAATCATGTCTTTATTATATTATTTTTATTTTGTAATAAAATATAATTTTAATATTAATGTTCTCTTATATCAGGAAATGCAGCTAGTCCTTGAAATGTGTATGTGCTTTAGGGTTATAAATTTATTTTGAAAGTACCAAAATAGACATTAAAAATTTTCAAAGAGAATTATTAATAAAATAAATAATATGCCATGAAGTTTAAAATAAATTTAATTTTAATTTTTATATTATTAGAGAGAATATTTTTTTTTATCAATAGATCAACTTAATTTAAATCAGGATATATGTAGAATTTTAGTTCAATGGTCATGTATAAATAAGTATTAGGTTGTTTCACAAAAAACTTATTCTCTTTGATTTTTGAAACACTTAAAGCGGAATATGAATTCTAATAGCCTAAACGATTTTTGCGAAATGATTGAGTTAAAAATTAGTCAGGCTTAAAATTAGATATTGGGTACGGGGTAGCGGAAATCGATTTTATCCAAAAAATTATGATATGAAACATACTGATAAATCACTTCGGTAAAGCATCAGTCTATTATAGAAAATTATCGACGGTAAAAATAATTAATTTAAGGGAACTTCTATATCATTTAAGTAAATATTCACTATTTCCCAAGTTGAACATTCAATAACTCGAGAAATATGCAAAAATTATAAATTCGTCAGATAGGCCTACAATATCTCTTTGTTTAGGGAAAATATTAAGAGAAATAAAACAAATTCATTTGTTTATCCCATTGCATTACCCCTAGGTATGAGACTTGTACCCAAATATATATACATTTCATGATGGGATTTAAATTTAAGGTATGTTGCCAATTTTTCAAGGTTTGAACTTTGAAAGTACTTTATTTTTTTTTTTTTTTACAATTAAGATCATCAAGTACATCTAAAAACTATATTTATCGTGAATAGTTCTTGTTAATAGGCTGGTACTCTTAAGAAGCAATTTGTGATAATAATGCACTGGAGAAAAAAAATTGTTTGGACGAAATCGATTTTAGCGACTCCGTACCGACCTCCAAAAAATCTTAAAAAAAAGGAAAAAACTAAAACATTTTCAGCCAGCCATAAGAATTCATTTTCCACTTTAAAATGCCCAAAAAACAAAATATACGGTTTTGCTGGAACGCTCTAACATATAAGCTATTAAAAAAAATTTCTTGAATAAATACATATTTTAGATAATATAAAGTTTCCGATTTTTTATATCCCTAATGTAAAAAAAATTTAAAAAAATATTTAAAAAAATTCTTTGAGGAGTTTTAGAAAGTACATTCGGTACGTGAACATTTTTAACTAAAAAGACCATAAAAAAAAATTGTTATTATCGCTACAACATTGCTCGTAGCGTGGTGCGATAAAAAAGTTTTGTTTAATAAAAGCTAAAACACTAATATACATACTAAAGTGTATAACACTTTCCCAACCCATAGTAAGGGTTTCATCCAATTTACTAGAAAAATGAATTTTTTTAAATATGCCAAAATTCAAAGTTTGACCTCGGCAAGGGATCGGTTAACGTTGCTCGATTTATTCCAATTTTTTAGCCTGGAAGACTTGCACATTTCGTTATTATATTTTAAGCGTCACATCTAACAATTCGACAGCACTTACAAAATATTTATTTTTTTTAATAAATTGTCTTTCATTAGATTGGGGTCATATGCGACCCCAAGTGCAAAAGGGTCATATTCTTTTTTTCAGAAAAGCTAGGCTATTGAGATAAAATATAACATTTTAAAGCAGAAAACTGACAAATTTTTGATACAAAGTATTTAGAAAGAGTACATTTACTGAAAAGTTCACAAAAAACTAATTTTTCTCGAAATCAGCAAAAAAAAATTCTTTGTAAAAAAAATTTTGGCACAGGAATTTACTTAAAACTTCACACAGTTATTCTCTAACATATATTTAACAAAGCTTTGAAATGCCAGATACATTTTTTGAAATTTTGTTTAAGAAAATTTTTTTAAATTTAAAAGAGAGTTTTAAAAATTTTATCAAAAAAAGTTTCCATTTTTGGTTTCATTTTGCAATGGGTTAACAACGTGTTAATAAAATAATACTTCATGTCTGAGTACTCACAGGTATAGGTACCAAAAAAATTATGGCTTTAATTAGTTTCCTAAAGTTGAAAAAATGTTCATCACATTTCATGACTTAGAGTTTTTTTGGCACAAAAGTTGTTTGGGGCATTTGTTATTTCTTGGCGAGTTTTTATTCGATTTTGAAGTTGTATAGTTTTTTTAAGAGATAATATAGTACTAAAATCGATCCATATAACAAGTTGTCGAAAAAACTTAACTTTAGAACGAATTATTCGTAAAATCTGCACCTCTAAATTTTTTTTGATTGACCCAAAACTTTGTATTTCTCAGTTTTTGGCTATTCGCAAATTTCTAAGGGGTGAGACTTTAAATTTGAACCCTTTTTTCTTCCCCATATGATGAGAGGCCACCCTAATACACACTCGTACATTCATAAAAAAGAATTTAATTGCAAAGATTTCATAGAAAGAAAAAACCTAATCCAAATTTAAACAAGTAAAAAAATTACAGTCGGTCTAGACCGACTAAACGATATCCTATTCCATGCATTTATATATCCAATCTTATAGGTCCAAGAAATTAGATAAAAAAATAAGCGTTAACCAAGTTTCAGTGGCATTGTTATTATTTTTCTTTTTGCCTTGGGATACATTTATATGGGGACTAGATCGAAAAATGGATCAATCCGGACCATATTTTGTAAGGTCACTTATTTTTTGCAAAAACATATAAAACCAAATTTGAGAAAAATCTGTGCAATATTTTTATTTTTTGATAGATTTAAGTAAAGATCGGGAGCAGCTTCATGTGGGGGCTATGACTAAGTATAGTCCCATAAGATTTACTGAATGCAGATGAATGGATGTAATAAACATAAACAAACCTAATTTGAGCGAGATCTATATGATAATTTGGATCATATGGCAATTTAAGTCGAACTCATAGGGGTCATTTGTATAGAGACTAGGTCTGAACATGAAGCGATTTTTACTAATTTCAATAACGTTCATTCCAAGGACATATACTAAATTTCATCAGAGTATATTCATATCTGTGACCTGCAATTTAATTACAAGATTTACATGGACACACAGACGGACAGACGGCCGGACATCGCTAAAGTGATTCTGAGAAACTGATTCTGAGTCGAGCTGTGTAATAAAAGATGGGACTAGATCAAATATTTTTGGTAGTTACAAACATCAGCACAAAGTCACCACATAGTGGTATCTATAATATTAATAGGCTAGGCGATTTTTTGTGACCGCTTTTTTGTTCTACCGTTTCATCCCGATTTTGACCAAACGTATACCATTTGAAAATTATTTCTTTTTAGCCGTTTTACAGATTTACAGATTTTTAAATTTTTTCCTTTATTTTGAGTAAATTGCATTCAAAGTTGCTACTAACACATACATAAAATTATACAGTGCTATGTGTGTGTTTATTATATTTGTTAATGTGTTTGTAATAAAAATGAGTTTGTTTGTGTTAATTTGTTGGCTATAATTGATTAGCATACCTTTAGGGTCTTTATTTAATGAAAAAATAAAATTTCCTAGAATTTGCACTCGAATTCCGAGGGCTGGGATCTGCTAGTAAGGTATTAAGAGAATGGAGAATTTTTTAAAAAAATCTTTACACATACATGCACATATTGATGGCTACGAAAGAAATAAATTGGTTGACATTCAGTATACTTTTAGCCAGATAAATCAAGCAGAATGTGAAATATACTCGTTATAAAGTACATCGAACTAACAAAACCGTTGCTTCCCTTCATCTTCTTCAGACGAAATAGAAGTATAAAACTTTTCTTATTTTTGGTGAAGGCACCACACATTATGGCCTATATGGTATTTGCTGTAATAAAAATATTTATTTTTCCTTTTAATAAAGTCACACAAAACTCACACGTTTATTGACTTTTGTGCCTTTGTAGTTTTATTTACAGTAGAAATCCATGTTATATGCTTTATGAATATATTTGTATACATAAAGAAAGGATTTCCTTTGATGCCTTTAATATTTACAGATATCCGGAGTACATAAAAGCGTTAAGTGTGATACGCTGTTTAAAATATTTAACCCTTTGGAAGTTAACGACTTTGTTAATACTCATATGTCAATATAATGCTTTTCTAATTTATTACTACCACTTCAATTTGCCAGCCTCTGTTGCAAGCTCAAAAATCGTATTTGTATTTTGCCATATACATAGTTATGAGTAGATTGGAAATTTACGAAATTATTTTATTTTCACTAAGTACTGCTATAGAACGTTAGGCATAAAATTTAATATTGCTCTGCGGTAAAAGGATTAGAATATTGAATGTGGGGGATAGTAATGACGTTGTATATTATTTACTCCTGCCATCAGTTGCTAATATATAAATTAATAAATACTCGCATAAAAATTTTCATACTACATTTGATTATGACAGATTATCGTAATTATAATAAATGAAATATAAAAAAAAAAAATTATTTAACTAATAACAACAAATTAAAGGCCTTCAGCACTTCTCATTAAAAATCGAAATAAAATCAATATTTACTTTTAAAAATTTGAATAAAATAACATATTTTCCATGAATTAATGTGATAATTCATTTCAACAGATTTGCAAAATTTTAATTGATTAGTTATTTAATTTTTTTTTTATTATTTATTTTTTTAAATTAATTGAAATGAATTTTTTAAAAAATTTTAAATACACTAGAAATTATTAGAATTCAAATATAAAATTTAAACAAATATTTTTCGAATAAGTTTGTGTCACTTATAATTTATAGAAAATGACTCAGCAAATGCAAGCAAACAAAATTTGGCATTAACATTAAGGACGATAACAATCTTTTACATTATAATTTAATATAAGAATATGATTTAAACAAATTCTTTTTTCTTTTACAATGGAATTATTAAAAACAAATAATGTTGCTTAAAATGTCTGTGCCGAAGTTTTGTTACCCATTTTCTTAGTCATTTTTATTTTATAAAAAAAATACTTTTTTTAATTTTAATATGTCATCTGGTATAATGACTTTGTGCTGATGTTTGTAGCTATTTAACATAGAACCACTTTTTATTATACCGATTTAGCGATGATCGTCCGTCCGTCCGTCTGTCCACCTGTGCGTCCACGTAAACTTTTTAATCAAACTACAGGTCGCATATGTGAACATATTGTGATGAAATTTGGTATTTGGGCTTCTATCAGCCATAGCATAAACGCTATTGAAATTGGCAAAAATCGGTGCCTGCTCTGACATATTCCCCATACAAATTTCGCCCACGAAATCGACTTAAATTGCCATATGATCCAAATTATCATATGGATCTCAGTCAAATTAAGTTTGTGTGTGTTCATTACATCCATTCATCTGTGGTACAAAAATAAACTCCATAGGATAATTTTTAGTCATAGCCCCCATATAAAGCTGCTTCCCGATCTTCACTTAAATATATAAAAAAATATATTGCACAGATTTTTCTCAAATTTGGTTTGTACATGTTTTTACAAAAAAAAAAAAAAAAAGGCAACCTTACCAAATATGGTCCGGATTGGTCCATTTTTCGATATAGTCCCCGTATAAATATAGCATCCCGTATGAACTTATTCATATTCAAAGAAAAAAAATATTAACAATGCCACTCAAATATGGCTTATGCTTATTATACCCTCCACCCCAGTGTGTAGAGGGTATATATGTATAAGTTTGTCATTCCGTTTGTAATAATTAGAAAACAAATTTTGGAACCCATAAAATATATATATTTGTGATCCTTAGAGCAAGCGGAGTTGAAAAAGCGATGTCCGTCTGTCCGTCTGTGGAAATCACGATGGCGGCTTCAATCGCTGGCATAAAAAATAAATCATTTACATCTTGAAAAATTTGCTGTTTAAAATCGTCCAAATCGGTTGGTTAGGTCCCGAGAACAGAATGAAGAAGTAAAAAAAATCAATGTGAGTCCGATCAAAGGGGATTGCATTTCAGAAAGTATCAAATGTATTTCAGAAATTATCAAATGTATTTCAGAAAATATCAATTGAATTTCAGAAAATATCTATTGAAATTCAGAATTAAAAAGTAGTTAGCCCTACAATACCGAAAATTATTATTGTTTCTACTAGTGATTTGTTGTCGCAGAAAATGTTTAGCAATATTTGGACTTATTTGTTATGCTCTGGAAAATAAACTATCAAGGGCGGCCTTTTAATCGAAAGAAGATGAGGACTTCATTTGTTAATCAGCTACAATATAAACACCAGGATAGAATTTTCATCGATTTTGAAGTCATCATTTTGAAAAAAAAAAAAACACGTTTATATCGTCACCTAAAATGCCAAAGGCCATAACTAACAAAAAGTTCAAAATTGACTCTTTGTAATATAGTTTCGGCCTTTTACTTAAAAACTACTATTTTACCATAAATTTGTTTTCATAAATAAAAACCATCTTTATTTTTCAGCTTGATTCTAAAATTTGGGTATTAAGTTTAAAGTAGTTTTTGTTTTATGATGTTTTTTGCTTTCTCCTGTAAAGAAAAGTAAAAATATTAATTATGGCCTTTTGCATGTTAGATGACGATATGTAGTTTTCAAGAAATATTACAAACCCAGTGTAATAGTTAAAAAAATATGTTTTTATATAGCGTTCTGTCTATTTTTCTGAAATTCAATTCATACTTTCTAAAGTGAATTTAATAATTTCTGAAATACATTTTATGTTTTCTGAAATACATTTGATGTTTTCTGAAATACATTAGATAATTGCTGAAATACATTTGATGTTTTCTGAAATACATTTAAAATTTTCTGAAATACATTTGATGTTTTCTGAAATACATTAGATAATTGCTGAAATACATTTGATGTTTTCTGAAATACATTTAAAATTTTCTGAAATACATTTGATGGTTTCTGAAATACATTTGATAATTTCTGAAATACATTTGATCTTTTCTGAAATACAGTTGATATTTTCTGAAATACATTTGATAATTGCTGAAACTCAATTGATACTTTCTGAAAATCAATTGATGCATTCAGAAATGCAATTGATTATTACTGAAAATCAATTGATGTTTTCTGAAATTCAATTGATACTTTCTGAAAACCAATTGATGTTTTCTGAAATACAATTGATATTTTCTGAAACACAATTAATACTTTCTGAAATTCAATTTATCTTTTCTGAAATACAATTGATACTTTCTGAAATTTAATTGATGTTTTCTGAAATGCAATTGTGTTGTGTTTGCAAGGTGGCAGTGGGTTTTTTGAATAAATAAGCCTTGTTGAATTTATTTTCGATTGTATTTTAAATGTTTTATTAAATTATAGTTAGTTACAAAACTTCGCTTTAGTCAGCAATTTCCGATTGAAAAAAATGTGTGTTTTTCTATATGGAACACGGTTGATGATCGAACGGAAAAAAGGTCCGATGTTGATCTTGAAGTGAGTTGTAGTTTTCATTGCCATTTTGTGCAAGTGACATATATTACAGCGCTGCCACTATTGTTGCCAACTATGCCGGTTGATTGCCAATATGTGACAACTTTCTCCTCCTTATAGATCAAGACGATTTGGTGCCCTTCTAATTCTCTTCGATCGTCTTGGGCTGGTTAGTGTATCCTCGTTGTTTTCATTTTGCGACACAGTTGTGTTACCTCCTGGTGTAAGTGGTGTGGTCATCGATGTTGATGCTGACAAATGTGGTGATGTATGTATCATGGCTGGTGGATTTGGTACTTCGTTTGTCTCTTGTAAGTCGGTTGTGGGTCCCGTCTCGTTGTGGCTTGTGGTCGTATTATTATTTTTATTATCGGTTATATTAATTAAAGAGTCTGCATCGAAGTTAATTTTATCATTGCTTGTCTTACAATCAGTTCTTCTTAATTGGTCGACATGGCGCTTATGTTTTTCGTTATCTATCAACACTTCGTACATTCGACTTCCTATTTTTCGTATTATTTTTCCGAATTTCCATTTGCAGCATTTGTTTTGGTAAAATCGAGCCTGGATTAAATCCCCATCTAAAAACGCTCTAGGCTCGTTATCAACACTTTGTTTGTCCACGACCCGAGATGTAATGTCGGTCTTAACCAAATCGATTCTTGTACGAATTGTTCTTTTGAACATTAGTTCAGCAGGCGATACTCCTGTAGTTGCATTGGGTATTTTCCTGTACTGCATTAAAAACCTGCATAGTTTTAGGCTCAAATCGCCATCGTCATTGGCCATGTTCCTCAGCCCTTCCTTGATAGTTGAAACGTAGCGTTCCGCTTGCCCGTTTGAAGATGGGTGATAGGGGGCACAAAATTTATGACGTATGCCATTTGATTTAGTAAATTTTTGGAACTCTTGTGATGTAAAATTTGTTCCATTATCGGAAACCAAAACTAGTGGTAGGCCGAATCGAGCAAAAATTTCTTGGAGTATCTTAATCGTTTTTGTGGTGCTAATTGTTAACGTTGGAATTGCTTCCACCCATTTTGTATACGCGTCGACTATTATTAGTAGGTAGGTGTTCATGAATGGTCCAGCGTAATCTATATGTACTCTCTGCCATGGACTTGTAGGATACTCCCAAGGATGTGGATTTTCCTTGACCGGGTTACTCTTATGTTTGCAGCAATCATGACAACTTCTTGCAACTGTCTCGATATCATTGTCAATTCCTCTCCACCAAACATAACTGCGTGCCAAAGCTTTCATTCGTACTATGCCTGAATGGCCAAGGTGAAGTTCATTCAGAATTCTTCTTTGAAGGGATTTAGGTATCATTACTCGTATTCCATTAAATATGCAGTGGTTTTCAAGTGAAAATTTTTCATCAGGTTCTCCATTTGGTAATTTCTCCCCTTTTTGTAGTGCATTATAATATTTTCTGCATTCAGCGTCTTTTAATATTTCTCGCTGAATCTCCTTTTGAGTAACTGGAATTGCGTCTATTTGACTTAATTGGAAAATTGTGGCATTGTCTTCCGATAATTTATCGTTCCGTTCATTATGCGGAAATCTTGATAGGAAATCTGCGTTACTATGAACTTTTGTATTTCGATACTGAATATCATAATCAAAGCCAGATAAAAAATTTGCATAATGTAGCAATCTTACAGCTGACATTGCTGGTAAGTCCTTGCTGGGGTGAAATATTCGGGTTAATGGTTTGTGGTCCGTAATTAACGTTATTTTACGGCCATAACAGTATTGGAAGAACTTTTTAAGCCCCCAAACAATTGCAGTGGCTTCCTTATCTATTTGTGAGTAATTTTTTTCTGCTTTCGTTAATGATCGTGATGCAAAAGCTATTGGTCTTTCATTGTTGTCTTCGTCAATGTGAGAAATTACTGCTCCTAATCCGTTAGGTGATGCATCTGTTGCTAGTATCAAGGGTAATTTGGCATTAAAGGGTATTAAAATCTTTGTGCTGGTAATTTCATCTTTAATTTCTTTAAAAATTTTTTCACATTCGGTTGACCAGAAAAATTTTACATCGTTTCGTAATAGATTGTATATTGGTTGTAAGCGACTAGCCAATTTTGGTAAAAATTTGTGGTAATAATTTACTAGTCCTAAAAATGTTCTGACTTCGGACACGTTAGCCGGTCTGGCACTTTTCTGGATACTTTGAATTTTATCATTCATTGGTTTAATGCCAAATCTATCAATATAATGACCCAAGTACGTGATGTGGTCCAGTAGGAACTGACACTTCTTTTTGTTTAGGTGCAAACCGTGTAAACGTAGTCTTTCAAGAACCTTTTTGAATCGAGCAATTAATTCCTCATAAGTACCTCCTTGCAATTTGATGTCATCAAAGAAACATGATACTCCTTCAATGTCCTGTAATATTGAGTCCATGAATCGTTGCCATATTTTCGGGGCCGCCTTTATACCAAACATTAACCTTTTTACTTTGTAAGTGCCTTTATGCGTGCTTATTGCCTGTAATATTGAAGTGTTATCATCCACTTCCATGTGCAAATATGCTTGATGTAAATCCAATGTTATGAAGTACTTTCCCCCGCTCATTTTTGCGAATATATCATCGGCCGTAGGTATTGGGTAACTGTCGTCTTTAATGGCCTTATTAATAGTTACTTTGTAATCGGCACATAAGCGGATGTCGCCGTTCTTTTTTACCACCGGTACTATAGGTGTTCCCCACTCCGAAAATTCAACCTTTTCTATCGTTCCGTTATTTTCTAAACGTAATAATTCATTTTCAATTTTATCTTTTAGGGCGTATGGTACTGGACGATGTCTTATAAATTTTGGTGTGATGTTTTCTTGAAGTTCTAGTTTACATTTATAATTTGGAATTTTGCCCGTAGTTTCAATAAAAATGTCGTTGTAGTCGTTCATAATTTTGTTAATTTCAATTTTGCACTGGGTTTCATTCATGCTGCTTTCAAGTAAATTTAAATCCGAAATTTGCAAATTTAATTTCCGAATCCATTCTCTTCCAAGTATAGTGTCGACTTTTGCGTTAATGATATATAAATCGGATGTTAACTTGTTATTATTGTGTATAATATTAACTGTGGCTTTACCTAATGGGTATATTACTTCACCGGTGTAAGTTCGTAGTTGTAATGAAGTTGGTTGTAATTTAATTTTCGGAAGTAATTTTTCCTGGACTCGTAATGCCATTGTTGATACTGCTGCACCTGTATCTACTTCCATTCGACAATTTGTATTTTCTATATTTAGGTTAATCATGAATTTTTCGGTTTGAATTTTATTTATTTCTACTGTTTGTAGTGTGTTTATATATTCAAATGAGTCGGAATCGGTTTCATCAACTTGGCTTGAAATATCTATTGCATGATTTCCTGCGAAATTTTTGCTGAGACAAACTTCTTGCACGTGCCCGTTTTTCTTGCATTTATTGCACTTTAAATTTTTCGCCACGCATTTGTTTGCCCTATGGTTCATCCGACCGCATTTGAAACATTTGCCTTTGATTTCCTCCCACATACTAGAGGTATTTTTCCTGGTAAAATTTTGGTTTTTCGTATTTTTGTAATTGTTTTTAATTTGGTTTAATTGGGGCTGTTGATTTCGTATCTCCTTGCTCTCAAGTTTGGAAGATTCAATTGCCAGTGCAAGTTTTACAGCATCATCAAAAGTTTTACTAGCATCTTGTTGCAAAAGTCGTTCTCGAATATCGTTATCCCGAATTCCCCTCACAAACTGTGATCGTAAATGTGTTGAATTTGTTGAAGTTTGACAATTGGTACAAATGAAATTGCAGTTTGTTGATAATTTTTTTAAATCAGCTTGAAAATTTGAAATTGTCTCCCCTTCGTGTTGAACTCGATTGGAGAATCTGTGTTGTTCCGAAATTTCACTCGGTACAGGACATAAATGGGAACGTAATAGTCCAATTAGCTCATTAAAGTGTTTTGTTTTTGGGTTATCTGGGGCGGTTAAGCACGTTAACGTGTGATACAGCTTCGGACTTAAGCAGTTTAATAAAATTTTTACACATATTTTGTCGCCTTCTTCGTCCTCGTGCGACCAACCCCTTAAATCCAAATAATTTTCGATTCGTTGTAAATATGAATCGAAGGTTTCATTATTTTCATCAAATGGTTGTAAATTAATGCCCTGTGATGGTGTACCTGGATTAATTCTTGTTGGCATCTGCAACAAGGTTTCCGCCAATTTTTTTAATGTCTCATCAATTTCGGACATCGCTGTTTGGTTTCTAATTTTTACTTTATTTGATTTAATGTTTATTATTTAATGTTTTTGTCACTGTAGTTTCAAGTCAATGTAACAATGTAATTTGTACGTAAAAAAAAATATATATAGTTACCTCCAGCCATTTACATGTGTTGCTCGACTTATCCTCACTTGTTAGATGGATGCTTGAAATTAATTAAATCCGCAATCATCGTTCGCCAGTTGTTGTGTTTGCAAGGTGGCAGTGGGTTTTTTGAATAAATAAGCCTTGTTGAATTTATTTTCGATTGTATTTTAAATGTTTTATTAAATTATAGTTAGTTACAAAACTTCGCTTTAGTCAGCAATTTCCGATTGAAAAAAATGTGTGTTTTTCTATATGGAACACGGTTGATGATCGAACGGAAAAAAAGGTCCGATGTTGATCTTGAAGTGAGTTGTAGTTTTCATTGCCATTTTGTGCAAGTGACATATATTACAGCGCTGCCACTATTGTTGCCAACTATGCCGGTTGATTGCCAATATGTGACAAATTGGAAAAGGTGTAGGTAGTAATTAAAAAAAAAACACCTATGTTTATTTTTGACTTCTTCAAAGTTTCCTAGTATTTAGCTTTTTAAATTCACAGAACACCTAGCGGTTCTGCTTACTAAAAAAGTTCTGTCAATAACAAATATGTACTTGAATATTTAAAAAATACTCAGTAGGTTTGTGAATATGTTAAACTCACAGCACACCTAGCGGTAAATAGCTTTAATATTTAAAATTAATGAAAAAGATTTGTAATTTTGCTAAACAGACAGCGAACTCGGCGGTTCTGCTTACTAAATATGCCAATACAGTTACATATACCGCACACCGTTTTTCCCTTACGCTGTTTCTGTGACTGTATTGCGAAATTGGATCTTACCCCCCCCCCCCCCCTGGGCGCATAGATGTTTACACATCTAAAAGTCTTGAAAAAATATGATTTGTCATGTTGTTCTTGTCACGATCACGACCTCAATAGGATAACTGGGGCACTCGTTTTTTAGTGAGAATGATTGACTAACATCATGAGAAGGTTTCTGTTTGAAAAATCATGAAAATCGGTTTAAAAGGTCCCGAGAAATCACTGAAGAAATAAAAAAAATGAAATTCCCTTGCAAGGGAATAAAAATTCACCAACATCTAAAGCAAATAATACTTAACTACCTGTTGTTAATAAAAACAAATAAGAATGTTAAATTCGGCTGTGCCGAATCTTTGATATCCTCCACCTCGGTTTGAGTATTGATAATAAATGTAAACAAAATATTGGAAAAATATGCATGCATTACCTATGTATATGCGTGCGTTTCCGGTTATATGACATAACTTCTCGTTTAATTTAGTTTTTGCTAATTAAATAGCTCGCCCTAACCTCAATTGCAAAGGTAATGATTGTGTAGGGTGGCTATATGCATTAAATCGTGCTAATTGGAGATGGCTGTATAGTTTCTTTTAACTGGCGAAATACTTTGTCACTGCGGCCATATAGGTCGGATGGAGTAACAAAATAATAACCAAAAAAAAGCTCTCTCAACTTTTTTATTATAATATTGCCATATTTTGAAAATATAGAGAATAAATTTATAATAATAAATAATCAAATTAGGGATGCCAAACGCAAAAAGCCAAATTTCCCAAACATTTTAAATAAAATAATTTGTTCTCTTTATTTTCTGAAAAACTTCAAATTTTCATCCAAAAAAATTATGAAAATTTATATATAAAAAATAACAGATTGCGTTTATTTATGTAACAATTTTTATGTTCGCAATTCTTAAATATCATTTGAGGTTTTCTAAAATTCATTGAATTTAAATTAATGTTTTCTGTAGTGCGATTCTGTAAATTTCAACGATCTGACAATCGCAAAATATATCGACTGCTATTGTTGTTTGCACTAAGGATTAAGTGATTCACTAAGTACAGACATCTTAACGACAGTCGAGAAATCTATTTTTCCATTTATTTAAATTGTAAACGAGTGGCATCTCTGTCAAAATAAGCGAAAAACACAAAGAAGAATAGAAAAAAAACAAATTACTTCGTGTTTGAGAGGAAGATTTTATGATTATGTTTAATATCTCTATTTTTTACTAATATTTCTGTTTATTTATTTGAAAATTAAGTGAATTGAATAAGCTATTTAATTTTTATTTATATAAAAAGGTTTTTTTAATCAAATCAAACTATTTTCAATATTTTATGATTTTTATTTACGTATGACGACATTTCAACCTAAAAATTTAAGTTTTTATCGATTGAATAAACAACACAAAAATGGTTGTCGTTTAGCTGATTTTAACAATAGCGAATATCGTTTAAAAATTTTACTGATAATTTTGCTTTTCTTTTTTTAACGATTCCTGAATCCCAATATTTTTTTATATGTAAACATTTTTTAATTGTAAACATATTTGGTGTTTTTTTTTTGGAATTTGATGCAATTGATGTCTTCTAAATTTAAAATTATTATTTCCGACGTTTTGATATGATTTTCCGAAATTCAATTAATATTTTCTAATTTACAATTGGAAATTTTAGTTCCAGTTTTTAGAATTGATATTTTCTAAAATTTGAATGGAAAATTTAAAAAGTGCAATTTTATATTTATATGAATAATAATGCTTTAGTAATTATAAACAATTTTTAAAAATTAGATTTAATCGCAATCAAATATTTTGTAAGTAAAGCAGAATAATAATTATATATAACTATGTAGAACTGTTTTGAAAGCAAAAAACTCATTGATAAACTTGGTAACTCTATTTTATAAAGACAACAAAAAGTTAGCATGCCAAACTTATGTTCATATTTGAAAAAGAATAATGAAAAAACCTATGAAATAAAAGACCAGCCCGTGTATACACTTAACATTGTTCTGTATGATATCTAGTTGAAAATATTGACATTCATTAGAACAAAAATAGTGGCGCCATCTACTGTGGCATAGTCACGCTGAGCAAAATGAAGTGACACTCTGTTAATGCAAAAGAAATGTATTTTCCCCACAACAAAATATTGCAGAATTTTATGTAAATAAAATAATATACCGATTTATTTCTAACATGCAGTTATTATGGATATACATATATAGAATATGTGTATATTATTTGTAATATTTAATATGTGTATCTATGTATATGTAAATATTACGCACAAAAAATACAACATCAAACGTTTTTTGTGTTTTTCTCTTTAAATAAATTAATACATAAAATTTTTTTTGCTAAATTTACATTGTTTTTTTTTTAATAACAACTAGGTATTTGAGCATTATTTACTTTAGATGCTGGTGAATTTTTACTTCCTTTATATTAACTCGTATTGTCTGCTTGTCGAAAAAATTTTGGATCGATTTTAACCCCTTTCTCGTGACGCAATCGATCTGAAACTTTGCAGCCAGGCTCATGGCAATGATAAAAATGATCTAGTAAATTTTTTTAGTGATGCCAAAACAATGGAAACTTTTAAATTTTTCTACCAGAGTTGATAAAAAAAATGTACAAGTCCAGCTATGACAACAATACAACATTTTGAATAACAACAAGAACAATATAGAAACATCATATTTTTCATTTTTTTTTTTTTACTTTTTCAGAGATTTCCCTGGACCTGTTCCAACGATTTTAATGATTTTTGAAATATAAATCTTCCGTTGAATTTGGTGAATTTGAGGGCGTGATCGTGACAAGAACAACAAAGAAAATTAAATTTTTTCAAGACTTTTTTTAGATCGTCATTCAAATCTCGGGCCCTAATAGACCGATTTGGACGATTTTAAATAGCAAACTTTTCAGGATGTTAATGAATCATTTTTTATATCAACGAGCACCCTAGCTGCGCGATTGATGCCGTCATCGTGATTTCCACAGACGGACAGACGGACAGACGGAGAGACGGCCATCGCTATATCAACTCCGGTTGTTATAAGGATCACAAATATATATATTTTATGGGGTCCAACATTTTTTTTCTAATTATTACAAACGGAATGACAAACTTATATATACCCTCTGCACACTGGAGTGGAGGCTATCAAAACCATGTAAATTTACCGAAAAAAAATGTTATGTATTAATTTATTTAAAGAGAACACAACAACAACTTTTGATGTTGTATTTTTTGTGTCTATATTTACATATACATATACATATATTAAATAATAAAATAATATCCATAATAACAGCATGTTAGAAATAAACTGGTATATTATTTTATTTATATAAAATTTGGCAGTTTTTTATTTTATGGAAAATACATTTCTTTTGCATTAACAAACAGTGTCACTTCATTTTGCTGAGTGTGACTATGCCTTGCAATATGACTATGACTATGCTTTGCAATAGTTATTTCTATTTTAACATGAATGTCAACATTTTCAATTAGATATCAAACACAACAATGTTAAAAGTATACACAGAGCTGAGTAAAGAAGAAGTATTTTTTTTTTTGCTTTCAAACAGTTCTACATAGTTATATAAAATTATTATTCTGCTTTACCAACAAAATATCTGATTGCAATTACATATAAATTTTAAAAATTGTTTATAATTACTAAAGCATTATTATTCACATTAATGCAAAATTGCACCTTTTTTAAATTTTCCATTCATATTTAAGAAAATATCAATTCTAAAAATCGGAATTCAGATTTCCAATTGTAAATTAGAAAATATCAATTGAATTTCACAAAATCATATTAAAACGTCGGAAATAATAATTTGAAACTTAGAAGACATCAACTGAATTTTTAAAATGCAAATTTTATTCTTTAAACACAAATTGAAATTAAAAAACATAAAATATGTTTACATTTAAAAAATCTATTGAATTTAAAAAAAAAATATTGCGATTCAGGAGACATTAGTAGCATTTCAGGAAAAAAAAAACATTAATTTAAATTCAATGAAGTTTAGAAAACCTCAAATGATATTTAAGAATTCCGAATTTGATGAGAATGTTATTTATATATTATTTTTCACAATTTTTTTGGATGAAAATTTGAAGTTATTCAGAAAATAAAGATAACAAATTATTTTATTTAAAATTTCAGTGCTCATGAAGACATCATGGTATGCAAAGTAAAACCCAAAAATTTCAGTTCGATAATAATTCCCAGGTAGTAGTAATTGGAGTCAATAAATGAAAATATATTTTATTAACATAATTTAATTCAAAATCAAAAGTTGGCATCACTGGGTTAGATTTTGTATTGTATTGTGTTATTTTGTGTTACCACAAAATCTAATAGTTAAAACTCCCTTTTAAAATATAAAAAAATAATTCTCTCTGATTTCCAAATATGGCAATATTTGAACAAACAAATTGAGAGTTTTTTTGGTTATTATTTTGTTACTCCATCAGACCTACATGGCTGCAATGAAGAATTATTTGGCCACTTAAAAGAAACTGTACAGCCATCTTCAATTAGCATGATTTAATGCATATAGCCACCCTACACAACTATTACATTCGCAATGGAGGTTAGGGCGAGCTATTTCATTAGCAAAAACTTAAACTAATGCCGTTTTCTTTTCTGACAAAAAATGTCGCATTTTATTTGCACTGTTTTCAAAAAGTGTATTTTTTTATATATTCTGAATTAAGAGCAACCTCATCTTATACATCAATCGAAAGGCCTCAAAGTGCTGTGTGCATAAAATGCAAAAAATTTGGAATATTATCCTCTTTGAAGTCATAGGGTGAAAATATTAAAATAAAGGGAACCATGAGGAAATACACTATGACCTGAAAGAAGGCAATGGCTGCAATTTTTTGTTATTTACGAGGACTCGACTTTGAGACCTTTCGATTTATGTACAAGATAAGGTTTCTCTTAATTTAGAATATATAAAAAAAAATACACTTTTCGAAAAAAGTGCAAATATAATGCGACATTTTTCGTCAGAAAAGAAAACGGTATAAGTTAAACGAGAGGTTATGTCATATAACCGGAAACGCATGCATATAGGTATATAACCGAAATGCATGCCGATCAGCAACCACGATGACCAACAAGCAAACACCGAAACGTGTTTTCTTTTATCCGAAATAATAGAATAATAGAATCATAATGATATTTCCTCGTTGGAGAGCGAATTACTAATGTGAGAGAGCTTGAAATAAACAATAAACTTCTGTTAAGCGGATCAACCCAAAGAATTTGCTGAAATAATTTGATATTAAGTTTAACACATTGTTTACTTTTTCAAATATTTTGTTTACTTTTATTATCAATACTCAAACCGAAGCGGAGGGTATCAACGATTTGGCACAGCCGAATTTAACACTCTTACTTGTTTTCTGTATCCAATTAGTTGGGCCTAAGAGATAGGGTCTTTAAACGCATGGTATAGGTTATCGTATAGTTGGTCTAGGCCAACTTTAATTTTCTTACTTGTTTTTTAACCAATTTTGTTTTATTAAATAAATAAATATTTATACAATGGCTGTTCAGTTTTACAAAATCACTAAATTTATATCTCCAGGAATTATATCGTGAGAAAGTTGTCGAAAATATGAAAACCGTTCGATATGTTTACATTTAAATTGATAAAAATAAATAAAATTAAAAAAAATGGATTCATTGATTTTCGCTGTAAAAATTACAAATTATCTTTAGACTGTGTGTGGGAAGAGAACTCTATATATTCAAAACTTTTCAGTGGGTTCCAAATACAAATGAAATGAACGAAAACTGAATATTTTTTAATGAAAAAAATTAAACAAGAATAGCATTCTACCGTAAAAATGTTGCCATTAACCATTAAATTCCGTCCATTGCTTTTGTTAGTGCACCAATTTTTATATTTATTTCATTTAAATGCCAATATCCTAAAAAATCAATTTTTTTTCTTAACATTTTCCTTAACCACACATGAGATGAGTGTCAATTTATTTGTGATACGAGGGCAGTTCTAGAACAACCCGAGCTGACAAAGAAAACACAACAAATTTTGGGAAAAATGTTTCTTTACTTCTCAAAATCATAATGTCCTTTTAGCTAAATTTCTTTTTCCTAGCGATATTCAATAGCATCGATATCCTGTTTATAGTAAAAACTGTAATAACTGTAAAAACTGATTCCTTAAAATAGCTGTCAACCGCAGACTCCGCTTATTCATTATCGTCAAACCTTTATCTACCGAGCCAATTTTGCAAATGTAGCGTGATTACATTCCTGATTATATTTGAGTACAAACATTTGCTTATACGACAATTTACAATAAAGTCTCTGCCCATATTCTATATACGGAAGTGTTTGTAGTTAACAACAGTCGATCCAGCAAATATATTGCACAATACTAAATCACGCTATGCCCCATATGTAGGTCAATTATATTCTGTTTACACAGGTATTTTATTTATACAAAATGAAACCAAATTCTGTAAAAAATTTTATAATAAAAGAAATAAAAGAACAATAAATATGCGATGTATAGCAATTTTTGAAATGGCTATCATTTCAGCTAGCTCACGCACCTTCAGCCGACGCACAGTGGACCATATTTTGAGCAGGCGGCCAAAAATAATTTTTTTTTGTTACCGATTTTAAAGTTATGTCGTTCATTTGAAAGTAAATACTAGTAAAGCTCGGGAGCCAAAAAATTGCGACTCTATCTCAACTATATCACAGCGAACAGGGTCTTCGAAAATGGGCTTTCTCAGTATTTTGCTAAAATTAAAAATTTCTTTGTAAATTTTTATTTTTTAAATGACTGTAACTTTTTTGATTTAAAAGATTTTGAAGTGAAATAAATTTTGTGTAGTTTCGTGGCTTCCATACTATCAATGTTAAAAACGTAAAATCACTGAGTCATTCCGAAATTTAAAAAAAAATTTTTTTAAAAAAGGTCAAAATTTTCCGAAAATCTCCTACTTAATAGAGCATAACTCCTGCCAGTCAAAAGCAGTCAGAAAAACTCTTGCACTATTCTATGGTCCGAACCCTCCCCTATACTCCTATACCCTATATAGAACAATTTTTCTGACCCAAGGTTAGATATTTTCTGCAAAATTTATGAATACAAAAGTTGTCCACTATGTGGTTAGGATATATTAAGTTTGAGGTGAAGTTTGTAACTGCAAAAAATATTGAACCTTTATCCATCTTTTGTTATAAGGATCGACTCAAAAACACTTTCTGAGTCGATTAAACGATGTCCGTCCGTCCGTCTGAGTGTTATGAATACAAAAGTTGGTCGTACCGGTGCACCGCGGTGTATTTTTTGCGTGTCGGTAGAGTTGTCAGGAATTGTTATAAACTTATAAAAAAGGGTTGAGATATAATGCGCTTTATTGTTACAGGTAAATTTACATAGATATCTTTCAAAAACATTAATAGTCTGAATTAGAGTTATATAGTTTAAATACCTAACAAAATGGGAAACAATTTAAATAACAGGTAAATGGTAAAAAAAACTATTGCAACATATGAGCAGGTATGCTTCACCTTTTAAAAGGGGTTAGGGTGTGGGTTTTTTATGCTTCTAAAAGTGGTAATAAAAGATAAAAATTTGTAAATGGCAAAAAAAAACTATTGCGACATAGCCCTTTAAGATATGAGCAGGAATGCTTCACCCTTTAAAAGGGGTTAGGGTGTGGTTTTTTACGTTTCTAAAAGTTGTAATAAAAGACACAAATTTGTAAATTGCAAAAAAAAACTATTGCGACATAGCCCTTTAAGATATGAGCAGGTATGCTTCACCTTTTAAAAGGGGTTAGGGTGTGGGACTTTTATGCTTCTAAAAGTGGTAATAAGAGATACAAATTTGTAAATGGCAAAAAAAAAAAACTATTGCGACATAGCCCTTTAAGATATGAGCAGGTATGCTTCACCTTTTAAAATGGGTTAGGGTGTGGGTTTTTTACGCTTCTAAAAGTGGTAATAAAAGACACAAATTTGTAAATGGCAAAAAAAAAAAATATTGCGACATAGCCCTTTAAGATATGAGCAGGTATGCTTCACCTTTTAAAATGGGTTAGGGTGTGGGTTTTTTGCGCTTCTAAAAGTGGTAATAAAAGACACAAATTTGTAAATGGTAAAAAAAAACTATTGCGACATAGCCATTTCAGATATGAGCAGGTATGCTTCTGCTTTTAAAAGGGGTTAGGGTGTGGGTTTTTATGCTTCTAAAAGGGGTAATAAAAGATAAAAAATTTTATTTTACATAATTGCAAGAAAAAGTATTTATAATAATGTTTCCACAATTATTATTCATTACAATTTGTGCAATGGCTAAGTACTGTTACAGAGGTCTGGCAGATATTTATTTTCAACAAAATGATGTAGACGATGTAATTTTGCACATAGTGAGCAACGACTTCTTTAAGAATTGTAACCTAGAAGACATTGAAATGCACAAAGGAAAAATTACTAATTTTGCATCGAATTTGAAAAAACGGTACGTTGAATGCTCTCATAGCAAGGCAAAGGTGTGCAAACGTTACCAAGACTGGTTAATAGAGGAACTTATTTTTGAGAGTGCATCTACAACTGCCAACGAAAGTGGAAAAAAGGGTCGACCAGCAAAACCAATTGACGGATGTAGGGAAAGATCTAGAAGGCACAAGCTGGAGAATATCAATGAAGAAATTTCTCAAAGAATTATTAAGGATTCATTTTTGCACCAAATTCAACTAACCCAAAATAAAAAAAATAAAATTGAAATAATTGAAAAAATTGTAGAAGCGAGCCCAAGGCGCACAAAGAGGATTTTGAAAAGCATTCCTACACCAATTGAAGATAAGAAATTTACGCCGGAAGAAGTGTTTGCCCTATTTTTGGATTTGAAATTGACCAAAAATCAATATAAGGAATTGCGGAAGCGAACCAATGAAAAGAATTGTGGGATTTTTCCAGAATATCGAGATTTAGTTTCTGCCAAAAAAGAATACTTACCTTCACAATCTGCTATTAGTGTCACTTCAACATCAGCAGAAATAAAATCACAAGATCTCCTTGAACATACTGCAGAACGATTGCTAAATACGCTTGATACTGATCATTTAAAAAAAAATTGGTAATGGCAGCATTACTTTAATTTCTAAATGTGGATGTGATGGATCCTCTGGTCAGAAACACTACAAGCAGTTTAATGCCGAAAATTCATCAGATGCTAATTTATTTATGGTATCTTTCGTTCCATTGCGCTTAACAAAAAGGTATAGCGTCTTAGAGCCGTCAACTAGTAGAGCAACAGAAATTGATATATGGAAAAATGAAATTCCTTCTTCAACAAAGATGTCATAACTGAAGAAGTTCAAAAAATAAAAGATCAAATTAAGGAACTTCAACCAGTAATATTTAAATTTGATGACCAAGACATTGAAGTACATTTTAAAATGTGTCTCACAATGATTGATGGAAAAGTAGCACAAGCTTTAACTGGAACAAATTCAACGTCAAGCTGCATTATATGCCAAAAGACATCAAGTCAAGACGATAGTTTTAAGGAAGCCTACGAATATGGAATGTACCCTCTTCATGCTAGAATACGTTTCATGGAGCATATTCTTAAATTGGGTTATGATTTGGAATTTGGTCCGTTAGGCGAAAAAGTGAGAAAAAACAAAGAAAATGAAGAAAAAGAAAGCAAAAAAAAAACAAATTCAACAAAAATATCTACAGCTAGGCCTCGTAATCGACCAACCAAAACAAAGGGAAGGAAACACAAATGATGGAAATACTGCAAGGAGATTTTTTTCCGATCCGGAAACTGCAGCATCTATCACAGGTGTAGATCATGAATTAATAAGACGATTCAAAATCATATTACAGGTTCTAGCATGCAGCAGAAAGATAAATGCAAAAAATTTGGAGAGTGCGCCAATAAACCAGCTATACACTATAATGAAAAATACTCTTGGAGATATATGCCATCCACAGTTCATAAAATTTTGTACCATGGGGAACAAATAATTCAAAACAATATGCTACCAATAGGAGATCTATCTGAAGAAGCGCAAGAAAAAAGGAACAAAGACTACAGATTTTTTCGCGAGCACAACACAAGGAAAATGTGCAGATGTTGTACTAATGAAGACCTTATCACTATTTTGTTGTGCACTTCAGATCCATATATGTCCAACATTCGTCAAAAATGGAAAACTACCTCTATTGAATTAGACGAAGAAGCTAAACAACTTCTAGAAGATGAAAATCAAGGCTATTTAGAAGAAATTTTTACTAAAATTGGTTGATTTAAAGTACTTTTTCATTACACTAACAATAAGTTACACTTTTTTTTTATATAGCTAAAAAATTTTCTTGATTTAAAAATTTATATATTTTGTAAATTTACAATAAAAATTGTTATATTTCATAAACTTACCATAAAAATTGATATAGAAATATTTAAAAAACAATAAAAAAAATTTAACTAAAGCAAAAACATACGAGTTTTTCATTTAACCAATATAAGGTAACTTTTACGTTTGCTGCTTAATATATTATATTTTAACTCGGAATCATTCAAAAAAAAAAAAAAAAACAACCTTTGGCCCTTGTGCACATTAGGACTAAAAAGTTTACGGGGGCCAAAGTTTGGCATTTTCTGAAAAAATTAACTTAAAAAATTGTTAAAAAGTATTAGTTGTAAAATTAACTGAAAAAATAAGACATTATATTAAAAAAACCTTTTTTTACCTTTTAACACTTCACTTTTGTACTAAAATTCAACTACAAATGAAAATGTATTTTAAACCCTCCGTAACCTTTTTTTACTTTCGGTCGATAATTACGTTTTATAGCAAAACTTAAAGGCTAAAGTCTCACCTACCAAACAAAAGAAAACCGCATATCAAAATTCCAATCCAATCAAAAGTTATAGATTTCTGACCGCCTCCTCGTCAAATGGTCCACTGTGCGACGATCATCCAATACCACTTTGTGGATTTTCTTCACCGTTTCTGGCGACTATTACGGTGTTCGACTTGGCAGCTCATACGGCCTTGTTAGTTGTAATCAAAGGAGAAAAATCCCCTAGAGTAGTATCTAGGCCTTTCAAATGAAACTATTTAATTACATAACGGTGACCAATTCCTTCCAAGTTTATAAATTCCTTCAGATCGTTAGCTGTTGATGGCTGAAAAGAAATACTAAACAAACTACTTCTGCCATCTATACGTCAGATCTGGTTGTTCTGTAACCGCCATCGTATATCAGAAAACTTTTGTTGTCTCTCATTTAAATTTTTTTTAAATGTATAAAAGTGTTTTAATTAAAAATTATTTCATTGGAAAATCCTTTTGTCGTTTCTCAATTTATAATTTCTGTACCCTTTATAAAATATTTCAATTTAAAATTAACCTTAAAATATTTTTTTTTTTCTTTATAAGTTTATAGTTGACTTTTGTGTTTATTGTGTGATTATTTAGTCTGGCTTTAGGTCATGTATGTATTATAAAAATAAACAAAAACTCAATAAAATTAAATTTTGATTTGTTTTTATTCTTTCCGATATTTTTTGGAATAAAAAAATTTAAATACCATGGCTTCATGCTTCATTAAAATCCTTTTAAATACTAAATATAAGTCGAATAATATAAAGTGTTAAAAAGGGTTTTATTAGCAACACATTAAACAAATTTCATGTTTTTTATTAACAAACACATCAGAAATCATAAAATTTGTTTACCAACAATAGAGAAAAATAGTAAAACAAAAAAAATAAAATTATTTCGAATGAAATCATCATCATTTAAATTTAAATAAAAATAATTCAAAAAATACGAGTAGCAGTATTAAAATCATTGAAGTGTAGGAGGTTTTTATACTCGTGTTAATTAATTCTGTATGATGGCCTGATGGTATTACCGAAATAACTCTATGGCGAGAAGTTGAAAAAGAGATATATAATTAAAAAAGTTTTTATAAAATTATACTTGCAGAGCTTTTGTGCACACAAAAAGAATTCATTAATTATTATCTTTATATATATTCTGAGTAGGATTTCCTTTAATGTTTATTTTCGTAACTTTTATCGCGAGAGTGATATTAATTTTCTAAAAATATGGTTTTAGGTACATACGCCATATATATACGAATATATTTATATTAAAAAATATATTATATTTCAGTAATCTAATGCATGTTTTTACGACGGAAACGCCATTTCTACCATGTTGACGTTGAAAAAACGTACTTTCGTAGAATATTCTAATGTCACCTATTACTTTTCTCCCGGGAATTTCCGCGTGCTGCAAAATTCAAGTACGTACTACATTTATTAGTAACACGTATGAGTTATATTAAAAAATGTTAAATTAGTATTAAGTATACTACATTCATTTAAGTACATGTTCTACTTTATACATACTTTTATATTCCAGTCTACCCAACGTCTGAAGCCTGCTTTATGTCCTACCAGAAGTTTCTGAAATCCGTGGGTGGTATTTTTGAGTGGACTATTTAATATCCTGGATGTTTGCAATTGTCATGCGTTTTCTATTTATGACATGTGCCATTTAGTAAATATTTAAAGCTTCTATTTTTTTCTTTGTCCAATCCAACAAATGCTCTTGCTGATTTATTGTATTTGAGGTTTGCTGCTGTGTTGTTTTATTATTTTATATATTTTTTTTAAAGTTATTACAGAAATACGCTCAAATAATTTTGTTAGAATCATAAACCATATACAAGAAAATGCTTCCAACAAGATGAATTCTAGTATAGAACACATTGAGAATCAATGTTGTATGAAAAACAAGAGTGTTAAATTCGACTGTCCCGAATCTTTGATACCCTCCACCTGCATCTTAGACTCAATACTACAACCAATATTAGGTACGGCTACCACTTTAAAACTATTGCTGATACGGAAACATTAATTCCGAATACCAATTAAAGTCAAAGTTAATTATTTTTTTCTTTTCGGTCAATTTCTATTATATTTTCTTTTTATAAAAAATAATGATCATGTGTTCTATAGAAAGAATTAATTTATATTTGATTACTAGAGTAGAAATCCTATAAGAATTTTAAAAAATTTTATCTGAAATTTTTTTAATTTTAATTTTTAATTTTTCATTTTCCATTTTTCGTTTTCCATTTTTAATTTTTCATTTTCCATTTTCCGGTTTTCATTTTCCATTTTCCATTCCCCATTTTTCATATTCAATTTTCCATTTTCAATTTTTCAATTTCCATTTTTAATTTTTAATTTTTCTTTCTTAATTTTCCGTTTTTCATTTTTCATTTTCCATTTTCCATTCTCCCTTTTTTCATTTTCCATTTTCCATTGTTCATTTTCCTTTTTCCATTTTTCATTTTTCATTTTTAATTTTCCATTTTTCAATTTCCATTTTTCATTTTTAATATTTCATTTTTAATTTTTATTTTTCATTTTTCATTTTCCATTGTTCATTTTCAATTTTTCAGTTTCCATCTTTCATTTTCCATTTTTCATTTTTCAATTTTCAGTTTTCATTTCTAATTTTCCATTTTTTATTTTCCAGTTTTCGTTTTCCATTTTTCATTTTCCATTTTCCATTTTCCATTCTCCATTTTTCATTATCCATTTTCCGCATTTCATTTTCCATTTCTCATTTTCCATTCTCCACTTTCCATTTTCCGTTTTTCATTTTTCATTTTTGATTTTCCATTTTCCGTTTTTCATTTTCCATTTCTTATTTCCAATTTTCCATTCTCCATTTTTCATTTTCTATTTTCCATTTTTAATTTTTCATGTTTCTTTTTCCATTGTTCATTTTCCTTTTTCCATTTTTCATTTTTCATTTTTAATTTTCCATTTTTCAATTTTCAGTTTTCATTTTTCTTTTTAAATTTTTTATTTCCAAGTTTTCATTTTCCATTTCTCATTTTCTATTTTTCATGTGTCATTTTCCATTCTCCATTTTCCATTTTCCATTCTCCATTTTTTATTTTCCATTCTTAATTTTTCATTTTCTATTTTCCATTTTGCATTTTTCATTTTCCATTTTCCGTTTTTCATTTTCCATTTTTCATTTTTCGTTTTTCATTTTCCATTCTCCATTTTTAATTTTTCATTCTTCATTTTTCATTTTTCATTTTCCATTTTCTATTCCCCATTTTTCAATTTTTAGTTTCCATTTTTCTTTTTAAACTTTTTATTTTCCAGTTTTCACTTTCCGTTTTTCATTTTCCATTTTCTATGTGTCATTTTCCATTTTCCATTCTCCATTTTTTATTTCCCATTCTTAATTTTTTTTCGTTTTTCATTTTCCATTTTCCATTTTTAATTTTTCATTCTTCATTTTTCATTTTTCATTTTCCATTTCCCATTCCCCATTTTTCAATTTTCAGTTTTCATTTCTTTCTTTCTTTTTAAATTTTTTATTTTCCAGTTTTCACTTTCCGTTTTTCATTTTCCATTTTCTATGTGTCATTTTCCATTCTCCATTTTTCATTTTCCATTCTCCATTTTTTATTTCCCATTCTTAATTTTTTTCGTTTTTCATTTTCCATTTTCCATTTTTAGTTTTTCATTCTTCATTTTTCATTTTCCATTTTTAATTTTTCATGTTTCTTTTTCCATTGTTCATTTTCCTTTTTCCATTTTTCATTTTTCATTTTTAATTTTCCAAGTTTTCATTTTCCATTTCTCATTTTCTATTTTTCATGTGTCATTTTCCATTCTCCATTTTTTATTTTCCATTCTTAATTTTTCATTTTCTATTTTCCATTTTGCATTTTTCATTTTCCATTTTCAGTTTTTCATTTTCCATTTTTCATTTTTCGTTTTTCATTTTCCATTTTCCATTTTCCATTTTCCATTTTCCATTTTCCATTTTTAATTTTTCATTCTTCATTTTTCATTTTTCATTTTCCATTTTCCATTTTCCATTTTCCATTCCCCATTTTTCAATTTTTAGTTTTCATTTTTCTTTTTAAATTTTTTATTTTCCAGTTTTCACTTTCCGTTTTTCATTTTCCATTTTCTATGTGTCACATTCCATTTTGCATTTTCCATTCTCCATTTTCATTTCCCATTCTTAATTTTTTTCGTTTTTCATTTTCCATTTTCCATTTTTAATTTTTCATTCTTCATTTTTCATTTTCCATTTCCCATTCCCATTTTTCAATTTTCAGTTTTCATTTTTCTTTTTAAATTTTTTATTTTCTAGTTTTCACTTTCCGTTTTTCATTTTCCATTTTCTATGTGTCATTTTCCATTCTCCATTTTTCATTTTCCATTTTCCATTCTCCATTTTTTATTTCTATTCTCTATTTCTATTTTCTATTTTCCATTTTGCATTTTTCATTTTCCATTTTCCGTTTTTCATTTTCAATTTTTCATTTTTCCTTTTTTGTTTTTCATTTTCCATTTTTCATTTTTCTTTTTCAATTTTCCATTCCCCATTTTTGAATTTTCAGTTTTCATTTTCCTTTTTAAATTTTTTCATTTTCCGTTTTTCATTTTCCATTTTTCATTTGCCATTTTGCATGTGTCATTTTCCATTCTCCATTTTTCATTTTCCATTTTCAATTCTCCATTTTTTATTTTCCATTCTTAATTTTTCCATTTTCTATTTTCCATTTTGCATTTTTCATTTTCCATTTTCCATTTTCCGTTATTCATTTTTCGTTTTTCATTTTCCATTTTTCATTTTTCATTTTCCGTTTTCCATTCCCCATTTTTCAATTTTCAGTCTTCATTTTCTTTTTAAATTTTTTTATTTTCCAGTTTTCATTTTCCGTTTTTCATTTTCCATTTTTCATTTTCCATTTTTCATTTTCCATTTTTCATTTGCCATTTTTCAAGTGTCATTTTCCATTTTTCATTTCCTATTCTCCATTTTCGAGTTTTCATTTTCCATTTTCCATTTTTCGTTTTAATATTTTTCTTTCATATTGGCGATTTTTTTTATTATAACGTGATAACTATAAAAAAAATGTTTCAATACTACTAACATAGCTCATGGTAGTTGTGTTTGTTGCTACGATTGCATCATTTTTTTTTTTGGTATTTTGAACTGTGAATTTTGTTGTATAACTATTATGTTCAACCACTAAAATATTACAACAAACACACTGGGTTTTGTGTTTTTTAGAGGTATCTACATATTTTTGCTCGTATCTAAGCACAATGGTGCCCGATTAAGCCCATTTTCAACAGAAACCTGCTGGGAATTATGGCAGATGATATTATTGTAACCTTATCTAGTTAAGTGTTTTTTTTTTATGAATGAGCGTGATTTCAACAGACAGACAGACAGACGGACAGACGGACACGCTATATAGACTCGAGCTGTGATAAGGATCAAGAATATATATACTTTATGGGGTCGCAAATTAGTTTTGCGATGCGTTACAAACGGAATGACAAACCTATATATACCCTCTGCCAGAGGTGTGGAGGGTATAATAAGTAAATATCAATTATATGGGTGGCAAAGGTCCTGACTAAAGAAGCAGCTAGTTGGCGCGAAAGATAGCGAGATTATCAAGGAACAGAAAGTTAATGCTGAACCATTAAATTTTTAAAATTAAAAACTTGAACTGTCTTTTATTTATAAAAATAAAAGTAAATTATTTATTTATATGTACAAAAATTTTTTGTATCAAACTCGTGAGTGTACTCTAACAGAGGCAAAAGATTTCAACTTCGGCGATAAACCAAATACCCAACCAGGCACAGCAAGAAAATTGTTATGAAGCATGATATGAAAAAGACAATACAAAATTTAAATTAATAATCTGTAAAAACTACAGTAAAATATTTATATATTTAAAGAAATAACTAAATGGTACAAATTTAAATATGAAAGTGAGTTTTCAAATTTTATGTTTCTAAGATCCGTTAAAGACGGTTAAAATCGGTTATGATTTCAAATACAGACAATTAAGAACTTAGCTGTCCTTGGCCTCAGTTAGAATAGAGATAAGTTTACGGGACAAAAACCAATACCGTCCTACTTTTTGCTGCTCATATTATTTTAGTTTTTATACTTAATCCTCCAACGTCTGTAGTTGTTTCATAAAAATATTTGTATCGTATCATTATTTCCTTATCTCTAAAGGCTCGGTAAAATTCAACATTGTGTAATGTAATGATAAGGGTATTTTTTTATCATGACATAATTATTTAGTTGCTACTGTAGTGCAACTATTTTCTATTATTCCACATTTCTTTATAATAAAAATATTATTAAAAAAAACTTCAGTTCAATAAGTATTTTTCAATCTTATTAAATAATTAGATTGTGATAGTGAAATAATGTTAGTAAACTAATTTTTTTTTATACTCGTTCAGGTGTTCAACAACGTGCTAACCATGAATATTTTATTACGCTACAAATTTTTAATATGATTGTGACACTGGTGATGTACATTGAATACTAATCAATATGCGAACCGAAAAAAACTAAAAGACAACGAACGACCACGAAATAAGTTTGTAATTATACTAATATCCCAGTAAAAAAATTAGCTTCCAATAAGCAATTTGTAGACGAAACAAGTTGAGTAATCCCTGAAAAACCTGCTACATCAGACAATATTCCCATTAGGAAGCACTAAATTTTCCATTTTAAATGGAACGTAAGAGAGACACTTCTCTCCAATAATAGAAAACACATATGTACTTTAACTTTGCTCTGCTTCTAAAAATAGAACATTTTTACTTGCATGTATACCCGGCTATAGAAAATAATGGGGAAATAATATAGAAAATAAACGAGGTAGCGATAGCAGGTCCAGCTGTTCATGTTCAAGGAAAAAGCAACTTTCGAACACTATCTCCGAGATGCCAAAATATAGACACATGTATGATCGCGATACCGATAGCTGATTATAACTTAAGACGTATCAAGTCACACCTCAATAAGAGAGAGGGAGAGACATTTTGGAACTGACAGCTATGTGGATGGGTTACTACTCATGCATCGATAAAAAAGCAGAAAGATTAAGACTTTAGTACAATTAATATTAGGAAGTTCCACGAAGAAACTATTTTTCTGTTTTTGATATGTAAACATCTATACGCCTAGGGGGGTAAATTTCTATTTCACAATACAATCACAAAATCAGCATAACAAGTGAGACGTAAGACAAAAAAAATTATATGAAAATTAAAAAATAAAAAAATAAAAAAAAAAATGAAAAATAGGAAATGAAAAATGAAAAATAAAAAATAAAAAATAAAAATGAAAAATAAAAACGAAAAATGAAAAACAAAAAATAAAAAATAAAAATGAAAAATAGAAACGAAAAATGAAAAATAAAAAATGAAATCTTATAAACGAAAAACGAAAACACAAAAATTAAAAATGAAAAATAAAAAATGAAATATAAAATTGAAAATTGAAAAATAAAAAATGGAAAATCAAAAATGAAAAATTAAAAACGAAAAAATCAAATATGAAAATTTAAAAATGAAAAATGAAAAGTGAAAAATAAAAAACGAAAAATTAAAAAATAAAAAATGAAAATTAAAAAACGGAAAACAAAAAATGAAAAATAAAAAATGAAAAACGAAAAATTAAAAATGAAGAATGAAAAATAAAAAATAGAAAACGAAAAATAAACACTGAAAAATAAAAAATGAACAATGAACAATGAAAAATTAAAATTAAAAAATTAAAACTAAAAAATTTAAAAATAAAAAATGAAGCCAATAGCCTAGGCTGCTAGTGCTCTAGTTTTTAAGATTTATTGTAATTTTAATTATAATAAATATCATAGTAATAATAAATAATATAATAATAATAATATAATAATAATAATAATAATAATAATAATAATAATAATAATAATAATAATAATAATAATAATAATAATAATAATAATAATAATAATAATAATAATAATAATAATAATAATAATAATAATAATAATAATAATAATAATAATAATAATAATAATAATAAAAAATAATAATAATAATAATAATAATAATAATAATAATAATAAATAATAATAATAATAATAATAATAATAATAATAATAATAATAATAATAATAATAATAATAATAATAATAATAATAATAATAATAATAATAATAATAATAATAATAATAATAATAATAATAATAATAATAATAATAATAATAATAATAATAATAATAATAATAATAATATAATAATAATAATAATAATAATAATAATAATAATAATAATAATAATAATAATAATAATAATAATAATAATAATAATAATAATAATAATAATAATAATAAATAATAATAATAATAATAATAATAATAATAATAATAATAATAATAATAATAATAATAATAATAATAATAATAATAATAATAATAATAATAATAATAATAAAATAATAATAATAATAATAATAATAAATAATAATAATAATAATAATAATAATAATAATAATAATAATAATAATAATAATAATATAATAATAATAATAATAATAATAATAATAATAATAATAATAATAATAATAATAATAATAATAATAATAATAATAATAATAATAATAATAATAATAATAATAATAATAATAATAATAATAATAATAATAATAATAATAATAATAATAATAATAATAATAATAAATAATAATAATAATAATAATAATAATAATAATAATAATAATATAATAATAATAATAATAATAATAATAATAATAATAATAATAATAATAATAATAATAATAATAATAATAATAATAATAATAATAATAATAATAATAATAATAATAATAATAATAATAATAATAATAATAATAATAATAATAATAATATAATAATAATAATAATAATAATAATAATAATAATAATAATAATAATAATAATAATAATAATAATAATAATAATAATAATAATAATAATAATAATAATAATAATAATAATAATAATAATAATAATAAATAATAATAATAATAATAATAATAATAATAATAATAATAATAATAATAATAATAATAATAATAATAATAATAATAATAATAATAATAATAATAATAATAATAATAATAATAATAATAATAATAATAATAATAATAATAATAATAATAATAATAATAATAATAATAATAATAATAATAATAATAATAATAATAATAATAATAATAATAATAATAATAATAATAATAATAATAATAATAATAATAATAATAATAATAATAATAATAATAATAATATAATAATAATAATAATAATAATAATAATAATAATAATAATAATAATAATAATAATATAATAATAATAATAATAATAATAATAATAATAATAATAATAATAATAATAATAATAATAATAATAATAATAATAATAATAATAATAATAATAATAATAATAATAATAATAATAATAATAATAATAATAATAATAATAATAATAATAATAATAATAATAATAATAATAATAATAATAATAATAATAATAATAATAATAATAATAATAATAATAATAATAATAATAATAATAATAATAATAATAATAATAATAATAATAATAATAATAATAATAATAATAATAATAATAATAATAATAATAATAATAATAATAATAATAATAATAATAATAATAATAATAATAATAATAATAATAATAATAATAATAATAATAATAATAATAATAATAATAATAATAATAATAATAATAATAATAATAATAATATAATAATAATAATAATAATAATAATAATAATAATAATAATAATAATAATAATAATAATAATAATAATAATAATAATAATAATAATAATAATAATAATAATAATAATAATAATAATAATAATAATAATAATAATAATAATAATAATAATAATAATAATAATAATAATAATAATAATAATAATAATAATAATAATAATAATAATAATAATAATAATAATAATAATAATAATAATAATAATAATAATAATAATAATAATAATAATAATAATAATAATAATAATAATAATAATAATAATAATAATAATAATAATAATAATAATAATAAATAATAATAATATAATAATAATAATAATAATAATAATAATAATAATAATAATAATAATAATAATAATAATAATAATAATAATAATAATAATAATAATAATAATAATAATAATAATAATAATAATAATAATAATAATAATAATAATAATAATAATAATAATAATAATAATAATAATAATAATAATAATAATAATAATAATAATAATAATAATAATAATAATAATAATAATAATAATAATAATAATAATAATAATAATAATAATAATAATAATAATAATAATAATAATAATAATAATAATAATAATAATAATAATAATAATAATAATAATAATAATAATAATAATAATAATAATAATAATAATAATAATAATAATAATAATAATAATAATAATAATAATAATAATAATAATAATAATAATAATAATATAATAATAATAATAATAATATAATAATAATAATAATAATAATAATAATAATAATAATAATAATAATAATAATAATAATAATAATAATAATAATAATAATAATAATAATATAATAATAATAATAATAATAATAATAATAATAATAATAATAATAATAATAATAATAATAATAATAATAATAATAATAATAATAATAATAATAATAATAATAATAATAATAATAATAATAATAATAATAATAATAATAATAATAATAATAATAATAATAATAATAATAATAATAATAATAATAATAATAATAATAATAATAATAATAATAATAATAATAAAATAATAATAATAATAATAATAATAATAATAATAATAATAATAATAATAATAATAATAATAATAATAATAATAATAATAATAATAATAATAATAATAATAATAATAATAATAATAATAATAATAATAATAATAATAATAATAATAATAATAATAATAATAATAATAATAATAATAATAATAAATAATAATAATAATAATATAATAATAATAATAATAATAATAATAATAATAATAATAATAATAATAATAATAATAATAATAATAATAATAATAATAATAATAATAATAATAATAATAATAATAATAATAATAATAATAATAATAATAATAATAATAATAATAATAATAATAATATAATAATAATAATAATAATAATAATAATAATAATAATAATAATAATAATAATAATAATAATAATAATAATAATAATAATAATAATAATAATAATAATAATAATAATAATAATAATAATAATAATAATAATAATAATAATAATAATAATAATAATAATAATAATAATAATAATAATAATAATAATAATAATAATAATAATAATAATAATAATAATAATAATAATAATAATAATAATAATAATAATAATAATAATAATAATAATAATAATAATAATAATAATAATAATAATAATAATAATAATATAATAATAATAATAATAATAATAATAATAATAATAATAATAATAATAATAATAATAATAATAATAATAATAATAATAATAATAATAATAATAATAATAATAATAATAATAATAATAATAATAATAATAATAATAATAATAATAATAATAATAATAATAATAATAATAATAATAATAATAATAATAATAATAATAATAATAATAATAATAATAATAATAATAATAATAATAATAATAATAATAATAATAATAATAATAATAATAATAATAATAATAATAATAATAATAATAATAATAATAATAATAATAATAATAATAATAATAATAATAATAATAATAATAATAATAATAATAATAATAATAATATAATAATAATAATAATAATAATAATAATAATAATAATAATAATAATAATAATAATAATAATAATAATAATAATAATAATAATAATAATAATAATAATAATAATAATAATAATAATAATAATAATAATAATAATAATAATAATAATAATAATAATAATAATAATAATAATAATAATAATAATAATAATAATAATAATAATAATAATAATAATAATAATAATAATAATAATAATAATAATAATAATAATAATAATAATAATAATAATAATAATAATAATAATAATAATAATAATAATAATAATAATAATAATAATAATAATAATAATAATAATAATAATAATAATAATAATAATAATAATAATAATAATAATAATAATAATAATAATAATAATAATTTTTTTTTTTTTTTTTTTTTTTTTTTTTTTTTTTTCCTTTATTAAAATATTTCCGTTTGTTATACATTTAATGCTAAATTTAAAACCCACGAAGCTATATTGCTTTTCTGTAGGTAAGAAAAATTCTTTCATCATATGTATTCTAAGAAAAAAAAATTTAATTATTAATTATTCATTGTGAAACTAAATAAAATTTTTTGATTTCTTTTTGTCTTTTGCGCTTATTGGTAAATTGTAATAAATCTATTGGCAAATTGTTAAGAATATTGGGTAATTGACATTCTAGTCTTCTTTTCCCATAATTGTTTTTGAAAGTATCAGGCTTGTAACGTCCTTCTGCACGGCGTCTGGTGTTGTGTTGATGATCGATACGCTGAATATGTTTTCTTTCGTCATAAAAATCATTTATTATAGTGATGTGATAAATACTTCTGACATTTAATATATTAAGTTCTCTCGCTAAATTGTTGGTGCTAGATTTATTAATGGTGTTAATATTGTTGTTGTGGCGGTTGATGGTCTGGTTGTTGTGATTATGTCTGCTGGTTATATTGTTTAAGTTGTTGATATTAATATTATCATTTGTGTTGTAATTGAAACTTATGTTGTTTTCATTGGAGTTGTATTTTCTTGATTTGTTGAAGTTTCTCCACAATATTTTTAATACTTTATTCTGGGTGTTTTGGAGAGCACAACAGTATGTTGAACTGCCCCATGCTGCAATACCATGTCTAATGTAAGATTCGGTTAAAGAAAAATATGCTTGCCTCAGTACACTATATGTGGCTGAGTTACTTAGGTGATAAAGCATTATAGAAGATTTACGAAGTTTTTTTTGTACCTCCTCTATATGAGTGCGCCATTTCAAATTGTGATCGACATGAACTCCTAGGTATTTGTACGTGTTGACCAATTTGATTTCAGTTGTGCATGTGTCGTTGATGTTGCTGGTTCCGTTATGTATGCAATTAATGTCATGGAATTTAAGATTCACATTAGTATATCTATAATGAGGTGGTTTTATATGCATGATTTTAGTTTTTGATGCGTTAATTATTAAGCCACTGTCATGGCACCATTTTATCGCGATGTTAAGTTCTTTTTGCATTATTTTGGTTGCTGATTTAATATCTTTATTTGCGACTACAATGGCTGTGTCATCCGCATATGCGAAAGTGTTACTTTTTTGTAGTACATTTATCAAATCATTTGCATATAAAAGGTAGAGTATTGGTCCCAATTTTGAGCCTTGAGGAACTCCATGTGTTATAGCTATTTCATCACTGAGGTTATTGTTTATTTTGACCCTGTAGCTTCTGCAATATAAATAGCTTTTGAAAAAATTTAAGCAATTACCACGTATTCCAATTCGTTCTAATGTGTTTAATAACTTCGTGTGCGATAAAGTATCGAAAGCTTTACTGAAATCCACAAAGAGCACAAGACAGTGTAAACCTTCGGTTAAACACGAGTTTAGATGATTTGAAAAATTACCTAGTAGTTTGTTTATGCTTTTGTTTCTTTGGAATCCATATTGATTAGAATTGATTATCTTATATCGTTCTAAGAAATCAGAAAGCCGTCTTACCATAATTTCTTCCATTATTTTTTCTATTACCGGTAAAATTGATATAGGTCGGTAATTACTATAGTCATTCTTTGCTCCATTTTTATATATAGGACGTACTAACGATGTTTTAAGTTGTTCTGGTATCTTTGCTTCATTTAAAATCATATTGATGATAGCAGTTATTATTGGTGTCAAAATATTTGCGTTGTTTTTAATGTCTTTTGGTCTGATACCATCTATACCCGGGCTTTTTTTTGTGTTTAGCGCTTTTAAAATATTATATATTTCCTGTTCGGTTGTATTTTCTACAAAAATAGAATTCGAAATAGTTTTTTCAGTATATATTATTGTTTTTTTATCACATTCATGAATTATTTGTTGCACGTTTTGTTTAATATTGGTAGCGAAATTATTTAAAATGTCTTGTAAATTTTCATTTTTAAAGTTTTTTATTATTGTTTCATCAAGGTTTATTACTTTTTTGCCATTTATTTCATTTATTAGTTGCCATGTTACTCTCATATCTTTTCTGTTTTCAATAAATTTTTTTCTATAAAAATTATTTTTAGTATTATTTATTTTTTTATTTAAATTATTTCTAAATTTTTTATATTCTTTTTCATATGTTTTATTATTTTGGTTATTCAACCATTTCCTATAAAGTTTATCCCGTTCTTCACAGCACTTTATTAGCTCATTGTTTATCCATGGATTACATTTTCTTGTTTTGTTACGTTTTTCCGTTGCTATTGAATTTTCATAAATCTTGCGGAATTGTTGACTAAAACTATTATATAAATCATATATATTATCTGAATTACTTATTAAATTATACCAATTTGTGTCTTTTATTAGTTTATCAACTTTAAAATTTTTGATCGGATTTTTATTTAAAAAAAAGTTTGGTGTTCTCTGGGTAACCTCCGAATAGATTGGCGATCTCTGATTGCTTTTATCATTCTCATCTTCATCTATACAAAACAAAATACTATAGTGGTCTGCTATTGTTGTTGTTAAAACTGCAGCATAGCCCGATGATTTACTTTTGTTGTCTTTGACAAAGCAGTGATCAATGCATGTAGATGTGTTTGCTTGAGCATCTTCACGTGTGCTCTCATTTATAACACTCTCTAAACCATTAGACATCATCATATCGAGATATGTTTTTGTAGTTACATTGTTTTTCAGTATATCGATGTTTATGTCTCCGATAATTACAACTTCTTGTTTTCTGTTTATGTTGTTAATTGTTTCGTCAATTTCGGTAATAAAAGCACTGACACTTGATGATGGGGGACGATATATTGATAAAAGTGAAAGGAGTCTTTTGTTTATCTCTACATCAATTTTAAGCAATTCAAATGATTTTGTGTTTATGTTGTTCGTGGTGTACGTTAACTCTTCGTTGATGTACATAGCGACACCCCCTCCTGAACCTTCCCTATTTATAAAAAGAGAGTGGAAACCAGTGATTTCATAAAATTTTGTTTCATCGTCGTGTATGTTTGTTTCTACCAAAACAATTACTTTTATTTTGTTGATTACATTGTGCATTGTGGTAAGAAAAGCGTTGAAATTTCTGCGGATTGAGCGTATATTCATGTATAAAATAGAGAAGGGATAACTTAAATATTTTTTATCAATTTGGTTGACATTATTAAGCTTTTCTTGTAAAAAATTCATTTTTGCGTAATAAAGTTCGAAAATAGATTGATTATAAAGTATTTTATTTTTAATATTAAAAAATGTTTTATATATTTAACAGAATAACTCGATATCTGCTGAATTTTTAATTAAAATCGCTGGTGTATTATCAGATTTCCTTGCAAAAATTGTACCATTTCGAACCCATACATATTTCCAATTAGCTTCCTTGGCTTTCGTTTTGGCAATCCAAAGAAGTTTCCTATTCTGTGCTGTTAAACAATCATTTATATATATGTAGCTATTCTCGTTTTCGTTCTGATTTATTAAATTTGCATCGATTCTATGTCGTGTGATTTTTTGCATAAATTCCCTTTTTTTGAAGTGTGTGGTAAATTCAACAATGATTTTATCGTTAATTTTTTTTAAGCGGTAGGCATCACTGATATCATAGTCATTAATTTTAACATTGATCGATGTTGCTATAGTATTGATAACATCATGTACATGCATTTGTTGGTTTTTAACGTTTTTTATCTCAATTTTTTTGCTTAAGGCCTGTTGTTGCATCTCATTAATTTTTCCATCCATTTCTTCAATTTCTTTTTTAGTCTCTCTGTTTTCTCCTCTTAATTCCCCCATTTGTCTGACTAGGTCCGAGAGCGTATTTGTTATTTGAGAGAGAGTATTTTTCATCTCTTCCTTAAATGAGATGTCAGATTGACTGACATTGAAAGCTAATTGCTCCACCGATGTTTTGAGATCATGAATATTGTTTTTAACTTCGTTTACATCAGTTTTAACGGCAGTTATATCTGACTGAACAGTGCAGAGACTTGATTTAAGCTCGTTTATGGAAATAGAGTCTTTGTAACGTTTTCTATCATCATTCGAATTATCGTTTTCTTTTTCTCTTTGCTGTTTTTGTTGTGATTGTGATTGTCCCTCGTGTAATACAACCTCGTACGTATTGTTGGTGGATTTATTACGAGGTTTACATAAGTGGCATTTCCAGCTCGTCCTCTTTTCTCCGTACATATGTGCGTAGGTGGATTCCGAGAGGGAGCAGCAGGGATTAAAATGGAAATTATTGTTGCAATTGTAGCATTGCACATAAGTTTTTGGCAGAGGCTCTGAGCATTGTTTGCAGATGAGAATCTCAACTGGCAGCGAGACCATTTTTTGTTTCTTTTATGTTATATTTCACACAAAGCAAATATAAATTACAAAATCGAAAAATTGAAACGTATTGATTTTTTTGCTAAAATTTAATTGATTTAAAAAATTATCAATTTACACAAGAATTTTTTAAGATTTTTGTTCACAGTTGTAATATGGTAACGTTTGTTAGATAATACGGTTTTTTTTAAATATTTTTTGATGGCACTTAACTGGCAGTTATTTCACTTTATTTACGAGCACATATAAAACACGTCCGTTCGCTACGGCAGTAATAATAATAATAATAATAATAATAATAATAATAATAATAATAATAATAATGATAATAATAATAATAATAATAATAATAATAATAATAATAATAATAATAATAATAATAATAATAATAATAATAATAATAATAATAATAATAATAATAATAATAATAATAATAATAATAATAATAATAATAATAATAATAATAATAATAATAATAATAATAATAATAATAATAATAATAATAATAATAATAATAATAATAATAATAATAATAATAATAATAATAATAATAATAATAATAATAATAATAATAATAATAATAATAATAATAATAATAATAATAATAATAATAATAATAATAATAATAATAATAATAATAATAATAATAATAATAATAATAATAATAATAATAATAATAATAATAATAATAATAATAATAATAATAATAATAATAATAATAATAATAATAATAATAATAATAATAATAATAATAATAATAATAATAATAATAATAATAATAATAATAATAATAATAATAATAATAATAATAATAATAATAATAATAATAATAATAATAATAATAATAATAATAATAATAATAATAATAATAATAATAATAATAATAATAATAATAATAATAATAATAATAATAATAATAATAATAATAATAATAATAATAATAATAATAATAATAATAATAATAATAATAATAATAATAATAATAATAATAATAATAATAATAATAATAATAATAATAATAATAATAATAATAATAATAATAATAATAATAATAATAATAATAATAATAATAATAATAATAATAATAATAATAATAATAATAATAATAATAATAATAATAATAATAATAATAATAATAATAATAATAATAATAATAATAATAATAATAATAATAATAATAATAATAATAATAATAATAATAATAATAATAATAATAATAATAATAATAATAATAATAATAATAATAATAATAATAATAATAATAATAATAATAATAATAATAATAATAATAATAATAATAATAATAATAATAATAATAATAATAATAATAATAATAATAATAATAATAATAATAATAATAATAATAATAATAATAATAATAATAATAATAATAATAATAATAATAATAATAATAATAATAATAATAATAATAATAATAATAATAATAATAATAATAATAATAATAAATTAAAAATAAAAAATTAAAAAAAAAATGGAAAAAGAAAAAGAAAAAATTAAAAATGAAAAATAAGATATGAAAAATCAAAGATGAGGAACGAAAAACGAAAAATTAAATATGAGAAATGAAAAACGAAAAACGAAAAATGAAAACATTAAAAATAGAAATTTAAAATTAAGATTTAAAAATAAAAATAAAAAATGAAAAGTGAAAAACGAAAAATGAAAAATAATAAACAAAAAATTTTAAATTAAACGGTTGAAATAATAAATAATAATATATATTTTTATATTAGATGACGCTCTCTGTTTGATTTTAAAAAGTGCCATAAAAAAATCTTTAATTACAAGATGCTTCTACATCTCCCCTGTGATCGGACTCACATGATTTTTTTTTTGCAACTCCAAAAATAAAATTGTTTATAATTCCTTTGCTTAAAAGTGGAAGCAAACTTGAAGTATCAAACTATAAAGTAATTGCTAAGCTGAATGCTATTCTTATTCCAAACTTCTTCGCTGTTACCCACATGTCAGCATGGTTTCTACAACAGCTAACTCGTTCCACAACAACTAATATCCTGGAACTTGCCACTATGGTAAATAATGGATTTTTAAATAACATGCAAACAGATGTAATTTACACGGATTTTAGTAAAGTATTCGGCTAGTTCCATTGTGACAGAATTGACATTCAGTGATCTTTTTAATCCAATATTATCCAGAAAAAGTTTTTCATTGTTCATAACAATATACAAAATTATGCAGACGGACCTGGTCAACATCTTTACCATTAGAAGTAGTGAGCAAGTATTATTGTTATTAATAATTGGGGGTAAAAAGCAGTCGTAATAGACATGACAACAGACAGACATCATTTTAAAGGATTTTTGTAAAACACAGAAAAGCTCTGAAGATATTGGTATGACATGTAAGAAACAGTTGTTTATAGTCAATATAAGAGCTAGTTTATAAATAAATCATATAAAAAACATGAATTCTTAAATAAATTATAGTAAAAGAAGTATTTTGTAATGTGACAGACATGACACTGCCTTTATTTTCAAAATATTTTAATTGCCTAAGTAGAAAAATATCATATAGAAACAATCTATTCAATTAAAATATAACAATTATCACATGTTCCATAAAATCACTGATGAAGGCTGAAATGCCAGAAACTAGTCTGATTAAAGGTAAAGTGTATTTAAGAATTGTAGAAATATATCCTTTCTTCTTCTATACCATGCATAATTGATACAAAATACTTAATTACACTTTTCCTTTCGTATCATATCATATTTTCATACCCTTTTCTTTGAAATGGTATCAATAACAATTTTTTAATTTAAATTTAAAAATTGGACCTTTGCATGGAAAAGTTAGCCATAATATTTTACAATACAAATTATCGCTTACGTGATTTTGTTGATTTTGTTTCACAGTCCAAAAGTGGCTGAATTCCTATCTATCGAAAACAATACAACAATTAAAGATAGATATTATAGATATTATATCAAAATTACTGAGATTTCTTCCGGCATTTCAAAAGGGAGTTATCTGGGTCCGATATTGTTTACTTTATATATAAATAATCTCCCTTCCAATACTTTGCATTCGAAGGTACTAATGTATGCAGATGATGTCAAAATTTTTAAGAGTATTAAAGAGCCTAATGATCAACTTTCCCAATGGTGTAGCATAAATTATTATTCACAATTAGAAAATTAGCTATTACACTAATGACACAACACTGGTAAAAGTTCAAAATGGTATTGATTTTGGTATTTTGTAATCACATTGCGTTAACTGTCCACAAAGATAATGGTGTTTCTGGTTTTATGAAGCGGTAGGCCAACGAATTTTCTGATCCTTATATAAGGAGACAATTATATACCTCTTTAGTTCGCTCTATTATGGAATATGATATTTTTGAAATTTTGTTTACGAGGCCTTGAATGGAATTCATTTGAGCTACCGTCATATGTTAATGAATTTGGTCAAATTAAGTTACCAACTTCGTCAAGTGATGCTGAGTATCTAGTCAATTCGTAGTGTGTTTATTCTGAGTTCCTGCTTGGTAAAATTAATTTTTACGTTCCAACCAGACCAATTCCTAACTTGCAGCTGTTAAATCTAAAATACTAGAGATCTGTTTATGCCAACAATGACTCATTTCGCTGTATATGTGAAAATTTCAACAGATGTGATTGTATTATAAATATCTCAATGATATTGTAAAAAGAAAAATTATTTTTGAATACTTAATTTAATTGCATTATATTGTAAATTTTAGTCTGTAAGGATGTATAATCTATTGACTTAAATAAATAAAAATTGAGTGCTATGGTCCTTATAACGGAGTCACTATAATTTCACTAAACCAACACTTAAACCAACTACTTTTGAACACGTAAAAAAATAGTTTTATATATTTCAACGATTATTTTAGATGTTGCACTAGCAAGATTCTCAATGGCTTATGCACTAATAAATTTATGCTTTTCCAATTTATTTTAATATAAATACGCTTTGATAGATGCGTATAATCTTTCTCAAATGTATAATAAAATATTTCTATTCGCACTTCGTTAATATTCGATTAACGACATCTTTCTAATATTCAATTACGTAATTGAATTTCTTGTGATTTTGTTTAAAGCGATATATAATACATGAAATAAAATCACAATGGATAATTAGAAAAACATTTTTTTTCATCTTATAAAACAAACATTTAACTGAACTGGAATACAATTAACTTCAAGCATTAGTTACTTGTTTATTGTGTTAAAAGTTAAGATTATACAAAAATTAAATTTTTTTATACAACCAATTTGAAGAAAATTTTTTGATTGTTGCTTTCCTAAAAATTAAAGCAACAAGTGGCTTCTTTTAAGTTTGAAAAGTAATAGTTAAAGTTTTTATTCTGATAGCCTTTCAGTCGAATAATTTAGAGCAATGAAATACTATTATTGCCCATAAAAAAGTAATAGATTTTATAAACAGGTTGTCCTCGATTAACGAGCAAGAGTATTCGATACATCTCGAACTGAGAAAAATTATGAATCAGAAAGAAAACAAGTAAGAGTGTTATATACGGCTGTGCCGAATTTTTGATACCCTCCACCCATTATTGGTTACGGCTACCACTTTGATATTGTTGCCGATACTGAAACATTAAATCCGAATACCAATTAAATTTAAAGTTAATTGGTTTTCTTGTTGGCCAATTTCAATTATAACAAACAATGATCCTTAAAAAGAATATATTACTATTTGAAAATTTTCATTATTTTCTTTTACTAGAGAGAAAACCCCTCAGTACTTCATAGAACACCAATGAAGTTCATTATTTAACGCAGCCGGCATCATAATAATATCCAAAGTTTGATCCCTATAAGCCTGATTTGAGACCTAAGAAGTCAAGATAATTTAAAAAAAATTCGAATGATTCTTGGCTACAAGTTATTAACATTAAAAAAAGAAAATTTTAAAATAATTTTATTTAATACAAAAAGCCAAACATAATAAAAACAAGTAAGAAACTAAAGAATGAAACTAAAATTTTTAATTTTTAATTTTTTGTTTTTAATTTTAAATTTTAAATTTTAAATTTTTAATTTTTAATTTTTAATTTTTAATTTTTAATTTTTAATTTTTAATTTTTAATTTTTAATTTTTAATTTTTAATTTTTAATTTTTAATTTTTAATTTTTAATTTTTAATTTTTAATTTTTAATTTTTAATTTTTAATTTTTAATTTTTAATTTTTAATTTTTAATTTTTAATTTTTAATTTTTAATTTTTAATTTTTAATTTTTAATTTTTAATTTTTAATTTTTAATTTTTAATTTTTAATTTTTAATTTTTAATTTTTAATTTTTAATTTTTAATTTTTAATTTTTAATTTTTAATTTTTAATTTTTAATTTTTAATTTTTAATTTTTAATTTTTAATTTTTAATTTTTAATTTTTAATTTTTAATTTTTAATTTTTAATTTTTAATTTTTAATTTTTAATTTTTAATTTTTAATTTTTAATTTTTAATTTTTAATTTTTAATTTTTAATTTTTAATTTTTAATTTTTAATTTTTATTTTTAATTTTTAATTTTTAATTTTTAATTTTTAATTTTTAATTTTTAATTTTTAATTTTTAATTTTTAATTTTTAATTTTTAATTTTTAATTTTTAATTTTTAATTTTTAATTTTTAATTTTTAATTTTTAATTTTTAATTTTTAATTTTTAATTTTTAATTTTAAATTTTTAATTTTTAATTTTTAATTTTTAATTTTTAATTTTTAATTTTTAATTTTTAATTTTTAATTTTTAATTTTTAATTTTTAATTTTTAATTTTTAATTTTTAATTTTTAATTTTTAATTTTTAATTTTTAATTTTTAATTTTTAATTTTTAATTTTTAATTTTTAATTTTTAATTTCTAATTTTTAATTTTTAATTATTAATTTTTAATTATTAATTTTTAATTTTTAATTTTTAATTTTTAATTTTTAATTTTTAATTTTTAATTTTTAATTTTTAATTTTTAATTTTTAATTTTTAATTTTTAATTTTTAATTTTTAATTTTTAATTTTTAATTTTTAATATTTAATTTTTAATTTTTAATTTTTAATTTTTAATTTTTAGTTTTTAATTTTTAATTTTTAATTTTTAATTTTTAATTTTTAATTTTTAATTTTTAATTTTTAATTTTTAATTTTTAATTTTTAATTTTTAATTTTTAATTTTTAATTATTAATTTTTAATTTTTAATTTTTAATTTTTAATTTTTAATTTTTAATTTTTAATTTTTAATTTTTAATTTTTAATTTTTAATTTTTAATTTTTAATTTTTAATTTTTAATTTTTAATTTTTAATTTTTAATTTTTAATTTTTAATTTTTAATTTTTAATTTTTAATTTTTAATTTTTAATTTTTAATTTTTAATTTTTAATTTTTAATTTTTAATTTTTAATTATTAATTTTTAATTTTTAATTTTTAATTTTTAATTTTTAATTTTTAATTTTTAATTTTTAAGTTTTAATTTTTAAATTTTAATTTTTAATTTTTAATTTTTAATTTTTTATTTTTAATTTTTAATTTTTAATTTTTAATTTTCAATTTTTAATTTTTAATTTTTTATTTTTAATTTTTAATTTTAAATTTTTAATTTTTATTTTTAATTTTTAATTTTTAATTTTTAATTTTTAATTTTTAATTTTTAATTTTTAATTTTTAATTTTTAATTTTTAATTTTTAATTTTTAATTTTTAATTTTTAATTTTTAATTTTTAATTTTTAATTTTTTATTTTTAATTTTTAATTTTTAATTTTTAATTTTTAATTTTTAATTTTTAATTTTTAACTTTTAATTTTTAATTTTTAATTTTTAATTTTTAAATTTTTAATTTTTAATTTTTAATTTTTAATTTTTAATTTTTAATTTTTAATTTTCAATTTTTAATTTTTAATTTTTAATTTTTAATTTTTAATTTTTAATTTTTAATTTTTAATTTTTATTTTTATTTTTTAATTTTTAATTTTTAATTTTTAATTTTTAATTTTTAATTTTTAATTTTTAATTCTTATTTTTTAATTTTTAGTTTTTAATTTTTAGTTTTTAATATTCAATTTTTAATTTTTAATTTTTAATTTTTAATTTTTAATTTTTAATTTTTAATTTTTAATTTTAACGATAAAAAAAATATGTGGTAATACTTGCTTAAGCCAATGTGACACGTGCAGTATTAATATGCACACTACTGCAATGACTTCAACAATAAGAGGAATTACAACATATACAACACATCTTAAGAAAAACAACAAACACACTAGAAAATTTTATATTTCATATCCCGTGACCCCTTTAACCGATTTTGACGATTTAAAATAGCAACTCCTTTGGGATGTTAATAAACGATTTTATAAAAAAACGAATGGTCTAGCTTAGATATTGGGGCTGTGATCGTGGCGGACAGACGGTCATCGCTAAATCAACTTCCCCTTTTATAATGATCAAGAAAATATATAGTTTTGGGTTCTCCGGAATTTATTTCTAATTATAAACGGAATGACAAACCTATATATACCCTCTATCACTGAGGTAAGGAGGGTACAAAAAGCTAATATTCAAAGGAAAACTAATGTTTTTTTCAAGGCTCAGAAAATACACACATGAAACACACAATGTTCTGTTCAAAAGTAGCCAACACATATCTTTATTTTCATATCAATTATGTGCGTTTCTAAATTTTCTACGGTGCCCAACACAACCATGACTGTGTTCGTTTTAATATTTCGTTATTTACACGAACATTTTTGTATCACGTACTTTTTGTTTCAATCACACATAAAGCACACATTTTTGAGTGTTGCTTTATTTGAAGTTCATGTTCTGGTACGTGTACTGAAAAAAAAAACAGAACATGTACAATAAACACGTTCGAGTTCAGTTATATTTTAAGTCGTGTTGTGGCTCGTGTAGTAAGAAAAAACAGAACATGTACAATAAACAGGTTCGAGTTCAGTTATATTTTAAGTCGTGTTTAAAATATAACTGAACTCGTTTATATATATGTACGAGTTTTTTATTCAGTGTGTGTTTTTTTCTGAACTCTGGTTTTTTACATTTTTTATTACATAATAAATAGTAATTATAGATTGAAAAAAATTTTGTATGAATATTTGACTTAATTTAAAATACTGTGGTAAAACTCTCTTAATTTGCTTATATTTATTGAATTTAGAATATTACACAACCATTTATTAAAGAGTAAATAAACAAACAAAATGAAAGAACTTGTAAAGCGTAATAAAATAAATGTTCTTTAAACACAGAAAATAATTTACAAACAAAGTGTAAATTACAAATCCTTTCTTACATCATAAAAAAAAAATGCAAATTCAAGACAAAGATAAAACAAAAATAATTAGTACTTGTAAATTCTCAAAGAACATAAAACAGTATGAACAAGTGTTAACAATAATAAATTTTCTTGTGCTAAGGATTTTTCCTACAAACAAATTATATTCCGGACATGTTGTAAGAAATATTTATATTATGTATATTAAAATTGAGTAGCTGTTGTCCTACATGTGAATAATAAATTTGATTTGCCAAATGCGGCATGAATTGTCTTGGATACACTTTTATTTAGAAATAATTATTTGAGCAACAACTTATTTTATTGTCATATAAATTTTCTTTAATGAACTGATTTCCGTTAGATTTTTTTTCAACAAAACCAAAAATAAAGAAAATTTTTAAGAAAATTCCAGTAAAGAAAGGCCATCCAGAGAAGTGAAAAAAGTGCTTTTTTCACAGCAAAACGTATTTACCAAACATTTTAACTTTTGAAATGTCCATTTTAGTGAACGTTTTTGGTATTTTTTAAAGAAACCTCAAATGACTGCAAGAAATCTAAGATATTTCCTGTAAAATTTCATAGCGACTATACAAATTTAGTTTAATTTAATTTGTAAATGAAGTGCCTTTTTCGGGCTGAAATATCTTCCATATGAACTTTAACTTGTTGGGGAATCTTATTAAAATCATAGCTATATACTAAAGGAACCTTTTCACCCTTGAAATGCTCGTTTTAGAGGATTCTTTCTTATTTTTTAAAATAACTAAAATTACCAATAAACAATCAGATAAAGGGTTAAAATATCCTTTAAAAAAATGTCCCTTGAAGTTTCATATAAGACATCAAAAAACAATAATTAGCACACGGGAATATTTACACTATTTTTTCTTTTTTTGGCAAAAAGAAATTAGAAAATAGGCGCCAACCCGTTTGAATATTTAACTAAGCCAAAAATATACCAGAACCCTGAATTTGTTGCACAATGTAATAAACAAACATATGTTTACCGCATAATTATGTTGCTTTAATTTTCAATAAATTTTTGTTTGATGTGTGAAAGGATGTGTTGTTTCTGTGAGTATTTCAATGGTAGGCGTATTTGTTCTAATATTGCTAGAATCGTTGGCTTAAAATAGAAATAGAAAATTAATTGGCCACATAATTATTATATACAACATATTGTCGTATATTATGAACTCCGCTGTTTAATGTAATCGTAGGGAGAACATGTTTTAATTTTAATTATTGTGGCAATTATTATTTTCATATATTTAAGCTTTAATTTTTTTGAACATGTAAATTAATCAGGAAAACCAACCAAAGTGGACATTAGTTTCGATTATTCCACTGGCCGAACTAGAATTACGTTCAGAGTCAATTTTACGATTTCCATTCTTCTCTTTGCCTTTCTGTGAATATTTTTGAAAAAAATTTTGGTAATTTTGCTAAGATGGCCGATTTTTATTCGATGTCCTTTGCTACCGTACCAAAGCTGCATACGAGTACACTTCCTTTAAGACTTAACCTAGCAAAGTAATAAAGACATCATTTTGTAAATCATAAACATACAAACTTATTTATATACGGATACAAATCACACAATTGGCTTTCATCAAAAACCATCCATTATATTCTGTTTCTAAATAACAATCATGGTTAGATTTTCAAGAATATCAATATGTGCTGGTTTCAGACCAACAACAAAGAAAGAAGACATTCATTGAGTTGATATGAAAGTAGAGAATTTGTTTTGCATGGTAAAGTTAAATACTGTTTTCCAAAAGGAAATAAGTTTGATCAGCAGCATCGGCATCATGTAAATATGATTGTTGTTAGTGTAGAATTCTAAAAATTTCTGCCACAAAACTGCACAACGTATTGCAGTATGCATACGTTTAGTCAGGCTTGTTAACAACTCGTTGTTGATAATTCATGGATAAATGAATGAATAAATGAATGCCTTGCTTGTAAAGCTACAAGGAATTTCGAGCATTTACATGCAACAGTGCTATGGCTTGTTATGAAAGTCTTCTTACGATTTCTATGCACCAACATTATGATTGTAGAGTACGAAAATTTTTTTCTAATATATCCAGAAAGGAACTAATAATTGTTGTTATGCATTTAGGTAATGCTACTCGTAACCAATGCTTTGCCGTTTAGTAGAAACTCTGCTCTCAATGCCTTCTTGGGATTTATGCATTACGTTTTGTGGTAGCAGTATAATTACTACACTTGTGCATGAGACCATTAGAGGTATAACTTTTTCGCATTTTTTATCAAATGCCATAGTCTAGAGAAGGTCATTAAGTTTTCGCAGATATAATTTTTATTTAATAAAATAATCTAAACCATAAAAACAAAGTTTTTATTAAAATTCCTTCTTTCCTTATGCATTTGAGTTTAGAATCTCTCCGTTACTGTGCGTGACTTTGCGTGACTACTTTAGAACTAATCTTTGGTCACAACAAGTCTGTGGACCAAGTTTCAAATTGATTGGATGAGGGGAAATGGTACTTAAATCACTCCGTGACTGTGCGTGACTATGCGTGACTGCGTGTGACTATCGTAAAATTAATCTTTGGCCACAACAAGTCTATGGACCAAGTTTCAGATCGATCGGATGAGGGGAAATGACATTTAGATCACTCCGTGACTGTGCGTGACTACCACAAAATTATTTTTCACAACAACACTATGGGCCAAGTTTCAGATCAATTGGATAAGGGGGAATGGGGTTGACCCACGACAGACAGACAGACAGACAGACAGACAGACAGAGAGTATGAGTAACGTGACCATACGTCCCGTTTTAAACGGGACTGTCCCGTTTTAAGCTACTTTGTCCCGTTGTCCCCGATAACAACTCGGAGATGCAAAAATGTCTCGTTTTCAGAAATTCGAAAAAATAGTTAGTTGATTTGTTCAAAAATGTAAGAACAAATCTTCAAATTCATCAAAGATACTTTTTTTAATATATGTATGCTAAAATACATCACAGTCAGCTAAAAAATAATTTCTAAAAAATATTTAAAACGATTTAACTGAATTTCGTATGAATTTGGTTGAATCAATTCATGGTACATAAACTTAAATTACTGTTCTTAAAAATAAAAAATTTAACCCCCTCTCAAAATAAGAATACGTTGCGTTTTACTTGCACGTCGCCCGTCAAACTACCCAGGAAAAATTTCGTAATAGCAGCTCATTGATTTATGCATTACCAATAATGACCTACCACTGCCCACTGCATTACTTCTAAAGTGAAAATAAGTCATTACTAATAATGTGTTATACAGTTACTTATATTTCATGCCAGCGCCTTGCATACTGCATTACTTTCAAAGTAAAAATAATGAGTTCCTAGGCAACTAGCTACCTCCAATGACATCCCCGTGTTAAAATAATGAGCTCATCAGGCAAACCTCAACCAGTTACAACTCATTCTAAAACCCATTATTTGGTAACTAGTGGATTGTGTGGCGCCTAGGCGCCCGTTTATTTTGACTTTAACAAACAAATTTTTTTTCCCATTTCAAAATTTTCCTATATTTTATATATTTAAAAAAAATTAATTTTAATGTTTTTAAAATTTAAAAAAAAAAAAAAAAAAAATCGGAAAACAGTTGTAAAAAATACAAACCAAAAACTTCGATTTTCAAATGAAGTTTTGTAAAAGGTCCTTTTATGTATATTTTCGCATAAGTTTGCCAGTAGCCAACCTTTGCTTTATATTTTCTGCTTCTATACATAGAAGTTTTTAATATTATATGATTTTGAAAAAATATTTTATTTTGATAGAAACTCGGTAATTTTAGTCTTAATAATTTAATAATTTAATTTATGTTTTATAACTTTTTAAAATGCTTCAAAATAAGTAAACTTATTCAACTAAAAAAAGTTTTTAAACCTTTCGGACAAAACAAACAAAAAATACTACGGTTATAACGAACTTAGTCTATAACGAACTAATTTGGCCGGTCCCGCCGAGTTCGTTATAACCGAACTCCATTTGATTGTAGAAAAAATAGAATAGCATAGAAAAAAAACGTTTTAGAGCAAGGTTCCTAAAAGTTTCTTAAGGGGGGGGGTTTAAAGGTTTTAAAAGTTAATAATAATAATTAATTGCATAATTCTTTTTTGAAGACATGAATACACGTTATAGCATAATATTTAAAGAATCTGTGAAAAAATTTTCAACTAAAAATTTTAATAAATAAGTCCGTGACAGCCAATATCCGGAGGCATTGTTGTTTTGCGGTGAACATCATAACTCATTACCGGACCATGTGAAAAAAAAAATTGAAATGCATTTAAAAGGTGACATGTTTCCTGAAGTAGTGACGAAGAGTTTTTCAATTTTTTTTCCAGCATTTTGAAGTGAAAAACGATTTTTGCTGTACAATTTCGGGAATTTGTTGTTAAAAAATGGGGAAGAAAATGGAATTAAAAAAAAACTTCGTGGTTACCTGATGATTTTTATGTAGATATAGTGTCTAAAATTTCAAAAGAATCGGTCAAGAAGATGTTCACGGACTTCCAACATTTATTTGCGAGAAAATCGGTTTAAAGTTTTTTAAAAACTGATTTGCATACTATATACCGTATGAGGCCGGTCGCTGGAAACGCTGTATCTTTTTAAGTTTTGCTCTGATTTACTTAAAATTTTGACACAACACTCTCGACATGTTGTGCATTCAGGAAGAGAAATGCAAAGAAAGGTTTTAAAACCTACCATACCACCCCTTAAGGAACTGCAAACACCAATACACCAATGTACACAAAAAAGAAAAAAATATTTCATATTTCATCATACATGTAAACTGAAAAAAAGAGAACTATATTTTTTGCAAAATTATCTATAAATCCAAAAAAGAAAAAATAAAAATGCGCGCGTATTAGTTTTACTTAAAAAAAAATCGCTTTTAATTCTTCCATGATAATTTCAATAAATTATTCAAATTAAAATCTTAAATATACCTTTTTACGTAATTTATGTTTATCCAAATTTTTTTAAAAACATATTATGCAAAAATTATTATTATGAGTGAAAAAAAAATTATTTTCCCACCTCTCTTCTAAAATTACAATGTAATTACAATAATTACAATAATTTAAATTTTAAACTTAATATTGCACTATTTTTTCAAAGGCTTTTCAATACAGAGCTATAAACGAAATCATACGTTGGACAACAACAAAATCTACATTGAAGATCTCTTTTTTCTCAAATATTTATCAAAAAAAGCATGCTCTTTGGTAAGTGCTGGCCATCAATGAACTGAGCGAAAGTACTCTTAACAATACAAAACAATTTTGAGATGAAAAACAAAACAGACAAACGAATAAGTTTAGTAAGTGTTGCCAATTTTGACAACTTATTGTAATTTCGACGATTTTTCAATTTGTTAAAATTATTTGTTAAATTTGTAAAAATGATGATCGAAGATTTAAAATTATCAGTAGTATAAAAATTACGATTTCAAGGGTTACCAATTAATGGGTTGTTTATCGAAAATTGATAGTTTTTGTTCAGTGTAAATGGAAATTACAAAGTATGTATAGATTTAATTCTGGGTCAAGTCGTTTCAAAACGGAAATACCTTGAATAGCATCTCTATTTAAGATTTGAGTTTCAATTACGGCGATACTTTAAATCTATATTATATGTTTCAGCTATAGATACATGTCAATAAAATTATTTAGTTGATTGGTGTGTTAAATTTTTTTCGTTGAAATTTCACCACTAATACATTAGAAATAACCAATGCTGTAATAATATTCGTAATATGAATGATATAAATAAATTTGATTGTTTCCTTTTGTAATATTTTGTAGAGTTTTATTTTTATTTTCTTGACAATTTTTTGTTTTAAAAATGACGATTTTGGCGATTTAGTTTCCAAAATTGTCGATTTTCAGAAGATTTTATTAGCAGCACTGGTTGGTAACATAGAAGAGAGAAAATTGTGTGTGGGTTTGTATAAAATGAGAAAGATTAAATTTTGTTTGTGTATTTCGCATAGCTTTGTAGGGAGTGCTATGTGTATTATTTCAGCGTTACAGAATCAGTCAGTCAGTCAGTGAGTCAGGGATCAGCGTAAATATATATAAAAATGTTTGTTTTTTCTGGGTAATAATCAAAATACAACAAAAAACAAAAAAAAACATTGCAAAAAATAGAAACTGCAGTTCTATAAATTTACTTGGCTAATGCAAAAATCGTCTTCTCTTCTTTCTTTGTTGCAGAATATGAATAAATCTATAATATTAATAGGCTAGGCGATTTCTTGTGACCGATGTTTTGTTCTATCGTTTTATCCCGATTTTGACCAAACTTATATTATTTTAAAGGTATTTCTTTTGAACCGTTTTGCAGATTTACAGATTTTAAAATTTGTTCCTTTATTTTGAGTAGATTGCATTTAAAGTTGCTACTAACACATACATAAAATTAGACATATGCTATGTGTGTTTTATTAAATTTGTTAATATGTTTGTTAATGAGCTTGTTATCTTCATTCACAATAATAATAAACCGTAAAAGTGTTGGTTTATGAACTGGCTAAGTGAAAAACAAAGCTGCCACAAGAGACAAAAATAGAGTAATTGTTTTTTTTTATAATGATGTTTTTGTACTTAATCAAAGAGTTTTAATATAAAAGAGGCCAAAGTGCAGTACAGAACAAAAATTAACCTACCCAGGGATGGAAAATATGTTTTCTGTTATTTTACTAACCAGACAAACAAATTGTACTTTTTCGGTACCAAAATTTTTTCCACTTTTTTTTAACAATTTTATCGTGTTGAGTCAGATTTTCTTGGACACTAAAAAGACTTAAATAATTTTAAATTGACGGGGTGAAACAAAATTTATCGTTAATTTTATGTAGTCGTATAATTACCATAAAATTCTGTAAAATTTTACTGTAATTTTAATAAATGTCATACCTCTTTTTTCTGTGTGTCCGCCTCCCTTGGTTTCTTCAGCTGCTGGAGAAACTTGTAATGTAAAAATTGTCAAAAAATTGAAGCAGCAAGTAAAATTAACAAATTAAAAGAGAATTTGTTTCAGAAAGAGACAACCCAATATCTTCCATATTCAGTTCGTGGTTTACTTGAAAAATTAAAAGAAGATGGTTACACGGATATTGACGAGAATTTCGTGAAAATGAAGGCTAAAGAATTTTATAAAACTAGTCGAGAGTATTTAGAGCAATGGACTGTATATAACAAAGATTGAGAAGAACTCAATTGGGCAAATTTACCAGAAGAACCACAGTGGGAAGATGTTCAAAAAGTTCTAGATATATTGATCGAAAAAGAACATATCGATTGCAAAAAGATACGGAAGTATTCGATGAGTATTCATTCGTATCTAAGTACGTAACATCGCAGAAAATTGTTGAATGGAATGAACAAAATATTTCTGTGGAAAATCGTTGGGTGGAAGTATTTAAACATTTTAAAGGCAATTACAAATGCGCTCGTTGAACGTGTATTTTCTTTGATGAACAAGTTGTGGACCAAAGATAAAACTCAATTAAGGGTATTATTAAAATTAATATTAAAAAATCCTGCCAAGAGTTCCACACATATTTGAAATCATCACCTAAAATTTTGAAACATATATGTGCCTCTGAGAAATATAACAATGTGTAAACAATTTTTTTGTAGTGTAACGTAAAATAAATAATGCCGCTCACTATGGACAAATAAAAGATCGAAAATAAGATTTTTTATTTTTATAAAAAATAATAAAATTAAAAATACGGAGGGCACGCCGTTAACGCTAAATGTAAGTTTAGCAAAAACAAATTGTTTTTCTTGTTTTTTCAAGACAAAAAAAAAACATGTATATTGTAGTATGCAATGTGTAATCGTATACAATCATATTTGTTTCAAAGTTGTTCTATGTTTAGTTTGTTATATTGGAAGAGGCTTAAATAGTATAACTTTTGCTTGAATACTCATTTGGTTGTTTTCAGCAAATATATATGAATTTAACTTTTTACCAAACAAACTATCTACTGCTTTTGGTTACTGATGAGGGTTGGTTACTCTTCCCGAAACAGCTGTATAACCTGTCATGCAGAATATAGATCAATTTTTGAAACAAATGTGCTAATGCTTTTGCTTTATTTAAAGTAAAAACATTTGATCTTGAGCCTGAACAATTTCAAACTCAATCATTGAATTGACAAAGATCGAAAATAAGATTTTTTATTTTTATAAAAAATAATAATATTAAAATATTATTATATTATCTATGCATTTCCATTCCATGTAACCGAACCCACCAGAATTATTCGATGTCCCGTTTTCAGGAAAAAAAATATGGTCACTTTAAGTGTGAGTCAAAAGAAAGAGTTTAAAAATCAAAATGTTTTTACCAAGCCACTCTAGAAAATACTTCCCAGACAATAGCAATAATAAAATATTTTAAATTGACTAATTTCCTTTTTCAACATATGTGACCTTCTCCGAGAAAAGGGACCTGGTGTGTCAAAAAAATGGGTTGTGTCAAAAACGGTGGATTCTGGTACCTAAAAGGGTGTAGAAACCTTAAATGCGTTTTTTTCTCAAAACTTAATTTTCCCTTTTCTCGGAGAAGTTCACATATTCTGTATTTAGTTCGATACACTGCGTCCCAAGTTTCCATAATTTTATGATTTCTTCGAAATAAACACTTAATTTTGTTTCTTCCTTTTTCCGTCGAACCGAGCCATTTCTTCAGGCTTGGAAACATGAAATAGTCCTATTTTATAAATGACTAATTCATGTTTCCAAAATGACCCGCATTTTCACAAAAAAAAAACATAAAATGGCGTGTTGCTAAAGGCAAAATTTTGTTTTAGCCCTAGTGTACATCTAGTATTTATAAGTGAGTTGTGTAAATGTGTGTTTCAAAGTGAGTTGGTAATATCTATAGACTGCGTTTTAATGATGTTTACTGCAGTTATGCCATCAGCATAACTTTACGGTAGTTGGAAACCTATTCATACTTAAAATGGCAATTAAACAACGTTTTTTATACAGGCATTTAGACCAGTGTATTTTATGGCAATTCGTTGCGCTGCTTTAACTAGGACTTTCATTGTGAATAATTTATTGGCATTTAAGACGATGATAGATTTTATTTAAAGTGCTACCAATTCTGTTGGCTTATTAATTTGGCTTATTTTTTACTCTATCCCAAAGCTAATAAAAAAAAATTTTTGTTTAAAAAGAAATTTAAAAATTTAACTTTAATTTCTTTAAGAAAAAACAAAATATTTTCTTTTCCTAATAATGTTTACATTATCTCATTGTTGTTGATGTCGTTGTCAAGGGGTTGTTGGCATTTAGTAATTCAATTGCAATGTGTTTTGTGTATTTATTGCATCAAGCTGTGTTAAATGTCCCTGAACATTTTGCATTTTCTTAATATTAATTGCAATTGTTTTGACTTCATATTAAAATAAACAAATTACAGCAGGATTGAAGGTTACAATAGTTTCATTAAGAGCACTAACAACAATAGCAAAGTTTAATTGAAATGTTTAATTTGTGAAACATTTAAAGGGGACGAATAAGCAGTTATATATGATTGCAGCAGTAGAAGAGATAAATATGGTTTTATGTACTGTACAAAGACATGACTATAAAAATTTCAAAAGTTTTGAGTGTAAATGTGAAGAGTCCTCTGAAATCATGACCTTCAACAGAATACTCTAAACTAAAGGGGTAAATTATTATGATAAACATACCTTGACTATTTAGACATTTCAGCATCAATTCATTCATGGATATGTTGCCTTAGATATTATTCACCAATTTTTTAACACTTTCTTTTATTACTTTTATATTTCTTAACTTTTCAAACTTTTGGCCAAACTTTTTTATTTACATACTTATAACATTTAATTTAATCAACCTTTAACTTGTTGCACACAATATTTCTAATATTTACAATAACAATAATCATGAGAGCATCATACACTCTCTGAGATTTTTACTGAAAAGAAAACAAATGATATTGCATTTTTTTTTTTGCCAAAAATTTTAACATTCTTTAAAACACAAATTTCACTTATTATTTTTATATTTTAATAAAAGTTCTTATAAATTCATTAAATCTAAACATACAATTTTTTTAAATAAGACATTTTTTTATTTTTTCGCAACTAGAAACTAGTAAAAATCTTTTTTTTTTATTTTCTATCAAGCCAGCACATGTTTACAGCGTTTATGAATTACACGAACTATTAATAATAAAGTATAAAAAACAGAGATGTTAAAAAATTAGCAAAAAAGAGAGAGAGAGAGAGAATATTGCATTGAAAAATAAAGTTCTGGTTTCACATGAGATAATTTTTTCATGAGAGAGAGTATAAAAACAGAGTTGTTGGACAATCATCAGATATGTCAAACATAAGCTTTTGTGTTACATGAGGTAATTTTTTCGTTGTTGTACTAGAGAAAATTGGTGTTGCGACTGGATTCGATCACCCGTAACGTTAACATCTTTCGAAATTTCGTTCTGAAATTTTGCCATGATCTTTCGAATGACACGCTTAAATGGAGAGACTGTGTTGAAAGCCTATGCATCTTTGTAGTGAACAAGGGAAACAATATATTGTGTCATGTTGTATTCGTTAACTATTTTTTACAGATTTTAGCAAAAAAAATTGATTTGCTTACGGCTCTAAGCCGGTTGGTCCCCTTAACATAAAAAATATTTTTCACTTTATAAAAAACAACAGTTTTGAATAAATTATTATTTTAAGCAAATAATAAATCGAATCAAGTACAATTTAGTGATATAATTTTTACTTTAAACATTGTTTAAAAATATATTTGTTTAACTACAACAAAAGAAAAACTTGGCATTTGTTTATATTTCATAACGTAATAATGTTCTTATCAAGAAAACCTACTTAAAAGCACTTAAGAAATATATTTTTTTTTTTGCATTTCGAACAAAAAAAAAAGTAAATAAATGCTCATTATAATGTTCATAATGGTAGTAGACTTGAGTTCATGCTTTTTGAGACGCGTATTTTTAAGAAAATGAAAAAAAATGTTAAATTTTTGCAGCACCTCTGTGGGAGACTTAAACTTTATGATTTAATATAAAATAGTAGAAATTCTTAAGTGAAGCTAATTCCATTTAATGTTTGTTAGAGGAAAGAAAATTCAAAAGAGTCAGCGCCACGTCCTTGAAACTCTTGGTGGCACACTGTAAACAAAATTTTCTTTTTTCTTCCTAATTCGTTCTGTTGGTCAACCACTTCACAAACCACTTGTAAGGTCAAAAAGCTCTAATAACGCTTATTAACTATATTTTGTGTAGTAAATTTACGTTGTTTCGCATAATTTTGCTATGAATATCAAATTTCACACATTTACACTGGAAGTTCATAATAATTTTTTTGCATTCTATTTTCACATTCGTTCTTTTTATACTGATTATATTCCCTTTTGTTTATTTTACAGATATCTTCTTCTTTAGTGGTACACTTTTTAACTGAAATGAGCTTGTTACCACAGTATTTTAAGCATAACTGGCCAAAATGTTTACTGAGTAGAACGTGAAATTAATTGGCCAACCGACAAATACTACAAAGGTGAATAAAAGGAAAAAACTTAAAGGTTGTGCTGGAGTTCACATGGACAGAAAATACGATATGAAAATGGAAATGAAAAGTATTTTTAATTTATTTTTGATGAGCTTAATGCCACCATTGACTGTACAACACAAAGCCGGCGACTTATTACTAATGGATAAAATCAACGAGATCAATCCAAAGATCTCTAATATGGAGGATCAGTTAAAGCCTACGTTGAAGATGTTGCAAATCGAGGCTGAAGAATTGTTTCGCCAATTCAATGCCACATTATTGGCTGGTGGAAGTATGAATGCATTTAATTTTTCACCAACGAATGGTTCCTACGATGAATACGATGATGATTATGGCTGCAATTCCGAGCAAAATACTATAATTATTTTAATAACAATGATTCTTTATGGTTTAGTGTGTATTATCGGCCTATTTGGCAATACCTTGGTCATTTATGTTGTTTTAAGATTTTCCAAAATGCAGACCGTAACAAATATTTACATCTTGAATTTGGCTATAGCGGATGAATGTTTCCTAATAGGCATACCGATACTTTTGTATACAATGCAAATAGGCAGTTTCCCATTTGATGAGTATGTGTGTAAGGCTTATATGGTGAGTACATCGATTACACAGTTTACATCGTCGATCTTTTTGCTGATTATGTCGGCCGATCGTTATATTGCTGTTTGCCATCCGATCTCATCGCCACGCTACCGTACGCCGATAGTATCGAAAATGGTTTCGGCTTTTGCTTGGTTAACGTCGGTACTCTTAATGCTGCCGGTGATATTGTTTGCCAATACAGTAAAAAATGGCGAATACGTATCGTGCAACATTAAGTGGCCAGAAGCTCAGAATGCCCAATCGGGTACAACATTTATACTGTACTCATTGGCATTGGGTTTCGCCACCCCTCTGACATTCATTTTGGGTTTCTATTGGTTGGTCATTCGTAAGCTGCATACGGTAGGACCGAAGCATAAGTCCAAAGAGAAGAAGAGGTCACATCGTAAGGTCACGAAACTAGTTCTAACAGTGATTACAGTATACATCCTATGTTGGCTACCCTATTGGATATCCCAAGTAGCTTTGATAACATCGTCGCCAGGCAAATGTGCTTCCCGCTTAGAAATCACCATCTTTCTGTTGGTGGGATGTCTAGGATATTCGAATTCGGCCATGAATCCCGTACTATACGCCTTCTTAAGTGATAATTTCAAAAAATCTTTCATGAAGGCCTGTACCTGTGCGGCACGCAAAGATGTCAATGCCCAATTACAAATAGAAAATAGTCTATTTCCAAAGTTCAATAAATCCAAAAACACAGATCGACTACCGGCATCTCACAAAAACAAAGCAAAGAAATCTTTGTTAAATAGAAATAACAAATCAAACAAACATACCCTGATCACTTGCTCATCCGCGGCAACGACCACCACTTCTACAACGAATACCACCACAACAGATGCCAATACATATACTGCTCTTCCAAATTCCAACAACCATCTACTGGCTGTGCCCTCCAATCTTCCGACGTCTGCCTCAAATCATGTATCAGCCATTTTATCGTTGCCCACTAGTGTGTGTGTGGCTGAAAACTCAGATATGGAAAGTTCCGAAATTCAGCATAAACCTCCAGTTTTACACACGGACTTATAAGAAAGGCAAAGTGTGAAAGTAAACGAGTGTATAGTTATATTAAAGTCCAATCAAGTATAGTACAGGCTGACGACGTTAGATAGGGTTTTAGAAAATGAGGAAGAAGAAGAAGAAGAAGAAGCAAACCCCAAGAAGTTTTCTATGTTACAGTATAAACACAATCACACCAATGCGGTGTTTTCATTATAAAAAAAACTCAGACCGATTTTGCTTTGAAATAGAATTTATTTCTCATATTATTTTGAAACTCTATACTCTCTCCAAAGTTGCCATATTCTGTAGTGAATGCCAAAAAAAACATATGTTTTAGATTTTTATGGCTGTCGAATATGAATTTTTTAATGGAACTTTATCTCAAAGTCGCCGAAGGCACTGAACATTTTGAAAAAAAAAATGTCTTTCAAATTGTTAAGATATCTAAGAATATTTTATCAATTTCTTGCAGCAATACTGCAAAATTTGTTATGCTTTGCATTTAAACAAACGAAAATAGGTAAAAAAAAAAATAATAAAAAAATTTTGGATATAGGATTGGAACATATAGCACCTTAAATACAAAACAGTCACAACTCTAAATTTTCAAATTTTCAGGAGAGGCAAAAAACTGTTTATGTAAAAATTATTGTATTATTAAAAAAAATTAGTTTCATTATGAAAAATTAAGTTTTGCTATACTTTTTTTTTAATTTATATTGTATTTGTGGAAATAAAATATAATTTTGAGTTATGACTCTGACTGAATCTTTTTCTTTTGACTAGTAATATTCACCTCTGTTCTTGAAACCAATATCCCAAAAAAAAACTCGTAAATGAAAAAATTCTTAAATCTACGAGGTTTTTGCTGTTCTCTAATTTCAATAAGAATATTTTTTCTCGATTTAATTCACATAGAAAAGGCTTTGTGAAATCAAAACAAATGCCCTTTTTCTCTACTAAGCAGGTCTTAAGAGCAGAGTTCAGAAAAAAAACACACACTGAATAAAAAACTCGTACATATATGTAAACAAACATAACTTAGACCAACACACACATATTTTTATTTTCATATCAATTATGTTTGTTTTTAAATTTTCTTCGGTGCCCAACACAACCATGACTGTGTTCGTTTCAATATTTCGTTATTTACACGAACATTTTTGTATCACGTACTTTTTGTTTCAATCACACATAAAGCACACATTTTTGAGTGTTGCTTTATTTGAAGTTCATGTTGCGGTACGTGTACTGAAAAAAAAAAAAAAAACAGAACATGTACAATAAACAAGTTCGAGTTCAGTCATATTTTAAGTCGTGTTGTGGCTCGTGTAGTAAGAAAAAACAGAACATGTACAATAAACAGGTTCGAATTCAGTTATATTTTAAACACGAACCTGTTTATTGTACATGTTCTGTTTTTTCTTACTACACGAGCCAAAACACGACTTAAAATATAACTGAACTCGAACCTGTTTATTGTACATGTTCTGTTCTTTTTTTCAGTACACGTAGCAGAACATGAACTTCAAATAAAGCAACACTCAAATATGTGTGCTTTATGTGTGATTGAAACAAAAAGTACGTGATACAAAAATGTACGTGTAAATAACGAAATATTAAAACGAACACAGTCATGGTTGTGTTGGGCACCGTAGAAAATTTAGAAACGCACATAATTGATATGAAAATAAAGATATGTGTTGGCTGCTTTTGAACAGAACATTGTGTGTTTCATGTGTGTATTTTCTGAACCTTCCTTAAGAGATAAAAAAAACTAATTGATATTTAAACTCTAACATGTTTTTTATTGAACCTTGTCATTTTTTTAAAAAATTAGTCAATAATTTTATGAAAAAAAACGACTTTAAAAACGTCTACATTTTGCGCTGATTTAAAAAAACAAAACTCGTAATAAGTGGTCGATGTTAATAAAACACACTTTTTACGATGATGCTGTTCTATAACTATAATAAAAATTTTTTATTTACACAATCTATTTTCCATTATAATTTTTTAAATTATAACATAGATTCTTTATGCACTAATCATTGCAAATAAAGGAATTAAAAAAATTTTTTCATCAAATCAATTATTTTTATTTTGCATATGTTCGAAACAGTAGTGATGCCAGTCAAATCCAATTTATTTAAATATCGAAATATTTTTTGGTGATGCCTAACTTTTTAAAAATAGAAAAGTCATTTTTAATTGAATGAAATTGAAGACCAAAAACAATTAAATGAACAAATAAGTTGTTATTTTAAAAGAAAATACTTTTCTTTATACTTTTTCTATAAACTTAAGAAAAACATGCACAAATTACTTAAAAGTTTTTTGTGAAACTGAATAAAGAACCATATGGCACCTCGGTTTCTAGATAACATATGTTCTTAACTCAAACATATGCGTCTTAACTCAAACATATGTTTCCATTAAATAAATAAAAAAAGTGGTTTCAAGAAACCCAAAATTTAAATTTCATGTGATTTTAAATTCACTCTTATTCAAATAACAACGTTTCAAGAACATGGCTGATTATCTCAAGTTGTGCCCCAGATATAACCACATTTTTCCTGTTAAAGAAGATAGTTATGAGAAATAAATTTTTGCAGTAGTTAGAAATGTGTACAGTGAATTAATTTAGGGAAAAAAGTCAATTTTGGAAAATTTTGAGTTGTGACTCTTTTGTATTTAAGATGCGATATATTTCCACAGATGCCATCTATAGCCAAAATGAAACTCGAGCAATTGCCATGTCATTACTAAATCAAGACGTATTTTTTTTTAAATTTCCCTTTAATCGAGCGCTAGCAATGTTTGTGCCTTAACAGGCATTTATTTTATGAAAGGTGGTCTGACTTTTGGAATTTTTGAAATAAGCAATTTTAATAAATTTTAAAATTTTGATTCACATTCTAGACCAACTTTTCGAATAATCGGAATTGTATTATATTACTACATCAAAGAAAGCTGTTCTATTTATTATCAATTAATTATTTCTGGGGTAAGATGAGTGGCTGGTCCAACTAAACTAATAAAAAGAATTGGTAATTTTCCCTTGATTCGAATGGAATGTAAATTGGACCAAATATTTTTTGAAACAAATGAGCTCACGTTTTTTGTTCATTTTATGATCCAGAACCATAAAAAGACCAAAAAACGAATATTTTGTATTATATGTACATATTAAAAAAAAAACTAATAAATAGAAGTTTAATAAATAATGTTTGTTCTATATTTTCATTAGTAATTTTCCTTTAAATTGGACTAAGTCCTAAGGAATCAAATTATTGCATAATTGTTAGCCGTTCTGGCTTAAATCGAACATAATCGCTTAACAATAAAATGCTGATTAATACGAATTTAAACAACAACAATTTTGAAGTCTAAAAATTTTAGTTCTATGAATTAAATGCCAAAAAAAAAACAAAGTTTTGCTACAAATTCTTTAAGCATACTCTGAGAAGAACAAAAGTTTAATGAACAAATCCTAACAAATAGATGTTTACTTACACCAAACTAGAGATGCTAGGATAACCTAAGACCATTAATGTTTGTAAATATTAATTAAGTAATTATAAACATAAAAATTATTTACTTTAAATTATACTAGAATTAAGAAAAGAACAATGATATTTTTTTGGTATAATTTCAAAAAGAAAAAATACATAAATTTCCACCAAAAAAAAAAATAATAATAATAGATATTGAAGAATTAAAATTTAAGCCAGTATTTTTATGTAATTAAGTAATTTTTGCATTGACACAGTAGTTTGAAAAATTCAATTGATTAAATTTTAAAAAAATAAATTAAAAAACGTTAAACGTTTTTATTGTAACTAAATAAATATTTTTGTTTACAAAACATACATATATGAAAATTTCAAAAAAATTTAATCTGTTTTTAAGCTGACTTTATATTTAAATTAAGCTATTTTAAATGTTGAGTGTTTCTTAGTCAATACATTTTTTTTTTAAATAAACAACAAACAACCTTTAACTACAGGAAATTTTTCATAAATTTTATTGTACAATATAAATAAAAAAAAATATTGAATATTGTTAAATAAAAAATATAAAAATAAACAAAAAAAAATATGTTTTTTTAATTAATTTGTTTTTATAGTTTGCTCACTCTGAAACAACAAAAGCCACGAACACATTATTCATTTGTTTTATTCTTTGTAAAAAAAAAAAAAAAAAACAACACACTAATGAAATGATGAGAACCACTTCAAAGCCATATTATTACAGACTGTATGACCCAAATTATGATGGCAAATCATTGAATCTTCAAAGCCTTATTATTGCAGTCTATATGAACCATTTAATGATGGCAAATCAATGAAACACTAACAAGCCGTTTCAACATTGTTGTTGTTGATGATGCTTTTGTTGTGGCCGTTTTGTTTAAATATGCATGACCATAATATTGCTAACACTTTATAAATTGTTTAATAGACTTCGATTAGTTGCAAATGCCAACAATAAAAATTATTAAATATTCGAAGAAGACGAAGAAGAAGAAGAAAAAGAAGATGAAACAATATTCCCTTGCATGGGTTTATAAATGTATTCGCACGAACATAATAATTAAATGTTATTACTTCGTAATTTTCAATTTCTTTAAATGTTTATGTGTGTTTCTTAAATGCGCGAATTTAAATAAAACATACAAAACTGTTTTATAATCGTACAATTTTCCATCATATGCAAATGCTTTTGTTATATATTTTTCAACAAATGTGCGGTTGAATGGTTTTTCAAACATATAAAAACACGCAATAAAATGAAATCAAAATAAATATGTAAACACAATAAAAAACATTTGATAATAGCTACGTATGTATTATTTCAAAATACACAATGCCTGAGGTGTGATAAAAATTCAGAGATTTCATTTTTATTGATATTGGGAAAATTTTTTTGAATAAATCTAATATTAACTGTTATAACAAAAATTAATCCGATTTCAGTACAGACTATTATAGGATTATATACATACATGCATACTTTCAAAAATATAAAGTCAGTAGAGATTGCGAAAGCCAAGCATAGTATAATTGATTTGAGTCGAATATATGATACTCTACAATTTGAGATTCGTAATGACGTGTAGTTTTATGAAGAACGACTGGAAACGGCTAGGCGATTTCTTGTTACCGATGTTTTGTTCTACCGTTTTATCCCGATTTTGACAAAATGATATTTTTTGAAAAGTATTTCTTTTTAGCTGTTCACCAGACTTATAGATTTTTAATTTTTTGCCTTTATTTTGAGTAAATTGCACTTAAAGTTGCAACTAACACAGGATGCATTGGCCCAATCAGTCAATCAATCCTAAACTAAATGATTACAGAAACGTTAATTAATTCAATCAATGATCCCCCAACGATGACGACTTTTGGCTTCAAAAAACGGTTTATGATTGGTACCTGGAACGTGAGAACACTTTCTGAAATTTCCAGACTCGAGCAAGTTCGAAAAGAAATGGTGTCTTACAGTCTCGACATTCTTGGCTTAAGTGAAGTTCGTTGGTTAAACAGTGGTTCTACACAACTGCCAGCCGGTCACCGCTTTGTCTAATCCGGCAATACCACTTACTTGAAAAACGGCGTCGGTATTCTTTTATCACCAAAAGCCAGAGATGCACTCATAGAATATAGGGCAGTATCTGAGCGTATAATCACTGCACGATTTAATTCCAAGTTTCGTAAAATCTCCATTGTGCAATGTTATGCACCAACTGAGCCTGATAAGGATAGCTTTAAAGATGAGTTTTATAGTCAGCTCGAATCCGTTACAAACTCTTTACCAGTTGGCGATATTAAAATATTTCTTGGTGATTATAATGCCAAAGTAGGAAATGATAACAAGAACCTACAGGCGGTAATGGGCAAACATGGGCTAGGTTCATCTAGAAACAATAACGGAGACAGACTTGCAGATTTCTGTGCTCGCAACCGTCTCTTTATCGGTAGAACTAAATTCCCTCACAAGGACATCGATAAATATACTTGGGAATCGCCGACTGGCCAAACATTCAATCAAATTGATCACATCATGGTCAACAAACTATTTTTGGGATCACTTCTTGACGTTAAAGCTAGACGAGGTGCTGACATAGCTAGTGACTACCAACTTCTCGTTGCCACACTCCGGCTATGACCTGCGGCTGTAAATGGCACTGGTAGAAAAGCCGAAAGGTATAATACAGCGCGTCTTCAAGACCCCTCCACTTCAGTTGTCTATAATCAAACTCTTAGATCAAATTTAGCACGAAATGAACAACATTCATGGTCGGACGTAGCGAAGGCCTGCAAAGATTCGGCAAAGTCGGTTTTGGCCCTAAGGCAGGTAAAAATTAAGCCATGGATAAGCCCTGAAACCTGGGATGAGATAGAAAACAGGAAACATCTTCGAAACTTTCGTATCCGCGCCAAAACACCAACACTTAAATTACAGGCAAAGTTAGAATACCGACAATCCGTACGCAAAGGAAATTATATGGTTCGTGCGGACCGCGAAAAATATTTTAACGACATTCCGGATCAGGCGGAAAAGGCCGCTAACACGGGAAACCTCCATGGTGTTTACTCTGCTATTAAACAAATGAGCGGTAACAACATCAGAAGCACCGCTACGCTGAAAGCTAACGATGGTTCAGACTTAACCACAACTGAAGATCAGCTCGAACGTTGGCGTGAATTTTTCTTAACGCAGTCCTTGCCCGAAAAGCAGACCGAAATTGCAACATGTTCTACAAGGCGTAATCCGAGAAGGGATATCTCAACAGATCCGCCATCCCTTACGGAAGTTGCAACTGCATTAAATAAGATGAAAAATTCCAAATCACCCGGCCCCGACAACATCCCTGCAGAACTGTTAAAATATGGTGCTGACACGCTAGCAGATTTTCTCACTCCACTCGTCAGAAATGCGTGGCTTAGCAACAAAATTCCCGCAGATTGGAAAGAGGGAGTAGTCGTTACAATTCCCAAAAAAGGTGATTTAACGCATTGCAAAAACTGGCGTGGCATTACTGTCCCAAACGCAATTGGTAAAGTAATGTCCACTTTAATACTACAACGTATCTCGCCAGTAGTCGAACAAATTTTGCGAAGAGAACAATCTGGTTTTTGGCCTGGACGATCTTGTGTCGATCACGTAAGCACGTTGCGCATAGTAATAGAACAATTCTGTACTTGCTTTTTGTTGATTTTGAACGTGCTTTTGACACGATATCTCGAACATCTATGTGGTCTGCCCTAATAAACAAAGGTATTCCAGAAAAAATTGTCACCCTAATATGTGAACTCTACAAAGATGCACCAAGTAAGGTCCGTTTTAACGGAAAGGAAAGCCAACCTTTTTTAACTCTTACTGGTGTAAGGCAAGGTTGTGTCCTATCCCCCACATTATTTCTTTTACTATTAGATTGTGTAATGGAAGAAACCAATAGGGAGGCCCCGATGGGCATTCAATGGAACATGACAGAATTACTGAATGATATAGACTATGCAGATGACATATGTTTAATGGCTCATCGCTTTGCGGATATTGAAGAAAAGATAAGAAGACTCTCCAAAAACGCTAAAAAAAGTTGGATTGAGAATAAACTTCAAGAAGACTGAACTTATGCGCATTGGTACTCATGTAACAGCTCCATTAACAGTAGATGGCAATGTTATCGAAGATGTAGAAAATTTTAACTACATCGGTTGTAAAATAACCAAAAATGGTGGATCGGAATCTGACATTTATGATCGTATTAATAAAGCACGTACCGCCTTCCTCAAGGTACATAAAGTCTGGCGCGCTAGGAACATTTCTAAAAAGACTAAATTACGAATATTCAACTGCAGCGTAAAATCAGTTTTACTGTACGGATGTACTACTTGGAGCTACACGAAGCTCACACTAAGGAAGATCCAAACATTTATAAATCGATGTCTAAGGCAAATATTAAACATCTTCTGGCCAAATTGGATATCAAATGAAGATCTTTGGCAGCAGGCAGATTGCTGTCCTATCGAACTCGATATACGAAGACGAACATGGACTTGGATCGGTCATATTCTCAGAAGACTACAGAACGATATTGCTAGAGAAGCTCTTGATTGGAATCCTCAAGGTCAACGTCGACAAGGACGACCTCGCAACACATGGAAGAAAAGAACTCGAATCAGTTCATTCAATATGGAATCAAATTAAACTACTTGCAAGAGACAGAAATAGTTGGAGAGAATTCATTAACGCCCTATGTTCTTCGTGAACATTATATTTAAGTATATACTTGTTAGATTAAGGTATATGCACTGTACATATTTAAATAAATAAAGGACATATATATATATAACACATAAATAAAATTATTCAATGCTATATGCGTGTTTAATAAATTTGTTAATGTGTTTGTAAGTTTGTTTTCTTCATTTACAATAACAATAAACCAAAAAAGTGTCGGTTTTTAAATTGGCTAAGTTGAAATAGAAGTTGTCTAGAATTTGCACTCGAATTTCGAGCACTGGAATCTGCTAGTTAAAATAAATATAAACCATCCATGTGTAACTATATATTAAGGAGTTTGTTTAATATAGACCAAGAATTCTAAAAATTCAATTGATACCTATTTTAGTTATTTTATTTCATTTTTAATTTGTTCCAATATTTCTGTTACTATAAACTATAAATGATCTCAAACCGAACATCTTGTTCTTGTAGATATTTTTATTTGTATATATATGCAATGCATAATATCAACCCTAAACCCATCCTGGGGTCAAAGAAGATTTTATTTGTGAATATTTTTTTTCAGCCGAATGGAGAAACAAAAAAAAACGTAAGAGTTACAAGAATGTTCAATTCTGCAGCAGAAAAATAGATTTTAGTTATATTTTTGTTTTAAGAGTTATTGTAAAACATACCGATCTAGTGGGGTGAAGGGGGTAGTGAAGCGTAGTGACTATATCCTCTCCTACTCAATTGGCAACCTCTCCTGCACGTGGCGCACCCTGCCGATAACAAACGAGGCTCTGTCGACTGAAGTTGGGCGGTATAACCCTAAGAATCGCAATGACTAAATACCTTGCACACTGCATGCCTGGATGCGTTACTGGCAGCCCCAGCTCCAGGATCGGATGTTTAGCCCAATCAGTTACTCATCCTAAACTACAATTGATTACAGAAACCGTAACTAGTCAAAATGAAAAACAAACGATTAATCTGATGACGACTTTTAGCTTTAAAAAATGGACACGATTTGGAATATGGAACGTCCATACGCTCCTCTTATTCATGGGTCTCTGTGAAACCAGGTGGCCTGACTCTGGTGAGTTTGCTACAGCTAATGGACTTACTTTGATTTATTCCGGTAAACCACCTGAAGAACCAAGATCGAGCGGCGTTGGGCTACTGCTGTATAAGGATGCCCGAAATGCATTAATAGATTGGAAACCGCATTCTGACAGAATCATCACAGCAAGATTTAGAACCCGCGCCAGAAACATTACATGTGTACACTGCTATGCACCCACTGAAACCTCAGAATTCTAAGGTTACGCACAATACACCGGACTATTGATAAGAGTGTGAAAAGAAATGCACGTAATGACAAACGCAGATAGTTTGATGATCTTGCTAGAGAAGCAGAAATCGCATCTGTGAATAACCGTACTAAGGATCTATATAATATAACCAGGAAACTTACTCAGAAGAACTTTACAACGGCAAAACCTCTTAAATCCAACAACGGCGAAATAATTACATCAAAAAGTGGCCTAATGGAATTATGGTTGTAACATTACTTTAGTATGTTGTCAGATACAGTATCCATACAGCACGATCCTTGTGACTGCGACCACCACGACATAAGGAATGATATACCTACAGAATTCCCTGATATACCCGAAATTATAGAATCCATAATTGCCCTTAAGAACAACAAGTCCCCCGAGCTTTTTAAAACAGCACCACACACAAGCGCCCGTTTTATGTATAAAATTATTGAGGAATTTTGGAGGACTAATCAACTATGCGATGAACTTAAGGAAGGGTTAATCATTAACATCCCAAAAAAAGGAGACTTATCTCAATGTAGAAATTGGCGTGGTATCACACTCATCAACATAGCAAACAAAGTTATAACACAGATTATAAACAAACGGCTCTCAGCCGCATTCGTTTCAAATCTTCGCAATGAACAAGCTGGGTTTCGACCCCAAAAAAATACAGAGTCACATTAATCTTGGTAAGTGACCATTTGGTCTCTTAAATTCTATTTGGCGATCTCCTCACATGTCAAAAAGAACAAAAATTAACATTTTCAATTCTTGCATTAAATCCGTGCTTCTTTATGGATGCGAGTCTTGGAACGCAGCAGTCCGTGATATAAACTGATTGCAAGTGTTTATAAATCGATGTCTACGAAGAGTTCTAAGAATATTTTGGCCTGAAACAATTTCGAACGAAAGGCTATGGAGAGAAACAAATCAAACCCCCATTAGTAATGAAATTCTTAGAAGAAAATGGCGTTGGATTGGTCATACCTTGCGAAGGCCACTGAATGATACCACAAGAAATGCTACTGAATGGAACCCTCAAGGTAGCCGAAGAAGAGGAAGACCATCACACACATGGCGTCGCCAAATTGAATTGGAAGCTGCCAGAATGTACAAGAGCTGGAACGAGATTAAGGCACTAGCGTTGGACAGAACGACGATCTAAGTTGTTTGTTGACATTTGCAATATACGGTCGTTTATTATAACCGAGTGTATAAAATTTGTAAACAAACACTTTTAACTCTCAATTATCTTGATTGATTATATTTGATAATGGCACCAAAACGCAAAAAATCTGGGGCAACAGCCCAAAGTTTGAAACGCAAAAATCTTCAATAAGGACTAACACCAATAGATTTCAATTGCTTTCCGATGTAGAAGACGACAGTAGCAGGATGTTGTCCTTCACATCCTGCTAAGGACAACAACAATCTTAAAATCATGTTGTTTGGTCTTTCACAAATTGATATAAAATCAATTACTGAGGAGTTCAAAAACGCGTATAATATAGAACCTGCTACCATTAAAGAAGTTCAAACTTCACGTTCTAGTCCAGACGATGCTTTATATATGATAGAATTTCGAAGAAATCAGATTTCCAAGAAAGAGCTATTAAAGATAAAATACTTCTACGTTATAGTAGTGCATTTAAGAAATCTCCGTCGTGGTGGAGGAAGCCCCACACATTGTTCAAATTGTTCTATGTTTGGACATGGATCAACAAACTGCTTTAGAAAGCTACATGCATAGGTTGCGGAGGATCACACATTTTTCAGTATGCCAACTGAACAAAATATACACTAGTGGTCCCTCAATTTATAAATGCTTTAATTGCATTAAAAAAAATAAAAAATTGTTAACCATCGAGCTGCTGATGCAGTGTCATTAACAACTTTCAGTTTGCTTACTATACCCAAACCAATATTGTAACAGGTGTCATTCTTCCATTCTTCTGGTTCTTTCTTAAGAAAATACGTTGGAATAGAAAATCTCTGCGAGATAAAATCTTCAATATTTTTATCGATGCACTGGCTTATGTGATGGGAAAGAATTGTAAATTTTTTGTTGTCACTTTCATTAGGTTGATTTAACGCAGCTACCATAAGTTTTTTTTCTTTTATAAGAAATTTGATCTTCGAAAAGCGCTGCAGATTCTGGTGATAAATATCATAAATGATTGCAGAGTTTGCGCAGTAATTCTCGACTTAGATTTTCATCAACTAAACTATAATCATTTAAGTTTTTTAATAAAGTCAATTCTTGATTCGGAGCTTCAACAGCAACTGGGGCTTTTATGCAAGCTTTTAAATATATTTTTACTATAAAAATACATATGTCTCTAATACAATTCTTCTCAGAGTCAGTCAAAATAAACTCTTCCCGAAATAAAAATATTTTTAAACTATACACTGCCTTGGACATCCACTGGGCATGGTGAAAGGCTCCTGGCATTTTAAAAGTGAACTTTGGAACTACCCCTCCAAGAAAAACTATAGCCAATTGAAGAAGTTCCTTGTAATCATCTCGTGGTTGCTTTTCTTTTAGATTATTTAATGCAAACTCAATTAGCTTGTATTTCCAAGTATATTTTTTACGTGCTGATCAATTCCAGATGTAAAATAATTTTTATTTAATTTAATCCAGCCATTTCTAAATCTATCAAATAGTGTGACACTTGGGCCAGAAGACTTTTGCATTTTTTCATCAAAAACGCTCCGTAAAAGCATTTCGAATATGTGATGACGGCACGGAAAATATATGGGATCTTTATCTAATCTTTGCTCTAAAAGTACGCATGCGCCTTTTATTCATCATAAGTTGGATGCTGTGGTATCGCAGCAAGGAGCTTCTACCTTTTCTTCTAGATCACATTTTTTCAATAAATTACAGACGGCAATGGCCTGTTCCTCTCCCGTGCCTGCACTAATTGCTGGAAACCCAAGTAACTGCTCAGTTCCATTAAAAGATATAACTACAAGCAGACGATCAACGTGGCAAAATTTTACCATGGCAATGAACAGTTATTGTTGGAATTTCTGTGTTTTTAAATGCACCTTGAATTTGTCTACCTGTTTCATATCGAAATTGTGTACGACATCGGCGTATTGAAGTTGCGTTTATCACAAAATCGCTTACGTCGTGTTTCAAAGCTTGAGCAGTTGCTATAAGGATTCGGACTGCATCGCGATCACTTATTTTCAGAGTTCAGAAAAAAACACACACTGAATAAAAAACTCGTACATATTTTTATTTTCATACCAATTATGTTTGTTTTTAAATTTTCTTCGGTGCCCAACACAACCATGACTGTGTTCGTTTTAATATTTCGTTATTTACACGAACATTTTTGTATCACATACTGTTTGTTTCAATCACACATAAAGCACACATTTTTGAGTGTTGCTTTATTTGAAGTTCATGTTCTGGTACGTGTACTGAAAAAAAACACAGAACATGTACAATAAACAGGTTCGAGTTCAGTTATATTTTAAGTCGTGTTGTGGCTCGTGTAGTAAGAAAAAACAGAACATGTACAATAAACAGGTTAGAGTTCAGTTATATTTTAAGTCGTGTTTAAAATATAACTGAACTCGAACCTGTTCGTGTTTAAAATATAACTGAACTCGAACCTGTTTATTGTACATGTTCTGTTTTTTCTCACTACGCGTGCCACAACACGACCTAAAATATAACTGAACTCGAACCTGTTTATTGTACATGTTCTGTGTTTTTTTCAGTACACGTACCAGAACATGAACTTCAAATAAAGCAACACTCAAAAATGTGTGCTTTATGTGTGATTGAAACAAAAAGTATGTGATACAAAAATGTTCGTGTAAATAACGAAATATTAAAACGACCACAGTCATGGTTGTGTTGGGCACCGTAGAAAATTTAGAAACGCACATAATTGATATGAAAATAAAGATATAACTACTTATTTTTAAATATTTATTTAACTAATTATTTTAACACGTGGAGGTGATTATTGGTAATGATATATCATTACTAGAACTGATATAAGTTATGGCTTGTTTGCTGGGATACTCATAACCCATTATAATTCTTTTCCATACCTTTCAAACCGGCTTCATATTTCTCACGAAAACGCTGTTTTTTTCTTGTCGAACGGCTCTTCTTTCTTCTATTTATACCCTATACCACTATGTGGTTTGGGTATAATGACTTTGTGCTGCTGTTTGTAACAACCAAAAATATTTGACCTAGACCCAGCTTTAATTATACCGATCGAATCAGAATCACTTTCTGAGTTGATTTAACAATATCCGTCCATCCGTCCGTCCGTCTGTGTGTCCATGTAAACCTTGTAATCAAACTGCAGGTCGCAAATATGAATATATTTTGATGAAATTTGGTACATAAGCTTTTATCGGCCATGGGATGAACGCTTTTGAAATTGGTGAGAATCGGTCCATGTTCAGACCTAGCCCCCATACAAATTACCCCTATGAAATCGACATAAATTGCCATAAGATCCAAATTGTCATATAGATCTTACTCAAATTGGGTTTATATGCGTTCATTACATCCACTAATGAGTAGTCCAAAAATTATACCTGTGGCCCCATATAGAGCTGCTTCCGGATTTTCACTTAAATCTATTAAAAAACAAAAATATGGCACTGATTCTTCTCAAATTTTGTTTGTATATATTTTTGCAAAATACAAGAGACTTTACGAAACATGATCAGGATCGGTCCATTTTTGGACCTAGTCCCCATATAGATATAGCAACCGATATGAACTTTTTCATATCTGCAACCAAAAAAATTAATAAAAATCCCACTCAAATTTGGTTTTTGCTTATTTCCTATGTCCAGTTAGTTGGGCCTAAGAGATAGGGTTTCTAAACGCATGGTATAGGGTATCGTATAGTCGGTCTAGACCGACTATAATTTTCTTACTTGTTTTGCTATGAAATAGTCACTACCTATCATTGACCAAGGTCTTCCTTTTTTTCTTTTATTTATCAAAAATAACTTGTCTTCTATATTTATCATATCTAGGGCATTGGCATAAGCGATATCAAACAAATCATCAAATATTTCTGAGAAATCTCTCTCACGTTTTTACTGCAATAATGTTCGACGTTTGCAATTTTTCTGTAACTTCTTCCATTCAAGGTATAAACTCTCAACTTTTAAAACGCATTTGTCAACAGCTCTAGATGGAATTCGTGCTTTATTCCATAACACATATATTTCTTTTACGACAAGGGAAGCACTTGGTCGCAGTTCTAGTTTTACTTTGCGCATATTGTAAAATAATACACCCAAAACTTGCCCATTTGATAGTAATTTAGCACCGATAATTTGGCTTACATCATAACCAAGAAGAAATAACTTTTCTTGTCCTCTTGTATTCATATTTTCTTTTATTTTTTTTTATATTCACTGTATTATTAAAAATTTTAAATTTATTCTGATATTTGTTTCAATTTTTCACTTTAATATTCACTGACTAGACTAGACACATCCGCAAGTGTAATAACTAACCTGTGTAATAACTAACAATGAATGTTATATAAGCAAAAAGATTTCATTCTTATTTGAGGATTTCCCGTTTTATGTAGTAAAGAGTTTGTGTTGTTTAAAAAAAATGGTTTTAATTGTAACTTTTTCGAAAAATTTGTTCACATAATAAAGTTGGCAGACTTTGATTGTTAACGTTTTAGTTTTTAATACGCTTTTTTTAATTTATTGACAATTTGTTTTCCATAAAAAATGGTTTATGTTGTTTTTATTTTAAAAAAAAATGGTTTTAGTAGTTACTTTTTCAAAAGTAATTTTATTTCTATTAAATATCATAAAAAATGCATTTTTGCATGAAAAAATGGCATAATTAAAAAAGCTGATGTGTTAAGATAATGTAATTTACATATTCAGATTCAGAACACTAGTTTCACCTCAAAATAGTTCAATTTGTTGCATAGGCTTACCCCATAATTAACATTTGTGCAAATTTTATATGAATTTTTTGGATTTCAAAAACTTCAGGCCTTGGTTTTGTATTTGTTGTAAATTTTTAAATATAGATCACAGAGAATCGATTACTACTATTTTTAGTTTGTACTAAAAATGGAAAGAAAAATCGTTAATTTTGTAAAAAACCTTTTTGTTTCGCAAAAAACTGTAAAGCCTTCGAAAATTACCATAATTTTATATTTTTGAGATATTTATTAATTAATTTATTTCTTAGTCTTTTTATAGTTTAATTAATTGTAGATTTAATATTATGAATTTTTTTAATTTAATAAAAATATAAAACATCTTCTTTACCTGTACTGAATTTTGCTGAATAATAAACCAATTCCAAATATTTTGGTGTTTCTGAAAACCATAAATACTGGTCCATGTTATATCAAAATTTTAATGTTTTCAGTTCAATAACGTCCGAATTAATGACATCTAAATATCATTAAAAAAAACACAATTTTCAGACTTTGGGGTCATTGTCTTAGGTCCTGAGAATACATGTGCCATTTGTTTTGGTATGGTCTGAAAGCTAAAGCTAAAACAGCTTTAAAAAAATCGGTTCGAAAATGTGGCAAATATAAGAAAAAATAAAAATGGGACATATATATCCCATTGATCGTGAAAGGGTTAGAACAACCTTGGAGCGTATGATAATTATTAAGCAAAAATTCATATTCAACATACGCTTGATACTTGTTTTGTTGTTTGGCCTAAGAACGCCTTTGAAGGCTTTATTATACTGGCCTTTCACCCTGATCTTCAGAATGTACGGAGTAATATGAAAGTATTATTCATAGGTATTGTTTTTAATTACAACCAAATATTTACCTTCACTAGTTAATCCTATCGCAATCAATATAACAAAACATTATGAAAGGTAAAGTAAACAGTTAATATTTTTCAAAATAATTCTAAAATATGACTAGTGGAAATGATAGTGAGCTTACCAATTTATAGCCGATTTTGAGTAGTAGCGAAGTAAAAACAATCTGTAAGAGAAAAGATAATATACTTAGACAATTTGCAAATTTCAAATTTATATTTATAATTATTAAAAATTTTTCGTAAATTGTAAAAAACTCAAAAAACGCATTACAACATGCCTTTTGAAATATTATCGGGACTGCCAGCATTAAGATACAACTACCAGTTCCTAACCCCTGAACCCTCAATTTAAAATATTGAATCCTCTTTTGAAAAACTTCATGTTGTTGAAAGAAGTGAACATTTTCCATCTTAAATTTTTTTAAACAAATTGGTTATTTAGAAATCATTTTACCAGATTAAGACATATTAAAATACTCATGAATAACATCTTTGCATTAAAGTGATTTTCCCATTGGCAGGGTAAATCTATTCAAACGAAATACATTAAAAGGCATATTTCCAAAAAAAAAATGTTATCATTGAAATAAAAATATTAAAAGTTTGTATCATTCATGTGTGCTTATATATTAAACAAGTAAGATTGTTAGATTCGGCTAAGCCGAATCTTTGATACCCTCCACCTGGGTTTTACGTTTACATTAATATCTGGACTTCTTGCACTATTTGTAACAAATGTATATAAAATATTTGAATATGTAAACACTTTGATAAACCTATTACTGAATTATTACAACAAATGCTCTGAATTTTCAGCATTTTATAGAGGTGTCTACATATTTTAGGTCATAAATTGGCACAATGACACCCGATTTATCCCATTTTAAATACTAACCTGATCCAGATAATTACAAACAATATTAAGTTCAACCAGGTAAATGGTTTATTTTGTAATTTTCTTTTTAATTTAAATTTTTTAATATAAAGGTGCATTTTATTTTTTACAATCCATTTCAATTTTCCAGAACTAGTAGTATAGGGCACATTTGTGAGTCCGCATAGACTCCGCATAGACAACTCTTACTTGTTTTAATTGTATTAAATCTATCTTTGTGTCTGTAAATTAATTAAGATAATTAAGATGAAAATATTTAACAAATTGTTTTTTTTTTAGTTAATATGTGAACATTTTACTGATACAAGGCAAAACTAAAAAATTTCAGTCAAAACTATTTTGAATGTATTTGTTAAATATCGCATAATTTTTTTCAATTTTAAACTTTAAAGCCTTTTTAAGTCTGGTAATAACTCTATAATATGAAGGAAGTAAATATGTGGCTTCTTTAATAACAATGACAAGTATAAAACACTTTTTTGTGCATTACATTAAAATATTATAAATTTGAACATAATTAGTTTTAGAAAAATGTCGGATTCGTTTTTCGATGATGCTGAAAACACATCAAAGAAATACAGAAAATAAAGATTTTGCTTCAGTTAGTTGAGATACGAGAAGCTAATGGATGGCTGGAGCAGGTCAAAGGTGACGACTATAAATGCAGATGCAGGTGCGATAAATCAGATCTAAGTATACATGCTAATAACCACTGTTATAAAAAATCTTTTAAAACCAAGAACATATATTCAGTTTGAGTTATAATATCTCATTTGCAAGCCATTTTAATTAATTGTGTAAATTTTAAATGCACATTTAGCCATATCAAAAAGATGAATTATACAGAATTGTAAAAATAATTTTTTATAATATCTGTTAGTTTTTTATATTATTCTTATATAATTCTCACGATATTTTTATCTTATTTTTTTTTTTTCTTCGTTTTTATGTTATTTTTACATAATTGAAATTGAAAATGTACAAATTAAAAATAAATTTTGAGAAAAGTAGTGTAGGGGATAAAAGTGGGTGTAGGGAAAAAAGGGAATTTTTTTCATAAGCGTAGAGATTTCTGAAAAAATCTCCTGGCATCACTAGTACCTATTAAAAACCAATGTAAAAATTTCACAAGACAACGCGATATAGACTTGCTTTGTTCAAAACCTTCCATAAGAATGAATGAAATTGGTGCTTACTTTACTCTTTGGTGAATATTTTCGTTTTTGTTCGGCTGCATACATATAAGAAGCCGATTAGATTTCGGTTTACTAGTGCTGCTATGCATATGTGTGTTTGTTAACAAAAATATACGATATTCCAATCATCATTTCGAAGATTGTTTTATTAAAAATTACCTTACTGTATCTTCTTCGAGCTCTTTTGATGACTAAAACCTGATTAATCACATGCGCTATTAGAAAAAGACTTTGAAAATGATTTTTGCTTTCTCCTAAAAAGTGATTTATAGAAAAATTACATTAAATAAGAGTCAAAAATGAGTCGAAACTGATCAGAAAAGCGGATAAAAAGGACTCTCAAGAAGATTCGCGGGTAAGGTAATATTTAATCCCAACAAAAGAATATTTTGTGATCAGCAAAAGAGCACATTTATGACTGTTTTAATAGCACATATGAGTCAAAAAAGACTCTACATGATCATTTATTGCATAAAATGCTTACTGAGATTTTATTCACTATCTGTAGAAACAGGTTTTTTTAGTAAAATAAATCTGCACACAATTTCAATTCTATTTCGTTCACAATGATACGATGACTTTGTTTACTAGCTACCAGTAAAATAAGAAAATAGTATTATAATACAGCGCAATGATGAATTGTACTTCTCAATTAGTTTATTTTTAATGTGCCATAAGAAGTTCGGTTTGTGCTAAGAAAAGCATAAGTATATGTTTCCCAGGGCGAAGCTTGATCATTGCACTTTGATTGAGTTGAAATCCGCGACTATTCATAATGTGAATAGCTCGTGCCTAAAATTTTTTGTAGTTGGGAATGGCGTTTGTGTTAAGAACAGCATGAATGCATGTTCCCCAGGGCAAGGTCCGATAATTGCACATTGATTGAGCTGAGCTCCGCGGTTATTCTTAATGTGGATAACTCATGCAAAAAATTTTTGGGAATGGCGTTCACCTCCGTCCCAACATTAAATAACAAATTTTAAAAATTTTTTGTAATTAACAACATCTTTTTTAAACATATGATAAAAAATAGTTTTTTTTTTAAACACCAATTTTTTTACAGGGTAAATATTTTATGGTTTACCTACTACTTTTGAATGCTAGTATGCAGAGTTTATACATGTACTAAAAATACAACCCTTTGCAACTCTAAAAATTTCAGAATTTTGTATAAATAAAATAAAATACCGATTTATTTTAATATGCGCTTATTATGGATATACATATACAGAATATATGAATATTATTTATAGTATTTTGATATTGGCAACAGTAGTATGTATCAATTTGTAACATTTTGTGATGTTATAAAAATCGCAGAATATTGATATTGATTTTATATAGTTTCTTTTACTAATTAATTAACTTAAATATTACACCAAAACATACTGATATTGATGAATTTTTATATTATTAATACAACGACCACAAAAAGAACATGCACAACAATGACAAAATACAAAATTTAGGAAAACAATTTAGGAAAACGTCATATTTTTTTTAACTTTTCAGTGATTTCTCGACACTTATGAAACCTATTGTCATGATTTAAAAAGCAGAAACCTTCTCATAATGTTAGTGAATCATTCTCACTAAAAACGAGCGCCCTAGCTATCCCATTGAGGGCGTTATCGTGACAAGAACACATATTCAAATCATATTATCTCAGGACTTTTTTTACTTCTTCGCTCAATTCTCGGGACCAGATTAACCGATTTGGACGGTTTTAAATAGCAAACTTCTCAGGACGTTATTGAATCATTTTTTATACCAACGAGCACCCTAGCTACCCTATTGAAGCCGTCATCGTGATTTCCACAGACGGACAGACGGACATCGCTATATCAACTCCTCTTGTTATAAGGATCAAAAATATATATATTTTATGGGGTCCAGATTTTTTTTCTAATTATTACAAACGGAATGACAAACTTATATATACCCTCTGCACACTGGAGTGGAGGGTATAAAAACAACATTTATTTAATAATATGTAAGAAAATTATAATCGGTTTAGACCGGCTATGCGATGGCCTATATAATGCGTTTAGAGCCCCTGTCTCTTAAGTCCAACTAATTGGATACAGAGAATAAGCATAAATCAAATTGGAGGGGCATTGTTTTTAAATTTTTTTGGCTGCAAATATGAAAAAGTTCATATAGGATGCTATATTTGTATGGGGACTAGGTCGAAAAATGGACCGATCATGACCAAATTTGGTAGTCACTTGTTTTTTTACAAAAACATATACAAACCAAATTTGAGAAAAATATGTGTAATATTTTTGTTTTTTGATAGATTTATGTGAAGATCGGGAAGCCGCTTTATATGGGGGCTGTAACTAAAAACTATCCTATAGGGTTTGTTTTTGAACTACGTATTCATGGGTGTAATAAAAACATACAAACCCAATTTGATCGAGATCTATATAATAATTTGGATCTTATGGCAATTTATGTCGATTTCATAGGGGTCTTTTGTTTGGGAACTAGACCAAATTCAACAGCATTTATCCTCTGGCCAATGGATGCTTACATATTAATTTGATTAAAATATATTCTTATATGCAACCTGTAGTTTGATTAAAAGGCTTACGTGGGCACACGGACGGACGGACATTGCTAAATCGGCTCAGAAAGTGATTCTCAGAAAGTGATTCTGAGTCGATCGGTATAATAAAAGATGGATCTAGGTCAAATATCTTTGATAGTTACAAACATCAGCACAAAGTCGTTATACCTTAACCACATAGTGGTATAGGGTGTAACAAATAAAATAAAAATCCTAAAATCAAAATTTTTGCATTTTACATAATATTCCTACCTGCTCTTTATGCTTTTTTATAATATATTTTTTTATTCTTTGGAAAAAAAAGGTTCGTTGTTGATAATACAATAAAAAATATAATGAAGAGCCATAATACATAAGAGAATTTCATATGTACTTTTTATTAGGGGAACAATAACAAATTTCTTTATAAGAAGATTACTTTTCCCTTGCAAATGTTTATACCCTATACCACCATGTGGTCTGGGCATAATGAGTTTGTGCTGATGTTTATTACTGCCACAACTATGTGACCTGGAGCCATTTTTTATTGTATCGATAGACTCAGAATCACTTTCTGAGTCAATTTAGCGATGTCCGTCTGTCCGTCCGTCTGTCCTTCTGGCCATCTGCGTGTCCATGTTAACCTTGTATGGATGGATTCAAAATTTATTTTTTTGTCGATTAAGCGATATCATCCGTCCATCTCTCCGGCTCTCCATCCATTTGTGTGTCCATGTACGCCATCAATCAAATTACAGGTCGCAAATACGAATACGTTTTAATAAAATTTGGCATACCTATAAGCTTTTATCAGCCGTAGGGCGAACTTGTCCCCATACAAATGACCTCCATGAAATAGGCTTAAATTGCCATAGGACCCAAATTATCATATATATCACGTTCAAATTTTATTTGTGTGTATTTATTACACCCATTTATGGCGTGGTCCAAAAATAAATCCGGTAGGACAATTCTTAGTCATAGCCGCCATATAAATATGTTTCCAGATCTTCACTTAAATCTATGAAAAAATAAAAATATTTATAAAAAATTATGTGACTTTACCAAGTATATTCAGAATCGATACATTTTTGTCCTAGTCCCCATATAAGTATAGCACCCGATATGAACTTCTTCATATCCGAAAGCAAAAAATTAATAACAATGCCACTCAAATTTGGTTTATGCTTATTTTCTATATCCAATTAGTTGGATGAAGATAAAAAGGGTACCGTACAGTCGGTCCAGACCAACTATAATTTTCTTACTTGTTTATTATATATTAAAATATACTTTAAGGCGTATACAAATGGATGAACACAAATCATCATCACTCAAATTGCTTTGGGTGGAATCAACAATTTGTACTAACAAAAAATTTAACATTTTTGCATATAATATATTTTGTAATGTTATTTCTGTAATAATTAAAAAGTTGTTTTCCCAAAACTCTGTAGTTTTTACTTCTTTATGATACTTCTTTTGTAAAGGTTTTTAAATTTTTTTCTTAACTCCTTTGATTAAAGAAAATAAATATTTTTCTTTAGCCAAAGTAAGTTTGCTAGTTGTTGTTTTTTTTTTATCTTGTTTTACTTTCTTTGAACCTTAATTAAAAAAAATAAATAAAATTATTTCCATTAGTTTCTCTTATTAAAATACTAAGTTAGTTTGAGGGAATGTGTAAATAGTTTACTAATGCACCGCTCCCTCGTTTAAATGACACAATGTGAAAAATAAATTTGGGTCACCAAGAAGGAAAGAATTTAATAGGTTTTTTGAAAAGCCATCATACTGAAATGCCTTTAACGAGGGCTCAATGCTTATGATTATTATTAACAATAATAATATTAAAAAACTTTTCTAAACAATATTAACATAAATAAAAATAAAAAAACTTTTTAAAAGATCAAAGACCGTATCATTGAGCATATTTTGAAAAGGTTCATAGAACATATTTTATTATTGAGATATTTAGATGACTTTAAGGGTCAAAGTATACAATTAAGGTAAATTTATGCACGTGAAAGGTAGAACTCTGTCATCATCGATATGAGAGTTTGTCAACATATTAAGTATATTTTATTAATATAAAGCTATCTTTTGTTATATCAAAAAGAATAAATATTAACAATAAATGTCCGTAGAAATTTTAGATAACTTTTACAATAAAAAAGCAACTAGTATTATAAATAAAAGTTATTATATATATCATTCTATGACATAATTTCCGAGTAGGATGCGATTTTTCAACATTTAATATTTACTGTATTTTAGTTACAGAGTACCTTAATACCCTCCAATGTGCGTGGTTATTACTAAACCTATCAGTTTCCGTACTTATCTTTTCAAATTATGGGTCTGGAAACCTAAGTTTGTAATACAGGGTGACTATCTAGCTATATCCTACTGTCAGTGTAGAGATCCAAATTAACATGCTTTCTTTGCGAAATATGTATATTTTTTGAGGGAAATAATTTTTTGATGTATAAACATCTATACGCGCAGGGGGTAAATTTCTAATTCACAATACAATCACAGACAAATCGGTGTGACTTATGATTGTATTGGTGAAAAAATTATGATATAAAATTGTTTCAGCTAATTCAACAACCCTTTGCTGTAAAACGACAAAAATTGTTTGCTATAAGTGATACATAGATGACGCTTTCTGTTTGATTTTAAAAAAGTGACATAAAAAAACCTTTAATTACTAGATGTTTACACATCTCTCGTGATTGGACTCACATGATTTTTTTAAAATTTTTTCTTTATTTTTCTGATTTTCCTTAATTTTTTTGTATTAAATATTCCATACCCCAGCAAAATCATTTATTTCGAATAATATTACATAACAGTAACATAAACTTTAATCTCCTCACTGCTCATAATTTGTAATTTTTTTGGATTACAATTACACGCAATGACCTCTCAAGAAATATATACCTTCGAGTACGCTTACAAAAAAATAGTAATAAGTGCTTAATCGCATGTTTAGGACTCAAAAATAATTTTTACTAAAATATATTTTCAAAAAATAATAATAAGACGTGCCGAGATTCGAACCTGCGAACTTTAGCTGCAAATTTAGATGTAGGGACAACTTTAATGTCCAGTGCGTTTGTAGAGTTTGTAGAAATGTTCCCTTAGCACCAGAAAGTATTTCAAGTAAGACTAAAAATTGTTTCAATATTATTTGTAACGTAACCATGTATTTTTAAATTTTTTTCAAACGATCAACATTTGTAAGAAACACTGTCAGAAAAACTAAATTTTCTCTTCGAAAAACACTCTCTATATTTTGATATTTCCTACTGCAGTTATCTCTTTATTCTATGATGAATTGGCCAAAATTTTCTGAGAGAAACCCATTTACTCGAAATAGAGCAATTACGCACAGTATTTTGAATCTCTATTCGGAAAAATTGTTCACAATAGAACACTTCTCGAAAAGTTTGTTTGTTTGCTTGTTTGTTTGTAGTTTATAGAATACTACACCACTGGACCGATCGTCTTGAAATTTTAACAGTATGTAACTGCCTATTTGGAAGGAAAAATAGGCTATATTTTTTTGATTTTTCAAGTGGGCGTGGTACCTCTCAGCAAGAGTTCTGAAACTATGTACATATACATATTAAAATAATTCGAAGAGTTGCGGAAAAAATGGCCGGCATCGGTCCAATGGGCGTGGTACCCACCATACAAAGTAAATATTAAATGTCATATATATAGAGTGCTGTAATAGATAAAGTCTTGGGACTTTGTGTGAGGTCATAAGTTATCAACGCTAGTACTCGAAAAGAAGTTGGCGGAATCAGATCAGTGGGCGTGGTACCTCCCATAAATATATAATGTCATATATCTAAAGTACTGTAATAGTTAAAGCATTGGAACTTTGTCTGAATTCATGAGTTACTATTGCGAGTAGTCCCACAGAAAAATGGGCAGGATTGTACCAGTGGGCGTGGTACCCCCCCATAAAAAGTAAGTATTCAATATAATCTAACTCGAGTACTATAATAGTGAAAGTCTTGCGACTTTGTTTGAGTTCATAAGTTATTAATGTGAGTAATTACCCAAAAATGGGCGGGATCAGACTGATGGACGTGACACCTCCTATACAAAAAATAGTTTTCTACAAAACATATTCCCTGCTTTTTATTTCGTTACGAGGGATGTAGCCAACCGCATCGGGTTACTGCTAGTACTCAATATTAAAGAGCCAGGTTGATTTATATTGTTTTGGTGCAAATACTTTTTGGGCAAAAACAGATGTATTAACTACACTGAATTGATGAACGAATTTCTGTAGTGATGCCAACATTAAATTAAATTCTTGTTTCGAAAAAGTCGCCAACTTTAACAAATTTCAAACTAATTTTAATTAAAATTAAACTGAAATTTATCTAAGTATGTTAATTGCAAAAATGTTTCTATAAACAAATGTTGCAAAAAAAGCCCAAGTAGAAAAGTTTCTGATGTGTAAACATCTATACACGCAGTGGGGTATGAATCTATTTCACAATACAATCACAAAATCAGCGTAAGATGTAAGACGTAAGACAAAATCGGTGTGACTTATGATTGAATTGGTGAAAAAATTATATGTAATAACCTGTTTGAAAATGAAAAATTTAAAATAGAAATGAAAAATGAAAAATAAAAAATGAAATATAAGAAATGAGAAATGAAAAATAAAAAAAATAAATAAAAAATTAAAAATAAAAAATTAAATGAAAAACAAAAAATTAAAAATGAAAAATGAAAAAGGAAAAATTAAAAATAAAAAATGAAAAATAAGAAATAAAAAATAAAAATAAAAAATAAAAAATGAAAAATCAAAAATTAAAAATGAAAAATTAAAAATAAAAAATGAAAAAGAAATAATGAAAAACGAAAAATTAAAAATAAAAAATAAAAAACGAAAAACGACAAATAAAAAATAAAAAGGTATATGTGGAAAATGAAAAATAAAAAATTAATAATAAAAATGAAAAATAAAAAATTAAAAATGAAAACTGAAAAATTGAAGTGAAAAACGAAAAATAAAAAATGAAAAGTAAAAAATTAGAAATAAAAAATTAAAAATAAGATATAAAAACTGAAAATTAAAAACAAAACACGAAAAATGAAAACTAAAAAATAAGAAATAAAAGAAGAAAAATAAAAAATTAAAAATTAAAAACGAAAAATTAAAAATAAATAATTAAAAAAAAATTTGAAATAACAAGTGTTAAATTTGGCTGGCCCGAATTTTTGATACCCTCCATATTTTTCATTTTCAATTCCGATTTTTTTTTATCATTATCCATTTTCCATTTTTCACCTTTCAATTTTCATCTTTCGTTTTTCATTTTTATTTTTTTATTTTTAGTTTCTCATTTTCCATTTGTCATTTTTCATTTTCCATTTTTCAGTTTTAATTTTTCATTTTTAATTTTCCATTTTTAATTTTTCGTTTTCCGTTTTCCGTCTTCCATTTTTCATTTTCCATTTTACATTTTTAATTTTTCATTTTCCATTTTGCATTTTTCATTTTTCACGTTCCATTTCTCATTTTCCATTTTTAATTTTCCATTTTACATTTTTCATTTTTCATTTTCCATTTGCCACTTTTCATCTTTCATTTTCCATTTTTAATTTTTCATTTTCATTTTCCATTTTTCATTTTCCATTTTCATTTTCATTTTACATTTTACATTTTACATTTTACATTTTACATTTTACATTTTACATTTTAAATTTTACATTTTACATTTTACATTTTACATTTTACATTTTACATTTTACATTTTACATTTAACATTTTACATTTTACATTTTACATTTTACATTTTACATTTTAAATTTTAAATTTTACATTTTAAATTTTACATTTTACATTTTACATTTTACATTTTACATTTTACATTTTACATTTTACATTTTACATTTTACATTTTACATTTTACATTTTACATTTTACATTTTACATTTTACATTTTACATTTTACATTTTACATTTTACATTTCACATTTTACATTTCACATTTTACATTTTACATTTTACATTTTACATTTTACATTTTACATTTTACATTTTACATTTTACATTTTACATTTTACATTTTACATTTTACATTTTACATTTTACATTTTACATTTTACATTTTACATTTTACATTTTACATTTTACATTTTACATTTTACATTTTACATTTTACATTTTACATTTTACATTTTACATTTTACATTTTACATTTTACATTTTACATTTTACATTTTACATTTTACATTTTACATTTTACATTTTACATTTTACATTTTACATTTTACATTTTACATTTTACATTTTACATTTTACATTTTACATTTTACATTTTACATTTTACATTTTACATTTTACATTTTACATTTTACATTTTACATTTTACATTTTACATTTTACATTTTACATTTTACATTTTACATTTTACATTTTACATTTTACATTTTACATTTTACATTTTACATTTTACATTTTACAATTTACATTTTACATTTTACATTTTACATTTTACATTTTACATTTTACATTTTACATTTTACATTTTACATTTTACATTTTACATTTTACATTTACATTTTACATTTTACATTTTACATTTTACATTTTACATTTTACATTTTACATTTTACATTTTACATTTTACATTTTACATTTTACATTTTACATTTTACATTTTACATTTTACATTTTACATTTTACATTTTACATTTTACATTTTACATTTTACATTTTACATTTTACATTTTACATTTTACATTTTACATTTTACATTTTACATTTTACATTTTACATTTTACATTTTACATTTTACATTTTACATTTTACATTTTACATTTTACATTTTACATTTTACATTTTACATTTTACATTTTACATTTTACATTTTACATTTTACATTTTACATTTTACATTTTACATTTTACATTTTACATTTTACATTTTACATTTTACATTTTACATTTTACATTTTACATTTTACATTTTACATTTTACATTTTACATTTTACATTTTACATTTTACATTTTACATTTTACATTTTACATTTTACATTTTACATTTTACATTTTACATTTTACATTTTACATTTTACATTTTACATTTTACATTTTACATTTTACATTTTACATTTTACATTTTACATTTTACATTTTACATTTTACATTTTACATTTTACATTTTACATTTTACATTTTACATTTTACATTTTACATTTTACATTTTACATTTTACATTTTACATTTTACATTTTACATTTTACATTTTACATTTTACATTTTACATTTTACATTTTACATTTTACATTTTACATTTTACATTTTACATTTTACATTTTACATTTTACATTTTACATTTTACATTTTACATTTTACATTTTACATTTTACATTTTACATTTTACATTTTACATTTTACATTTTACATTTTACATTTTACATTTTACATTTTACATTTTACATTTTACATTTTACATTTTACATTTTACATTTTACATTTTACATTTTACATTTTACATTTTACATTTTACATTTTACATTTTACATTTTACATTTTACATTTTACATTTTACATTTTACATTTTACATTTTACATTTTACATTTTACATTTTACATTTTACATTTTACATTTTACATTTTACATTTTACATTTTACATTTTACATTTTACATTTTACATTTTACATTTTACATTTTACATTTTACATTTTACATTTTACATTTTACATTTTACATTTTACATTTTACATTTTACATTTTACATTTTACATTTTACATTTTACATTTTACATTTTACATTTTACATTTTACATTTTACATTTTACATTTTACATTTTACATTTTACATTTTACATTTTACATTTTACATTTTACATTTTACATTTTACATTTTACATTTTACATTTTACATTTTACATTTTACATTTTACATTTTACATTTTACATTTTACATTTTACATTTTACATTTTACATTTTACATTTTACATTTTACATTTTACATTTTACATTTTACATTTTACATTTTACATTTTACATTTTACATTTTACATTTTACATTTTACATTTTACATTTTACATTTTACATTTTACATTTTACATTTTACATTTTACATTTTACATTTTACATTTTACATTTTACATTTTACATTTTACATTTTACATTTTACATTTTACATTTTACATTTTACATTTTACATTTTACATTTTACATTTTACATTTTACATTTTACATTTTACATTTTACATTTTACATTTTACATTTTACATTTTACATTTTACATTTTACATTTTACATTTTACATTTTACATTTTACATTTTACATTTTACATTTTACATTTTACATTTTACATTTTACATTTTACATTTTACATTTTACATTTTACATTTTACATTTTACATTTTACATTTTACATTTTACATTTTACATTTTACATTTTACATTTTACATTTTACATTTTACATTTTACATTTTACATTTTACATTTTACATTTTACATTTTACATTTTACATTTTACATTTTACATTTTACATTTTACATTTTACATTTTACATTTTACATTTTACATTTTACATTTTACATTTTACATTTTACATTTTACATTTTACATTTTACATTTTACATTTTACATTTTACATTTTACATTTTACATTTTACATTTTACATTTTACATTTTACATTTTACATTTTACATTTTACATTTTACATTTTACATTTTACATTTTACATTTTACATTTTACATTTTACATTTTACATTTTACATTTTACATTTTACATTTTACATTTTACATTTTACATTTTACATTTTACATTTTACATTTTACATTTTACATTTTACATTTTACATTTTACATTTTACATTTTACATTTTACATTTTACATTTTACATTTTACATTTTACATTTTACATTTTACATTTTACATTTTACATTTTACATTTTACATTTTACATTTTACATTTTACATTTTACATTTTACATTTTACATTTTACATTTTACATTTTACATTTTACATTTTACATTTTACATTTTACATTTTACATTTTACATTTTACATTTTACATTTTACATTTTACATTTTACATTTTACATTTTACATTTTACATTTTACATTTTACATTTTACATTTTACATTTTACATTTTACATTTTACATTTTACATTTTACATTTTACATTTTACATTTTACATTTTACATTTTACATTTTACATTTTACATTTTACATTTTACATTTTATTTTACATTTTACATTTTACATTTTACATTTTACATTTTACATTTTACATTTTACATTTTACATTTTACATTTTACATTTTACATTTTACATTTTACATTTTACATTTTACATTTTACATTTTACATTTTACATTTTACATTTTACATTTTACATTTTACATTTTACATTTTACATTTTACATTTTACATTTTACATTTTACATTTTACATTTTACATTTTACATTTTACATTTTACATTTTACATTTTACATTTTACATTTTACATTTTACATTTTACATTTTACATTTTACATTTTACATTTTACATTTTACATTTTACATTTTACATTTTACATTTTACATTTTACATTTTACATTTTACATTTTACATTTTACATTTTACATTTTACATTTTACATTTTACATTTTACATTTTACATTTTACATTTTACATTTTACATTTTACATTTTACATTTTACATTTTACATTTTACATTTTACATTTTACATTTTACATTTTACATTTTACATTTTACATTTTACATTTTACATTTTACATTTTACATTTTACATTTTACATTTTACATTTTACATTTTACATTTTACATTTTACATTTTACATTTTACATTTTACATTTTACATTTTACATTTTACATTTTACATTTTACATTTTACATTTTACATTTTACATTTTACATTTTACATTTTACATTTTACATTTTACATTTTACATTTTACATTTTACATTTTACATTTTACATTTTACATTTTACATTTTACATTTTACATTTTACATTTTACATTTTACATTTTACATTTTACATTTTACATTTTACATTTTACATTTTACATTTTACATTTTACATTTTACATTTTACATTTTACATTTTACATTTTACATTTTACATTTTACATTTTACATTTTACATTTTACATTTTACATTTTACATTTTACATTTTACATTTTACATTTTACATTTTACATTTTACATTTTACATTTTACATTTTACATTTTACATTTTACATTTTACATTTTACATTTTACATTTTACATTTTACATTTTACATTTTACATTTTACATTTTACATTTTACATTTTACATTTTACATTTTACATTTTACATTTTACATTTTACATTTTACATTTTACATTTTACATTTTACATTTTACATTTTACATTTTACATTTTACATTTTACATTTTACATTTTACATTTTACATTTTACATTTTACATTTTACATTTTACATTTTACATTTTACATTTTACATTTTACATTTTACATTTTACATTTTACATTTTACATTTTACATTTTACATTTTACATTTTACATTTTACATTTTACATTTTACATTTTACATTTTACATTTTACATTTTACATTTTACATTTTACATTTTACATTTTACATTTTACATTTTACATTTTACATTTTACATTTTACATTTTACATTTTACATTTTACATTTTACATTTTACATTTTACATTTTACATTTTACATTTTACATTTTACATTTTACATTTTACATTTTACATTTTACATTTTACATTTTACATTTTACATTTTACATTTTACATTTTACATTTTACATTTTACATTTTACATTTTACATTTTACATTTTACATTTTACATTTTACATTTTACATTTTACATTTTACATTTTACATTTTACATTTTACATTTTACATTTTACATTTTACATTTTACATTTTACATTTTACATTTTACATTTTACATTTTACATTTTACATTTTACATTTTACATTTTACATTTTACATTTTACATTTTACATTTTACATTTTACATTTTACATTTTACATTTTACATTTTACATTTTACATTTTACATTTTACATTTTACATTTTACATTTTACATTTTACATTTTACATTTTACATTTTACATTTTACATTTTACATTTTACATTTTACATTTTACATTTTACATTTTACATTTTACATTTTACATTTTACATTTTACATTTTACATTTTACATTTTACATTTTACATTTTACATTTTACATTTTACATTTTACATTTTACATTTTACATTTTACATTTTACATTTTACATTTTACATTTTACATTTTACATTTTACATTTTACATTTTACATTTTACATTTTACATTTTACATTTTACATTTTACATTTTACATTTTACATTTTACATTTTACATTTTACATTTTACATTTTACATTTTACATTTTACATTTTACATTTTACATTTTACATTTTACATTTTACATTTTACATTTTACATTTTACATTTTACATTTTACATTTTACATTTTACATTTTACATTTTACATTTTACATTTTACATTTTACATTTTACATTTTACATTTTACATTTTACATTTTACATTTTACATTTTACATTTTACATTTTACATTTTACATTTTACATTTTACATTTTACATTTTACATTTTACATTTTACATTTTACATTTTACATTTTACATTTTACATTTTACATTTTACATTTTACATTTTACATTTTACATTTTACATTTTACATTTTACATTTTACATTTTACATTTTACATTTTACATTTTACATTTTACATTTTACATTTTACATTTTACATTTTACATTTTACATTTTACATTTTACATTTTACATTTTACATTTTACATTTTACATTTTACATTTTACATTTTACATTTTACATTTTACATTTTACATTTTACATTTTACATTTTACATTTTACATTTTACATTTTACATTTTACATTTTACATTTTACATTTTACATTTTACATTTTACATTTTACATTTTACATTTTACATTTTACATTTTACATTTTACATTTTACATTTTACATTTTACATTTTACATTTTACATTTTACATTTTACATTTTACATTTTACATTTTACATTTTACATTTTACATTTTACATTTTACATTTTACATTTTACATTTTACATTTTACATTTTACATTTTACATTTTACATTTTACATTTTACATTTTACATTTTACATTTTACATTTTACATTTTACATTTTACATTTTACATTTTACATTTTACATTTTACATTTTACATTTTACATTTTACATTTTACATTTTACATTTTACATTTTACATTTTACATTTTACATTTTACATTTTACATTTTACATTTTACATTTTACATTTTACATTTTACATTTTACATTTTACATTTTACATTTTACATTTTACATTTTACATTTTACATTTTACATTTTACATTTTACATTTTACATTTTACATTTTACATTTTACATTTTACATTTTACATTTTACATTTTACATTTTACATTTTACATTTTACATTTTACATTTTACATTTTACATTTTACATTTTACATTTTACATTTTACATTTTACATTTTACATTTTACATTTTACATTTTACATTTTACATTTTACATTTTACATTTTACATTTTACATTTTACATTTTACATTTTACATTTTACATTTTACATTTTACATTTTACATTTTACATTTTACATTTTACATTTTACATTTTACATTTTACATTTTACATTTTACATTTTACATTTTACATTTTACATTTTACATTTTACATTTTACATTTTACATTTTACATTTTACATTTTACATTTTACATTTTACATTTTACATTTTACATTTTACATTTTACATTTTACATTTTACATTTTACATTTTACATTTTACATTTTACATTTTACATTTTACATTTTACATTTTACATTTTACATTTTACATTTTACATTTTACATTTTACATTTTACATTTTACATTTTACATTTTACATTTTACATTTTACATTTTACATTTTACATTTTACATTTTACATTTTACATTTTACATTTTACATTTTACATTTTACATTTTACATTTTACATTTTACATTTTACATTTTACATTTTACATTTTACATTTTACATTTTACATTTTACATTTTACATTTTACATTTTACATTTTACATTTTACATTTTACATTTTACATTTTACATTTTACATTTTACATTTTACATTTTACATTTTACATTTTACATTTTACATTTTACATTTTACATTTTACATTTTACATTTTACATTTTACATTTTACATTTTACATTTTACATTTTACATTTTACATTTTACATTTTACATTTTACATTTTACATTTTACATTTTACATTTTACATTTTACATTTTACATTTTACATTTTACATTTTACATTTTACATTTTACATTTTACATTTTACATTTTACATTTTACATTTTACATTTTACATTTTACATTTTACATTTTACATTTTACATTTTACATTTTACATTTTACATTTTACATTTTACATTTTACATTTTACATTTTACATTTTACATTTTACATTTTTCATTTTACATTTTACATTTTACATTTGACATTTTACATTTTACATTTTTCATATTCCATTTTTCATTTTTTATTTTCCATTTTCCGTTTTCGATTTTCAATTTTTCATTTTCTATTTTTCATTTTTCAATTTTCAATTTTCAATTTTCATTTTTCATTTTTCATTTTTCATTTTCCATTTTTCAATTTCAATTTCCATTTTTCATTTTCCATTTTTCATTTTTTATTTTCCATTTTCATTTTCCATTTTGCATTTTGCATTTTTCATTTTCCATTTTTCATTTTTTATTTTTATTAATTTTTTATTTTTAATATTTAATTTTAATGATAAATAAATATACGGTAAAACTTTCTTAGGCCAATGTGACACGTGCAGTATTAATATACACACAACTGTAATAACTTTAACAATACGAAGAATTACAACATCTACAACATATCTTAAGAAAAACAACAAACACACGGAAAAATTTTATTTTTCAAGAGTTTTTTCAAAGTTTCATTCATAGCTCGTGAAACCCTTGACCGATTTTGACGATTTTAAATAGCAACTCCTTTGGGATGTTGATAAACGATCCTGTACAAATACGAACGGTCTAGCTAAGATATTGACGGTGTGATCGTGATTTCCACAGACAGACGGACATCGGTAAAGCAACTTCCCTTGTTATAAGGATCAAGAAAATATATTTTTTTGTGGTCTCAGGAATTTATTTCGATGCGTTACAAACGGAATGACAAACCTATATATACCCTGTGCCACTGAGGTATTGAGGGTATAAAAATGAAAAATAAAAAATAAAAAATGAAAACTAAAAATAAAACACGAAAAACGAAAAATGAAAACTTAAAAAAAAAATGAAAAATGAAAAATAAAAAATGAGAAATAAAAAAAACTAAACAATAAAAAATAAGAAATGCAAAATAAAAAACGAAGAATTAAGAATGAAAAATAAAAAATGAGAAATGAGAAATGAAAAACAAAAAATGAAAAATTAAAGACGAAACACGTAAATGAAAAATGAAAAACAAAAAATGACGAAAGAAAAATAAAATGGGAAAACGAAAAATAAAAAATTAAAATAAAAACCAAAAAAAAACTTAAAACTTAAAATGAAAAAATTAAAAATAAAAATGGAAAATGGAAAATAAAAACTTAGAAATAAAAAACTAAAAATAAAAAATGAAAAATGGAAAATAAAAAATTGAAATTAAATAAAAGTTAAAAAATGAAAAATGAAAAATAAAAAACTAAAAATAAAAAATGAATAATGGAAAATGAAAAATAAAAAATTAAAATGAAAAATGGAAAACAAAAAATTAAAAATATGAAACATGAAAAACGAAAAATTAAAAATGAAAAATAAAAAATTAAAAATTAACCAGTTGAAATAATAAATAATAATAAATATTTTTATATTAGCAGAGCCCCTGCAGTTGATTGCTATAAGTCATACATAGATGACGCTTTCTGTTTAATTTTAAAAAAGTACCATCAAAAAAATCTTTAATTACTAGATGTTAACACATCTCCCCTGTGATCGGACTCACATGATTTTTTATACAATTTTTGAACACGGTTTTGTGAATTACACCACCAGTCCTACAATAACCCCTTGATCATGGGACAAGTGTAAAATCGCTATGGCAGAGTGTTATTATTGTTTTATAGAGTGAATGTAACCTATTTTGCTTGCATTCAAATAAGAGTTTGGGGCGCTTCCTATAAAAAAAGACAAAACAAAGTGTACAACTAACTTTGCGCTTTAGAAAATACTCAAACAATTTATGAAAGTTTTCAGCAAATAAGTGTTACAGAATTTGCCTTTAGGTAATTTTTAAAATAAAGCCATACATACCCTTAACACAGAAAACATATATTGGCTGCCGAATTTATGACTTACCGAATTACAATAAAGTGTGTAACAGAATTTTGATTAGAATTATGTTATCTCAGCAGTAAATATTTCGTTGCAATAGAAAATGTTTAGCTGGTATTAAATTTTGTTGGATGCATGGATGCAATTGAAAATACCAGTGTTCAAATCTATAACAATTCGGTCGGCGAATAATTTTTGTGTGTGTACACCGAATTTATTGCCAACAATAACAATTCTGGTGTCTTAGTAGTAAATATTTTATCATAATAGAAAATCGTTAGCTGCTATTAAATTTCCATAGACACAATCGAAAATATTGTTGTTCCATATGGGCACAACTCCGTTAGATGGCGCATTCTTTTTCTGTGTGTATAGAATATTATGTTAGAATTTTTTTTATCCTACACACTTGCTTGTATTTATTCCTTAAGTATTAAAGAAAAATCGTTGAAAATTACATTAATCGTTATTGAGCTTTTAGCTTTTGTTGTTTGTGTAAGAGAGTTAAATATAAGTATTGTCTCATCACATGCTCGCCAGCTACTTACAGCTTCTAATTCGGTAATAAGGAAGTACTGAAGTTAATAAAATATTGTATACTTGTATCTGTGGCAGGATACTTAATCTCATTTTATCTTATTAATTTTTCTTTTCTTAATATTTTGCTTCCTTAACCAAAGAGTGATTCAAAGAATCTCCATGATACGAATATACCCGAAGTATGCTTTGATTTTTGTTGTTTTTTTTTTTTTACTTTGGACCCTCATATCTGCTGTGTTTTCTTTTTCAGCTTTCCACAGCAATTTACACTTGAGTGGTTATTTTATTTGCTATAATTTTTCTTATTTGCTTCCCAAAGTTACTAATGTTGTTGTTTGTGCTGTTGTGCTGGGTTTGTTCGCAAATAAAAAAAAAACCTTGAGTTTGGCATGTCTTTTTTATTTTCTGTGTTTTATTTCATTTAAGCAAACATGACAAATTTTCTAGCATATGTTGGCAATTTGATACCAGCGTTTTCATTATATAAGGGCTACAAAACGTAGGTCCTGTCAAAGCAACAACATTTATGGGTTTTAATTTATTTCTGTAGATTCTTAACTATTGGTCAAGATTTTTTGTTCGGACAGTTTTCCGTCACAAAATAAAATACCATAAATTACTCAAACTAAGGAAGAGGAAAACAGGGCCATATAAATAAATTAAATTATAATAAAAACTATGCTCATGTAATAAAATTTATTAAATTCAATTTGTTTTACAACAAATATCACAACTTATGTTACCACTCATTGCGTAACTTATAACTTATAACTTAGAAGCTATTTAAGAATTAAAAATCGACAGTATAGCTAAACTTAATTTAACTGACATCCTAAATTCTCTGACTTATAAATTAAAACTATTTGACTAAAGAGTTAGAAACTGAAGTTTGATAAAACTAAAATAAACTAACATACCAAAAACTTGGTCTTAGATATATAAAAATATTTCTTTGCATTTTGAGTTGACATGTGTTACAGGGACAGTGACAAATATAAATATTCTCACCCTACAGCACTCCATAGCAGAGAATAAATGATATTAGTTTGTATTGAATTTTTTTAGCACCAAAGATATGCTATCAGCACTATACGTCACAATGTCTGCCCTACTGTAATTCCAGCCAGATATTATGAAAAACTTCGATTTCAAATCTTAACAATATCAAATAAAAATTAAGAATACCAAAATTAATACTGGCAATTACAATTTCATATCGAGAAATTAAAACAATGCAAAAATGAGTTGAACTAAAAATGTATATAGAAAAAAAACCATATGAGTCCGATCACAGGGCAGATGTGTAAACATCTACCTCCGAATTCATAATGAAAAGTTAGCAGCTATTTACATGTCGCGCTTTACGAGGTTCTTACTAATAAACCGATTAGCCTTAGCTCTTAGTTAGCACATGGTTTATTTATAATAAATTTTTTGTTGTCATCTAATAGCTTTAAAAACAACTCTGAAATTTGTAATGCCAGCATATTTTTTGCATTAATGGCACCTGATATAGTGAAAATCAACTCCGTTTACATTTAAATTTGTGTGATTTCACTCCTTATTTTTTAAATTTATATTTACAAGTGCCAAGTTTATGAAACAAATTTTTTAATTTGAAAATTATGTAAAAAAAATGGTTAAAAGATACGCAAAGAAAAATATATTTGTTTGCACTCAAAATTCATTTATGTATTTTATTTTGCTTAATTTGACACACATCAGCTATTTTAACACACTTATTCAGTGTTTGCAAGGTTGTTGATCTGAGTTTAGCAAACACAGCAACAAGTGCATTATATATAATACTCATGCTAAAGGGTCCGCCAAATAACTTTTTTTTTTTTGAAAATGTTATAAAAAAAACTACTGAATATTATCTCAAATTTCTTTTTTTATTTGAAAGTACAATCCTTCCGGTTAATAATGGAAAATAATTTCATTCAAATGGCTGCCTCGGCTGGCCATGCAGTAGCCTACACGATAGGTCCAATTTTTAAGCATTGTATTTCACCAATGGCTTCACGAATATTGTCCTTTAAAGCGTCAATTGTCTCTGGCTTGTTGGCGTAACACTTATCTTTGAGGGCACCCCACAAATAATAGTCCAACGGTGTCAAGTCGCAGCTCCGAGGTGGCCAAACGAAATCAGCTCTGCGGCTGATAATGCGATCTTCAAAAACAGGGCGCAAAACATCGAGTGCAGCTTCGGCTGTGTGGCACGTAGCGCCGTCCTGTTGAAACCAAATGTTGCCAATATCCTCCTCTTCAATTTTTGTGAACAAAAATTCGTTGAAACCAAATGTTGCCAATATCCTCCTCTTCATTTTTTGTGAACAAAAATTCGTTCAACATGGCTGTAACGGCCACTCCTTGCTCATTTTCGAAGAAAAATGGCCCAATTATGCCTCTGGACCAAAATCCGCACCAAACAGTGACTCCTTTTTGGATGTATCGGCTTTTCAATGTATGCGTGCGGGTTTTCTGTGCCCCAAATGCGACAATTTCGCTTGTTTACATACCCGCCAAGATCAAAATGAGCTTCATCTGAAAAGATGATTTTTTTTTGGCAAAATCGGCATCTTCTGTATGTCGATCGCAGGCCCACTTAGCGAAGCGAAAACGCATTGGATGGTCAGTTGGCTTCAACTCCTGAACCAATTGGACTTTGTATGGCGTCATACCAAGGTCTTTATGCAAAATTCGTCTCAATGATGCCTCCGAAATGTTCAATTCTTGAGAACGACGGTGAATTGATGTTGATGGCGCTTCACGCACACTTTCTGCCACAGCAGCAATATTCTCGGGTGTACGCACTGTTTTTGGCTTTTTACGCTTTGGTTTATCGATGAGGATGCCAGTTTGTTTCACTTTTTTTCACAAGATAACGAACATACAACATTACCATGATTTTCAAAGTAATGTCGCAATATTTCCCAGCGTTGTTCAAGCGTATACACAACCATATTCGTTCAGCGGAAGGATAAAACTAATTATCTGTCAAATCAGACATGAGCTAAGTGTTACCATTCACGAAATAAGCACTAGTTGGAAAAAAAAGTTAGATGGAGGACCCTTTAGATACTGCATAATTTTTCATTCAGAAATGGTCATCTATGTATCACTTATAGCAATCAACTGCAGAGGCTCTGCTATTATGAAAATATTTATTATTATTTATTATTTCAACTGGGTAATTTATAATTTTTCTTTTTTTTTTCATTTTTCTTTTTCATTTTTTACTTTTCATTTTTCACTTTTTATTTTAATTTTTTATTTTTCCATCTTTATTTTCCTTTTTTAATTTTTCATTTTTTAGTTTTCATTTTTCATTTTTTCATTTTTTATTTTTAATTTTTCATTTTTAATTTTTTTTTTAATTTTCGTTTTTCATTTTTTATTTTCCATTTTTCATTTTTTATTTTTAGTTTTTTATTTTTTATTTTTCATTTTTCATTTTCTATTTTTAATTTTTTATCTTTTATTTTTAATTTTTTATTATACCCTATACCACTATGTGGTTTGGGTATAATGACTTTGTGCTGCTGTTTGTAACAACCAAAAATATTTAGCCTAGACCCATCTTTAATTATATCGATCGAATCAGAATCACTTTCTGAGTTGATTTAACAATGTCCGTCCGTCCGTCCGTCCGTCTGTGTGTCCATGTAAAGCTTGTAATCAAACTGCAGGTCGCAAATATGAATATATTTTGATGAAATTTGGTATATAAGCTTTTATCGGCCACGGGATGAACGCTATTGAAATTGGTGAGAATCGGTCCATGTTCAGACCTAGCCCCCATACAAATTACTCATATGAAATCGACATAAATTGCCATAAGATCCAAATTGTCATATAGATCTTACTCAAATTGGGTTTGTATGCGTTCATTACATCCACTAATGAGTAGTCCAAAAATGATCCCTTTGACCCCATATAGAGCTGCTTCCCGATCTTCACTTAAATCTATTAAAAAGCAAAAATATTGCACTGATTCTTCTCAAATTTTGTTTGTACATATTTTTGCAAAATACAAGACACTTTACCAAACATGATCAGGATCGGTCCATTTTTGGACCTAGTCCCTTTATAGATATAGCATCCGATATGAACTTTTTCATATCTGCAGCCAAAAAAATTAATAAAAATCCCACTCAAATTTGGTTTTTGCTTATTTTCAATGTCCAGTTAGTTGGGCCTAAGAGATAGGGTTTCTAAACGCATGGTATAGGGTATCGTATCGTAGGGTATCGTAGGGTATCGTATTTTTCATTCTTTATTTATCCATCTTTATTTTCTTTCTTCATTTTTTTTTTATTTTTTATTTTTCATTTTTCATTTTTCATTTTTTATTTTTCATTTTTCATTTTTATACCCTGGGTATAATGACTTTGTGCTGCTGTTTGTAACAACCAAAAATATTTGACCTAGACCCATCTTTAATTATACCGATCGAATCAGAATCACTTTCTGAGTTGATTTAACAATGTCCGTCCGTCCGTCTGTGTGTCCATGTAAAGCTTGTAATCAAAGTGCAGGTCGCAAATATGAATGTATTTTGATGAAATTTGGTACATAAGCTTTTATCGGCCATGGGATGAACGCTATTGAAATTGGTGAGAATCGGTCCATGTTCAGACCTAGCCCCCATACAAATTACCCATATGAAATCGACATAAATTGCCATAAGATCCAAATTGTCATATAGATCTTACTCAAATTGGGTTTGTATGCATTCATTACATCCATTAATGAGTAGTCCAAAAATGATCCCTTTGACCCCATATAGAGCTGCTTCCCGATCTTCACTTAAATCTATTAAAAAACAAAAATATTGCACTGATTCTTCTCAGACTTTGTTTGTATATATTTTTACAAAATACACGAGACTTTACCAAACATGATCAGGATCGGTCCATTTTTGGACCAAGTCCCTATATAGATATAGCATCCGTTATGAACTTTTTCAAAAATCCCACTCAAATTTGGTTTTTGCTTATTTTCTATGTCCAGTTAGTTGGGCCTAAGAGATAGGGTCTCTAAACGCATGGTATAGGGTATCGCATAGTCGGTCCAGACCGACTATAATTTTCTTACTTGTTTATTTTTCATTTTTTATTTTAATTTCTTAGTTTTCATTTTATATTTTTAATTTTTTATTTTTAATTTTTCGTTTTTCGTTTTTCATTTTTTATTATTCATTTTTTATTTTTCGTTTGTCATTTTTAATTTTTTTTTTTTCATTTTTCATTTCTCATTTTTTATTTTTAATTTTTCATTTTTTATTTTTAATTTTTTATTTTTAATTTTTTAATTTTATTTTTAATTTTTTATTTTTAATTTTTTATTTTTCAGTTTTTATTTTTCATTTTTCATTTTTCATTTCTTATATTTCATTTTTCATTTTTCACTTTTTATTTTTTATTTTTCATTTCTTATTTTTCATTTTTTATTTTTCATTTTTCATTTTCAAGCAGGTTATTACATATCATAATTTTTTCACCAATACAATCATAAGTCATACCGATTTTGTCTTACGGCTCACATGTTACGCTGTTTTTGTGATTGTATTGTGAAATAGAAATTTACCCCCCCCCCGCCCGTATATACATATGTTTCCACATCAAAAACATTAATATGGGGACAAGACTAATTTATATTTTAAATATGAAGATACGATAATGAGTGAAGGAAATCACAAGATGAGTTAGAATAGACTGCTCCAAGTTTTCACCACATCTTGATCCTAAGAGCAGCATATATTTAACTTATTTGAAAGCTCTTTATTGCCGAGATGTAACGAGCTCACCATCATGTATTATCTACTATTCATATTTCAATTGCCTAAAAAAATAATTTTCTTTTAATGTAACTACCTACCCTGCGATATTAAACCAAGCTTAAATAATCCTTTCCAGAACTAATGCTGAAGGGTATGAAAAGGTCGACTTCATTTTTAAACTTGCTTTACAAAGACAATAGAAGCGAAAAGACATTATTTTGAAGTATTTGCAAAGCATTGAGGCATTCACATCAATGCTCATCATTGCAAATGCATATATGCATTAATTATGTAATAAAGGAATATTTTAATAATAAATACTTACTCATGCTTCAAATGTGTAACCATAGACGTAGGTACTGATCGGATGATGAATTTATATAATTTGGTCACGAATTACCCCCAGCTACAAAAGTGATTATCAAAATTTGGAAAAATGACCACAGTTTTGTTTTGGTTAAGCACTGATAAATTAAACATGGTGTGGTCATACGAAAGAAGATTAGAGATCAATCACTGCATTTGAACTAGTGGTCTTAAAAGTTTAACATCATAGTATGTATAGTAGAGTATTGCAAAAAATAAAGATAAAATACCTTAAATCTGAAATATCGTTTAATAACAGAAGTTGATCCCAAATAATTATTATTTATGATAAACTTTATACATTAAACCCTAATATGACCTTTCAAGGTTCTTTTTGATTGTTTTTTAAGGGGATTCTGATAATTGGCTTTTGTTTTAAATATCAACTAGCAGATCTCAGCTCTCGAAATTCGAGTGCAAATTCTATTTTTTTTTTCATTTACCCTAAAGGTATGCTAATCAATTTCAGCCAATTCAAATCTCAACATTTTTTATTGGCGTTATGTCCAAAATTATTTTTTTTGTTATTGTCGTTATTGGTTTTCAACACAAGGCCTTTTGCAAACACATTAACAAATTTAATAAACACACACACAGCATTGTATAATTTTATGTATTTGTTAGCAGCAGTTTTAAATTCGTTTTACCAAAAAAAAAAATTAGAAATGTAAAAAATCTGTAAATCTGGTGGACAGCTAAAAAAATATACCTTTCAAATGAGGGATGTTTGGTCAAAATAGGATTAAAACTGACAATCTTACATTGGTCACAAGAAATCGCTTTGCCTCTTAATATTATAAGCACTTTGGAAGTTAAAACATATTTTTAATAACATTTCATTAGCTTTTTTAGAAGTTGTTTTAAAGAATAGAAGGCTATCGGCGGATTTTTTCTGGTGTATATTCTCTGCTTCTACACCCACACCCTTGACGTATTGATTTTGCAATTAAAGATCTGAACATTTATTGTTCAGTAGTTTCTTCAGTTTGTGGTTTAATTAAAAATTTCCATACGACTCTGAGTTTCAATTTCCATAGCCTTATTTGTATGTTTGTGTGTATTTACATGCTTCGCAGGGCAAAACCTAAAACAATTGCCATAGTTATCCACAGATTCCCACGTAAAACACATGAATGCACATGAAAAATATTTGCAAACATGTGGTGATGGTGTCGGTAAACCCTTTTAAACTCAACATTTGTTAATGTGACAATGTACTTTCATGTTGGTATGGATGTAATGGCAAAGAACTACTGTAAACAGGCGTTAAAATAAACAACAACAAAACTAAATAAATAAAAAAACAAAGTTTGATGTGCAATGGAAATAACAGATTCGTGGTTAAAACTAATTTCGTTTGCCGTTTATTGCCAAATCAATATAACTATTGTGTAACAAGAGTAACGAATGGGAATTATAAAATCGTTTCCTTGTCAAACATCAAGTGATAAATAATTGGACTGCATTAACCCTATCAAACTTTATATATGACATGGTATTTGGAGTTAATTTTTTTGGAATGAATGTAAACACTTATGCTTGTTGAATCAAATTCTATGTAATTAAATTGTATTAACTGTTGATACTTAGGACATGTAAAACGTCGCTACCATATAAAATATCCATCACTGACTATTTACCCAACATATAAAGAAGGTAATAAAAAAAAGAAGCTCTTTAATTTCGTTAGATGATTTTAAAGTTATTTTTGCAGGTGACTTTTTGTATGGCAACATAGTTATCAATTTCATATGAAGGTTGGGAGTTCGATTGCAGGTTCGGCTTTAACCCTTTTCTACTCGTCAAATTAAATTCCAATCAACAAAGGTGGGTACGTACTAGCAGAGCGCAGCATTCGAAATTTGAATATAATTATCGTTTATGTTTTAAATTATGTTGCAAAAGAAGAAAATTCTAGGAAATTTTATTTTATCATTCAATAACTCATTAAATTGTGAATTTACACAGAAAACATATAAATGGGTTTGTTAAATTATCAAACTTATTGCTTGTATTGCTTAAATATGCGTCTTGTGAAAGTGTTAGTATCATTTTTAAATGAACCAAATGAACCAAAATATGACCCACTTTAAAAAAAAAGCATGGTGCACATCTGTAAAGAAATATCTTTCAAATGGTATATTTCTTGTCAAAATCGGTTGGTAACTGAGAGTGTACGAGATGTCACAATAAATCGCCTTGGCTATTAATATTATAGATGCATATTTACCTTTCTATTAATGATGTTTGCTGAGGAATTGAAAAAACAGCTCTGAATATTTAATATGAAAATTTTTAAAATAAAACGAAGATATTTTTAAAGGTTTCGAAATCGTTGATAAAAAAATTCTGGCTTTAAAATACCTCTTAAATGTCTTATCAGTATCTCAAATGTTATCGTGCAGAATTATTAAATATATGTGATCTGGTCTATGAAAAGGGGGCTTAGGTGTTAAAAAATCATTTTCGCCTTTATTGCCGATTCGGATAGAGTATGCTATTTTCTGTTTTCACGATAGCACTGTTTTCGTTCGTAAGCTCCTTTTTCATAGACCAAGTCACATATAGATATTTATATATACCAAAGTAAATGTTAATCTTCCTTGGTAACAAACCATAATTTTTTCTATTGAAATTGTTTTGATTTCGTGGTGTGTACACAATTTCATTAACTTCATTACGTGTAAATTATTAGCTTTGCCATTTTTCAGATTTATTCAACTTTAAGGAAACAAATCTGCGCATTTAAATAATATGGTGTTTTTCTTCTTCCCAACCCCCCAGATAGCATTTGCGGTCATCAACTTGAAGCAAATGTTTGTAATTAAGATTTTCCTCGAAGAGAACATATTTGGCTTTCACACACACAATACAATGTAGTTGTTTGTTTGTTTTTTTTTTTTTGGTTTCTCCCTTTTCAACCTCGGACGCTTTTGTTGCCAATAATGTACAACACATTCCTCGAATAAATTTTTTTTTTCATGTTTCACCAAAAGTTAGGTTTACGTTTTGTTATACCAAGAGATAAAGAGTAAAGGAGTTATCAGTTAATAGCATATAACTTAAAGTACCCAAATTAAAAACGTACAACTTGCATAACATTAGAGAATTTTATAACAGCAACAAAAAAACACAAAGCAATTTTTCAAAATTTTATCGGAAAATACGTTGAATGGCACGGTTGCCAAACCCCACTGAAAATGGTCTAGTTCAGTGGTATGTTAACTGTTTATACCCTATACCACTATGTGGTTTGGGTATAATGACTTTGTGCTGCTGTTTGTAACTACCAAAAATGTTTGACCTAGACCCATCTTTTATTATACCGATCAAATCAGAATCACTATCTGATTCTATTTAACGATGTCCGTCCGTCCGTCCGTCCGTCTGTGTGTCCATGTAAAGCTTGTAATCAAACTGCAGGTCGCAAATATGAATATATTTTGATGAAATTTGGTATATAATGAATGAACGCTGTTGCAACTGATGAAAATCGGTCCATGTTCAGACCTAGTCCCCATACAAATGACCCCTATGAAATCGACATAAATTGCCATAAGATCCAAATTATCATATAAATCTTATACAAATTGGGTTTGTATGTGTTTATTACATCCATTAATCAGTAGTCCAAAAATGATTCCTATGGGACAACTCTTAGTCATAGGCCCCATATAGAGCTGCTTCCCGATCTTCACTGAAATCTATCAAAAAACAAAAATATTGCACTGATTCTTCTCAAATTTTGTTTGTATATATTTTTGCAAAATACAAGAGACCTTACCAAACATGGTCAGGATCGGTCCATTTTTGGGCCCAGTCCCCATATAGATATAGCATCCGATATGAACTTTTTCATATCTGCAGCCAAAAAAATTAATAAAAATCCCACTCAAATTTAGTTTATGCTTATTTTCTATATCCAGTTAGTTCGGCCTGAGAGTGTATAGGGTATCGTATAGTCGGTCTAGACCGATTATAATTTTCTTACTTGTTTAATACTAAAGTGCCCGACAAAAAAAAAGTAATCAAAATCAGAAAACACACAAAAACATTGAGGTTTGCTTAAATGAGTCGTTATTTATATCAACAAGCACGTAAGAAACTCAAGTTCAAATTAGTTCAATTCAATTAACAATAACTTCCTTTTTCTATTTTTTTTATAAATAAATAGTAAGAAGTTAATATGATACAAACTTATCAGTCTAAAGCAATTTTATACTTCTAATTTCGAATATTATTTAAAACGAAATAAAATGACAATTGTTACAAATTTAGCAAACTATATATCAAATGCTTAAATACTTAGGGCCGTATGCAGAAAAAATTAAAGTGTACTTCAAGTAGACTTTATCAACAAATTTTTTATGAAAAACATACAATAAAGACTACTTGAAGTACACTTTAATTTTTTTGCATACAGCCCTTAATCATTATATGAAAATCTAAGAAAAAATATTTATGAAAAAATAGTTAATTATTATTGAAGCTGGTAAAATTCTTGTTTAAGTGAGATCACACTGATCCAAATTGGTGGTGATGTTTACAGCATTTGAGCTTTTAATATATAAAGACTGTGTACAGTGTACACCATTGAATTTATTTATATACATATGTAGTTAGAATAAAAATATATTGATTCATTGTTAATTATTTGTGTATACCATCTGAAAGCTTGTTAAAAAATACGAGATCTTACATTGAACACTGAACGATATTACGAATCCAACAAAAAAAAAAATTAATGTTTTACCCTATCTTAGTATTCGATTTTATTTACATAACATTAATAAAATCGTCAAACTAACATATTGTTTGTGTTGCAGAAGAGAGTATTTCCAAAAAAACGCGGATAAAACCCAAATTAGCAAGAATATCGGCAAAAACAACAATATGTGAATTTGATATCAGAGGAGATCATCCTTGCAACTTTAAAATCATTTGGGTCCATAGAAATCTGCACTATTGATAAAATATATCATTGCAATAATTATAACATTTTTAAACCAGAAGTGTATTTAAAAATTATTTAACGTTATTTGATAATTCCGCAACTAGGTAACATGCAAATTACAATCACATTTGTATTAGTTTTGTTTTCCTATGGTTTAGCTTCTCATTTCAAAACCATTTAGCAAAAACTAAACAACTTAATCATGTGCCTAACGATATTGTATGCATTCATTCTTGTTTGTTTAGTTATATAGGTGTGTGTGCATTATTCACTCGTATTTCTAGGGAATAAGCCAGTTGGTAAAATTGTCGATTCCTTAAGACATATTATAATTTGTCACGCACGATATTTCGTCGTTCGTAAATTATTGTGTTCTATTTCTTTTTTTTTTTTTTGGTTAATCCCTGTTGAAGTTCTTAGAGTTCGTACTCTTAAAACCGTTTTCAAAGACGGATTTTTTTTTTTTTCCAGAAAAAACGACAAACTGTAGTACTTTCCTTGGTAGGAAGGTCGCCACAAATTTTTCGGTTCAGTTTTTTGTTAAACTTTAACACGAATTAATCAAAAAAAAAAAAAAAATCAAGTGAGTCCGATCACAGGGGAGATTTTTTATGGCACTTTTTTAAAATCAAACAGAAAGTGTCATCTATGTATCTTATAAATGTATATATAGTATATATTATATTATATTATATTATATTATATTATATTATATTATATTATATTATATTATATTACATTATATTATATTATATTATATTATATTATATTATATTATATTATATTATATTATATTATATTATATTATATTATATTATATTATATTATATTATATTATATTATATTATATTATATTATATTATATTATATTATATTATATTATATTATATTATATTATATTATATTATATTATATTATATTATATTATATTATATTATATTATATTATATTATATTATATTATATTATATTATATTATATTATATTATATTATATTATATTATATTATATTATATTATATTATATTATATTATATTATATTATATTATATTATATTATATTATATTATATTATATTATATTATATTATATTATATTATATTATATTATATTATATTATATTATATTATATTATATTATATTATATTATATTATATTATATTATATTATATTATATTATATTATATTATATTATATTATATTATATTATATTATATTATATTATATTATATTATATTATATTATATTATATTATATTATATTATATTATATTATATTATATTATATTATATTATATTATATTATATTATATTATATTATATTATATTATATTATATTATATTATATTATATTATATTATATTATATTATATTATATTATATTATATTATATTATATTATATTATATTATATTATATTATATTATATTATATTATATTATATTATATTATATTATATTATATTATATTATATTATATTATATTATATTATATTATATTATATTATATTATATTATATTATATTATATTATATTATATTATATTATATTATATTATATTATATTATATTATATTATATTATATTATATTATATTATATTATATTATATTATATTATATTATATTATATTATATTATATTATATTATATTATATTATATTATATTATATTATATTATATTATATTATATTATATTATATTATATTATATTATATTATATTATATTATATTATATTATATTATATTATATTATATTATATTATATTATATTATATTATATTATATTATATTATATTATATTATATTATATTATATTATATTATATTATATTATATTATATTATATTATATTATATTATATTATATTATATTATATTATATTATATTATATTATATTATATTATATTATATTATATTATATTATATTATATTATATTATATTATATTATATTATATTATATTATATTATATTATATTATATTATATTATATTATATTATATTATATTATATTATATTATATTATATTATATTATATTATATTATATTATATTATATTATATTATATTATATTATATTATATTATATTATATTATATTATATTATATTATATTATATTATATTATATTATATTATATTATATTATATTATATTATATTATATTATATTATATTATATTATATTATATTATATTATATTATATTATATTATATTATATTATATTATATTATATTATATTATATTATATTATATTATATTATATTATATTATATTATATTATATTATATTATATTATATTATATTATATTATATTATATTATATTATATTATATTATATTATATTATATTATATTATATTATATTATATTATATTATATTATATTATATTATATTATATTATATTATATTATATTATATTATATTATATTATATTATATTATATTATATTATATTATATTATATTATATTATATTATATTATATTATATTATATTATATTATATTATATTATATTATATTATATTATATTATATTATATTATATTATATTATATTATATTATATTATATTATATTATATTATATTATATTATATTATATTATATTATATTATATTATATTATATTATATTATATTATATTATATTATATTATATTATATTATATTATATTATATTATATTATATTATATTATATTATATTATATTATATTATATTATATTATATTATATTATATTATATTATATTATATTATATTATATTATATTATATTATATTATATTATATTATATTATATTATATTATATTATATTATATTATATTATATTATATTATATTATATTATATTATATTATATTATATTATATTATATTATATTATATTATATTATATTATATTATATTATATTATATTATATTATATTATATTATATTATATTATATTATATTATATTATATTATATTATATTATATTATATTATATTATATTATATTATATTATATTATATTATATTATATTATATTATATTATATTATATTATATTATATTATATTATATTATATTATATTATATTATATTATATTATATTATATTATATTATATTATATTATATTATATTATATTATATTATATTATATTATATTATATTATATTATATTATATTATATTATATTATATTATATTATATTATATTATATTATATTATATTATATTATATTATATTATATTATATTATATTATATTATATTATATTATATTATATTATATTATATTATATTATATTATATTATATTATATTATATTATATTATATTATATTATATTATATTATATTATATTATATTATATTATATTATATTATATTATATTATATTATATTATATTATATTATATTATATTATATTATATTATATTATATTATATTATATTATATTATATTATATTATATTATATTATATTATATTATATTATATTATATTATATTATATTATATTATATTATATTATATTATATTATATTATATTATATTATATTATATTATATTATATTATATTATATTATATTATATTATATTATATTATATTATATTATATTATATTATATTATATTATATTATATTATATTATATTATATTATATTATATTATATTATATTATATTATATTATATTATATTATATTATATTATATTATATTATATTATATTATATTATATTATATTATATTATATTATATTATATTATATTATATTATATTATATTATATTATATTATATTATATTATATTATATTATATTATATTATATTATATTATATTATATTATATTATATTATATTATATTATATTATATTATATTATATTATATTATATTATATTATATTATATTATATTATATTATATTATATTATATTATATTATATTATATTATATTATATTATATTATATTATATTATATTATATTATATTATATTATATTATATTATATTATATTATATTATATTATATTATATTATATTATATTATATTATATTATATTATATTATATTATATTATATTATATTATATTATATTATATTATATTATATTATATTATATTATATTATATTATATTATATTATATTATATTATATTATATTATATTATATTATATTATATTATATTATATTATATTATATTATATTATATTATATTATATTATATTATATTATATTATATTATATTATATTATATTATATTATATTATATTATATTATATTATATTATATTATATTATATTATATTATATTATATTATATTATATTATATTATATTATATTATATTATATTATATTATATTATATTATATTATATTATATTATATTATATTATATTATATTATATTATATTATATTATATTATATTATATTATATTATATTATATTATATTATATTATATTATATTATATTATATTATATTATATTATATTATATTATATTATATTATATTATATTATATTATATTATATTATATTATATTATATTATATTATATTATATTATATTATATTATATTATATTATATTATATTATATTATATTATATTATATTATATTATATTATATTATATTATATTATATTATATTATATTATATTATATTATATTATATTATATTATATTATATTATATTATATTATATTATATTATATTATATTATATTATATTATATTATATTATATTATATTATATTATATTATATTATATTATATTATATTATATTATATTATATTATATTATATTATATTATATTATATTATATTATATTATATTATATTATATTATATTATATTATATTATATTATATTATATTATATTATATTATATTATATTATATTATATTATATTATATTATATTATATTATATTATATTATATTATATTATATTATATTATATTATATTATATTATATTATATTATATTATATTATATTATATTATATTATATTATATTATATTATATTATATTATATTATATTATATTATATTATATTATATTATATTATATTATATTATATTATATTATATTATATTATATTATATTATATTATATTATATTATATTATATTATATTATATTATATTATATTATATTATATTATATTATATTATATTATATTATATTATATTATATTATATTATATTATATTATATTATATTATATTATATTATATTATATTATATTATATTATATTATATTATATTATATTATATTATATTATATTATATTATATTATATTATATTATATTATATTATATTATATTATATTATATTATATTATATTATATTATATTATATTATATTATATTATATTATATTATATTATATTATATTATATTATATTATATTATATTATATTATATTATATTATATTATATTATATTATATTATATTATATTATATTATATTATATTATATTATATTATATTATATTATATTATATTATATTATATTATATTATATTATATTATATTATATTATATTATATTATATTATATTATATTATATTATATTATATTATATTATATTATATTATATTATATTATATTATATTATATTATATTATATTATATTATATTATATTATATTATATTATATTATATTATATTATATTATATTATATTATATTATATTATATTATATTATATTATATTATATTATATTATATTATATTATATTATATTATATTATATTATATTATATTATATTATATT